>JAMPIV010004858.1:0-600000 GCA_024509875.1 Oreohelix idahoensis | reverse complement strand
TCAAACAACAGTCGAATTCATCATGAGAACTCGTCTGACGGTGTAAACATCAAAGATGCGATCGCAAGAAGAAGAAATCCTGAAAGTTTCATGTCAATCTGTTGACTCATTCGGTCTCAGTGATGTTTTAAATTTCATCACCCTAAAAGGGAAATTATTCCTAAAAACCCTTGGTACTTGAAGATAATTGCTACCTAGGAGCCTTGATACTCAAAGTGTTAAAAAAAAAAAAAATTGTGCCTTTTTGGTGAGGTTCACCCAGTTCAACCTAGATACATGATCCGTCGGTTATATTGGGGCGCATATCCAAATATAAAAGACCTTGTGGTCTGGTTAAGGTGTGTACAAAGAGATGTTTTGTCTGGTAATGGTCATCTCAAAGAAGATTTCTCTAGAATGCACCATCAAAGTAAACAGTTTGGAAACAAATTAATAGATTCAAGAATCTGGGCATTTTAATACCATCAGATGGAAGCTGCATCTCAGAAGTGAAAAATAGAATAGCCTAAAAGCGGCTTTACATAAAATGAAAGAAGAGATTTCTTTAAGTTCTATACAGAACTAGTTCTGACATGGAAGTCATAGGGACAATTAGTAAATAAGCAAGAAAAGGTCTCTCAGATGTTTTTGTACAGGTGAATGTTCAAAATATTATAGACAGTTTAACTCTTTGACTCCATAATTATTTTCCACCCTGTGCCATAGTTATTTTTTGAAGAATTCTAAATGGTGAAGTGTACTGTCTTTTAGTGTAAATTGTATGTTAATCTTTTCTGTGAACATGTACCTATTATTATACACCAAACTGTAGGGAAATGGATGGAGAATTGTAAAATATAATGTCTTTGGTAGTATTAACACAAGTTTGTTCGGTATACTTAAAACATTTTGCATGTAAAATTGAAAAACACTAAAAAGTTAACTGTAGAATACGAGCTTACCAAAGACAAATTACTGTTGTAGACAATAAAACTTTCTTTTTAGTCTTCAAACATCAAGTTAATTCATTTACAAAGTGAAACAACATTGGTGATGACCACAATTAGTACATTTAGTGTTATTCACACCATTTTTTACTGTGGTCCCTTATAAGAAAAAAATAAATTATGCAATCGTGCATTACGTAATTTTAAAACAAATGAAGAATGACGTCATATAAACTCTTTTTGAATTTGTTTAATGTTTTAATAGTATCCCTAGCTTCATCTTCTATCTAGGACTAGTGATTAGATGTTATGGTAGGTCTAATTTTGTTGCTTTTTGATCGGCCAGAATATGACTATGCCCACTCATCAGCTAAATCTAATGTGTCTAACTTTTCTACACCGATTCCGTTTTTTTGACAACAAACTGTGACTACCAAACAATCATTGTCAATGTCAGCAATGTTTCTAAGTAGTTTGACACAGTTATTTGCTTAGGATACTTAGAAAATGTAAATATAAAGCATTACATATTTCTCTAGCAATAACAATGAAAAACGCAAACAAGCGAATCGTCACACAAATTGTGATAATAACATCAAAACACGCACATGTGCTGCTTAACTACACTCAAATTAGTTGTTTAAATAGTAGCGGAAGTCATTCTATAAGTTTTAAAATATGAATTGCATTAAACGGACGATGTTTGGGGTTTATTCGTGATAAACTAAAAACAACGCTCTGAGCGTTGCTCTGGCACGGCGCGTTGAATTTTGCAACGCTCAGAGCGTTGGTCTGGAGTCAAAGAGTTAAATGAGAAGTGAGTTTGTCCTACCAGAAGCCAGCGCTGAAAAGGAAGCTCATTACTGATGTTGGAGGGAAACAGTCCACTTTCTTTGGGCATGTTATGAGAACAAAACTGGAATATATTATGACAACAGAAAAGAAAGAGAGAAGATACTTTACTGTCTCACTGTCTTATACATTCCTTAATCCTCTCTGCTTCTTTTCTTGTGTCAGTCAAATAAGTTACACAAGAGTTAAATTTATGATTTCAAAGTTTTCTAATGTGACGTTTTTATTTGTCTGTTGTAGCGGCTCGAAACCATGTCAACCGTATGTGTCTAGCAGCAGATGTACCTTTGATAGAGAGTGGAACAGCTGGCTACCTCGGTCAGGTTACCGTCATCAAGAAGGTTAGTTGCTGTATATCTTTTACTGTGTAATTTAATCTTTGTTATATGGTTTATGCTTGTGTTGCAAAGCTTCTTGATCTTGTTAGGGTATTATACTTTTGTTGTTAGATGTTTTAATAATTTAGAGTTATATCCTTCTTTTGCTAAATTTTTTTATACATATCCGTAATCTTTTATCCTATACGTTGGGAACATGTATGTTTTACCAGGATTTGTCAAATTTCAGATGTCACCCACTCTCAATCCATACTATTTGCGTTATTGTTTATTTTTAAATTTAAAAACATTTTTTAAAAGGCAGAACATGTTTTAAAATTTAACAAAATTTATTTTGACGTATGTTGTTCTTATGAAATGGAAAATCAAAATCTAAACAATGTCTGTCACATTTGTTTTTGAAGCACGAAATAGTATTATCAAACTGTATCTACTATTTTTCTGTTTCTGCATCCTAAACCTAGGCTTTAATCCTAATGCTAACCTGGTAACCATAGCCCTGTTTCCAGCACTTTGAGTTATTGTAAATAATAAGCGGTTCCAAATCTCAGAATGAATGGTAACCACAATTCCATACCCTGTTTTGAGCATTTTCAAAAAATAATAATTGACACACAACAGCGAACTGGGATAGTTATGATTCCTGAGTTGACCTACTTATCGATTACGAGTTAGGCGATATGGCGGAAAAAAATGTCCATAAATGAAATGGTGGAGTTAAATTCTTTAGTACAGTTTATTTGTAAGGAAAGCATTTATTAAACTATATATTGAGCATGCACTAGCATGGTAGTATGAAGCACACAGACTGGAAACATGATGAAACTGACCGTCATTCCTGATTGAGTTATTTTAAAAAATACTATATCACATTAATATTTATTAAATATATCATCTTGTGTATTTTTTAGAAAATTCTTATTTGCCTGGCAGCTCTCCTCCACAACAGCTTTTTGCCAAAAAAAAAAACACCAAAAAATTTGATTTTCCGAGTTTTTCATTTGTCGGAATTTTGCATAAACAGTTGCGGACCTGTATGGAAGAGTTTTATATCCCTTTGCGGGACCCCAAGACGCGCCAACAGTGATAAATGCAGTCAGCGAACCAGAGCTGACCAAGACCCTACTCCACTTCCAAGCAGTGGTCCTGGAAACAGGCTGCATGCCTCTCGACAACTTAACCTGGGGGAGCAGTAGTCTTATTATTTCTTTCCCCCCCCCCCCCCCCCCCCGGAGACCTCTGGAACTATACAGGGCCTGCATTTTTGTTGACAAATCTTTTGTCTTGTAAGTCCACACTTTTTTTGGCCAAATCTTTTATCTTGTAAGTCCACACTCTTTTTGCCCAACCTTTTGATCTGTGATGTTCACTACTTCTATTGTCAAGCACTTTAATATTTAGGTCTGATACTTTTATTGTCACACACAAAATGATGCATTTTACAAGCTCAACAGAAGAGAGCAAGTGGTAATCTTCTGACTCCGTACGGGCCACAACAGATTGAGATACCATCTGTTCATCAAGCTAAAGATAGGAACCACTGATGAGTGAAACTGTGGCACTGCTGAACATCTGCTTCAAAGATGCCCAACATTGTGGAACAGAGAAAGTGTATATGGCCGATACCAGTTTCATTCGTGGAAAAGCTCTATGGAGATGCAAATAGCCTCAAGCTGACTACTGGTTTCTTTGGAAACATTGAAGTAGACATCTGAGAGTGTACAAAGAAGAAGAAACCTTTGACTTTGTCACATGTAGAAGTAAAGTTTCATATTTGAATATGGTGCTTTATGTCTCAGGTATGCATTTTCATACATGACCTTCCGAACAAAAATGACACAATCAACAACCCACAATGCATAGTCTTCCAACTAAAAACAGGGCACATCAGACTCAACAAGTACTTAAACAATTTAAACCCCTCTTATGAGTCTAGTTGCCACAACTGTACCCATCCATATAAGACAGTTCAGCATGTGCTGCTCACTTGCCTAGGTCCTCCATAGAAAGACGAAAGCTATTGCCGGGCTCCCCAACAATCACCAACACTCTGTACAGCACCACAGAACACATGCAAATTCTTCAGCTTGGCATTAGCTGTGAACGAGCCACGAGCTCAGCAGCCCTAGTTAAACTACAAACCTTGACTATTTTTGTAAATTGTTCCTTGTCATTTAAAGTTTTTGGTAAAAAATTGTTGCCTGTCTTGTTAGGGAGTGACTGAGTGCTATGAGTGCCAGCCCAAGCCTGCGCAGAAAACCTACCCAGGATGCACCATCAGAAATACCCCCTCAGAACCTATCCACTGTGTTGTTTGGGCCAAGCATCTCTTCAAGTAAGATGATAATCCTTTATTCTTCTTAATGCTCCTAATGGAGCATAAATGCACTATTGCAGAAGACTCCCTTCTAGGTAGCTCACTATAAAGCATTCATGTGCTCTTGCAGTAATGTCAGAAGCAATTTGTTTCACATGATGAAGGTACTAGCCCCCGTGTACAAACTCATGTTAGTCACAAACTTGTGTTAGTCACAAACTCATGTTAGTCACAAACCCGTGTTAGTCACAAACTCGTGTTAGTCACAAACTCGTGTTAGTCACAAACCCGTGTTAGTCACAAACCCGTGTTAGTCACAAACCCGTGTTAGTCACAAACTTGTGTTAGTCACAAACTCATGTTAGTCACAAACTCGTGTTAGTCACAAACTCGTGTTAGTCACAAACTCATGTTAGTCACAAACTCATGTTAGTCACAAACTCGTGTTAGTCACAAACTCATGTTAGTCACAAACTCGTGTTAGTCACAAACCCGTGTTAGTCACAAACCCGTGTTAGTCACAAACTCGTGTTAGTCACAAACCCGTGTTAGTCACAAACCTGTGTTAGTCACAAACTCGTGTTAGTCACAAACTCGTGTTAGTCACAAACCCCTGTTAGTCACAAACTCGTGTTAGTCACAAACCCGTGTTAGTCACAAACTCGTGTTAGTCACAAACTCGTGTTAGTCGCCTCTTACAATATTCCGGAGGGAACAGTAGTGCTATTCTTTATTTTGTCTCTTCAGTGACCCGCTGGAACTACACGGGGCAAGTAAAATGATGTTAATCATCATGACCGTACAGCTCAACAAGAAGCATAGACCTTCAACAAACGTATGCCAAGTTTTCCTGTCCTGTGCTGTCAGGTCAAGGTCTTTCTATGTCTTCTTTGTCTCTTTCAAATCTGCCTCCAGTTCTCTTCTCCATGTGTTCCTGGGTGTCCCTCTACCTCTCTTACCCTGGGGATTCCAGAACAAGGACTGCCTTGTAATGCTATCAACAGATTCCAGAACAAGGACTGCTTGGTAATTCTATCCGCAGGTTTCCTTAATGTGTGTCCTATCTATCTCTAGTGTTTTTTTTTTCCTCTCTCATCTCTTGTTCCACTGACACTTGTCTCGTTGTTGATAGATAAACTGTTGGAAAAAAAATCGTCAAAACAAGTAAATCATGAGCACCAGGAAGCCATGCATTGCCTTTACACAATAGGAAGGAAAGAAGAGGACAGTACCATTCCACAAAAATCGGAATATCAGTCTGTCCAAGTGACAGCCCCACCATTCCATCATTCAGTACCCTTTAACTCCCCCAAACACATGACAAGTCCTCCAGTCGCACGCCGTCTGCTCAAGTTCTTTCCATGTCTTTCTCATCATTTTTGTTTCAGTCTCCAGTTCTCTTCTCCGTGTCTTGTACGGTCTAGCGCTGCCTTGCCATCAAAATTGCTAAACTAAAAACGGCATCTAATATATTGTCATTTGCCGAGCACGTTTCGTATTGCAGTAGTGATGGTATTTTGCTCGAGAATGAGGCTATATCATCTTGTGTATTTTTTTTTAAAGAAAATTCTTATTTGCCTGGCAGCTCTCCTCCACAACAGCTTTTTGCCTTCTTGCAGGAAAAGGTAGATAGTCCCATAGCAGATACTGCCATAGGGAAGGGAAGTGTTAGAGACTTTACCATACTTGGTCCAGCATTGCTGGTGACCATTTCCCCTCCTCCCTGCCTTTTCCTTCCCTAACTCAAAGAGCAGAGTAATGTTCCCATTTACAGCTGGGTAGACTGGAGTGTGTCTGTACTGTGAATCGAACCTGGCACCTTTGCCACGAGAGACCAGCGTTCTAACCACTCTGTCAAGTGGATGCTTTCTTGCAGGAAACCTGACCCAAAAAAAATCTTGATGTTCTCTTGCAGGGGTGGTTTCTGAAGCAGCTCATCTTTTAAATTATAATTTTGTTACAACAGGAGAAAAGTTCATTTAAAAAAGGTACTGACTATCACCATCATCATCATGTGACGTATTCTCTCCAGAATGTTGTCTCCATTACAGCTGCTCTGAACGCATCACGATTCTGGGCAAGTCAACCTGCATCATCCATAGACAAGTTCAGACTTACTGTAATGTCCTGGATCCACCATCGTCTAGGTCGTTCCCTTCCCCCTTTTCCAGAGACCATGCCTTCCATTACTAATTTTTCCAGACTATTATGTCTTTTTATATTACCGAAAAATTTCAGCTTCCTTATTGTGATGGTATTTAGGAGCCAATTTTCCTCTACATTTAGTGAGTACTTCTCTGTTGGTCTTTCTTTCTGTCCAGGATATTCTCAACATCCTTCTGTAGCATTTCATTTCAAATGATGTAATCTGTTTTGCAACTGTTTTATTGAGTGTCCATGTCTCGCAGCCGTATGTTGCTTCTGGGAACATACATGCTCTAATCAGTTGTAACTTTGTTTCTTTGCTTGTGCCTTGCCATAGGTTTTTCATCTGTATTAGTTTATGTGAGGCAATTGCAAGTCTTCTTTTAATTTCTACTGCACAGTCACCAGAGCTGTTGATGATTGATCCTAAGTATTCAAATTCATTAACACCTTCCAGTTCTTCGTTATCAATTTCAATTTCAGGTTTGATCTTTACTTTATCTGTTGTCAATACTTTGGTCTTCTTTGTGTTTAGGTATAGATTCTGGGCCTCGCTGTGTTTTTTGGTTGACAGAATTAATTGTTCAATTCCTTCTTGGTTCCTTCTGACTATTACAGAAAAGAGAATTAAGTTATCGACAGATTTGAAGTTGAAAATTGTAATCTTAACTGTTGATATTGATGAGTCATTGTTTGAGAACAGAATGGCAAATGTAAAGTGTATTATTTTTACTTTCATGTAGTCTATCTGCATCTCTTTCTTTCCTTCCCTTTTTTAAAACTATTAGCAATTAGTATTTCTGTTTTCTTATTTTAATTCTTTCAGTCAACTTTTTGGGGAGAATGATCCAGATGAAGATGTTTCTCCTGACACTGAGGATCCTGAATTGGCAGGTATAGGCCTGTTGCATGATTTCTTTTATTTGTATAGCATAGTTATAGCAAATAAGGTATAGCATAGTTATAGCACAATCATAAAAAGCCTTTATGCCAACTTTACGTGCAGCATTGGGCAGAGCAACCTAACCTTTGAAGTGAAGACAGGAGTATGACAGGGATGCCCCTTATCAACCACTCTTTTTTTAAACAGTCATAGACTGGGTGATGCGCCAGACAACAGAGGGCAATCCAAGAGGAATAAGATGGACTACATTTTCTACATTGGAAGATCTGGAATATGCAGATGACATTGCACTGCTAGCACATTCACATCAACACATCCAGGAAAAAATGGATAGACTTAATAAGTATAGCCAGCAGGTGGGCTTGAACATCAACCTAAAGAAGACAGAGGTCATGACGCTCAATGTGAGCAACCCTGAGCCCATATCAGTAAGGAATCAGCAACTGGAACAGACAGATGCCTTCACATACCTAGGATGCATAGTAACACGAGACGGCGGAGCAAGCAAAGACATCAACAACAGAATGAACAAAGCAAGAACAGCCTTTTTTAGTCTAAACAACATCTGGAAGTCCTCTCAGTACAGCACAAGCACAAAATTAGGATTATATCAGAGCTGTGTGCTTTCTGTGCTTCTCTATGGCGTGGAGAGCTGGAGAGTTACAGAGAAGGAAATGTTGAAATTGTCCTCTTTTCACAGAACATGCCTAAGAAAAATTCTCCGAATATCATCACCAACCAAGATCTGCTTACTCGGAGCAAGCAAGAGGACATGCACACCATCATAGCTGGCAGACGCTGGAGCTGGGTTGGCCATGTCCTCAGAAGAGACCCCGATGCCATCACAAGAACAGCTATGCTATGGACCCCTGAAGGAAAACGAAAGAGAGGCCGACCAAAAACAACTTGGCGGAGGACTGTGGAGGCTGAGATGCAAAGAATGAACCAGAGTTGGGGCACTGTACAAAGGATGGCCGCCGACCGAGCAAAGTGGAATCAGTTTGTTGTTGCCCTACAAGACGCCCCAGGTGTAATGGCCACTGACTGCTTTGACGGTCGGCGACTAAGGATCAAAGAAGAAGAGATAGTTATAGCAAATAAGGTATAGCATAGTTATAGCAAATAAGGTATAGCTTAGTTATAGCAAATAAGGTATAGCATAGTTATAGTAAATAAGGTATAGCATAGTTATAGCAAATAAGGTATAGCATAGTTATAGCAAATAAGGTATAGCATAGTTATAGCAAATAAGGTATAGCATAGTTATAGGAAATAAGGTATAGCATAGTTATAGGAAGTAAGGTATAGCATAGTTATAGCAAATAAGGTATAGCATAGTTATAGGAAATAAGGTATAGCATAGTTATAGGAAATAAGGTATAGCATAGTTATAGCAAATAAGGTATAGCATAGTTATAGCAAATAAGGTATAGCATAGTTATAGCAAATAAGGTATAGCATGTTACTTTATCATCATCATCACTTTCGCTCCTTATGGAGCATTTAGCCCAATGCTTCTTAACCAGGGTTACATGCACCCCCGAGGGGGCCTACTTTCAGGGGGTGCGAGACATGCCAGATCTTATATAAGGTGATTCATAATTAACATTATACCAATATTTTTTTACAAAATAAAACATTGACAACGTGAATTCAGTACTGAATCTTAGTCACATTTTGTAAACATTTTCTCAAAACATGCTTGAACCTCTTTATCTCATTTTTTTGGTCATATTTTGTGAGCTGGAGGATAATATAGGGTGTGAGGCTTCTTAAGATGCTGTAAAGGGGTGTGAGGATTCTTAAGATGCTGTAAAGGGGTGCGGGGCGTCTAAAGGGTTAAGAAACACTGATTACGCCACTTTGGCATCTGGCCCTCTTTCAGGAAGTCTGCATCGAAGCACATACTTCTGCTTTGTTTCTTTTAAATGATGAGGTAGCCAGCCTCGTGCACTGCTTCACCTTTCACAACATGCCTGGGGGGGGGGGGGGGGGGGCCTATTCTTTCTTGGTCTTGTCAGAGATCCGTGGAAACTATACGCAGTATTCATTTTATAAGTGTTAAGTAAAACTAGTAAGATGTCATTTTTTATGCATTGGAGCTTTCATATTATTAAAACCTAGATTCATGTTGCTCATATTGGGTTTGTATTCAGCTGATGCCGGCCAGGCAGCATTGGCAGCAGACGCTAAGAAGGATGCCATTGGTGGGATCGACCGCAAGTCCACGCGAGCCTGGACCGAGGAGACAGACTATGATGCACAGAAGATTTTCAACAAGGTATTAATTGTTACTAACCGAGAAGTTACAGACTTCCATAGATGGTTCTTGCGTAGAATAGAAGGATCAAAATGGTACGATACGGTCACCAACGTGGAACGGATGACAAGAACCAGACCGTTGCTAGCGGAACAAGAGATGAGAAGAGGACACTGGCGATGGATTGGACACACACTTGAGGAAGCCTGTTGATAGCATTACAAGGTAGTTCTTGTTCTGGAATACCTAGGGCAAGAGAAGTAGAGGTAGACATGGAGAAGCCTGGATTAGAGTCTGACACAGTGACTGCCTTTGTTAGTCAAGTTTCAGTTAGCCACCTTAAGGCTGCATTAGCTGCCTCTACCTCCATTCTCATGCTGGAAGTTGTTATCTTTGTAAGCCCCACTATGTTCTGCGACGACTCTGCCCTTTACCCTAGCAGAGAAGCCCCAGCCAGATTTCTCACCGCGGATCATAGACTCATCATGAAAGGATGCATCCGTCGTGTATACAACCAGCGAACTACAGGAACAGTTAGCATTCACACTCTTGGGCATATACTGAGGGAAACTGAGCACCTGTGGGTTTGCCCAGAGTGCAATGATGTGGATTCTGTTCAACAATAACAGTAACAGATGGAGAAGAGAACTGGAGACAAAAATGAGAATGACCTGGAGCTGATGGCACACAACAGGAGGACTCAGCATGGATTATTCTCCTTGAGCTGTTAAAGGATATTGATTGATTGATGGTTGCTGCTTAAATTTCAATAAATTGATAGTACTTAATAGAGAACGTCCGATTGACAGATTGGTTAGAGACTGGTCTTTTGCAGCAAAGGTGCTGGGTTCAATTCACAGTACCAACACGCTCCAGTCTACCCAGCTGTAAATGGGTGCCTGACTCTGCTCTTAGAGTTAGGGAAGGGAACTGGTCACCCCACCTCTCAATGCTGAACCTAGTATCGTGAAGTCTATAACACTTCACTCCCCTACGGCAGTATTTGCTTTGGAACTACCTTTGCTTGTTACTTTATGGAGTTAACGAGACAAACAAAGTTGACAGTATTTGAATATATAGGAATTTAACTGTACTTACTTACTTAGTCATCCCCTCTTCTACCGTGAGGTGTAGAGATTTGGAGGAGGGAGCGCCATTCTATCCAATGGGCTGTCTTCCTTCTGGCTTGGTCCAGTCTAGTCCTCGATCCTTCTGAGTTTCTGTAATGTTGTCCTCCCAGCGGACTCTGGGTTGTCCTGGAGGTCTGGATCCCTGGCTCTTAGTTTCCCATACTTGTCATGGTAGCAGATCGTCTTCCATTCTGCAGACATAGCCATACCATCATAGTTGAGACTGTTCTACTTGAGTCTGCAGTGGATGGGGTTTGAGGCCTTGCCTTATCATCTCCTATATTCTCCTAACAGGGTAGAAAAATGTTAGATGAGAGCCAGAAAACATTTGGAATAAGTGAATAAGCATATTTTATTTGACAAAGGTTGAGAGTTCAGCATGCAGGCTTATCTAAACATTTTGATTTGTATCCTATGTCCTGGTGTTGATACGTGTGTTAGAAGTATAAAGAGCTTGTATACTTATAGCAGAAGTTAAGAGGAATTAGTACATTGCCCCCAATAGTTTCTGGGGTCTATGAGGTGACGAAGAAAGAATAGGACTACCCCTCCCTCAGGCGTGTTATGAGAGGTAACTAAATATGAGGTTGTTCATGGGCCTGGCATCTTCATTGAGTATAACAAATTACTACAGAAATAACCACTGCAAGAGGACATGAATGCTTTAGGTGACCAGGATTGCTACACTCTCATGTGTAAAAGAATGTAAGACGTAAATAGGTGACCAGGATTGCTACACTCTCATGTGTAACAGAATGTAAGGCGTAAATAGGTGACCAGGATTGCTACACTCTCATGTGTAAAAGAATGTAAGACGTAAATAGGTGACCAGGATTGCCACACTCTCGTGTGTAAAAGAATGTAAGACGTATGCTACACTCTCATGTGTAAAAGAATGTAAGACGTAAAGTAAAAATATGAAGACGACATGAGAAAGTGCTACTTGGACTACCACTGGTATTGACATGCAGTTATCAAAGATTCCGTTCAAAAGGTTATCTAATTTCTGTCTATGTGTCAATCAGTACCCTTTAGCTCCCCAAGGAGCATAGGCCTTCAACAAACACATGCCATGTCTTCCTGTCCTGTGCCATCCGCTCAAGTTCTTTCCATGTTTTCCTCATCATTTTCACCTCTGTATCCAGTTCTCTTCTCCGTGTGTTTTTTGGTCTACCTCTGCCTCTCTTTCCCTGAGGATTCCAAAACAAGGACTGTCTTGTAATGCTATCAGTAGGTTTCCTCATTGTGTGTCCTATCCAGCGTTTGTGTGTAGTTTTCCTAATATTTTTCACTGATAAACATCTTCGATCTTGCATTGAAGGACTTAAAATTTGAATGTATTTCATGTGACAGTAGGGCACACGCAAAACTGACAACTTGTTTTTCAAGCAAAGCAGTAAACATTCACAAGCTATTTTCACTGGTAGGCTGAGTATGCTGGATTATGTTAATAGGATGGACACACCTGGAGTTGAGATGCTGCTCGTTAATGCATCCTTTCTGTTATGCAGGACTGGAATCAGTGCAGAACACCAGAAATGAACAACTGCTGCATGAAATCAGATCTGAGTGTAACATTATCCAAAGAACCTGAACCGTTACACTACAGGGGTTAACCCTCCCATTGCGGAATCACTTGGAACAAGAGCTGATGCTTTGTCAAGAGCTGGTGGTAAAATGGAACAATTCAGCCACCCATTGCCCGATTGAGAGGCCAGAACCATCATCCATAACCATTGCAACTACCAATGGAAGAAACAAAAAGGGTTGTGGACAGGATCTGTCCCAGTCCACCAACTTCATAGGTACCAGCAGACCATCCTTTTTTTATCTGAAAACTGGCCACTGCAGATTACTAGGCCTCCTGTGTCATCTCAGGATATCTCAGACTAATGAATGTCCATATGGAACTGGAAACCCCTGAACACATTCTCCAAAACTGTCCATCCAACAGTTACCTACGATGTCAAACCTAATCAGGGGGTACAGAACTGAGGCAAAAAGCTATAGGGCTGCCGCATTGACACAGAAAAAACTGTGGACTTTATCCTGGTGTCAGGCCTGTAGATTTAGCATGCCTAACAAACTGAATGCAGAAGAAGTAGTTATGCAGGGTTGTGCTGTAAACAAGTGCTCAGCTCTGTAACCATTACATGTCCAGATTTGTGTGCTATGTTAGCTGAGTCTGTTGTGCTGACCTAGACAGGTGATCTTAATTCTGAATATTTTCATTCAGTTACATATTTTCCTCCATGCAATAAATGATTGTTCATTCGTCACGACATTTTCCTGCGTGAAATAAATTATTGTTCATTCGTTCAGTTCCCCATGGAGCATAGGCCTCTAACAAACTTATGCCAAGTCTTCCTGTCCCGTGCTATAAGGTCAAGGTCTTTCCGCGACTTCCTCGCCATTTTCATCTGTTTCTAATTCGCTTGTCCGTATGTTTTTAGGTCTACCTCTACATCTCATAC
The DNA here is from genome assembly GCA_024509875.1 of Oreohelix idahoensis. Taxonomy (NCBI): domain Eukaryota; kingdom Metazoa; phylum Mollusca; class Gastropoda; order Stylommatophora; family Oreohelicidae; genus Oreohelix; species Oreohelix idahoensis. Next base: position 586,654 of record JAMPIV010004858.1, on the reverse strand, counting down.
CATGGGGGTTCCAGAACAAGGACTGCCTTGTAATTCTATCAACAGGTTACCACAAATGTGTGTCTTATTCATCACTAGCATCTTCTTCTCATCTCCTGTTCCACTGGCACTTGCCTGGTTCTTGTCAAATAATCATGTTCATTTATGTGTGCCTTTTTAGGGTCAAATAATCATGTTTATTAATTTGTCTTTTATTTTGGGTCAAATAATCCTGTTAATTTATTTGTGTTTATTTTTTTGGTCAAATCATGTTCAATAATTATATGTCTTTTGTTTTTGGCCAAATAATCATGTTCATTTATATGTCTTTTTGTGTCAAATAATCATGTTCATTTGTTTGTGTCTATTTTTTGATCAAATAATCATGTTCATTTATTTGTGTCTTTGTTTTGGCCAAATAATCATGTTCATTTATATGTGCCTTTTTTGGGTCAGATAATCATATTCATTTATTTGTGTCTTATTGTGGTCAAATAATCATGTTAATTTTTTTTGTTTTTGATCAAATAATCATGTTCATTTATTTGCCCTATTTTTGTCAAATAATCATGTTCATTTATTTGTCTTTTTTGGGGGTCAAATAATCATGTTCATTTATTTGTGTCATTTTTGTGTGTCAAATAATCATGTTCATTTATTTGTGTCTGCGCTGTCTAGGAGAAACTGTCAACTCTTCCATGATGAGAGATCAGCGTCTGTGGTCAGTGAAGGAGTGTGCAGATGTCTTCAGTCAGTGTCTAGCAGCTCTTAAAAAAGACTTGGCGGACAGAGGAGATGGAGGCATGTTAGTCTGGGACAAAGTATGGAAAATTGTGACTTAAAAGAATATCTCTTTTTATTTATTTCTGTGTGTTGTTTCAAGTTCATGTTGATCGACTTATGTCTCCAATTTCTCTGTCGCTCATTTTCTTTTTGATTAGCCTGTAATTATATTTAAATCTGGTTTTTTTTTTTTGGTTTTTTTTTTTAACTTTTCTTATTTAGCCTGTTCCTGTTGCTTTACACCTGTCTTTCACTAGACCTGTGGCTCCCAAACCTTTTTCTCTGGGACAAACTTTTGGAATAAAAATTTGCTCACGCCACACCAAATTTCTTTTATTGATAAGAAATACCTCCAAAAAACAAACTCCATTTCCTCCTCAACACAAAAAAGCCTTTCTCTTTTCTGGTCTTTGATATTAGCTGAAAATCCCTGTTCACAACGTGTTGTGGAGAACTGTATCTATTTGATATAAGATAAATTATATTACTGAATAAAATCTGGAAAATTCTATGGGTTGTATACATATATTACTTGTATTATATCACAGGTAACAAAGTAAATAACAACATGACCATCATATTTTTTTTTGGCATATGAATTTTGTTAACATCACTCTAAATCCTTGATTGTCTTTGAATCTTTCGGCTGCACCTGCCATCCTCTTGCGCCACACCGTATAGGAACCACTGAACTATACCATTACTTCCTTGTCCTTTCATTCTATTTCTTCATGTTTCTCTATTTCTTCTGCTAAGCCTCACTGTATCAATCAGACTCTCTCACTTTATCATGCATTTTATTTCACTCACCATCAGCGTCTGCTAGTGTGAATAGGATCATCACTTCCTATCCAGCATATAATAAAGCTTGGCCATCCTTAATGCAGTGCCTCAGCACTGGTTCATTCTTTGCATCTCGGCCTCCACAGTTCTCCACTTAGTTGTTTTTGGTCTGCCTCTCTATTGCTTTCCTTCAGGGGTCCATGGCATAGCTGTGTTTGCTTCCTATAACACCACTTTCCCAGTCTCTTGCTATTTTTAAATGATGAAGTACGTAGCAATCTTTTTGTGTTACTAAGTAAAGGTAGTTCCATAGAAGATACGGCCATAGAGGAGTGAAGTGTTCGAGACTTCTCTATACTAGGTCTCAGCAGCATTATTAGGCAGGGTGACCAGTAGCAGAAGCCTTCCTTGCTGCCTTTGTCTTCCCTAACTAAAGAGCAGGGTCAGGTACCCATTAACAGCTGGGTTGACTGGAATGTGACGCTAGCCTGTAACTTTGCCTCGAGAAGCAAGCGCCCTATCCATCCTGCTACTCAGCTCTTTTTGTGTTACACATATTGAATAGGTCCAACAGATCTCTGCTCCTAAAGCACTAGCTCCACGACAGCCGAACATCTGTTCCAGTCCTGCCCATCTTACAGCAGTGAACAGAGTGGCAAATGGCAACAACGCACTTCTCTCAATGAAAAACTGTTAGGAGATGTCAGGAACCTTGAGCTGACTACTGTCTTTATTAGCGTCATTGATGTAGAAGTCTGAGGGCGAACGAGATGTCAGGAACCTTGGGCTGACTACTGTCTTTATTAGCGTCATTAATGTCTGAGGGCGAACGAGATGTCAGGAACCTTGAGCTGACTACTGTCTTTATTAGCGTCATTAATGTAGAAGTCTGAGGGCGAACGAGATGTCAGGAACCTTGAGCTGACTACTGTCTTTATTAGTGTCATTAATGTCTGAGGGCGAACGAGATGTCAGGAACCTTGAACTGACTACTGCCATTATTAGCATCATTAATATCTGAGGACGAACAAAGAAGAAGAAAATCATTTAATGTTGTCATCTCTTTCTTTGCTTTATATATTTACTTATTTTCAGCCCTATCTGTAACTCTGATCTGTATATTATATTGTAGGATGACCATCACGCCATGGACTTTGTAGCCTGTGTGGCTAATATAAGAGCACATATCTTTGGCATTCCACTGAAATCTAGATTTGACATCAAATGTGAGTTCTGACACAATATGGTTGTTGATTTCTTTAAGTGTATTATATTGGTTAATTAGAATCTCTCTTATCACTCAGCGATTGGTGTGCATTAGTGTCTGTCATTTTAGAGTTACTGGTTTATGTTTTGTTGGCTTGGCTTTAAGGATTATCTTCATTGCACATGGACAACTCCATCAGTGCTCTGATCTCCTCCCTTAGATCACACAAGGAGGATCTCAGCACAGTGCACAAACTCCGTAGCACCTGTGAGAATCCCAATGTGTGAATCACACATTCAGTAAATATTTTTTTGTGGTGGGTAGGTTTATAATTTTTAAATTTTGCCACAGGCAGCGGAGTTATGGCCTACTCTTTACGATTTCCAACTGCTGTGGGATTTTTAACATGTGCAACTTGCACACGGGACCTCCTTTTTTTCGCCCTTATCCGAGAAGGCTAGGTATCCGATCTCACTACGCAGGAGACCAGAGGGGAATATGACATCATTAGAACCACTGGTTCTTAAAATAATTTCCATAAATTATATTCCCTGTACTGGGAATCGAACCATGTACCTTTAGAATTCGAGGCGGCCACCATACCTCTTAGCCATTCCAACTCTGTAGTTATCCCGGGGATTAGAGTTTTTTTTTTTTCCCCCCCCCCCCCCCCCCCCCCTCTTAAAAAAAATTTTTTGGGTGAGATCTAAAGCTTTCTTGCAAACCCAGAGAACTCATTGGGCTCCATATTGATATAACATACCAATCCTGCTAAATGGCTGGCTGGCATAATGCCACAAGTTGGAGGGTCCTCGCCCCAGAGGGATTCTGTACTGGTTTATGTATCAGATATCATCTGGTGTTTGATACATAGCTGTTATCAGGTTACTGGTTGGTGCAACTACCTGATGTTTTCCAGTTTATTTTATAAGCACCTGGTTGAATCCAATTGTTAGTTTGTATAAGTGCCTTATGAGCATCCACTTGATAGAGTGGTTAGAGTGCTGGTCTCTCTCTGCACAAGTGCTGGGTTCGATTCACGCTCCAAATAATCCCCTGGGATCTACCAGTAGATCTTGATTGACCAGTTACCGACCCCTGCCCAAGCTGTTTTTATTAAAATTATTTTGTTATTGATGTTTCTCGAGTGAAGATGTGAAGAAAGAAGTCCAGATCAAGAAAGTAAGAAACAAAACAGTAAGCACACAGATACATACAAGGGGGTTGACATAAGTCTGGGGCCTGACCATGAAGGAGTCACAGGAGGAAGATGAAACTTGGCACATATAAAGTTCATCATATTTGTACTGAATGTATAAAGTACGCGTTTGTTTCTTCAATGGGTTTTCCCGCTACGATGCACAGCGCAATGTACCCTATTGACCAGATCTGCTGCTCCAAAGATTTGACAAAACAATAGAAAAGAAGGAGGCCAGAGCTGTGTTAAAATTTCTGATGTTTCAGGGAAAAACACCTACAGAAATACACAGGGAGATGGAACCAGTGTTTCGTGATTCTTGTCCTTCATATTCTTCGGTAAAAAATTGGTGTCAACAGTTTAAGTGCGGCCGCTCAAATGTTGCTGATCTGCCAAGATCTGGTAGACCAGCCTCAGAGTGCAACGATGAAAATGCAACAAGAGTGAAGAAAATCATTGACCAGGATCGAAAAATGACAATTGTGGAGATAGCTAGTAGAGTAAAACTAAATGAAAGAACAGTTTATAGAATTTTACACAACAGACTGAACATGAGAAAAGTGTGTGCACGCTAGGTTCCGCGACTGTTGACACGTGAACAGAAGCAAACGAGGGTAAATTGCTGTCAACAGTTGCTCAAAAAGTGTCAGTCAAAAAATTTTTTGGAGACCATGGTGACAGTAGATGAGACTTGAGTACACCATTATGACCCCGAATCCAAAATTGCCAGCATGCAATGGAAAACCCCGGGCTCCCCAACACCTGTCAAGCCGAGGGCGCAGAAATCTGCAGGAAAAATGATGCTGACTGTTTTTTTGGGATGGCAAAGGTGTCCTTTTGAAAGATTATCTGCCTCGTGGCAACACAGTTAATGGACAGTACTATGCAGATCTTCTCACAAAACTAAGAAAGGTTGTGGCCAGGAAACGATGGATAACGTGCACTCAAAATCTTCCTTTGCTTCAAGACAACGCGCTCTCTCACAAAGCACAGCTTTTGCAGCTAGCAGCCAACGATTTGAATATTGAAATTCTTCCACACCCACCATATTCTCCAGATTTGGCTCCATCAGACTTTTTTCTATTCCCAAATCTTAAAAAACAGCTAAAAGGAAATCATTTTGTCAGCGATGAATAGGTTATACTGGCATGTGATGACTGGTTTAGTTTGAAAAATAGGGTGTTCTACTCCCAAGGTCAAGCAGAGATGGCAGAAGTGTGTCAATTCAGACGGTGGCTATATTGAAAAGGAATAAACACTATACCAAATTTCAGCTCTCTGTGACATGTCCTTCATGGTCAGGCCCAAGACTTATGTCAATCCCCTTGTATAGCTCATAGATAGATTGAGTAGACTGTGGTTTGGTATCCTCATGATCCTCTGATGGTTGTTGTATCAACAGCAATGGCTGGTAACATCATTCCTGCAATAGCAACCACAAATGCCATCATTGCAGGCCTGATTGTGATTGAGGCTCTAAAGATTTTGGCAGGGAATATATCCAAGTGCAAACAGGTAAGGATGGAGTTCATTACCCTGCAGCTCCCCTAGGGAGCTTAGGACTTAACTAATTTGTGTCTGATTCTGCTGCCCAGTTCCATCCACTAAAGGTTTTTCCATTGCTACTTTATCACTTTCATTTCTCTCTCCAGTTCTATTCTACTTATGTTATTTCTGCCTCCCTCTACCTCTCAACCCTGAGGATTCCGGAACAGGAACTGCCTTATTAGTTGGTTTCCTCTGTGTGTGTCTATCCTTCGGGAGCATCATCTTCTCATGTCTTGTTCCCCTGGTTCTAGTCATCATTTCCGCATTTATTATCTTATCATCATACCATTTCCTACCACTCTACGCAAGCACCCATTTATGAAAGTCTCTATGTAACTTTTAGGATTTTGGCTTTTCTCCATGTTTGAAAGCCGTACAATAGGACGGACATGACATGACATTTGAGTTGGAAGATTGTCATTTTCTGCCACAGATATACTTAAACAGAATTCCCAATGACCGCAAGCGTCTGCTGGTGCCATGTGCCCTTGATCTTCCAAACCCCAAATGTTATGTTTGTTCTGCCAAGCCTGAGTGCACAGTTGTACTGAACACAACCAAGACGACGATCAGAGCATTGCAAGACAAGGTGAGTTTTTTTAAAAATGAGGATATCAAGTTTGGATAGAAAGTCTTTGTTGGTCATGTGTGCTTAAAGTCTGTTGAGGATGTCAAGTTTGCGTAAAAAGTTTTTTTTGGGTCACGTGCTGAGGATGTTAAGTTTGGATAGAAAGCCTTTGTTGGTCTTGTGTTGGGGATGTTAAGTTTGGATAGACGTTCTGTGTTGGTCTTGTGTTGAGAATGTCTAGTTTGGATAGAAAGTCTTTGTTGGTCTTGTGCTGAGGATGTCATGTTTGCACAAAGTCTGTTGAGGATGTTATGTTTGCATAAAGTCTGTTGAGGATGTAAAATTTGCGTATAAAGTTTTTTTGGTCACGTGTTGAGGATGTTAAGTTTGGATAGAAAGTCTTTGTTGGTCTTGTGTTGAGGATGTAAAGTTTGGATAGAAGTTCTGTGTTGGTCTTGTGTTGAGGATGTCAAGTTTGGATAGAAGTTCTGTGTTGGTCTTGTGTTGAGAATGTCAAGTTTGGATTAAGTCTTTGTTGGTCTTGTGTTGAGGATGTCAAGTTTGAATAGAAAGTCTTTGTTGGTCTTGTGTTGAGGATGTCAAGTTTGAATAGAAAGTCTTTGTTGGTCTTGTGTTGAGGATGTCAAGTTTGAATAGAAAGTCTTTGTTGGTCTTGTGTTGAGGATGTCAAGTTTGAATAGAAAGTCTTTGTTGGTCTTGTGTTGAGGATGTCAAGTTTGAATAGAAAGTCTTTGTTGGTCTTGTGTTGAGGATGTCAAGTTTGAATAGAAAGTCTTTGTTGGTCTTGTGTTGAGGATGTAAAGTTTGGATAGAAGTTCTGTGTTGAGAATGTCAAGTTTGGATTAAGTCTTTGTTGGTCTTGTGTTGAGCATGTCAGGTTCGGATAGAAGTTCTGTGTTGGTCATGTGTTGAGAATGTCAAGTTTTTATAGAAAGTCTGTGTTGGTCTCACAATGATCCTAGGAAAGTGTGCGTTCAGGGCCTTCAAGATCCATCATTCATCACTTTCCTTTTCGCTTCTTTTGCAGCATGGAGCCACCACTGCAGGTGGCCCCCACGTAAGACGTCTGCACAAAACATTCACAAGCTCTAGTAGTAGTGGTTTCTGTAGCAATTTGTTTTACGTGATGAAGTTGCCAGTCACATGGACAACCTTCACATTAGTTGTCTTGTGATACACCATGACTGAGGGAGTAGTAGTTCCATTCTTTCTTTATGTCATCAGAGACACACCACACACACACACACACAAGAGAGACAGACAGATACACACACACACTCTCCTCCCTCTCTCTCCCCACACACACACACACAGGGTTTCAAGAACCATGGAAGTAGATTTATTCTCAGGCCGTGGAATGTGAACCAGGGTTGTGTAGTCGGGTGAACAATTTTGCAACTCTTGACTCCAACATGGCATAAAATTTGGAGTCTCGAGTCTGGGCATATTTTACTGACTCCACTAAAAAAAAAATGACTGACTCCACAGCTCCGACTTCTGACTCCACAGTCGTGATGTGAACGGTCATGGCCAAGTCTTCTATGTGCAGCACAACCTGCCCTGATAGTGAAGGAAAAAAAAACAAACTTAATGGGTTAATATGGTTCATGGTTTATTCATTCAGTACCCTTCAGCTCCCCATAGAGCATCCCTTCAGCTCCCCATAGAGCATCCCTTCAGCTCCCCATAGAGCACAGTCCTCCAACAAATGCACTCCAATCCCTCCTGTCCTGTGCCATCCATTTCAGACTTCCCATGCCTTCTTGATCCACTTCATGTTTATGTATAATTCACTTCTGCGTGTGTTTTTGGTCTACCTCTATTTCTTTAACCTTGGGGATTCCAGAACAAGGACTGCCTTGTAATATTGTTCGACTGATTTCCTGCACAAAATCCTGCCTGTTCTTCTCTGAGTTATCTACCGCCTTCTTAATACGGTCCAACAAAACTCTGGTCACAATTTTGTCCAGCCACTGCTAGCAGTGTTATAGCCCTCCAGTTGCCACATTAAGTCAAGTTTCCTTTCTGTGGCAGCTTGATTAATGTGGCCTTCCTTCCAGCTCTTTGGGATGGCCTCTTTTTCCCAGATTTTCTTGAAGAGCTGGTGTAGCAACTCTGTAGTGTATGGTATATCTGCCTTCAGGGCTTCTGGTGGTATTCCATCTGGTCCTGCAGCCTTCCCATTTTTTTAGCTGGTTTATTGCTCGAGAGATCTCTTGTTTAGTGGGTGGGTTCATGTTGCACTGTAGTGGCACTTCTGCTGGTTCTATGATGGGTTGCTGTATTGGTTGGTTTCGGTTTGGATTTCCTTAAAATATTCAGCCCATCTGGCCCTTTGTTTCTCTTCATTGCTAATGTTTTGTCCTTCTCTGCTCTTCACTGTTGTATTGTGGTTTAACTGTTTCTTAGATAATGTTCTAGTGATATTAAATAATGTTTTCAAGTCTCCTTTTTTGTCGCAATCTCGGCTTCCTCTGTTAGTTTTTCAATAAATTCTCTTTTATCTTGCCTGGCACTCTTTTTCACTTTCCTGTTTAGCTCGCAATATATTGTGAGCAGTTGTGTTTTCTGTTCTGCATCTTTACAGTTGTTTACTTGTTGTTTGATGTCTCTTCTTTCTCTATGAGGTTCCATGTGTTTTCTATAAGCCATTCCTTCTGTTGTTTATTTCTTTTGCCAAGAACATCTTCACATGTATTCCTGTATGTTTCCTGAATTGTACACCAATGATTATCTATACTTTCCTCTTCAAGGTTCTCCAGTGCTTCAAATCTATTTCTCAACTTTTAAGTTGAACTGAACTCTTGTGTCTTTGTTCATAAGGTACTGGGTATTATATTTCGGATTCAAAGTCCCTACAAAAGTCAAGTGGAAATAGAAGAAACCAAAACCAGATAAGGTCTAGAAGTAAGCATGGAAGAAATTAAATAATTATTATAAGGGAAAGATGAAGACAGTCCCGCAGCAGATACTGCCATAGTGGAGTGCAGTGTTAGAGACCTCACTATACTAGGTCCAGCTTTATGAGATGGGGTAACCAGGTCCCTTCCTCACTGCCTGTGCTTTTACTAACTCCGGAGCAGAGCCAGGTACCCATTTACAGCTGGGTAGATTGGAGCATGATGCTTCCAGGTTTCACACCCAGAACCGGGTACATTAAAAACGTGTATGCTTCTCTGCTGTCTTGTCCCTTCTAACTGGTCATTGCTGACAGATGCTGGAACTGGGTTGGCCATGTCCTCAGTAGGGACCCTGACCACGATCACCAGAACTGTTTTGCTATGGACACCATAAGGACAGCGAAAGAGAGGCAGACCAAAGACAAGATGGCGGAAAAGAGTGGAGGCTGAGAAGCAAAGCATGAACCAGAGTTGGGGCACGGCACACAGGATGCCCACTGAACGAGCAAAATGGGGACAGTTTGTTGCTGCCCTACAAGATGCCACTAGGCGTGATGGCAGTTGACATCTCCGTACAGTTTGTCCAGAATGGTTCTGGTGATGCCATGTGCTTTCTCTGTTCCTCGTATGTTGGGCACCTCTGAAATAGATGTTCAGCAGTCATTTTATCTGTGCCACAGTTACACTCATCTTTAGTTCCTGTCTTCAACTTGTTGAATAGATTGTATCTTAATCTGTCGTGGAGCCGCGGTAATGCAGTGGTTAGTGCACTGTCTTCCTAGCTCGGTGGTCCATGGTTCGATCCCCAGTTGAGGTGGGATTTTTTAGACTGCAAACGGCTCCAGGGTCGACCCAGCCTCATGAATTTGGTACCAGAACAACTCTGGGAAGGTTAAGGCTGACGGCTTGATGCTGACCACATCACCCCTACTGTGCCGATGGTCAAGAAAATACGAGCCTAACACCGTATTCCCAGAATGCCTCAATAGGAGAGTAAGGAGATCCTTTACCTTAATCTGTCGTGGCCTGTGTGAAGTCTGAAGATTATCACTTGTTCACTTCTGCTTAGCTGGTAATATGCATAATTTTTTTAGTGGCCTGGATGCTCTCTTCCTATTTGCTCTTGATGGAACTCTTGGCCTCTTCATAAGTTATCATCACTCCTCTCCGCGGAACAAAGGGCTGAAACAGTTGCTCTCCATCTTTTTCTATTCTGGGCTGTCTTTTTCAGCTGTGCCCAAGTCATTCTAATTTCTTTAGCCTCCTCTTCCACGGTTCTTCGTCAAGTTCTCCTTGGCCTCCCCACTCTTTTTTTTCCTTGTGGGTTCCAGTCAAGAGCACCTCTGGCTATGCTTGATTGTTCTCTTCTGAGTATATGCCCTATCCATCCCCACCTTTTTATCTTAATTTCCATTTGTATTGGCTGTTGCCCACATCTTTTCCGTAGCTCTATATTTGTTATTACATCTGGCCATCTTATACGGAGGATCTGTCGGATACATCTATTTACAAATATCTGTAGTTTGGAGGTGATACTCTTTGACATGTCATGTCTCTGAGCCATATAGCCAGACTGACTTTACATTTGAGTTAAAGATTCTGATTTTGTTCTCTCTGAATATAGCTGAGGAGTTCCATATTGGTCGAAGGGCATTAAAAGCACATCTGGCTTTATTTATCATAGAATGGACGTCACCATCGGTTCCCTCTTCTTTGTCAATGTTACTCCCCAGATATGTAAAGCTTTCTACTTCTTCAATAACTTGACCATTGATCTTCATCGAGTCCATCTGCCTATTATTTATCCTCATTTCCTTTGTTTTATTTACATTTATGTGTAGTCCAATCTTTGCTGCTTCTGTCACTAATCTATTTGTTTTCTCCTGAATATCTTGCTGTATATGTGATAGAAGGCACAAATCATCTGCAAAGTCAAGATCGTCTAGCTAGCTGTTGAATGTCCACTATATTCCTGTTTTCTCTCCTTCTGTTGTTTATCTCATAACCCATTCTGACCATGAGAAAAACTGTTGGTGATAGCAGACATCCCAGTCTGACCCTGCTGTGTACTGTGAAGTGCTCTGATAGTTTTCCTTTGTGCACTACTTTGCATGAGGCCTCCTGGTAGAAATCTTGGATAATTTTAATGAATTTCTCTGGGATTCCATAATATCTCAGGATTTTCCATATCACAGTATGGTCTATACCATCGAAAGCCCTTTCGAAGTCCACAAAATTTATATATAAAGGGGTCTGCCATTGATTGTTCTATGATGATCCTGAGTGTTGCTATCTGGTCTGTACATGATCTTCCTGCACAAAATCCTGCCTGTTCTTCTCTGAGTTATCTACCGCCTTCTTAATACGGTCCAACAAAACTCTGGTCACAATTTTGTCCAGCCACTGCTAGCAGTGTTATAGCCCTCCAGTTGCCACATTAAGTCAAGTTTCCTTTCTGTGGCAGCTTGATTAATGTGGCCTTCCTTCCAGCTCTTTGGGATGGCCTCTTTTTCCCAGATTTTCTTGAAGAGCTGGTGTAGCAACTCTGTAGTGTATGGTATATCTGCCTTCAGGGCTTCTGGTGGTATTCCATCTGGTCCTGCAGCCTTCCCATTTTTTTAGCTGGTTTATTGCTCGAGAGATCTCTTGTTTAGTGGGTGGGTTCATGTTGCACTGTAGTGGCACTTCTGCTGGTTCTATGATGGGTTGCTGTATTGGTTGGTTTCGGTTTGGATTTCCTTAAAATATTCAGCCCATCTGGCCCTTTGTTTCTCTTCATTGCTAATGTTTTGTCCTTCTCTGCTCTTCACTGTTGTATTGTGGTTTAACTGTTTCTTAGATAATGTTCTAGTGATATTAAATAATGTTTTCAAGTCTCCTTTTTTGTCGCAATCTCGGCTTCCTCTGTTAGTTTTTCAATAAATTCTCTTTTATCTTGCCTGGCACTCTTTTTCACTTTCCTGTTTAGCTCGCAATATATTGTGAGCAGTTGTGTTTTCTGTTCTGCATCTTTACAGTTGTTTACTTGTTGTTTGATGTCTCTTCTTTCTCTATGAGGTTCCATGTGTTTTCTATAAGCCATTCCTTCTGTTGTTTATTTCTTTTGCCAAGAACATCTTCACATGTATTCCTGTATGTTTCCTGAATTGTACACCAATGATTATCTATACTTTCCTCTTCAAGGTTCTCCAGTGCTTCAAATCTATTTCTCAACTTTTAAGTTGAACTGAACTCTTGTGTCTTTGTTCATAAGGTACTGGGTATTATATTTCGGGCTTGCTCTTTCTGCTCTGTGCGCCCTCAATTTTATCCTCAGTGATGCTAGGAGAAGGTGGTGGTCTGACACTTCGTCATCTCCTCTCTTTACTCTAACATCTTGTAGGCAGCGTCTCTATTTTCTTTCTATGGTGAAGTGGTCTATCTGATTTTGCGTGTGCCCATCTGGGGAGTTCCATGTGGTCTTGTGTATGTCTTTGTGTGGGAAGATAGTCTCAGATGACCAGGTCATTCAAATCACAAAAGTTTACAAAGAGTTCTCCATGTTCATTTCTGTTTCCTATGCCATTCTTTCCCATGATTAGTTAACAGTTTTTGTTGTCTACTCCTACTTTTGCATTTAAATCTCCCATTACTATCTTAATGTCTCTCATGTGTGTTTTGTCCAATGTTCCTTGTTCATCATAGAAATCTTGCTTCGAATCTTCATCTGCATTGTTTGTAGGGGCATAACATCATGAGAACTCGTCTGACGGTGTAAACATCAAAGATGCGATCGCAAGAAGAAGAAGAAAATGTAGGGGCATAACAGTGAATAATGATTTTTCTTCCTTTTCCCTGGAATCTTGCCGTTATTATCCTGGGTGATATTGATTCTTATTCTATTAGTGCTCTTCTGGCTTCCTGGGACATCATAATAGCAACCCCTTCTCTGTGTGTGTGGTCTTCATCCTCGTGTCCTGAATATATGACACTTTCCCCTGTATTGGTTATGAATTCACCAGTTCCATTTATTCTCGTTTCTGCTAGCCCTAAGAGTTTTATTTCATATCGTCTCATCTCTCCAACTACCTGTGCTGTCCTTCCGGCCTCCTGCATTGTCCGTATGTTCCAGGTGCCTGTTCTAATTTTTGCCTTCGTTGTTAGAAGTGTTGTCAGCAGCCTGACTTCCATTGACGGGCTTTCATCAGGTCTCTGCTTCATACGTCCCTCTTGTGAGGGTTCTTCCTGACTTTTATTTCTTTCCTCAACTGTTTCAGTTTCTGTGACAAATAGGTTTTTCCGGCAGGGTTGTCAGCCCTGTTCTCCAACCTCCTTTAACCTGGAGGAAGGGAGTGTGCCCACTTTGTCTGTCTCTTCCATTTTGACCTGCTCAGCATGGTTGAACCTTACTTACTTACTTACTTAGTCATTCCCCTTCTACCGTGAGGTGTAGAGGTTTGGAAGAGAGAGCGCCAGACTATCCTATCGGCTGTCTTCCTCCTGGCCTGGTTCCATTCTAGTCCTCGATCCTTCAAAGATTGTCTAATGTTGTCCTCCCAGCGGACTCTGGGTCGTCCTTGGGGTCTGGATCCTTGGCTCTTTGTATGGTTGAACCTACCAGGAGCAAAAGCTCCTGCTTATGTAGCTCACAATATCGCCAAGGCACTCAAGCCAAACCACTACTTCAAGGTTATTCTTCTGTCTAATAGAATCCAGTTTGTTCAACTGCAGACATTGATATGTGTCTTACGCTCCAGAAGGAGCTAAGGGAAAAAAAGTGGGAAATTTGGCTTAAGACATTTGAGTACTTATTGTATAAATTATGGCTTTGGAGCTAAGCCTGGAGCGCTTAGCATAGGAGCAGCAGATTTTTGCATGGAGTTGGAGCAAAGAAAATCTACACTGTTTCAGTTTTTTTTCATTTTCAATCCAAAATGAATAATCTCATACTAAATGTATAGAAATAAAATAAAATGTTATTCACGACCCGAGATAATAAAAAAAATTTCCTTACATTTTCAGGGTTAATTTATTTCAGGGGGAAATAGGTCAAGCTAATGTATAGCTATGGTTTTCTGCTTTAAAGTTACTTTTAAATGATCGGCTACAGGTTGTGAAATACGATTCAGATGCAGCAATAGTTTCTTACAGAACAAATTGAAAATATAAAAATTATTTAAGATTCTAAGTCAAGTGACATTTAAACTGTTAGAAAATTCTTGAATATTTTAAGTTTATTTTTCATAGTTACAGCGTGCATTAGTTTTTACTTACAATTGAAAAAAAACAAAAAATTGAATCGGAGCAGAGTTGGAGCAGTCACTATCGATGGCGGAGCAGCGCTGGAGCGGAGCAGTTAAAAAATTACATCTTCAAATCCCTGGTATAAATACTGTGCTATAACATAATCTTTCCCATTTTGTAGAACTTGGTTCTTCAGGACCACTATAGTCAATGATTGACCACTATTTTGATATTTATTGTGCTTGTTTTTTTGTCTTATTCTTCCAGATTCTCAAAGGCCACCTGAACATGTTAGCTCCTGATGTTGAAATTGACGATGGAAAAGGTAGGGCGAGGATTACATTATCATCATTCGTTGTTTGATTTATAGGTAGTACTGTAATGACTCTGCTCTTGAGGTAGGGAAGGCAAAGGCAGCGAGGAAGAGAACTAGTCACCCCCACCTTTCGAAGCTGGACCTAGTATCGTGAAGTCTCTAACACTTTACTTCCCTACAGCAGTAGCTACTGTAATGACATAGTGAGTGTCTGATTAGCAGAGTGGTTAGACTGCTGGTCTCTCGTGGCAAAGGTGCTGGGTTTGAAACACGGTGGCGTCACACTCCAAACTACCCAGCTATAATGGGTACCTGAATTGTTACAGAAACCACCACAGCATGTCTTTGTCTTTTAGCTTAGGTTTCTTCAAGGGGGGGAATCTGCTGTAGTGGCTCCATGCATGCTGCACAAGAGGGTGGTGATGACAGTTCATTTAGGAGAAGGAAGGCTGATTTTAAACTACCTGCCCTGCAAGCAGGCAGTGGGCAGCCCAGGACTAAGGAAAACTGACCTGAAAAAAAATGCCTGTTGAAATGAATCCGCTGGGTCACATGTCAAACAAAACAATGCAGCGTAATCCCCCTTATGATTGACATCGTGAATAAGAAGAAAACTGAATATTGCTCATCCTGTGATGTCCTGCCAGAAGTTATTGTTGAACAGAATCAACATCATTGCACTTCGGGCAAACCCATAGATGCTCAGTCTCCCTCAGTATGTCAAAGAGTGTGAATGCTAACTGTTCCTGTAGCTCGCTGGTTGTATACACGACGGATGCATTCTCTCATATGCCCATCTCTGCTAGCCTTACGTTTGATGCCAAATTCCAACAGTCTTAACCTTGATGATTGTCACGAGAGGGTAGATGTTATTTAAATTATAAGATATCCTGGACACAAAGTTGTATCAGGTGATACCAGGATAGTGCCAGATAAGAGTCTGGTCTTATAAGTAATACCCCCTTCTCTGAAAAGAGTAAGGGTGTATAGATATCAAAGGTAGGATCAAGCTGTATAAGTTCCTAGAGAAGATGGTAATATTTTACTTAAGTCCCTACTTGCCCCTCTCCAGATCCCCCTCTGTTGATATATTATTATTATTAGCTCTGCTAGGGGTATTTAACTAAACTATTTACCAACAAGAACTGTTACTTAACTTAAATAATTTAAGTAAGTCTGCTGGTAAATATACTACTCGTCAAAAGTCAAGGGCCACTTAGAAAAACCTTGGTTGAAACCATAAAACAAATCTGATTTAAACGTAATTGGTATCAGTCAAAACGGCATTTATTGAATACCAAATTGACATGTCACGTAAAGGAATGGAAACACACATTCAAACGCAATGAAGCTGTAAAGTGTGTCACCCACCTTTTCAAAAGTCACACAATAGATATTGGACAAATAGACATTTCAAAATCGGGTATGACCACCGTTTGCAGCAAGGCATTCAAGACAGCGTTGACGCATCGAGTCCACAAGGGTCCGAAGAGTATCCCGAGGAACAGCTTGTCAGTCCTGAAGCAGAAATGCAGTCAGCTGTGTAACATCCATTGGCATGGGGTGATTTGTTGACAATCTTCGACCAAGGACATCCCAGAGGTGCTCAATCGAAGAAAGGTCAGGTGAATGAGCTGGCCACGCCATCCTGATGATCCCATGTTGCTGAATAAACTCATTCACCACACAAGCTCGATGGGGTCGAGCGTTATCATCTTGGAGGATGGCATTACCACCTATGGCCTCCAGAGCAGGCTGAACAATTGGTCTCAGGATTTCGTTCTGGTATCTTGGGCCGGTCAAGTTGCCTTGGATGATGTAGAGTGGGGTCCTGCCGTGTCTGTAGAAGCCTCCACAGCCCATGACAGAACCCCTACCATAACGATCCACCTCTCGAATTGTGTCATCAGTAAATTGCTCTCCTGGTCGTCTCCAAACTCGAATCCTGCCATCATTGAATGACACAGTGAAGCGAGATTCATCAGTGAAGAGAACTTGACTCCATTGTTGCCTTGTCCATCGGATGTGCTCGCGACACCAAGCAACACGGGCTCTGCGATGAGCAGGAGTAAGAGAGATTCTGACTGCAGGACGTCGAGCAGCCAGTCCAAATTCATGTAAACGTCTGCGAATGGTGCTTTGACTGACATTAACGTTTACAGTTTGTCTCAGCTGACATCTTAGAGTGGAACAAGTCACTGTTCGATGGTGCAGGGCTGACAACAAGAGGTACCGGTCATCATGTCTATTGGTGCATCTAGGGCGACCTGGCCGGTGGCGATCCTCCACACTTCCTGTGGCCTGAAATCTCTCCAAAATTCTTTGGATAGTAGAGTGTGACACTGCAAGCCGTCTAGCAACCTCACGGACAGATAAACCACTTTCAACCCACGCTATAGCCCTAATTCTTTGTAAGGTGTCAAGACTTCTTCTCGGTGGCATGGTTTTTGCAAGTGATGAAACTACCCTAAGTCTGTTGATTGTAAAACAAATTCAGAGTGAACTCTGTTCACGAAAAGCCGCCCCTGCACGTGGAATGGCAAGCAGCATGATTACTTCACCTGTTTGGTTGTACGGAAGGAAGTTTGATGTTAATCTTAATTTTATGTAGCTCACAGCTCTAGAATTTTTGTCAAGTACTGACTAGAATGTTTGCCTATCTAAAAACACTCAAACTTCATCATTTTATTTCACTATCCCGTGGTGAATTGGAATAAACTGATTGGTAGCTTTGTGTGGCTACTTAGCTTCAAGTCTTGATTTAGTAGTCTGTTCCACCTTGGGTCTGGCAAGAAAACTGTGTCTCCTCCAGGCCTTAGGATTGGATGACCGTCCCTATGGCATCAAGGGCGCTCGCACCACTGGATCGTATAGTAGAATCTGGCTCCTTTAGGTGGAAGTAATTGCAGGATGCAACCTGAAATATATTTAATTTCACCACTATATTGCCTATCTCTATATCTCTTTATCCCAGAAGTAGGAGATGAGAGATAGTTTCAGACGACAGAGTGTTGGTAGGCGCACAGGTCACATCAAGTCGGCATTAACCTAATTCAATTCACTGTGAATACAATTTTCTCCAAATCCTTAGTTAGAGCCATTTGTCCATGATTTGTAATACAATTCCTTTCCTTTGTTCCTGGTGTGTGTGGTCCATTCCATCAAGAAATAATTCTTTAAATGCTTTTCTAAAACCATGGACACCTTTTCTGCTTCCATTCTTAATTTATTTAAATATACACAGGCTGGTAAGTCCTCCAGAAATTTACACAGTAGTTCAAGCACATCTACACACTTCCTAATGCACACTGTAGTTAATCAATAGAAATACATATATTTATATACATATATATATATTCATTCTTACCCCCAGGCACACACAGTCGAGCTGTTAATGGTTGTAATGGTCTGCTCTCAGATGCAGAAGGCAAAGGGCATTCTTCATTAACACTCTTTTTCTTTTTCCGCTCGCTGTGATTTTCAAAATATGACTGGCCTGGATTCGCAGAATGCAAGGTCTATTTATACGTCAACATCCGGCGCCAGAGAGAGCAGTGGCTAAAGGGGGGTTTTCGTATCTCAAAATGTATGCCTATTTTGTCTCGCTGTTCAATTTTGAAAAACTATAAATTCAATTATCTTCCTTATTTCTGGAGCGATTTCCTTCATCTTAGGCTTAAAATATCCCCTGAATTATTCTTTATCCATATAGATAATAGTCTTTATATTACATGCTACCGTCTTTTCCTAGGCGTAGCCTAAACAGCAAAATTATGGACCAACCTGATGTGTCGATGCCTTTCACTAGAAATTTCTCCCTTCCTATACTATTATTTGTGGAAGTCTCTGCTCAGACGTGTAGAGCAACATTCCTAGTATGGTATTCTTGACCTCTGCTATGCTGTACGTCGCTCATAAAGCTGTAGTTAAATTCCACATCCAACTGATTTGATCCCCCTTGCTGAATGCGTAATCGTTATTTGTAAACAACCTAATAAAGATGGCATTTCATTGGTTCTGCTTTCTTATAGTATTTATAAAGTATGGCGTGCAGTTTTGGGTAAAGAATGACGGGTTTGTGAATCAGACCACTTCACAACAATGATTCATCTATTGCAGTGTCATTCTTTAACAGGCAATCATTAATTGTTCTCAGTATCTCTCCCTTCTCCATATCCAGTGTCCCCACTGTGGTTGCTCTTGATGCTAGTCTGTCAGCTCTCTCATTACCGTATATCCCTGCATGACCAGGACAGTAGATCCACACCAGCTCCTGCAGATTCAAAGCTTCTGAATGTTTTCCATTCAAGCCGTAGCCAACCATTTTGAACCTTTCGAAGTATGAACACAATGATACAATGACGGCCTTTGTTAATGAAGTTTCATGCCAGAAGTTGCAGTGTCTAACTAATTGCCTTGAAGTCTTCAGTGGTGATCACCTATTTCATTCAGTGTAATCAAGGTACAATAGATACGATGTCCATCTCTGAACACAACATGTAACCACTCAACAATCACTTGAACAGATTCCAACCACACACTCCAGAGTGCAACTATGTACCTACCCCTATGAAACTGTTGACCACCAACTGTTCGAGTTCCAAGCAATCAGTGACATCAGGAAAATGCTCCTTTCTCCGAGGCCAGATAAGTGGAACAGCTTGTATGGAGCTGAAGAACAACTTGTGAACACATGCAGACGCCACTACATGGCACTGGGCCAAAGGGGGAGGGCCCATATGTCACTGGATCATCTTCTTCTTCCTCGTTCGCCTTCAAACTTCCACATTTATGACTCTAATAAAGGCAGTAGTCAACTCAAGGTTCCCGACATCTCCAAGCAGTTTTTCGTTGACAGAAGTGGGTTGTTGCCATATGCTACTCCGTTCGTTACTGTAGGTTGGGCAGTACTGCAGCAGGTGTTCGACTGTCATCGGGCTGGAACCGCAGGTGCAGAGATCTGTTGCACCAATTTTGTATTTGTGGTATAGATGGTATCTCAATCTTTTGTGCCCAGTCCGTAGCCGAAAAATGATGATGAATGTAGCCTTTATAGTAGTCTTTGTATCACTGGATCAATAACAACAACAACATGTGATGTCCAGAAGCCAAACCAACTAAATAAAGATAGAAACTACTGATATGTGTACTGATAAAAGACTCCTCAACTGCATGGGATAAAAGAAGACATGGAAAGAACCACACAATAGGATAGCCCTGACATTTGAGATTCTTATTGTTGTACATCTTAGTTTAGGCTGTCTTTTTTTAACCTAGTAAATCTGTTAAAACTGCATTAATTCTTGGTGCTTGTTTTTTTTGTAAATGTGTCCTATTCTGTGTGCTTTTTAAAAATCTGTGTTTTTGTTTTTTTTATCTTTGCTATTACAACTTTATATTTGCAGGTACCATCATAATTTCTAGTGAGGAAGGAGAAACCGAAGGTAGGTTTTTTGTCATTTTATGTAGAAAACTAAATTCATATGTTCATAATTATGTACCATGCCAGTACACTATTATTATGCCAGACCAAATCATGAGTTGCCATCTCCATACCGAAGGTCGGCTGCAATGGATCGCCAACACCTTCTGTTTCTTGCCTTGATGGTGCACTCTGATAGAATCTTTCCTGTCCATCTCTTGATGTTATCTTCCCACTTATAGCGCTGTCTTCCTCTTGTACGTTTGCCTTCAACTCTCCCTTCTATAATGGTCTTCAGTAAGGTGATATGTGTTTTTATATGACCAAAATATTTTAGCTGCCTAATTTTGATCTCCTTCATTAATTCTATTTTCATTCCTAGGTTCTCTAGGACCTCTATTTGTTTTCTTCTCTTTCCATGAGACGTGCCCCATTCTATATATCCACATCTCAAGAGCCCTCAATTCTGTCTTCTAATTGACCACATGGTCTTTTAAATTTTGACATCTGCCCTAATATAATTGATAAACCTTGTGTCTAGGTTAAATGAGGCGTACCTTGCTTTTAAAAAAAAAGCGTTCGATGTGATTGTTTCCACGTTATTTTGTTATGAACGTCAGTGGAGTGCTTATTCAGATAGTTAACATGTACAGTATTTCTTAATTTTGTTTTTTGCTTTATTTCTCTGTGCACTTGTGCCATTAAGTGTCAAGGGTGCCAGCAATTTTAAGTCCTGAGCGAGTTGTGTTGCTTTGTCCAGTATCTAAAATGTTTCCTCAAGATGAAGATGAATTTTCCGCGCATTGAAGAGTTTGAAAGGATTACATACTTCCAGCCAATGGAGGATAAAGAGATAGCAGATCCCAGCAACTAGCCGAGAAATTCAGGAGGCTGACAGACCACCCAATGTACCAGACAGTAAATGATTTTGAAAGGAAAGGGAAGATTGAAGCGAAGCAACTTTGTAGAATTAACAAAAACAAAGATGAGAATAGACGCAGTAAATGCCATATCGACAACCATGGCTATCTGTACTGCACACAAGCTTCCTATTTGGAAATACTAGCACTTCCATGAAGTAATAGAAAACATTCCTGGTATTTAAAGAAAGAACAGCAAGATGGTAATAGAAAGAAGAGCCCTAACCTTAAATATACATAGAGAAACATTACCCAAGACGCACCTGGACCAATGCATAGGCAGATGGCTCAGTAGCTAATGCAACAGAGAATGGCGGTGGAGGAATTTTTCTAAGTTTAAGCAATGGTACACACACACAAATTGTTAGTGGCAACAGGAAACTTCTCAAGTAACTTCAGAGCAGAAGCAGAGGCTTAGAAAACTGCAGCAGAAGTACTAATGGCACAGAAAAGCACTGAGAGACAAGTAGCTTTCCTCACAGATGTGCTGTCAGTAGTTAAACACTGAAGAGTAAAAAAAAGTGGCAGACCTAAGTGACCTATGAGCAATACTCTACAAATTAAGTCAGCAATTCTTCTTCTTCTTCTTCGTTCGTCCTGAAAAGGACGGTGGTTGCGTTGTGTCTGTTTACGCCTAAGCTGTGATATCTGCACCTTTCGGTCGACACATCCGACTTCTTCACGGCATTTTTTAGGACCGGGTTTGCCTTCCCATTTCGATCCACACTCGCTCAGCCAGACTGCACAGCTGCAGACTGTTTCCAGGACCATCACGTGGAGGTGGAGTGCGGTCTTGACCAGCTCTGGTTCGCTGGTCCTGACGCAGGCAGTCAAGCTATGAGTCGCTGACTGCGGTCTCTATTGCTGCGTCTTGAGGTCCCAGTCAGCAATTCAGTAGAGATGAGATACAAGGGAGCCCATCACATTGTAACATCCCTGGCAATGAAGAGGCTAAGCTACCTCATTCTGAAACAAGCATAACTTATGAAGAGGCCAAGAGTTTTATCAGAAGCAGATGCTGAAACACATGGGAAGCAGAGCATTCAGGCTACCAGACGAACGATGCATATTATCAGCTTAACAGAAGTGAACAAACCAACGGGCTGATCACCCGTTTGCCAGTCACTTCGATTACGGAAACAACAGCAAATGGATTGATTTGCCGTTGCCCTAAAGACGCCAATAGGCGTGATGGGAAACAATGGCAAAGATAACCTATCTGCTGTTGCCCTAAGACGCCACTAGGCGTAATGGCCACTGACTGCTTTGACGGTCGGTGGCTAAGGACGGAAGAAGAAGAAGAAGAAGAAGTGAACAAGTGGTAATCTACAGACCGCGCACAGGTCACAACAGATTGATATAGCATTTATTCAACAAGCTAAAGACAGGAACTACAGATGAGTGTAATTGTGGCAGCGATAAGATGACTGCTGAACATCTGTTGCAGAAGTGTCCAACATAATGAAGAACAAAGACCACATACGACCATCACAAGTACCACTCCTGGACAAACTCCATGGAGTCACCAACAACCTGTTTTCTTTAAACTTATTCAAGTTGACCTCTGAAAGTGTACGAAGATTTCTCATTCTGTCATCCTGGTAACATTAAGAGCTCTTCTTATGCATTTCATCTCAGATGATGTGATTTTCCTCTCCTGTGCTGTAATCATGGACCATGACTGACACTTCTTTAATAGCGGTTTATAGTATCATGATGAGTGTCCGATTGACAGAGTGGTTAGAGTGTTGGTCTCGTGACAAAGGTGCAGGGTTCGATTCACTGTACTGACACGCTCCAGTCTTCTTCTTCTTCTTCTTCCGTCCTTAGCCACCGACCGTCAAAGCAGTCAGTGGCCATTACGCCTAGTGGCGTCTTAGGGCAACAGCAGATAGGTTTTCTCTGCCATTGTTTCCCATCACGCCTATTGGCGTCTTTAGGGCAATGGCAAATCAATCCATCTGCTGTTGTTTCCGTAATCGAAGTGACTGGCAAACGGGTGATCAGCCCGTTGGTACGCTCCAGTCTACCCAGCTGTAAATGGGTACCCGACTCTGAGTTAAGGAAGGAAAAGGCAGCAAGGAAGGGAACTGGTCACCCCACCTTGATGCTGGACCTAGTATAGTGAAGTCTCTACTTGACTCCCCTACAGCAGTATCTGCTATGGGAACTACCTGTACCTGTTTAGTATCATGATAGATTGACTGTATTAACTGCTCGTTTTAGTATCATGATAGATTGACTGTATTAACTGCTCATTTTAGTATCATGATAGATTGACTGTATTAACTGCTTGTTTTAGTATCATGATAGATTGACTGTATTAACTGCTCATTTTAGTATCATGATAGATTGACTGTATTAACTGCTCATTTTAGTATCATGATAGATTGACTGTATTAACTGCTCATTTTAGTATCATGATAGATTGACTGTATTAACTGCTTGTTTTAGTATCATGATAGATTGACTGTATTAACTGCTCATTTTAGTATCATGATAGATTGACTGTATTAACTGCTTCTTTTAGTATCATGATAGATTGACTGTATTAACTGCTCATTTTAGTATCATGATAGATTGACTGTATTAACTGCTCATTTTAGTATCATGATAGATTGACTGTATTAACTGCTCATTTTAGTATCATGATAGATTGACTGTATTAACTGCTTGTTTTAGTATCATGATAGATTGACTGTATTAACTGCTCATTTTAGTATCATGATGGGACCAGAAGACGCAGCAATAGAGACCGCAGTCAGCGACTCATAGCTTGACTGCCTGCGTCAGGACCAGCGAACCAGAGCTGGTCAAGACCGTGCTCCACCTCCACGTGGTGGTCCTGGAAACAGTCTGCAGCAATGCAAGCTGGCTGAGCGAGCACGGATCGAAGAGGGAAGGCAAACCCGGTCCTAAAAAAAGCCGTGCTGAAGACGGATGTGTCGGCCGAAAGGCGCAGATATCGCAGCTTCGCTGGAAACAGACACAACGCAACCAACGTCCTTTTCAGGACGAACGAGGAAGAAGAAGAAGTATCATGATAGATTGACTGTATTAACTGCTCATTTTAGTATCATGATAGATTGACTGTATTAACTGCTCGTTTTAGTATCATGATAGATTGACTGTATTAACTGCTCATTTTAGTATCATGATAGATTGACTGTATTAACTGCTCATTTTAGTATCATGATAGATTGACTGTATTAACTGCTTGTTTTAGTATCATGATAGATTGACTGTATTAACTGCTCGTTTTAGTATCATGATAGATTGACTGTATTAACTGCTCATTTTAGTATCATGATAGATTGACTGTATTAACTGCTCATTTTAGTATCATGATAGATTGACTGTATTAACTGCTCATTTTAGTATCATGATAGATTGACTGTATTAACTGCTCGTTTTAGTATCATGATAGATTGACTGTATTAACTGCTCATTTTAGTATCATGATAGATTGACTGTATTAACTGCTCGTTTTAGTATCATGATAGATTGACTGTATTAACTGCTCGTTTTAGTATCATGATAGATTGACTGTATTAACTGCTCATTTTAGTATCATGATAGATTGACTGTATTAACTGCTCGTTTTAGTAGTATCATGATAGATTGACTGTATTAACTGCTCGTTTTAGTATCATGATAGATTGACTGTATTAACTGCTCATTTTAGTATCATGATAGATTGACTGTATTAACTGCTCGTTTTAGTATCATGATAGATTGACTGTATTAACTGCTCGTTTTAGTATCATGATAGATTGACTGTATTAACTGCTCGTTTTAGTATCATGATAGATTGACTTTATTAACTGCTCATTGGCTCAATTTTTCAAAAACTTGATGGCTGTTAATTTTTTGCTCATTCATTCATAACCGTTCAACTCCCCAAGGAGCATAGGCCTTCAACAAACTTATGCCAAGTTTTCCTGTCACGTGCCGTCTGCTTAAGGTTTTTCCATGTCTTCTTCACCACCTTCATGTCTATCTCCAGTTCTCTTCTCCATGTGTTCTTTTGTTTCCCCTCTACCTCTCTTACCTTGGAGATTCCAGAACAAGGACTGTCTAGTAATGCTATCAGCAAGTTGTCTCAATCTGTGTCCTATTCATCTCCCGTGTCTTCTTCTCAGCTCTTGTTCCACTGGCACTTGTCTAGTTCTTGTCATCAATTCCGCATTAGTGATCTTGTCGCACCACTTCAATACTTATCAACACAAGCACCCATTTATGAAAGTCTGTAGCCTTCTTGGTTGTTGTTTTTGTTGTTCTCCATGTTTCAGAGCCATACAATAGGACTGACTTGACTTTTGAAGTGAAAATTCTGATTTTTGTGTTGGACTTGATTTCTTTTGATCTCCATATTTTAAAAATTTTTACTTACTTATTTTCTTCTTTTAATTTGCTTGCAGAAAACAACGACAAGTTTTTGTCAGACTTTGCAATCACCAACAACACCAGACTCAAGTGTGATGACTTCCGACAGAATTATTGTCTGAACATCACAGTGGTTCATGTGTGAGTCTTGATGTGTTTTTAGCCTTCATTGTATGCCTAAACTATATCATTTTCACATCAATAAATAAGTATCCCTTTTTCACAACTGCAGATAGCGACTGTGCATTTAATCTGTGCAGTGGTGGTTCATGTAGTTTCTGGGCATCTCTGAGGAGACTAAGAAAGAACAGGACAGCTGATGTCTCAGATATGTTGTATGAAAAGGTGACTAACATGAGGTTGTAGGGGAGGGGCTGACAGCCTCATCATATACAACAAATAGCTACAACAACCACCGCTACTAGAGCACATGAATGCTGTGGTGTTGTTTTTTTTTACTGCACAGGGACCAGCAACAATAGTGGCTGTATGCTCCATAAGGGGGTGAACAAGGAAATGATGATGATGCACAACCTCACTATAGCTACCTCTTACAGTATACCTGATGGGACCTGTGTTTCTGTTCTTGTGGGGGTTCTGTTCTTTGCGTCCTCTGAGGTATGGGAACTACGTACATGAGGTTCAGGTGTCGGTTAATAGTATTTTTTTTTCTTCTGTATTTATAGCTTTTATTTAACACAGTTTTATTTAACTTATTATGACCGTTGCTTGGATGTTTCAAATCTTTGAGTCTTTGGTTTACTAGGTTTAAGATAACCTAGGAAGCTGAAATTTTGCAGACAACCCTGGTATGTTTTAAACTATCAAAATTTGAAAGAACCTCAGGTGACAATTCGCTAGCCCGCCATACAAAAATTAATGCCGAAAAGGTCAGAATTTTTTACAAGAGCTGTGAAAGGGTCCACAGAATTGGCTGGCTTTTTTTTTTTACAAAATTGTGAACAGGATGACAGAACTTTTCCATTTTTAGTGCATTTCAAAATAAAAGTATATCGCCTAAAAAGTTTTTTATTTTCTTGTCTTATTGAAACCATGGAGGTGAAATGTTTAACTAAGTGTAATGAATGCAATTTCTCTTTTCCTGCTTTTATTACATTGCTGTTATTTTCAGCCCCTTTTCATTGATTCACCAATCCCGTAGGTTACAAGTTTTCACTCTTCTTCCCTGTGGAGCATGGAGCACCCATTGTAGCTGGCTCCCTTGCAGGAAGCCTGCAGAAAGCATTCACGTGCTCTTACAGTAGTGGTTTCTGTAGCAATTCATTTTACACGATGAGGTTGCCAGCTCCCATGTATAATCTCATATTACGACATGTAGTAGTCCTGTTCTTTCTTCTTCTCATCAAAGACCCCAGGGAACCTACACAGGATGTTGTACTGCTTTATATAAATACATTCTTCTACTTTTGCCGATAAATATCGTGCAAGGGAAAACAAAAGTAGGCGATGTATCTTACCAGGACAATGAGCAAAGAGAATTGCCTTTGTTACAGCCACAAAGCTTTTTTCAGGGACAAACGAGCGAAAGCAGAAGAGGAAGCAGGCGAAAACTAAGTTCAGTACATAATAAATAAATAAAAATATGACCCGTAAATGGAAATAAGTACGTGGGTCTGAAAAGACACAGGGAGAAAACTAAGATAATGAGAATGAATGCAGGAAATGATAGCAAGATTGTTCTGGAAGAAACACCTCTGCAAGGTGTAGAATCATACATATACCTTGGCAGCAATATAGACAAAGTTGGAAGGACAGATAATAATATCAAAATAAGAATACAAAAGGCAAGAGGAGCTTTCATTGCATTG
Organism: Oreohelix idahoensis; assembly: GCA_024509875.1. Lineage (NCBI taxonomy): Eukaryota > Metazoa > Mollusca > Gastropoda > Stylommatophora > Oreohelicidae > Oreohelix > Oreohelix idahoensis. The sequence continues at coordinate 559,571 of JAMPIV010004858.1, read as the reverse complement.
GGAAATGTATGAAGCTCAAAAGAAATCAAGTCTAACACAGAAATCTGTTGTTAGCATTATCAGACAATCTCTGTTCTGGAAACCCCAGGGTAAGAGTGGAAGAGAAAGAACAAAGAACACATGGAAATGCAAACATGAAGTGAAGGGAATGAAGAAGACATGTTAAAAAGTCCTTGAGCTGATGGCACGGGACAAGAAGACTTGGCATAAGTTTGATGAAGGCCTAAACCCCTTGGGAGGTGAAACAAGAAATAGAAACGTGGTGATTAGCATTAAATATGGAAAGATGGTGATTGGGACATTTCTGTTTCCATTAATTCATTATTAATCTTATAATAATTTTGTTTGTTCTCCACTGTCATAGGGAAAAGCTGGATGAGGAAAAAGAGTTTGAAGTGGTAGGAAACCCATAGGTGCTCAGTCTCGCGCAGCAAATGTCAAAGGGTATGAATGCTAATTGTTCCTGTTGCGCACTGGTTGTATACACGGCCGATGCGTCCTCTCATAAGTCCATCCCTGCTGGTCTTACGTTTGATGCCGAATTCCAGCAATCTTAGCCTTGATGATTCATCGATCGCAGTGTCATTTTCTATTAGACGAACATGAATCGCCCTCAGTATTTCTTCCTTATCCATGGCCAATGCACCTTTTATGGATGCTCTTGAAGCTAGTCTGTCAGCTCTTTCATTTCAGCTTGCTAAATGAACCAGCAAGACAAAAATAAGAATTTCCAACTCGAATGTCAAGTCAGTCCTATAACTAGATCAACCAAAAAAAAACAACAAAACAATATTACAAAGAAGTTACATATTTTCATAAATGGGTGCTTGTGTAAAATACAAGGATTGAAATGGTATTTTCAAAGAAGGTTTCACATCTACCACAGCCTGATGCAAGCATAACTTTTGAGGAGGCAAAGAGTTTTATCAGAATCAGATACAGAAACAAATGGAATGTAGAACATCCAGGGCACACACAGAATGATGTTTACTACCAGCTCCACAGAAGAGAACAAGTGGTAATCTTCAGACTCCGCACTGGCCTTCAGACTCCGCACTGGCCACAACAGATTGAGATACCATCTAATCAACAATCTAAAGATAGGAACTACTGATCAGTGTAACTGTGGCACTGATAAAATGACTGCTGAACATCTGCTTCAAAGTTGCCCCTTATATGCAGTACAGAGAAAGTGCGTATGGCCGACGCCAGCTCCTTTCGTGGAAAAGCTTTACAGGGATTCAAATAGCCTCAAACTGACTACTGCTTTCTTTGAGAACATTCAAGTGGACGTCTGAGAGTGTACGAAGAAGAAGAAGAAGAAGAAATGGTATGACAAGTCACCAATGTGGAACTGATGACAAGAACGAAATAAGTGCCTGTGAAAGAAGAGATAAGATGTTGGCGATGGATTGAACACACATTGAGGAAACCCATTGATAGCATTAACAGGCAGTCCTTGATCTGGAATCTCCAGGGTTGAGGGAGACCAAAACACATGGAGAAGAGACCTGGAGACAGACATGAAGAAGACACAGAAAGACCTTGAGTTGATGGCATGTGACAGGACTTGGCATGCATTTGTTGAAGTTCTGTGCTCCTTGGGGTAGCTGAGGTTTACCATATGAGCCAATTTTTGGGATCGTAAAGCAGTGTCTAGGTGTGTTTACTCAGCTTTTCTGCTAAAGCTAAATGCATAATATAGTTGTCTTGTTTTCCCCCTCACAATGATTTCCTTCTTTACAGACAAAGCCGACGACGATGACTTAATTCTCTTGGAAGATGGAGACACCGCTGTTGCAGAAACTATCTCTCCAGCCAATCAGGGAAGCCGTAAGCGTGCAGCTGAATCAAACGCCGACGACCAGGATATAGTGAAGAAGAAGAAGCAGCTGTTAGATACTGGGGATAGCACTGATATTATTGAGATATCTTGATGATGATGATGGAGTGTCATGTTGTCTTCATTCATGGTAGTATATTTGGTTGTTGAGTTAATGTTCTTGAGTTATTATCCCCCCCCCCCCCCCCCCCCCCCCCCCCCCCCCCCCGACCTCCATAAGTCTTGGAATTTTCTGTTGTCTGTATGTCATTTATGACAGGTCATTCATTTTTCCATGATCTTTATTTAAATGTCACATGGGTAAGTTTTTTTTGGTTCATTAATGAAAATGCGCAGTCATTGTTGATTGTATTTTTTGTTTGACTCAGAGAACGAGTGTTTATGTATCCTAAGTTTGATAAGTCTTACTAACTTAGTCATCCTTCTTCTCCCGTGAAGAGTAGAGGTTTGGAGGAGGGAGCGCCATACTATCCTACCAGCTTGTTTGATAAGTCTCCTGGAAACATTTTTGACTTACTCATCGTTCTCCTTTGCGCTCCAGACAGAGCATAGAGCCACCACTGTAGTTGGTCCCCATGCACCAGGCAGTCACATGCTCGTGCAGCGGTGGTTTCTGTGACAGTTTGAGGTTGCCAGCCCCATGCACAACCTCACATTAGTCACATGGTTCGACATATCTCAGGGAGCATTTGTATTCCCAGACACACACACCCTCCACCTGGAACTACGCAGAGCACTTAATGAAAATGGGCAGCAGTTATTACATGGTTTTTTTTTTCTTTTGACTCAAAGAGTGAGCGTTTATGTATCCTAAGTTTGATATGTCCTGTAGAAACATTCTTGACGTATCAGGTGATTATAAATTTTTTCACTTAAAAGTCAATCCAAAAAACATGAATCTCAGTTTTTAAATTACAAGAATTAATTTGATTTATAATTTCTAGCACCTCCTATTAGCAGAGTGGTTAGAGTGCTTGCCTCTCCCGGCATAATTACCAGGTTCCAGCTTTGAAAACCGGTAGCATCACACTCCAGTCTACCCGGTATGTAAATGTGTACCTGACCCTACTTCATAATAGCTGAACTGAGTTTAGGGAAGGGCTAACTCTTCACTCCCAAATGGTAGTATCTGCTATGCGACTACCTTTACCTAAAAATTTCAAGGCATAAAGAATTCTTTTGTCCTTGATCGCTGACTGACAAAGCAATCAGTCACCATCACGCCTGGGGGCGACTTGTAGGGTGGCAAAAAACTGTCTCCACTTTGTTCGGTTGACAGACATCCTTCGTGTGGTGACCCAGCTCTGGTTCATGCTTAGCATCTCCGCCAAGTGGCTTTTGGCATCCTTGCTTTCGCTTTCATTCTGGAGTTCATAGCATGGCAGTTCTGGTTATAAGGTCTCTTCTGAGGATGTGGCCAACCCAATTCCAGCGTCTACCCACTATGATGGTGCGCATGTCCTCTTAGTGGCTACGAGTTAGCAGTTCTTGGTTGGTGATGGTGTTGGGCCAGAATATTGAAAATTTTCCGTAGGCAGGTTGTGTGGAAAGAGGACAATTAGGACATTTCCTTTTTCTGTTACTCTCCAGCATTGCTTTAAGAATTATTTAAGGTAATTTGTTTCTTTAACCAGTTTTGGAAATCAGATGAATAGAATAGAATACTGGCTGAGATGTGTAAATGCCACTTAATCAGCATATTTGTTCAACAATAAATGTCAGAACATTTAAAACTATACGGTTCATTTGAGATATTTTGGCTAAAGGACAAAAATGTTAACTAGATCAGCTGCTAAGTTGAAATGTGTGTGTGAAAAGAGATACTTAACAATTATTAATGTTGTCAATTAGTAAAGATTAATGGTTAAACAAATTGAGATGTTGTGTAATTTTTTGGTGTATGCTGATTTGTGATTGTCACTTTGTTGTTAGTAAACACGTATTTGTGGTTCAGACATTTGTGATTGTCACTTTGTTGTTAATAAACACACATTTGTGATTGTCACTTTGCTGTTTAGTAAACACGTATTTGTGGCTCAGAAATTTGCTGTGTATGAGTTCTATGAGGCATTTTTCTATTTGTGAACTCGGTATTTTCCATTCTTTAACCCTTTGATAGCTGTGATGATTTCTCTTCTCCTTGCTTATCGCTTACTAACGTAATATTGTCTGCACCCTGTTTTCCACTGATAGGTTTTATTATTTTATATACTATGCTTTGTTCATTTCTCAGTACTGCCTCTTCTGCCCGTCTTGCAAGATCATCTAGGAATTTCCTTTTGATGGCTCGGGTTTGAGATTTTACTTCCTTGTCCAGATGAACAGTATGTTCACTGCATATTTCCTTTAACCTGGGGGACTTTGCTTCTATTTTCTTTCTTTTCATTTCCTTTCTCATCGTTATGGTGTTTAATGTTTCTGGTGTTATCCAATCTTCTTTCTTTCCTGGAATCCCAAGCATGATTTGCTGCTTTCCTTATATATTGTTGAAATGGCGTTGAATTTCTGGTCAACATCATCAGTCGCTGTCTTTTCCTGGCTCTTGGCAATTTGATACAGTCTCTTTATATCAACCAGAAAAGCTTTTCTGGTATGGGGGTCCTTCAGTTTGATGATGTCATACCTTTTCTGTTTAGTTACAACTGGTTCAGCAGTTCTGAGTTTCACCTTCAGTCTTGCTACTACTAAGTGGTGATCGCTTCTCACATCTGCACCTCTTCTTACTTTCACATTTTGTAACAAAGGCCTCTATCTACCATTGATCATAATGTTGTCTATCTGGTTTATGTTACGGCCGTGTTATATTGCTACCGACATTCAAATCTGTAAGGTGAAGGTGAGTATTAAGTGTACAGTGGAAATGCCAGTTTTATATAAAACTCTTAATCATGCAAACTCCACCAGATAAAAATCAACACATTTTATTTGGCTTTGGGTCAGAGATTACCTCTTGTGAACAAGGAAACCTCTGTTGATTTGCAGGACATTTGTGTGTGTTTATACATTGTCATTCGGTGGACTCTTAAGTAGGTTGCACATCTTGATTTTTGCCAGGACCCTGACTACTCTGTCCCGTAACTATACCCAGATGAAAGACGAAATGAAAACACTTAACGAGAGGTCACAGCAACTAGGTCAGAAATTATCCATCAAGTACTATGCCTGGTGGTGTAGGCGATCATTCCCTCCACAACTTCCTATCTCCAGTACTATTTATTAATTCTGTTGTTGACTTCTTTCCATGCCATGAGTTCAAACTGTCCAGTATTTTTTTCTCTTTTTGTGTTCCTCCATTTATTGTTCCTTCTATCTTTCCTGTTTTCACGATATACTCGCGATTTCTTATCATAACATGCCCAAAGAAAGATTACACGGGGAAAAAGACAAAGATTGTGAGAATAAATGTAGGAAACGATAACAACACTGCATTTGAAGAAATGCCTCTACAAGATGTAGAATCATACATATATCTTGGCAGTACTATATTGTTCAAAGGACAGTGATACAAAAGCGAGAGAAGATTTCACTGCATTGGGAAATATGTGTAAAAAAAGGTTTGATATTGAACTGAAGACAAGAACTAGACAAAGTGCCTGCACAACAAGAGATGAGAAGATGGATAGAACACATTACAAGGCAGTCCTTGTTCTGGAATACTCAGGGGAAGAGAAGATAAGGTAGATTGAAAAAACACATGGAGAAAATATGACAAGACCGTGAACTGATGGCATGTGTTTGCTAAAGGTCCATGCTCTGTGGGGTGCAGAAGAACGACGGTGATGATGATACACTGTCATGTGTTATTACCTTTCTCAGGTGATGATGATACACTGTCATGTGTTATTACCTTTCTCAGGTGATGATACACTGTCATGCATTACCTTTCTCAGGTGATGATACACTGTCATGTGTTATTACCTTTCTCAGGTGATGATACACTGTCATGTGTTATTACCATTCTCAGGTGATGATACACTGTCATGTGTTATTACCTTTCTCAGGTGATGATACACTGTCATGTGTTATTACCTTTCTCAGGTGATGATACACTGTCATGTGTTATTACCTTTCTCAGGTGATGATGATACACTGTCATGTGTTATTACCTTTCTCAGGTGATGATGATACACTGTCATGTGTTATTACCTTTCTCAGGTGATGATGATACACTGTCATGTGTTATTACCTTTCTCAGGTGATGATGATACACTGTCATGTCTTATTACCTTTCTCAGGTGATGATGATACAGTGTCATGTGTTATTACCTTTCTCAGATGATGATGATACAGTGTCATGTGTTATTACCTTTCTCAGGTGATGATACACTGTCATGTGTTATTACCTTTCTCAGGTGATGATACACTGTCATGTGTTATTACCTTTCTCAGGTGATGATACACTGTCATGTGTTATTACCTTTCTCAGGTGATGATGATACACTGTCATGTGTTATTACCTTTCTCAGGTGATGATGATACACTGTCATGTGTTATTACCTTTCTCAGGTGATGATGATACACTGTCATGTGTTATTACCTTTCTCAGGTGATGATGATACACTGTTATGTCTTATTACCTTTCTCAGGTGATGATGATACACTGTCATGTGTTATTACCTTTCTCAGGTGATGATGATACACTGTCATGTCTTATTACCTTTCTCAGGTGATGATGATACACTGTCATGTCTTATTACCTTTCTCAGGTGATGATACACTGTCATGTGTTATTACCTTTCTCACATACAAGAACATGGCATTTCTGAACATAGTGCAGGTGATGATGATACACTGTCATGTGTTATTACCTTTCTCAGGTGATGATGATACACTGTCATGTCTTATTACCTTTCTCAGGTGATGATGATACAGTCATGTCATGTCTTATTACCTTTCTCAGGTGATGATACACTGTCATGTGTTATTACCTTTCTCACATATAAGAACATGGCATTTCTGAACATAGTGCAGATATTTTATTGAAATATTTAAAAAACATCACCAAAATGTTGAATTATTCCAGATATCAAATGCTGGAACAAAAAATACACTTGTAAAAAAGAAATATTTATAAATGCTGATGTAAATATGAAGACATGGAAAACGCTCTTGGCAAACAGGCAAGGAAATATACAGTGGCTTACATGGTATATTTAAAGTGACAAATTAGAATAAATGACCTTTGGTTTTCAGAAACAGCCTGCCTGTATACAGTAATACCCTGCTTAGTGCTTCCCATACAGCGAACCTTTGCTACAACACTTTAATTTTGAAGGATTTTTTAAATTAAAAATTTTATTTAAATGAAAGCAAAAGTCCATTGCTGAAATTGGTTAAGTTTGAACAATACTCTGGGATTGGTCATTAAAATGTGCACACTTGCACATAGCCAGTCAGAGTGCATCATACGTACGAGCGCGTCAGTGGTCTTATGCTCTGTTGGAACCAAGCCCATGACAGGTGGCACAGTGAGTCAGCTGATAAAGAGAACTCTCCTCAACATTATTCCATCTTCCATCCAACTTTTCGGATCACTCTCCCTCTGTTTTTATTTTACTGCATATTTGTAAACTATCAAAATGTCAGTGAAAGACTAACATATCTCGCACCCCCACTGCTTCTTAGCAACAGCTAAAGCTACCAATTTCTGTTATAATATTCTTTATTAATGGTATGTAAAAAGGTAAAGGATCCCGTAACACACCCATTGAGGCATATTGGGAATATGGTGTTAGGCCCATATTTTCTTGACCATCGGCACACTAGGGGTGATGTGGTCAGCATTATGCCGGCCGCCGTAACCTTCCCAGAGTTGCCCTGGTACCCAGTTCATGAGGCTGGGTCGACCCCAGAGCCGTTTGCGGTCTAAAAAATCCCACCTCAACTGGGGATCGAACCATGGACTACCGCGGCTCCATTAATGGTATGTAAGACTGTTTATTATTACCCATATGATTCATTTACCATATAACATACAGAATGTTTTGGTGAGGCGCTCCTGTTCAACCCAGACATAAGGTCTGTCTGTTAAATTAGGGTGCATGTCCAAATATAAAATATTTATCTTTTATGCTCTGGTATAATAAGGAAAGAAAATTTGACACATCATTAACTAAGGATATAAAATTTGACACACATTAACTAAGGACAGAAAATTTGACACATCACATTTAAGAAGAGAAAATCTAACATTAACTAAGGACAGAAAATTTGACACATCATTAAAGGAGAGACAATATGACACATCACATTTAAGAGAGAAAATCTAACACATTATTAACTAAGGACAGAAAATTTGACACATCATTAAGGAGAGACATTATGACACATCACATTTAAGAGAGAAAATCATACACATTATTAACTAAGGACAGAAAATTTGACACATCACATTTAAGGATAGAAAATCTAATACATTATTACCTAAGGAGAGGAAATTTGACACATTATTAACTAAGGACAATAAATTTGACACATTATTAATTAAGGTGATAAAATCTGACATATTAACTAAGGACAGAAAATCTAACACATTATTAACTAAGGAGAGAAACTGTGACACATTATTTCCCTTGTGCACCATAGACTGCATCATAAGTCAAATAGAATTATTATGGTTTTAAATGTCTGAATATGTTATTAGTGTCGCTTATGTGTGAGCAACATAAATACATTAATGTGTGAATTTATTTCTGAGCAATGTTGGTATGTGTGAATTTGTGTTGAGTCGTTTGTGAAATTATTTGATGCCAAGTGTTATAATATGTGAAGATTACTGCTATACGTAAATTTATTTATGTGAAGTATTGTAATATGTTAATTTAACTGAGAAGTGTAGTTATGTGTGAATTTAACTGTGAGATGTGCTTTGTGCGTAAAATTATTTTTATGAAGTGTTCTGGTATGCGAATTAGTGAGAAGTATTAAGATAATGAGTGTCGTGAGTTAGTCTGCTTCACAACACAGCTTTTGTATAATCCTGAGTAACTCTGACGAAAACCGCGCGCCATACACTGTAGAAATTGTATGATACACTAGCCAATGGAAAGACTTCCGTATTCGTGTGTTTACTACAGCCTCGGACAGGCAAAATGGCCAGGCCTCATTTGTGCAACCGAGTGAAGGATGCAAATTAATTACATAAGTAGGAAAGAAGTACCACTTGGAAGAGGTCTCTAATTCTACAACAGGAATGTTACTTTAGAGGTAGGTGTAAAGACTTCCACGAAAAGTAGTTTATTAAGAGAGATATATTGAGTGGAAAGGCTTCGACACATCGGGTTAGTCCCTAATTTAGGTATTTAAAATATGCATAGAATAAAATGCACTTAGGAGACTAAAAGATTTTTAGCTAGGAAGATAAAGATTAATTCAGGGTATAATTTAAGCCTTAGATGAATAAAATTGCTCCAGAAATAAGAAAGATAATTGGGAAACTAGTTTTTCATAATTGAACAGAGAGACAAAATATGCCTCATTTTGGAATTCGCAATACCCCGTTAGCCCCCTGCTTTCCGATACGCCGAATGTGCTAGTATAAATAGACCTTGCCCTTGCTAAATTGGGGCCATAAGATTTGAAAAACACAGCGAGCAGAAAGAAGCGGTAACTTGTAAATGAAAACTGCCTTTGCCAGTTGTACCTGAGAACAGATCAAGTTTGCCATTAACAGCTCGCCTGTGTGTGCCTGAGGGTAAGAAAGATATATATGTATATAATTATATGATTTACTATTGATTCACTACAGTGTGTTGGTAAGTGTGTAGACGTGTTTCTGCAACCATTGTGTAATTTCTGAAGGACTTACCCGCCTGTGTACATTCAAATTAAATTGAGAATGATAGTAGAATTGTGTCTGTAGGTTTGGAAAAGCTTTTAAAGAAATATTTCTTGAGGAAATGGGACACATGCCTGGAATATAAGAAAGAAGGACAGAAATTGTTTTAATGTATGGATCAAGGTATTACTTAGTATTTTATACTAGACCAAATCATTGTATGGAGGCAGATCATGGACAGATGGATCTAAGGTTTTAAAAGGAAAGTGTAGTCACGGTGAACTGGATGTGGGTAGTGCTGGTATATATTGTCCTGTGCATTTGCTAGCACATTATCTGACACTGTCTATCGTCATCAGTTTGTGTAATAATGGAATAGTGATGGACCATATAGGGGTTACGTTTATTTTTGTTTCAGGTTCTATCCTGACAACTACAAAACAAAAACTTTATAGAGTCATCCACCTCTGCTGGACTCTGTGGTGCAAGTGCCCTTGTGGTTAACAGGGCCAGATACCCAGCTTCCACCGCCTGGAGAAATTCAAAATACGTGTTCGTCCATGGCAGGAGAGTGACAGATCTCTAAACACAAGATAAGTGGCAAAACAAAGCCACTGATCAGCGTATCCAGATTATACCCCTATACTAAAAGACAAGATGCAAATAAACATACAGTGAATGATGAAAAGTGTGGACATAAATTTACCCATTACTAGCTTCACAGTCAAGAAATAGTGACAAAACTCATTAGTATCATATCAATGTTCTTTAAAAGGAGATAATCCAGTTGATAACCTTCAACAAGTGAATGACTTTTGATATTGTTAATTATTTTCAAAGTTTATTGATTTATTGTTGTAAATAAATTTGATTTCATTTCAAACTTTCCAGACTGAAAAGAGAAACGGTATAGGCTAAATAAATTGTAAATGTTTACCAACAGACTTACTTACTTATTAAAGTTGAGTTCATGTTCTTGTTGGAAATAATTTTGTTAATATCCCCTAGCAGAGTCAACAATAATAATACAATAATCAAGGGAGGATCTTGAGAGGGAGCCCATAGGGATCCAGGATAATACAATAACATCATACCTGGAAACTTATACAGCTTGACCCTACCTTTGATATCCATACACCCTTACTCTTTTCAAAGAAGGGGGTATTGCTTATAAGATCAGACTCTTATCTGGCACTATCTTGGTATCACCTGATACAACTTTGTGTCCAGGATATATTGTATTTTAATAACATCTCAACCCTCTCGCGACAATGAGAATAAATGCAACAAATGATAGTGAACTCATATCTTGGCAGTAACACAGACAAACTTGGAGGCACAGATAGTGATTCAAAACAGGAGTACAGGCTTTCGCTGCAATTCTGAAATACATGAAAATTAAAAGACATCAAACAACATAAAAATCATAATTTTCACTCTAATGTCAAGACAGCCACGGTGCATGGCACTTAAACATGGAGAAGAACAAAAAGTTACAGACTTCTATTAATGGATGCTGAAAAAAAGGATTTAAAATAGGATGACAAGATCAATAATGTGGAACCAGGCAGACACAAGTGGAAAAAAAAGGAGAGAGGAACGAACGAACTAACTTTATTTTGAAAGAGTTTAGAATTGGGCACGCAGGCCCGTACAACATTCTGCCCTTCCTGTCTCTTCCATACTGAATAAATTTATTCTCACATGTATCTTAAATATTACTTAAATAAAAAATAACAAAATAAAATAAAATCCCAACATTGTAACAGTACAATAACAGTTAACACATACATTTACAGTACCTTATCATAATTAATACTGAACAGGGCAAAATTATCTTTAAAACCTACATATGATATGTAATTATTTAACTCTTTAAGCCCCAAGAGCCAGTATACTGTACTTCTCGCTAGACCCATTTGGCCCAATCAACAGTATACTGGCTTTCGTATCTCTTGATCTTTTCTAGGGCTGTTTTCTAATTTTGACAACTCAAAAACGCTATTTTCTTAAAGTATAGCCATCCATTATGGACTTTTGTTATTTATGAATATGAACATTTAAAAAAAATTATTTCCAAACAAAAACAATAAAAACATACTGGTATGGCAATTTTTGTTTGGGCCAAACCCACCTTTTTGCTTGGGACTGAAAGAGTTAAGAACATAACTAAATTATTAGGAAAAGACATTTAGGCGCTGAATAAGACACAGAGAGGAAACCAGGTGATAGCACTACAATGCAGTTCTTGATTTGCAATCTCCAGGACAAAAGACATGAAGAGATATAAAAATACATGGATAAGAAATGGAAATAGACATAAAAAGAGATACAGAAGACATGGGAAGAATCTAAATCAAGTGGTACATGTAGGAGGGGCCTGGTGGGAATGGACTTTGAAGGCCTATGCTCCATACAGAAATGAACAGCGATGATGATTGTTTCTTGTCTATTTATAAGAACTACTGTTACATGTGAATTTATAAGTGGAGAGCATTGTGTTATGTGAATTTATAAGTGAGAAGTATTGTTACATGTGAATGTATAAGTGAGAAGTATTGTTACATGTGAATGTATAAGTGAGAAGTATTGTTACATGTGAATTTATAAGTGAGAAGTATTGTTAAATGTGAATTTATAAGTAAGAAGCATTGTTATATCCAAATTTATAAATGGGAATGTGTTGTTATTTGTGAATTTATCTGCGAGAAATGTTAAGTACGACTTCACTTTTAATATGCAGTTATATGTTTATTCATTGGGTTAGTAGCATTTTATATCAATGGATGTGTGTTGATCAAGTAAAAAAACAAGATTCACTCATTTTATTTTTGCTTCATACGGAGCATGGAGCCACCGCTGAAGCTGCGACAAAGTACATGCTTCTACAAGAGCGGTGGTAGCAGTACAGGTCTGTAATTTTTTATTCAAAATCATTGGGGACAGCTGTGTTTTGGAAACCGCATTTTTTCGGTTTTTAAATGTTGTCCACATTGCGTTAAAAGATAGCCCAAATTAGTCAGAAATCACCCTAATTGTAATAGAAAAGTAGCCCCAAAAAACGTGTGACCATTTTGGTTTTTCTGTGTTCGAATAAAAGGTTATAGACCTGTAGTCCTGATTTTTCGTATTCTCTGCAGAGACCCCCACCTCAGGAACTACAAAGGGTAAAAACATGGCAAAAACATATACAAGACATGAAAAAAAAACCATATCCAAAGGAAATATGAAAAATTTGTTTTAAAAAATCTGACTCGGAATCATAATACTAATAGAAAATGCCCAGATTTACCACCATGAAGATGATTTAAGTTCAGTCTAATAATGTATGAATGCTTAAGTTTAGGGACAAGGATTCTCAAACTATGGTAAGTAACATGGTTGTAGGTGCTAGGTGAACAAACAATATTTCCGGTGGTACATGAACAACAACAACTGCAAAGGTGGTACCTGGATGTCCGAAGTTTGAGAAGCACTGGTCTAGGGATTCTTAACCTGTGGTTCATGGACCCCCTTGGAGGTCCATGAATGAATTCTAGGGGACCCATGTACATAACCTAAATTTAAATGTAACGTTTTGTATTAAGCTTTTGTGTACATTTTTTTCCTCAAATAACGTGTCCATGGCCTTTATAGGAAAATCAATGGGGTCCATAGCCTTCACTGGACAATCAAAGGGGTCCATAGCCTTCACTGGATAATCAAAGGAGTCCGTAACCTTGACTGGACAATCAAAAGGTCCATAGCCTACCTCAGACAATCAAAGGAGTCTGTAGCCTTGACTGGACAATCAAAGGGGTCCATATCCTTCATCGGACAATTAAAGGGGTTCATGGCACAAAAAAGGTTAAGAAACCCTGATCCAGATTACAACAGAAACATCTGCATTACTGAAGGAAGAAAATTATGACAACAAAATAACATGGATGCAGGAAAATCGTGCCAGAGAGATAAAGTTATGTATGATATATGTCCCAATTTTCAAAAAGGGTGACAATCGACAATGTGGAAACCATAGAGGCATATCCCTTCTCAGTGTCCCTGGTAAAATCTACTCTAGAATCCTAGAGCAGAGACTCCGACGCCTAGCTGAGCCACAATTGGATGAGGTCCAGTGCGGATTCCGAGCAAACCGAAGTACTCAAGACCTAATCTTCACACTCAGACAGCTGAGTGAAAAGGCCCTTGAGTATAAGGTGAGATCCATCTTTGTTTCATAGATCTGGAAAAGGCGTTTGACAGGGTCCCCTGGAGCAAACTTTGGGACTGTTTGGCAAGGAAGAACATTCCAGCACCTCTGATTCATGCTATACAGAGCTTCTACAAGTCTTGCAGAAATTATATGAGGACAGCAAACCATAAATCAGAAGAGTTCAGGACCACCACTAGTGTAATAATAATAATAAATTCTTTAAGCACCAAACACGGCGCATAAGGCAGAAACCAGTGCTCTCCAGGTTGTTCGTTGTGACGCCACTCCTCTTAGCTCTTGCACATTGTTTAATCCCAACGTTCTTCCTTCTCTTATTATTGTTCTTCTGAGTGTTTCTTTTGGTCTTCCTTTTTTCCTCTTACCCTCAGGAACCCAAGTGAGCGCCTGTAGTGGTATTCTGTTGTTTTGCATTCGTAGGACATGACCGATATAAGACCATCGTCTTTTCCTTATATAGTCGGAGACATATTTCTGCCTAGAGTCTTCTCTTATTTGTCGATTAGTCTTGAATTCTTTCCAACTGATGTTCATGAGTTTTCTAAGACATTTGTTCTCGAATGTATTCAGCTTGTTCTCCAATGATTTTGTTATTTTCCAACTCTCACAGCCGTATGTTAACACTGAGATAACATTTGAATTAAACAGACGAAGCTTGGTATGTATATTCAATGATCGTAATTTCCAAATGTTAGATAATCTATTGAAGGCGCTAGCTGCCAAAGCAATTCTAGTATGGATTTCTCTTGTTGTGTCACCATCCTGAGTCATTTTACTGCCTAGATAATTGAAACTTTCAACTTTCTGTAGTTTTTCCCCGTTTAAGATGATATCAAAGGTCTCGTTAGAAAAGTTCATAGCTTTAGTTTTAGAGGCATTTATTTGGAGACCTATTTTAACCGAGAGATGACACAAATTATTTATTGCTTCTTGGGATTGTCTTGGTGTTGAACTTAAGAATGCTACATCATCTGCGAAATCCAGGTCCCCCAGGAATTTTCCATTTGTCCATTTTATACCCAATTGTTCATTGTGGGTATAGTTTCTCATAACCCAATCAATAGCTATTCCAAAAAGTAGTGGGTGACATAATACAGCCTTGTTTCACCCCTGTTTCTACTGTAAACCATTCTGTATTCCCTTTATTTGTTCTAACACAACATCTTGCATTGTCATATAGCGCTTTGATTATATTCACATATTTTGTTGGAAAACCATAGATTGTAAGTATCTTCCACAATGATGGGCGGTGTAGACTATCAAAGGCTTTTTGAAAATCGACGAAGGTGATAATAAGTGGCGATTGCCTTTCCACTGATTCTTCTATAATTGTTCTTAGTGTGAATATTTGATCAATACATGATCGTTTCGGCCTGAAACCCGCTTGTTCTTCTCTGATCTTTTCGTCAGCATGCAATTTAAGTCTTTCTAACATCATGCAAACATAATAATTTTCCAGGTACTGATAATAGAGATATACCACGCCAGTTATTACAGTCTGATAGATCACCTTTCTTCGGTAACTTTACAATAATACTGTCTTTCCATTGTTGTGGTGGTTGTTCTTCTTCTCCCATACTTCATTTATAATATCTAAAATTCTCAAGAGGTTGTTGTCATTAACTGCTTTAATCATTTCCCCTGAAATTTCGTCAACTCCAGCAGCTTTAAAATTTTTAAATCTTTTAACGGCTTGTTTGATCTCGTCCAGCGTGAATTCATCGCAAGTTATTGGCAAGGTGGTTGTGGGTGTTTCATTATTAAAATCAGGTGTTACTGTTGGTGGTGGTCTGTTTAGCACCTCCATGAAGTGCTCAGCCCATCTCTTCATTTGTTCTTTTTCTGTTGGTATTGAATTCCCTAATTTACCTTTAACAGGTGTTTCCATAGCAGTAGGCTGGTGACATAGTTGTTTTGTAATTTGATAAAGGCACCTACTATTACCAGTTCTTGCAGCATTTTCAGCTTCTACGGCCAGTTCATTGATGAAATGTCTTTTATCTCTTCGAGTTTTTGTCTTCACTTCTTTATTTAACAAGTTATAAGTTAGTTTGCAAGATTCAACTGCATTATGTGTACTTGCCGCTAGTAGTTTAAGTTTTGCTGTTTTCCTTTCTTGTATTTTATCCCAAGTATCTTCTCTCATCCATTTTTTCTTTTTATGTACTAGGTATCCGGTGGTCGCTACTGCTAGTGTAAGACAAGGTGATATCCTGTCACCTTATCTTTTCATACTCCTCATGGACGATGTCATCAAGGCATGTAAGGAGAGAACAAGAAAGTATTCAGTGGGGTACTGGAAGATGAGACAGGTCTGTATTTCAGAGCTGGCATTTGCTGATGATGTTGCCCCGATTGCTAAATCAGAGGCAGATCTCCAATCCAACCTGCAAGTCGGGAAGGAAGAGCTGGAGAAGAGAGGGATGGTCATAAGCAGCTCTAAAACAAAATCCATGGTGATATCACGAGAAGAAAGAAGACATCAGATTAAGCTGGGAGAACAGGTCCTGGAGCAGGTCGACCACTGTAAATACCTCGGAGCTATTATAGACCGAAAGGGAGGCATCAAAGAAGAGTTGGCCACTCGAAAAGCAGCAGCTGGCAGACTTTTTCAGGCCATAAATCGAGGATTCCTCAGCAAGAGAGAGGTTGGTAAGAAAACGAAGATGGCTGTATAAAGCTCCACCTATGTCCCAGTCTTGACGTATGGATGCGAGTCATGGGCAATGACTACAACCCACAAAAGCCAGATCCAAACCTCAGAAATGAGGTATCTGAGGAAGGTGGTTGAAGTAACAAGAAGAGACATGGTCCTCAACCAGACAATACGTCAAGGCCTAAAATCCCACCCCCTGCAGACACAAGTAGAACAGTCCCAACTAAGATGGTTTGGCCATGTCTGCAGAATGGGAGAAGATCGGCTACCACGACAAGCATGGGAAACAAAGAGCCAGGGATCCAGACCCCCCAGGATGACCCAGAGTCCACTGGGAGGACAACATTAGACAATCTTTGAAGGACCAAGGACTAGAATGGAACCAGGCGATAGGATAGTCTGGTGCTCTCTCTTCCAAACCTCTACACCTCAGAGTAGAAGGGGAACGACTAAGTAAGTAAGTAATGATACATACCCACTCCTCAAAGAAGGACTGATTCTGACTCACAGTGAAACCAGAGAAGAATGGGCAGGGAAAGAACATGAAGTAGTGTTGTCAGTAGATTTCAAGTCCAGTGGCACAGGTTTGAAGTGCTGCATGTGCCTTGAGATTAGTAAAGAGTTGATTACTTAACAGTTCATTCATCTCCCTATAGGGCATAGAGCCACCACCGTAGCTGGCCCCAGTCCAGAAAGCTTGAACACACACACATGCTCTTACAGTAGTGGTCTCTGTAGTTTGTTTAACATGATGAGGTTGCCAGCCCCCAAAGAACGACGCGTGCCTGAGGGAGCAGTTGTTCTATCATTTCCTTGTCACATCAGAGACACCCAAGAACTACACTGGGAAAGGGGGGGGTGTCACGGCGGCGGCACGATCAACAGTTAACCAGAGCATAATTTTATTATCTGAAAAGATGTGAATGAATGGTAAACTGAGAGTTCAGGTAACCACAGACAGCCGGACTGAGGAATGCAAGTCTTGAGTTTGAAGAAGCATACAAGTACTTGCGGGAGCGAACATCAGCTGAATGGATGTGATTATATAGAAACATAATTTTTCCTCTTAAAGGATGGAAGTGATTATAAAAGTGAAAGGTTGTTCCGTAGCAGATACAAACACCCTATATACCCCAATTATAACCAAATTTCAGGTTGAACAGGGTATCACAGCAACATAGTAGAAGAAAACAACAACACAAACAACAACGTAGCAGATACTGCCATAGGGGGAGTGAAGTGTTAGAGACTTCACAGTACTAGGTCAAGCATCGAGAGGTGGGGGTGACCTGTTCCCTTCCTCACTGCCTTTTCCTTCCCTAACTCAAGTACATGCAAAGTCAGGTACCCATTTACAGTGATAGTATACAACAATGGGTGGACGTTTTAATGAAAGAACCATTTCCATCGTAAATAAGTTAAAAAAACAAAAAATAAAATGGTAAACTCTAAGAGAGCACACACACAAATTATTAATCATATGAAAGTAATCAGATATGTAAAATTACTCCACCAAAAACCTCTTTAATACAGCAAAGTCTTGGGTTATGGTGGGCTTGACTTATTGCAAAAGACCAAGTAATTTTCAATTTCTATTAAACTTCTATTAATTATTAACTACTGTATTGATGTCCATTCGTTACTTACAAGCGAGGCGAAATAGTTCTGACTTGGGTAAACAGGGACGCACGCACGGTATATCTTATGTTGAGGAGTGTGAATGTGTCATTTTTTTTTAAAATCAGCTCATGCTCTCATCAACTGTTGTCTCATAATGTTCAGTTAGTGGTATAAAGCAACATTTTGTGTGCCCTCACCATGCCTCCAAAGTGTGTATCCAGTGGAAGTGATGGTGGGGTTAAGACAAGGAACCAAATAACAATGGATGGGAAAGTGGAAATAATACATCGTGCTGAAACAGGAGAAATGCTATCACAAACTTTTAACACTATTACAAACTGGTATAGATTTAGGCTAAACAATTGTGAAGAACAAGGTCTGTTTTACGGAACACGAAAGGATGGGCACCATTAAAATATATGATCACTACTAAGCAGTATAATATTTTGTTTAGTGAAATGATCTGCTGAAACTGCAAACGTTTATGCATATGGTACATATACCGTGATATTAACATTTTGTACGGGGTCGGAGTGGCTAAAAGGTATGGCGTCCGCCTCGCATTCTAAAGGTACCAGGTTCGATTCCCGGCTGAGGGAATATAATTTATGGAAATGTTTTTTCAGAACCAGTGGTCCTAAATGATGGCATACACCCGCCCCCCCCCCCCCCCCCCCCCCCCCCCCCCCCCCCCCCCCCCCCCCCCCCCCCCCCCCCCCCCCCAGTCTCCTGGGTAGTGAGATCAGATGCCTAGCCTTCTCGGATAAGGGCGAAAAAATAGGAGGTCCTGTGCACAAGTTGCGCGCATTAAAAATCTCACAGCAGTTGGAAATCGTAAAGAGTAGGCCACAAGGCCGCTGCCCTGGCAAAATTTAGAAATTAGAAACCTACCCACAAATATTTATAGAATGTATGATTCCTATATATACACACTAGGATTCTCACCGGTGCTGCAGAGTTTGTGCACTATACTGAGGTCCTCCTTGTGTGATCTAAGGGAGGAGATCGAAGCACTGATGGAGTTGTCCGTGTGCAATGAAGATAATCCTTAAAACCAAAACAACATTTTGTGATAGTCTGTATTTTGTGATAGTCTGTATTTTGCAGTTTACAATATTTTACTAAATTGTCATTACTAATAAGCCTGAGGCTTTTTTCAGTAAAATAACTGATAAAACGTAATTTTTGCACACCTTTGACTAATGGACACTTAAAAACATTTACTGTTTGTACAAATTCTAATCAGGCTACTTTCACCCTTAAGAACAGGAACTTATTCATAACCCGAGACCTTATTGTAACTTATAGGACTGTCCGTCATTTCTATGCCTCACAGGTCAAGCTGTTTGATGTCTTCTTCTAGCAAAGTAGTTTCCCTTGCATAAATGTATGAAGTTTTTACAGGTGCGGCAGACAATATAACGAAGTTAACTTTTGGGGTGACCCTTGTATATTAGTTTTACTGATCCATGATAACACACAACAATGGACTGACATTAAAAATGAAAGAGCCATATTCACAGTAAAAAAATATATATGCAAAAACAACAAGCAACAAAACGATAAATGCCAAGAGGAGGAAATGATCCATTAAGTGTCTTGCACAAAAATTATCAGACACCGAAAGATACTTCATCAACACAGCTTCAGTAACATACAGGGCTGTCTAACAAATGCTGTTGGCTGTCTAATAGACCTGTCATAAATGTGTGCTGCATAGAAGGATGGATTCAACAGAAGGACTCGAATGGCACAACAAGGTCATTAATGTGCAACTGATGACAAGAACCAGACAGGTGCCTGTGGAACTGATGACAAGAACCAGACAGGTGCCTGTGGAACTGATGACAAGAACCAGACAGGTGCCTGTGGAACTGATGACAAGAACCAGACAGGTGCCTGTGGAAATGATGACAAGAACCAGACAGGTGCCTGTGGAACAAGAGATGACAAGAACCAGACAGGTGCCTGTGGAACTGATGACAAGAACCAGACAGGTGCCTGTGGAACAAGAGATGACAAGAACCAGACAGGTGCCTGTGGAACTGATGACAAGAACCAGACAGGTGCCTGTGGAAACAAGAGATGAGAAGCAGATGCTGGTAGTGGATAGAAAACACACTGAGGAACCCTGCTGTCGGCAATACCAGGCAGTTCTTGTTCTGGAATCCCCAGGGTAGGAGAGGGTAGATGCACACGGAGAAGAGGTAGAAATGAAAATGAGTGGAGGAAAACATGGAAAGACTTGAAGCTGATGGCATGTGACAGGAGAATTTGGCAACAGTTTGTTACAGGCCCATGCTCCCTAGGGACCTAACAGGTCATGGCATGTGACAGGAGAATTTGGCAACAGTTTGTTACAGGCCCATGCTCCCTAGGGACCTAACAGGTTATGGCATGTGACAGGAGAATTTGGCAACAGTTTGTTAAAGGCCCATGCTCCCTAGGGACCTAACAGGTTATGGCATGTGACAGGAGAATTTGGCAACAGTTTGTTAAAGGCCCATGCTCCCTAGGGACCTAACAGGTTATGGCACGTGACAGGAGAATTTGGCAACAGTTTGTTACAGGCCCATGCTCCCAGGGGACCTAACAGGTAATGAATAAACAAAATGAATTTCTATGCCTCACAGGTCAAGCGGTTTGATGTCTTCTAGCAACATAATTTCCCTTGTATAAATGTATGAAGTTTTTACATGTGCAGCAGTCAATATAACGAATTCATAACAGGTTATGAATAAACAAAATGAATTAATAGTAAAATAAAAATACACATCACACATGATACATCAAACAACAATAAACATGATAAAATACATCACATGTCATACATCAAACAACAATAAACATGATAATATACATTAATATTTGAAAAAGCATATGTATCACATCTGTATTACAAGTTCCTACTTGGTTCACATCGGTTCAATAACTTGATCAATTCTTGCTCTGTACATACACTTCATATGAACAACCACGCATAAGCGTAAGTACAATGACTACAAAAATATATGTCAAACAGATAAATGTGAATAAAGTATTTCATTTTCTGCCTGTTTAGTAACCAGTGAGCCATGACAGGAATAAATGAGTACAACAGTACAAAATGCCAACAGTAGTAACATAATTTATTCAGGGTGTTTCAAAAGTCCTTGTGCAGTTTTAACTTATTAGGTCTATACAAACTGAGCTGCAAGGTCTTATATGTTTTTTGGACATACACCCTAATACAGTGCTTCTTAACCAGGGGGTGCATGCAACCCCTGGGGCTACGAGACCTACCTTCAGGGGGTGCGAGGCATGCCAATAATTTTATAAGGCGAATCATCATTAACATTATATAATAAACAGAACTCATATGTATTTGTACAAAATAGAATATTGACAACTAGAATTAAATTCTGAATCTTGGTCACATTTTGTAAATAACATTCTCCCAAAACATACTTGTATCTCTTTTTCTCATTTTTGGCATATTTTGAGAGCTAGAAGATAATGGGGTGCGCATCTTCATAAGATGATGTAAATTGGTGCGAGGCTTCTTAAGATGCTTTCTTCTTGTCTTCACTCTCGCTCGTGTCATTGCATATGAAAGATTGGCGCGAGGCTCCTTTAGACGCTGTAAAGAGGTACGGAACTTCTAAACGGTTAAGAAACACTGCCCTAATATAATCAATGGAAATTGTGCCCAGGTTGAATGGAGCTAGTCTCGCCAAAATGAGGCAAAGTTTTATATTTTTTTTTTAAATATTAAAGTTTAAAACTGCGCCAGGATTTTTTGGGACACTGTACAATGAGCCAGCAACAACAGATGTGCATAAAGTAACATGATCTATCCTGTCAAGAGCATGATATGTACACCATATAATACTACATTTTTAATCAACAAAACAACAAGTAGAAAAAAAAAATAATTCCATCTATACAGAAAGCCGCCTTAGAATTGCTTAATTCTATCTCCACTTCAGCTTGTTTTGAGAAAAACGTGTTCAAAGTTTGTGCATTACTAGTTGAAAAGGATACATGATGTTAAAATGAAATTTTGCATTGTGATCCAAACTGTCTATCTGTAAGATGTGTAAACAAATTAGTAAATGAATAAATAAAGGTAATTAACAGGTACTTGTTGGACATAAAGGATGGCACCAGATAACAGAAAAGAAAATATAAGTGATAGGCTTACCGGGAATCAAACCTAGGACCAACCAAACGGCGCCATCGCCTTGCTGTGACAGTACATCGTGAGAGGACGCTCAGCCAATTTTGCACCCCTTATTTACTGCTCACAGGACTGGAGGTTTCCTCCATTATTTATTTATGATGTTGTGTCGCATGATAAATTAAACTATATGATGTAGATTTATGACCTCAGGTCAATTTTGGCCAAAAGTGTAGACAGAATAAAGCAGTACTGAGATGATGAGAAGGCAAACACAACAAGTCATCATCATCTACTTTTTTTTTCTTTTTGCTCCTTATGGAGAACGGAGCCATAACTGCAGTTGTCTCCCATTTTTTCCTCAGAAAGTCTGCACGTTAAGTGCCTGCTCCTGCTGCAATTACATGATGTGGTAGCCAGCCTCCTGCAACAACCTCTTAAGACATGCTTGATGGAGCAGTAGACAAATTCTTTCTTAGTCCCCTCAAAGATCACAAGGAACTACTCGAGGCCAAATACAATTAAGCCAAAATAAGTACTGCACACACACCGAAAAAAAAAAAAAATCATCCTCAAAGATTAAAAAAACAAAAAATACCCAAGTAACCTCCAAGAGGCCAAATAAGAAAAAATTTTAAAATCAATTAACTTCCAAGAGGCATGAAAAAAAAAAAACCTCCAGCAGGCACACATGAACCAAAAAAAAAAAAAACACTGATACGCAAATAAAATATAACATCGAAAACTTGTAATGAAAGCACAAGAATAAAACAGCAAAAAACGTGAACCACCTGGTCTTCTCTCTGGGCAAAAACAAACACTGAAAATGACAGAAATTAAGATACAAAATAAATGTAAGAATACAATGCAAATTACATTCTTAGGTTACCACTTTTACCCACAAGTAGCAGCCAAGGATATTTCCTGAAGTCTGCCACATTCGACATCCATACTAAAGTTAAGTCTTGTCCAAATTTTAAAAAATAACAACAGGTAAAGGCAGTCCCATTTGGGAGTGGTGTTAGGGACTATACTAGGTCCAGTTTTATGAGTT
Source organism: Oreohelix idahoensis (assembly GCA_024509875.1). Lineage (NCBI taxonomy): Eukaryota > Metazoa > Mollusca > Gastropoda > Stylommatophora > Oreohelicidae > Oreohelix > Oreohelix idahoensis. The sequence goes on along the minus strand of JAMPIV010004858.1, from coordinate 536,252 downwards.
GGGGGGACTACTTCTCTTCTTTGCTGCCTTTCCCTTCCCTATCTCAAGAGCACAGTCAGGTTCCCATTTACATCTGGGTAGACGAGTTTGACGTTACCAGATTTTTACTCCGGAACCTGGTAACTTTGCAGCGATGAGACCAAGTGCTCCAACTGCTTTGCCAACCGGCCTCTCAATAACATACCATAACTAACACTGACTGTAACCACATTATGTGTGATGACTCTTTCAAGTCACAGGATGTCATGACTGTGGGTAACCAACACTCTAAACCGCCTATGAAACTACTGTGAATTAATAAGTTTTAAGGCTTTGCCATGCTGGCTGACTGACTAGTGGTCCATTTCAGCGCTTGGTATTTATCAACACGGCACTAGCAATGACTTTTTATTATTATTTAAAGATGGGTTCAATTATTTTTGAATAGCTATTGTGCTCTGATATAAATGAGGGACTTTGGTCAAGGTTGATAGAAACGTACCTCACCACAAGAAGGCCAAAACCTCAAAGAAAAATAATGTGATCTCCACAGTAGCTTAAATTATACCGAGATAATATATAACTCATTATTATTATAATATTTGGGTTGCTTCTCATTTTCCTTTGCATTATCAGCATCAACTATTTACATCCAGAAGCGATTATGTTTTCATGGTGCGTTCTCTTACTGAAGGACATGCTAGGTCGTAATCTATTTTACGGGTGTATCCGACTTAACTCTCACTTTCTTTCCTTTCCCTGACGAAGACCATGTGGCCGCAACATTGGCTATTTTCTTTATCTTTTGTCCTAGTAAGACCAATCACCTTTTTTCTTGTTTTTTTTTCACATACATCCATCCATATGCTAAATTATACACAAAAACAAGCATGTGGGAATATCGTCCAATCACTAACAAGTGCTGCAGTTTTACCTTACAAAAGCGTCTGAAGTTACCATTTGTACTTTAATCCTTTAAAATGACATCTAAGAAGATGGGTGCTTGCATAGAACTGAAAGACTGAAATGGTAGGACGAGACCACCTATATGGAAATAATGACAAGTGCCAGTGGAACAAGGATTCGGAAGATGATGGTGGCGATGGATAGGACAGGAAAAATGTTGATAGCATTACAAGGGAGTTCTTATTCTGGAATCCTCTGTGAAAGAGAGGTAGAGGGAGACTGGAAAAAACATGGAGAAGGGAAGTGGAGACAGACACAAATAGAATAATAAAGACATTGAGCAGATGGCACAGTACAGGAGGACTTGGCCTGAATTTGTTGAAGGTTTTTGTTCCTAAGGAGATGATAATGGTGATGATGAATGCGTTTATCTCTGAATTTACCATTGGGAATTTACCCATATTAAGGTAGATGATCACACTAGAATTTACTGTTTTCGATTCATCGTTCTGAATTTACCCCGTCTATTCAATTATGCCATTTAATAAAGGCCCACAGACTATTTTAATATTCATTTCACAAAATTACTCCAAGGTAAAAATAGTCATCTGAGATTGTTTTGTTGTGCACAAACACACAATATATGAACATGAAGTGTAAACACAAACTGTCTCTAAAACTGTTTGGTCTTATATTCCCGGTCTGTTGTCTTGGATTTAATGATGATCAGCTAAAACATTCAGCCCACAATGTCTGTTTAGGCGTCTTCGGTTCATGACTCAGTGATATTGACTGGAGACAACGGGAGGGAATGGACAACATAGTAATCATGAAAGTAGGCCAAGATGGCTACTGGCTGGCCTAGGATTAACGACAGCCACATTATAATGTTACCCCACTTGCCTCTAATATATTTCCCTGTGATGTATGCATTTGGCACCTGAAAAAGAGAAAGAAAAAAATATCACAGATGAGGGAATGAACGAATGACTGAACATTCTTTTAAAAGAGTTGAGAATTCTGTAACCAGGCACTCAATCATGTGGTTAAAACATGAACAATTAATTTGTACATTTTCATATGCTTTGATAATAATAAAAGATATTCTCACATTCACCTGTATTTTCTAAACAAAATTGACTTTCTTAATTACTTGCAGTACAATGATATAGTAAGGAGTTATAATATGGTATTTTCACTCATTTTCGCAAGCAATTTCACATTTTAATAAATTACCACCATACATACTTCTGAAGTACAATTTTATATATATAAATATATATGCTCACAACCAAGGTGGAGTGGGTTCAATACCCAGTACAGGCTGGAAAAAAGACAACAGGAGGATGACACTTGGGAGTCATGACCCAAGTAGGCCTTCAAACTTATGCCAAATCTTCCTGTCCCGTGCCGTCGGCTCAAGGTCTTTCCATGTCTTCTTCACCCTCGTCATGTCCGTCTCCAGATCCATGAGTTATTTAATCTTCCTCTATTTCTCTTACCATGGTGGATTCTCTTACCATGGTGGATTCTCTGACCATGGTGGATTCCAGAACAAGGACTGTCTGATGGCATTAGTTCATGGTTATCGTGCAGAGGACATAAAAGAGTCAATATGTGCTGCTTCTGACGATCTAAAGAAGACCAGAGAGACCTGACTTACCTGCATAAGCATCCCAAAAAAGGCCCACACTTTAAACATCCGCAGTGGAACACTCACAAGGTACTAAAATAAAATTTAAACAATAATTAAAAACAATAGCATGATACCACTTCATACATGCATGCAACATTACAACATTCAGCTAAAACAGACAGCTGTGTTATAGTAAACCACAACAGGTGGAAGTGTTATAGTAAACCAGAACAGGCTGCAGTGTTATAATAAACCACAACAGGCAGTAGTGTTATAATAAACCACAACAGGCAGCAGTGTTATAATAAACCACAACAGGCAGCAGTGTTATAATAAACCACAAAAGGCAGCAATGTTATAGTAAACCACAACAGACAGCAGTGTTATAGTAAACTACAACAGGCCAGTGTTATAGTAAACTAAAACAGGCAACAGTGTTATAATAAACCACAACAGGAAGCAGTGTTATAATAAACCACAACAGGCAGCAGTGTTATAATAACCCACAACAGGCAGCAGTGTTATAATAATCCACAACAGGCAGCTAAGTTATAGTAAACCAAATCAGGCAGCAATGTTATAGTAAACCACAACAGGCAGCAATGTTATAGTAAACCAAATCAGGCAGCAATGTTATAGTAAACCAGAACAGGCAGCAATGTTATAGTAAACCAAAACAGACAGCAGTGTTATAGTAAACCACAAAAAGCAGCAATGTTATTGTAAACCACAAAAGGCAGCAATGTTATAGTAAACCACAACAGGCAGCAGTGTTATAGTAAACCACAACAGGCAGCAGTGTTATAGTAAACCACAACAGGCAGCAGTGTTATAGTAAACCACAACAGGCAGCAGTGTTATAGTAAACCAGAACAAGCAGTAATGCTATTTCCAGCTGCTAAAATCTGCTTTACGGCAATAAACAGCAACATTTAAGGGAAGGAATTACTTCCTAATTAAATGGCAACATCATATAAAAAAAAGTTAGTACAGAAACCACTGCTGCATGAGTACAAGTCTGCAATCTGTATCTGAACCCTTGATGCCAATTGTGTTTTGTAATTCTGAATTTAAAAAAAAATAAATTTTTTTTTGTTTTAATATTTAAGCTTTTAGAAATTTGGATTAACGACTGCAACCTGAAAATGAATGCTGTGGTGCAGGCTTCCTGTGAGGTGACCATCTACAGCAGTGTTTCTTAACCTTTTAGAGGTCCTGCACCACTTTACAACATCTTAAGAAGCTTCGCACCCTTTTAAAGCATCTTAAGAAGCTTCGAACCCCTTTACAGCATCTTAAGAGGCCATACCCTTTACAGTATCTTAAGAAGCCTCATGTCCCTTTATTTTCTAGCTCGCAAAAATATGCCAGAAATGCTAAATCGAGGAAGTGGAGGGGAACTGCGGTAAGACGTGGAATACGATGGATGGGTTTGAAAAAAAATCAAAAAACGAATCACCTTTTTTCGATTTTTTTTCAAACCCATCCAGAAATGCTAAAGAGAGATAAAAGTTTATTTTGAGAAAATGTTATTTACAACATGTGATTAAGGTTCGGTATCTAATTCACATTTGTCAATGTTCTATTTTATACAAATACATCTGAGTTCTGTGAATTATATATTGTTTATGACGGCTCGCGTTCTAAAATATCTGGCATGTCTTGCAGCCTCAGAAGGTGGGTCTCACACCCCAGAAGGTGGGTCTCACCCCCAGAAGGTGAGTCTCATACCATCAGAAGGTGGGTCTCACACCCCCAGAAGGTGGGTCTCACACCTGCAGGGTGTGCATGCACCGCTGGTTAAGAAGCAATGATCTACAGTGTTGGCTCCGTGCTCCAAAAGGGCCAAAAACAGAAATGAATGAATGACACAAAAATTAACCAACAATTATTCTTCTCTCACCATTCAATTCCCAAAGGAGCCTAGGCCTTCAACAAACTTATGCCAAGTCTGCTCAAGGTCTTTCCATGTCTTCTTCATCACCTTTATTTGTTTCCAGTTCTCTTCTCCATGTGTTTTTTGGTCTACCTCTGCCTCTCTTTCCCCTGGGGATTCCAGAACAAGGACTGCCTTGTAATGCTATCAACAGGTTTTCTCTATATGTGTCCTATCCATATCCAGCATCTTCTTCTCATCTCTTGATCCACTGGCACTTGTCTGGTTCTTGTCATCAGTTCTACATTTTGTGAATTTGTCATACCATTTCAGTCCTTCTATTCTTCGCAAGCACCCGCTCTTGACAGTCTGTAGCTTTTTGGTTGTTGTTTTTGTTGTTCTCCATGTTTCAGAGCCATACAATAGGACTGACTTGACCTTTGAACTGAAAATTCTGATATTTGTGTTGGACCTGATTTCTTGTGAAACCAACAAATACTGGTAATATTCTGGTGTATACTTTATAAAAAAATAATACTTTATTATGCTAGGAAATCTTCTTCTTCTTCTTCGTTTGTCCTGAAAAGGACGTTGGTTGCGTTGTGTCCGTTTACAGCGGAGCTGCGATATTTGCGCCTTTCGGCCGACACATCCGACTTCAGCACAGCATTTTTTGGGACCGGGTTTGCCTTCCCTCTTCGATCCCTACTCTCTCAGCCAGACTGCAGTGATGCAGCCTGTTTCCAGGACCACCACTTGGAGGTGGAGTAGGGTCTTGGTCAGCTCTGGTTCGCTGACCCTGATGCAAGCAGTCAAGCTATGGGTCTCTGACTGCATTCATCTCTCTTGCTGCGTCTTTGGTCCCTTGCTAGGAAATGAAAGTGATGCATCGTATAATGATCTATTTGAGTGACAGTTTAAAGTGTTATATAGGCAAAAAACATGAACTGACCTCATGGAAGAACGCTGAAAGAAGGAAGACAAGAGTGGAGGCTGCTAGTTTAGGTAGGCCCCTCCTCAACAATGGCTTGTAAACATGTCTGAAATTAATATATCAGAATTTTACGAAACAGACCTGATAATACAAACGTAAATCTAACACATAGTCAAAACAAAAAAACATAAATCAATACATAATGTAACAATACACCAAAAAAAAAAAACACACACACAAAGCAACAAACACAAAGTTAAAAAAACTGTTTAAAAAAAATAAATGCATAATGCAACAATACATACAACAACAAAAACAAACACCTCACACACACAAAACAACAAACACAAAAATAACAAAACTGTAAAAATAAAAATCAATGCATAATGCAACAATACACACAATAAATAAAAAACAAAATAAAAACACACACAAACTAACAACAAACATAAAGTTAAAAAAAAACAACAAAAACACAAAACAACAACAAACACAAAGTTAAAAATACTATAAAAAATTTAAAAAAAAAATTTAATGCATAATGCAACAATAAACATACAAAACAAAACAACAACAACAAACACAAAGTTAAAAAAAACTTAAAAAATCAACGCATCATGCAACAATACACACACACAAAATACGCATACAAAACAACAAGAAGTTTAAAAAAAACTATTTAAAAAAAAGGCAGCTTAATGTGTTGTGATTGTCATCTTCAAGAAAAACAATTCTCCAGAATACATCATCAACTTTCAGCTCACCAAGAAGCATAGGCCTTCAACAAACTTATGCCAAGTACTTCCTGTCAAGTGTCATCAGGTCAAGGTCTATTCGTGTCGTCCTTCTCCCTTTCATGTCTGTTTCCAGTTCTATTCTACATGTGTTCTTTCTTCGGTCCCTCTCTACCTCTCTGGTGGACTGATTCCAGAACAAGGACTGCCTTGTAATGCTATCAACAGGTTTTTCTCAGTGTGTGTCCTATCCATCTTCAGTGTCTTCTTATCATCTCTTGTTCCACTGGCACACTGTCATCAGTTCCATATCTGTGATCTTGTCATACCATTTCACCCCCCCCCCCCCCCCCCCCCCCAACCCATATGCAAGAATACAGCAACAAAGTAAATAGGACACGTGAAACGACTGGAGGTGCATTAACCTCTCCCCTCCAATGCTGCCATGTGGGTTACACATTTGAGTTTAAGGCTGCCGGAGACTCTTATAAACAAGCATGAAGAACAGAGTAGCTCAAGTAAAAATCTGCATGTCAGAAATGAAAAAGTATCATATGGAACAAATCTTTCTCAATAGAACAAGACTTCCTCTTCAGTACTATATAGGGACAATCCTTTTATAATGAAGCAAGTCATGGACAATTAGTAAACAAGGAAGAAGATTTCTGGAAGCAATAGAGATATGATTTTACAGAAGAAAGTTAAAAAAGCCATAATCAGCTAGAAAGACAAGTGGTGATATCGTATCCTGAAAGAGACCAAAGTGTAAAAGACACTCGTGAAAGGTTCGTATCCTTTTATTCAAAATCCCCATGGACAACTTTGTTTCTGAAACCGGACTTTTCAAAAGTGTTGTGATCCAATGGATCCCATCTCGTTGTAACATCACCGGCAATGATGAGGCTGACAGGTTGGCAAAGGAAGGTGGAAATCTACCTCAGCCTGATGCAAGCATAACTTTCGAGGAGGCAAAGAGTTTTATCAGAATCAGATACAGAAACAAATGGGATGTAGAGCATCCAGGTCATGCACAAAATGATGCGTACTACCAGCTCAACAGAAAAGAACAAGTGGTAATCTTCAGACTTCGCACTGGCCACAACAGATTGAGATATGCTACCATCTATTCAACAAGCTAAAGATAGGAACTACCGATCAGTGTAACTGTGGCACTGATAAAATGACTGCTGAATATTTGCTTCAAAGTTGCCCAACATATGCAGAACAGAGAAAGGGCATATAGCCGACACCAGTACCATTCATGGAAAAGCTCTACAGAGATTCAAAAGCCTCAAGCTGACTACAGATTTCTTTGAAAACATTCAAGTAGACTTCTGAGAGTGTACGAAGAAGAAGATGATGATGTTGCCCAAATCGTCCAAAATGTGCGCGAAAAATAGCCCAATGTCGCCTAAAATAATCAGAAATTACCCAAATTGTGATGAAAAAGTTGCCCAAAGAAATTGGATTTTCGGAATATTTTAGTTTTCAGATAAAAGGATATAAACCTGTACAAAGAAGGAACACGTTACAAAAAGAAGAAAGTAAGCATACACTGCTAAACTGATAACAAAAAGATTCATGGATATTTTAAAGTCACAGCAAGGGAAAAAAAGGTCAAGAACAAGATTGATGAAGAGCATTGGAGACATGAAGCTGTGGAGGGACATGATCATCTTTGCTTGTCAGCAGGCACTTACGAAGAAGAAGATATTTTTCAATGTTTGATTTCTACTTGTTTACTTTCTTCTACATTGGTAGTGTGAACAATATTTTCAGAGTTCATCTCTTTGGAACTGCCACCACTGCTGGCAACAGACAAGTCATTTAATTGTTAACTCTTCAAAGACAAAAGGTCAGTATTCGGGGCTGATTTTCCCCAGGTGCTAGTGACAGGAGGCCAGTTTTCAGGGCTGTTATAATTCAACTAAGATTTTGTTTCATACTGTCCTAATTTTATATTTTGTTAATCCTCATTCAGTTTTTTTTTTTAACAACTATATGTAATATCATGCATTTCAAAAACTTGGGCAGAACTAACCCTTTAATTTTATCACTATATGAAAACTCAGAGTGGCAGAAAATTCCTTGCTTGAAACAAGGGTGTTAAGAACTTCTCTCGGGTACATGAAACTATAACTGATATTTTGCAGTGGTGATTTTGTACCACAAAGTGCTCTAATTAAACGGATGGAAGAATGATGATGTATGCAAGCTGTGATGTGAAGGAAATACAGAGTCTTTTGGTGTGTTTTGGACAAGAGCGGATGTGTTATTTTGTCAGAGTTCTGTGTTATATGTCTGATGAGGACAAATGAATATTTGATCATCTATGATTGTAACTGACGAAAGTGTATATCAATTGGATGTCCTTTTGAAGCCTGTATCTGAGACAAGAGCTGAGATATTCTTGCATCAGAGTTCTGTGTTATATGTCTGATGAGGACAAATGAATATTTGATCATCTATGATTGTAACTGACGAAAGTGTATATCAATTGGATGTCCTTTTGAAGCCAGTATCTGAGACAAGAGCTGAGATATTCTTGCATCAGAGTTCTGTGTTATATGTCTGATGAGGACAAATGAATATTTGATCATCTATGATTGTAACTGACGAAAGTGTATATCAACTGGATGTCCTTTTGAAGCCTGTATCTGAAACAAGAGCTGAGATATTCTTGCATCAGAGTTCTGTGTTATATGTCTGATGAGGACAAATGATATTTGATCGTCTATGATTGTAACTGACAAAAGTGTATATCAACTGGATGTCCTTTTGGAGCCTGTATCTGAGACAAGAGCGGAGGTATTCCCGCTAGTGTGAATCCTATGATATATGTCTGTGGAAGACAAATGATATTTGTTTGCCATGTACTATGACATGAGAAAGCGTGTGATTAACTGTAATAGACAAGCAATCCAGCATATATTTGGGACATGCAATAATATTTTGTGAATAAATTCATTATGGGCCATCTGGATACCTTCCAGTTATAATTATTAACGTTTATTTATGTTGGAGCTGTCATTCACTCGTTCACCTCTTGTAGCGAATTATACCCGAGTCAAGGTCTTGTTAAACAAATATAATTTCGACTACATGCTTCTCAATAATATTATCAACGCCATGAAAACGACAAGTTCCCAAAAATAGGAAAACCACACTGTCTTTGAAGAGTTAAAGAGGAAGCTGAAGAAAAAAAATGATTACTACTCATCTTACCTCAAAGCAAACCGATGAACAGGAACATTCCAGTTCTGCCAAAACTCAGACACCGACTCAGCATTCCTGGGAGCAAATAAATATCTGTTGTCAGACATAACATTCTTAATTGTCACAGTAAAATGTAAAGTTGCCAGAATAAAACTTGCATATAAACATCACAGGGCAAAATTAACAAAATATAAAAAATTTTTGCACCATGAATTTAAAAAAAAACCACACAGCAATCGCAGGAAAAATTTAGGTCTAGGTTAATAAAAAAAAAAAAATTAAAAAAAAAACAGGTCTTGGAAAAGCTAGAAATGAAATGACAAATAGTGCAAGAAATTTAAATTAGACAAATAACATATTTTGAATTAATAAATAGACATAACACTTTACTAAAAACATACAGGAGGGGTTGAAGGCAAAATGGCAAGAGTATGATAGTGATGTAACTGGCAACTGACTTGTTGCATAATACTGGATTATTGGGGTAACACAGACAATGAAATAATATGATGAAGTAAGTCCTACGTAGAACAGCAGCCAAAGGAAATACTCACCACCAATCCTTATAGAAATCTCGGTCTGCAAATCTCAAAAGTTCAGCAATAACATTTAAGCATGAATGAAAGAACCAATAGAAAAACACAAGCCAGATCAAATGATTGGGAATCTGTGGAGATAAAACATGATACACACATAAAAATGTGATCTCCCTGATAAAACAGGATACATACATAAATGTGGTCTCCCTGTATATCTTTCTACTGAAATATTTCTCCTTCTCATACCTTTTCTGATCCAGAAGAAGCATGGTTCACTAGCGTAGCCACCTACCTAGGCAGTCTGCTCAAAAGCATTTTATGTGCGTTTGCAATGAGGTTGCTAGTACCTGTTATTTAAAGTTTAGCAGTGATGTTAATCATTTAAAGTGTAGCATTGGTGTTAACCATCATTTCAAGTGTAGGATTGATCTCACCTATTATTTCACGTGCAGTACTGATGTTAACCATCATATCATGTATAGGACTCCTCACGGACGATGTCATCAAGGCATGTAAGGAGAAAACAAGAAAGTATTCAGTGGGGTACTGGAAGATGAGACAGGTCTGTATTTCAGAGCTGGCATTTGCTGATGATGTTGCCCTGATTGCTAAATCAGAGGCACATCTCCAATCCAACCTGCAAGTCTGGAAGGAAGAAATGGAGAAGAGAGGGATGGTCATAAGCAGCTCTAAAACAAAATCCATGGTGATATCACAAGAAGAAAGAAAGCATCAGATTAAGCTGGGAGAACAGGTCCTGGAGCAGGTCGACCACTTTAAATACCTCGGAGCTGTTATAGACCGAAAGGGAGGCATCAAAGAAGAGTTGGCCACTCGAAAAGCAGCAGCTGGGAGAGTTTTTCAGGCCATAAATCGAGGATTCCTCAGCAAGAGAGAGAGGTTGGTATGAAAAAGAAGATGGCTGTATACTGCTCCACCTATGTCCCAGTCTTGACATATGGATGCGAGTCATGGGCAATGGCTACAACCCACAAAAGCCAGATCCAAACCTCAGAAATGAGGTATCTGAGGAAGATGGTTGAAGTAACAAGAAGAGACACGGTCCGCAACCAGATGATACGTCAAGGCCTAAAATCCCACACCCTGCAGACCCAAGTAGAACAGTCCCAACTAAGATGGTTTGGCCATGTCTGCAGAATGGGAGAAGAGCGGCTACCACAACAAGCATAGGAAACAAAGAGCCAGGGATCCAGACCTCCAGGACGACCCAGACTCCGCTGGGAGGACAACATTAGACAATCTTTGAAGGACCGAGGACTAGAATGGAACCAGGCCAGGAGGAAGACAGCTGATAGGATAGTCTGGCGCTCTATCTTCCCAACCTCTACACCTCACGGTAGAAGGGGAACGATTAAGTAAGTAAGTATCATGTATAGGATTGATCTCACCCATTATTTAAAGCATTGCGCTGATGTTAACTATTATATCAAGTGTAGGATTTATCTCACCCATTATCTAAAGTGTAGCACTGATGTTAACCATCATATCAAGTGTAGGATTGATCTCACCCATTATCTGAAGCATAGCACTGATGTTAACCATCATATCAAGTGTAAGATTGATCTTACCCATTAATTAAAGCGTAGCACTGATGCTAACCATCATATCAAGTGTAAGATTGATCTTACCCATTATTTAAAGCATAGCACTGATGTTAACCATCATTTCAAGTGTAAGATTGATCTTACCCAACGTTTAAAGTGCAGCACTGATGTTAACCATCATTTCAAGTGTAAGATTGATCTTACCCAAAGTTTAAAGTGCAGCACTGAACTATCCTGTCATGGGCTGTATAAGCTTCAACCATAATTTCAAGCGTAGGAATGATCTTACCCATTATTTCAAGTGTAATCCTGATACTAGGGACAGGCGCCAGTGGAACAAGAGATGAGAAGAAGATGCTGGAGATGGATAGATCACACACTGAGGAAACCTGCTGATGGCCCTACCTGGCACTCCTTGCTCTGGGACGAAGAAAACATGGAAAAACCGTGAGAAGATGGCATGGGACATAAAGACTTGGCATAAGTTTACTGAAGGCCTATGTTTCTTGGGGAGCTGAAGGGTGATGAATGAATGAATGACTGATCTTAACCATCATTTGAAGGGTAGCAATGACCGTACCAGGTTCACTCTCCCAGTACCAGTCAGTATAATTGACGAAAATTGTTTCAGATCCAGTGGTTCCTAATTATGTCATACCCACCCCCGATCTCCTGAGTAGTGAGACTGGATACCTAGCCTTCTCGGATAAGGGCGAAAAAATAGGAGGTCCTGTGTGCAAGTTGCGCACACTAAAAATCCCGCGGCAGTTGGAAATCGTAAAAATTAGGCCATACGGCAGCTGCCCAGGCAAAATTTAAAAATTAGGAAACCTACTCACCACAAAAATATTTATAGTAGGTGTGATTCCTGTATACACACATCGGGATCCTTGTTATGAAGTTCATGCACTGTGCTGAGATCCTCCTTGTGTGATCTAAGGGTGGAGATCGGAGCACAAATAGAGTTGTCCATGTGCAATGAAGATGATCCTTAAAACCAAACTAAACCAGACCAGACCAGACCAAACATCTTAACATATTTCAGAGGGTGGCATCATGTGATAAACTAGAGACCAATCTGCTTACTGATAACTTGAGCAGACGTTCCAACATCCTGAAAAATTCCATCTCAGCCAATGGTTGTCTTGTATTATTCACTGCTGGCACAATCCACTGGGAACAGGCAACAAAAAATATATTAATAAACCCATTTAAAACTGTTAATTCAAATTTCTGCAGCAAGGGCCATAAAACAAAATACTAATGGATGATTACCTGGAAAAAAAACAACAACACAAGGATGGTTACCTTAAAATAAATAATAATAAAACTGTCCACATTCCAGTTCAACACCCGATTGACAGAGTGGTTAGAGTGCTGGTCTCTTGCTGCAACAATGCTGGGTTTGATTCATAGTATTGTCACACTCCAGTCTACCCAGCTGTAAATGGATACCTGACTTTGCTCTTGAGTTAGGGAAGGAAATGGCAGCGAGGAAGGGAACTTGTCACCCCATCCCTAGTTGCTGGACCTAGTATAGGAAATTCTCTAACATTTAACTCCTCTATAGCAGTATCTGCTACGGGACTACCTTTACCATTTTACACTCCAGTTAAAAGAGGTAAATCAGCAGCATCATTATCACTTATCATCACCATCACTTCCTTTGTGGCATGGAACCACCACTACAAATGGCTCCCAAGGAAGCAGACGTCAAAGTACATACTCTTCCATGGCATGGAACCACCACTACAAATGCCCCCCCAGGAAGCAGACGTCAAAGTACATACTCTTCCAGTAGTGCTTTCTCTAACAATTTATTTTTCATGATGAGATTACCTTCCCCATACACATCCTCCACCCATGTATTACCAAGGCTTGAAAGGGGAGCAAAGAACAGTGACACTGTTCTCTATCATGCATGTCATAAAAAGCAGCTAAGGAGGGTTGGGCATAGGGATAGGTTCCTCATCCTGTAAAATAAATGTTAAACCACAAACGCTTCATGAAACACGGGACAGGTCAACTAAGGAAAAATATAACTCAGCCAACCAAGACAGCAGAAGGTTCTCTGGGGGCATTACAAAGTAGTCCTGGTTCTGGAACCTCCCGGGGTAGGAGAGGCAGAGGTAGACCCAGACACACACGGGGAAGAGAACTGGAGAAAAATGATCAGGAAGATGTGGAAAGAGCTTGAGCGGATGGCACGGGACAGGAAGTCCTGGCGTGTGTTTGCTGAGCTTATTGGGGAGTTAAAGGGTGTTGACTGATTGATGCCCAACCTCACATTAGTCACATTTTATGACATGCATGAGGAAGCAGTAGTCTTAATCTTTCTTCGTCGCGTCACGGACACATAGGAACAACATGGGATCAAGATTCAACACGTCTTATCCCTTAGATCAGTGATTCTCAATGTGGGCCATATGCCATTATTTCTAGGGGGCAACCTTTGGAGGGGGGGCCCGCTCACAGAGGTAATTAAGGCTCAGAAAGGGGCCATGAGCAAAACAAGGTTGAGAACTCATGTCTTAGATGACATTTCCATCTGTTGTTAGCCATAAAAATAATAGCGCCAAGAAATGTTTTTTTTTTTTTTTTCCAGTTGCTAACAACGGAAAAAACTAGCACACACTCACACACACAAAACACTAGGAAAAGCTGTCACTGTAACTCAGAGATGTGAACAAGTAAACTTCTGGAACATGTATAAAGCATTTTTTTATGGTTATCACAATCCATCAATTTTCTTTTCGGGGGGAGAAGAGAGAGAGATCCATTAACCTTAGGTGGTTAAGGTCCATTGTGGCAATATGGTCAACTGTAAAGAAAAGTAATTTAGTTTCTTTAATTTTATTAACTTTGCCACCAAATGGAAAATCTTTTAAGTAAAGGTAGTCTAATAGCAGATACTGCCATAGGTGAGTGAAATGTCAAAGACTTCACTGTACTAGGTCCAGCTTCATGAGATGGAGTGACCAGTTCATTCCTAGCTGTCTTTGCTTTCCGTAACTCGAGAGCAGAATCAGTTAACCACTTACAGCTTGGTAGACTTGAGTATGAAGCCACCAGGTTTCAAACCCAGAACCTGGTAATTCTGCTGCAAGAATCAAGCAATCTAACCAATCGGACAACAATCTTTTAAGTACTGTAATATTTGCATTTTTACAGCCCTCAGTTGGGATAAATTGTCAGAACATGACAGCGATGCGGCCTGGTAAAAAGGGATAACAAGAAGGTAATGAAACTAAACAATCAGATACAAGACAAAATGAAAATACTCGATGAGAGGTCACAACAAGTGGGTGTGAAAGTACAACGGGAAAAGACAAAGATAATGAGAATAAATGCAAGAAATGATAATAAGACTAAATACTTAAAGAAACCCCACGACAAGATGTAAAATCATACATTATATCTGGGACCTAAGACGCGTCAAAAGTGAGGAATGCAGTCAGCATAGCTTGACTGCTTGCATCAGGGTCAGCTAACCAGAGCTGACCAAGACCCTACTCCACCTCCAAGTGGTGGTCCTGGAAACAGGCTGCATCACTGCAGTCTGGCTGAGAGAGTAGGGATCGAAGTGGGAAGGCAAACCCGGTCCTGAAAAATGCCATGCTGAAGTCGGATGTGTCAGGCTTTGCTGTAAACGGCAACACAACGCAACCAACGTCCTTTTCAGGACGAACGCAGAAGAAGAAATATCTTGGCAGCAATATAGACAAAGTTGGAGGGACAGACAATGATATCAAAATAAGAATACAAAAAACAAGAACAGCTTTCACTGCATAAGGAAATATAATGGAGATCAAGAGAAATCCAACACCAAAAATAAGAATCTTCAACTCAAATGTCAAGTCAGGCCTATTGTATGGCTCTGAACAATGAGGGAACCTGTGGATACCATTACAAGGCAGTCCTTGTTCTAGAACCCCCAGAGTAAGAGAGGTAGAGGTAGATTAAGAAACACATGGAGAAGAGAACTGGAGACAGAAGTGAAAACGATGAGGAAAATGTGGAAAGAGCTTGAGCTGCTGGTACGTGACAGGAGGACTTGGCGTGTGTTTGCTGAAGGCTTCTGCTCCTTGGGGAGCTTAAAGGGTATTGAGTGAATAAAACTAAAGGTAGAAATGAAAAATACCTGGACACAGAACTGAAAGGGGTGAGGAAGACATAGACAGACCTTGAGCTGATGGCATGGGAGAGAACTTGACATGAGTTTGTTGAAGGCTTATTGACGAAGCTAATAAAACTAAAGAAAGATAAAACAGGAGATAAACCCTGGACAATGATTGGATACAGTGTTTCTGTCTAATGCACCTTGAGGTATAAAGAGAACTAACAATAAGCTTACAGCAAAAACGAATGTACCGCATAAAGTTATCAAGGTCAGGAGTCAGCGCAGGAAGAAACCCTACTTTTTCCATTCCTTTTCTATTTCCTGTGGAACGTAAGTCTGCAACTGTTGGTCACTACCAAGTTTTATCTTGGGCCGCCTTCTTCAGTTCTGCCTGCGAGGTCCTTGTTGCCTTGGCTTTATCTTCCACTGTTCTCCTTAAGGTTCTCTTTAATCTTCTCTTCCCTTGTGAGTTTTAGTCAGAACTATACATCTCTATTTTCTTTCTTTAATCTGCAGCTGTATTTGTTTTTGTCTGGTTCTTTTGGTAAGGTCTGCAGGATTCCTCCAGACTCTTCCCTTTTCACTACCTGCTTAGATTCAGAAATTTCTATTGGTCATTTCGAGATCTGCAAAGACAGGACTGGGCCTGACAGAAAAAGTTTAGGGTTGATAACTTCTCAGTTGAGAAGCTGCCCCTGGCAGAAAATGATCTAGTTATGCAACTGAAATGACCCTTCAGGCGATCATTGTCCTCTCAAGGCTGTGTGTGGTCCCGGTTGCCGGGACCTCCCAGCGTGGTGGAGGCAGCGAATGGGTGCTGTGCCTGTACCAGATTGCTCTTTTTCGCGGACCTTCGGTCCCGAGAGAATTTTGGCTGGACAGACGTCTCGGTAGCGAAGTGGTTTTATAGCGGCAGTACACACGAGGGCAAGTTCGGGGCACAGCGGATTGATCAACCGCTTGCTTGTCACATTGATTACGGAAACAACAATTAATATTCTGTTGTACCAATAAACGCCTTTAGGCGTAACGGAACAACGGATAATTTCTTGTTGCCCTAAGACGCCGCAAGGCGTAATGGCCACTGACTGCTTGGTCGGTCTTTGGCTAAGGACGGAAGAAGAAGAAGATGCAACTGAAAACAACATTTTGAACGATCTCATGATATATTTTAATGACGTTTAAACTCACCTGCTGCATTAGAGCAACCAGTAGCCAAGATAAGAAGACCTAATTTTAAAAAAATTATACAGAAATAGGTTAGTAATTAAGAAACATAACAAAACAAAAAAACCAATGATCATATAACATATTTCTGCAAAGGTGTTTACTACTGCTGACAGATAAACCATAAATACCTCAAAGTTTACTGCTAAGTTCAAAATTTTATGAGCAGAAAGCTTAAAAACAGGTATTTAAAAAAAAACATGTTGTGCGATGCATGAAAAACAAAAAAAAAACAGATAAATTAACTATTTAATTTCAATCAATCAATCAATACCCTTTAGTTCCCTGAGGAGCATAGGACTTAAAAAACACATGCCAAGTCTTCCTGTCCCGTGCCATCCGCTCAAGTTCTTTCCATGTTTTCCTCATAATTTTCACCTCTGTATCAAGCTCTCTTCTCCATGTGTTTTTTGGTCTACCTCTGCCTCTTGAAATTTCTTGAAATTGATATGTAACATGCATATGAGAATAAATGAATTCAGTATGAAAGGTGAGCGAAAGGAAGGGCAGAATGTTAGACGGGCCTGCATGCCCAATTCTCAACCCTTTGAAAATAAAGTTTGTTCGTTCGTTCGTTATCTGGATTCCAGAACAAGGACTGCCTTGTAATGCTATCAACAGGTTTCCTCAATGTGTGTCCTATCCATCGCCAGCGTCTTCTTCTCAGCTCTTCACCCGTGTGCTACCGGGGCCAGAAAAGGGAGCAAAGAATAGTAACATTGTACCCTACCATAATAAGAATCTTCAACTCAAATGTCAAGTCAGTCCTATTGTATGGCTCTGAGACATGGAGAACAACAAAAACAACAACCTAAAAGCTACAGACTTTTATAAACAGGTGCTTGCGTAGAATAGAAGGACTGAAATGGTATGACAAAGTCACAAATGTGGAATTGATGACAAGAACCAGACAAGTGCCAGTGGAACAAGAGTTGAGAAGAAGATGCTGGCGATGGATAGGACACACATTGAGGAAACCTGTTGATAGCATTACAAGGCAGTCCTTGTTCTGGAATCCACAGGGAAAGAGAGGCAGAGGTAGACCAAAAAACACACGGAGAAGAGAACTGGAAACAGAGGTGAAAATGATGAGGAAAACATGGAAAGAACTTGAGCGGATGGCACGGGACAGGAAGACTTGGCATGTGTTTGTTGAAGGCCTATGCTCCTTGGGGAGCTAAAGGGTATTGACTGACCCTACCATGCATGTTGTAAAAAGCGACTAAGGAGGGTTGGGCATGGGGCTGGTTACCCTATCCCGTAAAAAAACTTTTTACCACAAAAACTTCAACAAACATGGACAAGTCAAATACAGAATATAAATCAACGCAGCCACCCAAGACAGAAGAAAGTCCACTGGAAAGGAGGCGCACGAAGCAACCCAGAGAAAGCCGAAAGGAGTCTGGGTTGCCAACTAACCTTTTGTTGTCTAGGGAAAATCTCCAGGCACCTGAATGTTAGCAGCAGAAATGACAAATTACAGGATCGATATTCTGGGTCTCTGCGAGACACAGTGGAAGGGCATAGAGAGAAGAAGATTGATCACAGGAGAAATGGTGTTGTCCTCAGGACATGAGGAGGAAAGAGCCCACCACAGTGAATGGGTGGCTCTAATGCTGTCTAGGGAAGCACAGAAGGCACTTATAGAATGGGAAGCAATGGGACCCCAAATTATAACAGCAAGGTTTAAATCAGCCAAAAAGAAAGTAAATATTAACATCATCCAGTGTTATGCACCAACAAATGATAAAGAAGAATCTGAGAAAGAAGACTTTTACACCAGATTACAAAATGTCTTTGACAAAACGACAAGAATCACAATTTTGATGGGGGACCTAAATGTGAAAATAGGTACAGACAACACCGGCTTTGAAGAAATTGGAAAGCATGGATTAGGTATGATGAACGAGAATGGGGAACTATTAGCTAACTTCTGTGTTTCAAATCAACTAGCTATAGGAGGAAGCATATTTCCACATAAAAGAATACATAAAGCAACATGGATATCACCAGACCACAGAACTGAGAATCAGATTGATCACATATGCATAAGTAAGAAGTTTAGGTCATCATTGCATGATGTAAAAGTATGTAGAGGAGCAGATATGGTTTCAGACTACCATCTTCTGTTGGCTAAATCAAAATTAAAACTCAAGAATTTAATTTACTGTTTCTTTCCATTTTCACTCCTTATGGAGCATGCAACCACCTCTGAAGCTGATCCCATTCAAAGAAAACCTGCATCAAAGCATTGACGTGCTTTTGTAGCAGTAGTTTCTGTAGCAATTTGTCTTACATGATTAGGCTGCAATCTTCTTCTTCTTTGATTCTTAGTTACTGACTGACAAAGCAGTCAGTGGCCATCACAACTGGTGGTGTCTTGTAGGGCAGCAACAAACTTCTTCTACTCTGCTCAGTCGGCGGCCATCCTTCATGCAGTGCCCCAGCTCTGGTTCATTCTTTGCATCTCGGCCTCCACAGTTCTCCGCCAAGTTGTTTTTGGTTGGCCTCTCTTTTGCTTTCCTTCAGGGCTCCATAACATAGCTGTTCTTGTGATGGCATCAGGGTCCCTTCTGAGGAGCCCCCACCATGAACAACCTTATATTAGTCACACCTACGACGTGCCGGTGGGAGCAGTAGCTACTCTTTCTTTGTCTCTCCAGAGACCACTAGGAACCACCCTGGTTTACATCCTGGCCAAACACATATCAGCTGACATTTCTCTGACTTTTGTGTTCGTTCAAAGCAGAAACTCTATTTCTAAGCATATTAGCTGTATCATTTTTATGTATGATAAAGCACTCATTATTAATGTACAATATTACAACATCATTAATATACAATATTAAAGAACCCATTTATGAAAGTCTGTAGCTTTTTGGATGTTGTTTTTGTATATGTTGTATCATATTGCAGATGTATGTGAGAATGTATCAGTGCTTTAGGCGGTTTGGTAGCAGATCGCTTTGTGTGGATTTTTAACAATGGTATAAGCGCCGTACCGTTCAGAAAGCAGTGGCAAACTACTGAATGAAAAAATTGCCTAGAAAAATCACAAACAGCCAATAAAAGCTGGGGTTGATTGCCACGTCCTGTAAAGGATAAGCAACTAACTTTTTTAAATCAGTGCTTTATAATATTACGGCTGTATGTGGGAAAGCAACACCTTACAATACCATGGGCTTATGTGGGAAAATAATGTTTTATAACACTACAGACATGTGCATGAACATGTACAAAGTCTTTAGATCTCTCTCCCTCACACACATATATATGTGAATGCTAGAAAACTGTACAGCTATTTGAGACACTGGGCAGAATATATTCAACTTCTTCCTCGTCTGCTCTCAAATAACCACAGTTATCTCTCTTATAAAGCTGGAAGTCCATTTCAGGCTTCTCTCATCACCATTTCAGTTTCTCCCCCCTCAACTAGGTTGGAGAAGGCCACGCTGCTACCTTACTGCTCTCATGGAGCCGACAGTTTTGGAATATGTGTTCTAATATACTACTGGACAAAAGTTAAGGGCCGCCATTCGGTTTAGACAAGGTTTATATAATTCTTCGTGAGCAGGGTCGATTTTCCAAATGTCCGGTAGCTTGAAATCTCTCAAGAAGTCTCTGATTGGTAGAGTGGGACACTGCTAAACGTCTTGCAACATGACGAACAGATTGACCATCCTGAATCCATGCCATGGCTTGACCACGGTCTACAGTGCTGAGACTTCTCCTTGGTGGCATGGCTAATGCAGTGATCATTTCGACCACTTGTCATACTGATTTATTGCATACAAATGGTGAACACTCTTTACCGATGATCGTTTTCCACGTGCATTCAAATTCAACTCACTTTTTCATCTTTTGAACTAGTGGGGCGTTTTGCAAAAACCATGAGTTTTTGCAGCAACAATGGCAATTTTCACGTGCGGGTTAAAGTGACCCAGTTTTTGGACATTTAAAAAAAATTAACCTAGTGCACACAGAAATGTATACACATTTCTCTGAGCTCAGTTTTACTGACATTTTCATTTGTCTTTACAGTTTGCCAATCAATTATATAAACCTTGTCTAAACTGAATGGTGGCCCTTAACTTTAGTCCAGTAGTATATATTCAATTCTCAGTGATGTTTTAAAAAAGAAATAAATAAAAATGAGCAGAATATCAGATAGCCTGCATTTTTAATTCTCAGTGATATGTGGGCTGGAAAAAAAAATTGAAAACCACAGCCCATGTCACAACTACAAGGGGCAGGGCAGGGTGATAGGACACATAAAAACAATAGAAAAAGGAAAAGATTAACTAGACTGAATTTTAAAAAAATAATAAAGAAATTGATTAAAAATAAATAAACATAATATGGCTGTAACTGGCGCAAATCCAACTCTGCAATCACCAGACACAAGTACTGACAAGATGTGACTTTTATTGCTTTCCCAATTAAAATAAAGTCTGTTCAATCATTGAACATTCTAGAAGAATAGATTTGTTGTTGCTGTTGTTTAACTAGGGTTGCTGAGCTTCTCACTCTTTAGCAGTCAATACCAAGTTGGTATTATCTACACTGTAGGTCTAGGCTTTTCATGTAGATTTCCTGCCATTCCAAAACATTTTGAGTTGAAGTCACGAGCTCCAGTTTGGTTTGTATTTAAAGCATCATCACATCTGGTCCCAAGCTAGGGGTAAGAAGTGCGTGGCATACTGTGCATTCCCTGCCATCCAAGGGGGCTCTCCAACTACACAGAGCGAAACTCTGTACTCTGGTTCTGGGCTCTCCCGAAGAATTATCACATCCTGCACAGAGCCACTTCTCAGCTTCCCCTGCCTATCACTGGGCCCATAGTGAGATCCTTCTGCATGCAGTCAACCAAGTCAAAGCCAAAGAATTACGCTTGGGGCTCAAGTGACTTCTCCAAGCTTTGAGTGCAACACTGGATTCTAAACAAGTTTCAACACAGGGGGGGAATCCCTGGAAGTGTGTGGATGATTTCAAGAGTCAATGAGGATGTAATTAGCCTCAACGACATATGTTCACTTCCATGTACATATATTGTAGCATTGTGCATAGCTGGTGGTCATATAAGGATGACTCCAGATATCTCTCCATGCATAAGAATAGATTTAAACACATGGCCTTTTGCTCTGCGGGCAAGTTGTCTTATGCATAGGGCATAAACTCTTCTAGGAGCATTTTTAATTGGCCTGAAACGGACACAGCCTGATAAAATGTAATTGTTTAACTAAAGCTTCTGAGTTCATGGCTCTTTCGCAGCCAAGGCCAAGAATTTGCATGTATTTTGTAACTGTTGGGTTGTGCTGTATAGTGTTTGTGGTTGTTGAGGAGTCTGGTAATAGCCTTCTTCTTTCTGTGGTGAGGTCTAAACATGTGAGCAGCACATGTTGAACAGTCTTGTTATGGAAAGGTACATCATCATCATTATCATCAAGTACCATGCCTGGTGGCATAGGTGACATGTCTGTCCACAACTTCCTGTTTACAGTACTATTGATCAACTCTGTTGTTGATTCTTTCCATGCCATGATGTAACACTGTCCAGAATCTTCTTAATTTGTTGTCCTCTATCTCTTTTTTCCTTCTATCTTTTGGGTTGTCACTATATGCTCCAACTTCCTTTTCCTCATAATGTGCCCAAAGAATGTAGATTGCTTCATTCTAACCTGAGGAATAAACTTGCTTTGTGCTTTGGCCTCTTTCAAGACATCCTCATTAACTCATTTTAGCTGTCCATGGTATTTTTACCATTCTTCTGTAAAACCACATCTGTGGCCTCTAGTACTTTTCCTATTTGTTTCCCAATTGTCCATGACTCACTGCCGTATATGAGGACTGGTTCTATACAACATTGAAGAACTCTCTTTCTTACTTCCATTGACAAAGAGTTGTTGTATAAAATACTTTTCATTTTATGGAATCCTGCTTTTGCCTTGGCTATTCTACCCTTCACTTCTGAGACACATCTTCCATCCTTTGTTATCAAGGTGCCCAGGAATTTGAATATATTGATTTGTTTTAAAACTGTTCAACAGTTACTGCAATTAGGCTTATGTGAGGAGTTTAATAAGTGTTTGCTAAGGCTGGTATGTTCTGTTCTGTTCTTTGTTGGAAGATTATGCTCTGCTCCATGCGATGTAGGTTGATGTCGGACGTATCCCAGGTACAGCTATCTTGGAGATTTTTTTTTTTTTTTTTTTTTTTCGTACGCCCGCTAATACTCGAGGCGAAATCTCAGGTTATTATTAATTTCTAACCTGACATTGATTTTACGTGAGTATCCCTTTTTTTCTTGTACAGAGACAGGTGTCCCTCGCCATTCAGGCAGATACTCGCCGATTTCGGAGGTACCCATTAGAGCTGGGTCGGCTCAGGAGCCGCCAATCCCTGGTCGACGACACTCCTTCAAATGTTCTCGCCAGGTCTCGAGTTAATCCAGTCCAAATCCCGGTCGACGAAAAATCCTCAAATGCCGTCGCCCGGGTTTGATCCTGCATCTTGGAGATGAAATGCAATATAATAAACAACTTAAGAAGAAAAAAATTCTCAGGCAGACATATTCTGAATTAGCATCTAAAAAATAAAAAAATTTAGATTAAGCTCACCATCTCCAGAAGACGTTTAGCCAGGAATCGTTTCCTGATGCGGGCAGATCTAGGAAAGTTTAGCTCATAGCACAGTGTAGGGGCAAATAAAAAATAGGCCAGGTCTGAAAAAAAAAGAAATAAACAGAGGTCATTATCATCATAACCCTTCAACTCTCCAGGGAGTAAAGTCTTCAACAAAATGCTGCCCTGTGCCATGAGCTCAAGGTCTTTCCATGTCTCCACATTCCTTTGATTTCTGTCTTCATTTCTCTTCTCCGTGTGTATTTGGGTCCTCCCTGTACGTCTCTTACCCTGGGGATTCCCGAGTAACAACCACCCTGTAATGCTATCAACAGATTTTTGTCAATGTGTTATACCCTCCCGTAAAAAATTTACTCCACATAAACTTCAACAACCATAAGGAATAGTGAACTAAGAAAATAATTCAATTCAGCCATTAAAAACTATTCACACAAATGTTTTATTTGCATTCCCTGTTGTTTTCCTTCTCTCTGAGAAAAAAATAAAGGTCTAGTATTTTCTATCCCACCCTAATGTGATTATACTTGAATTATTGTCTGATTTACTGTATGTATGTTTTGGATGTGTGTTTTTTGTTTGCTTTTGTTATTGTTTTTTTTCTTCTTTTCATTACGTTATTGTTTGTTTTTAAAAAAAACATACTTAATTTTTTATTATGATTGGATACTGTAAATGTATGCTGTTATATTACCTTCATAATGTTGCTTGTCTGTAAATTAATGCTTAAAGTAACATGCGGGAACGAAAGGATATAGTATGCAAGATAAGTAAGAGTGGAAGGGCAGAATGTTACATGGGCATACGCGCCCAATTCTGAACCCTTTGAAAATAAAGTTTTTTTAATTCTTTTTCTTATTCCTTTTTTTTTTCAATAATGAAAATGAAAATCACTGTCAACTTACCTTTAACGTTCAGATTATCTGGGTACGTCTGCCTGCCTTCTGCATTGCCACTGTTCCCTGTAATACAATATAATTTGTCTTACAGCAAATAGGTTTTTAAAAGCATAATAAAACTGCATCAATAAGCTCTTAGTCAAAAAGAAACAACCAGTATATCCCCCCGGTGAAATTTTTTTACAAAGACTATTATTGTTGTTATTGATCCAGCGGCACTTGGGCTCTCGCCCTTCAGCCCAATGCCATGTTGTGATATCTGCATGTTGTCACAAGTTGTTTTGTTTCTCCATAAAAGGTATTCCACTTATCTGGCCTCGGAGGAAGGAGCATTTTTCTAACCCATAAAAGGTATTCCACATATCTGGCCTTGGAGGAAGGAGCATTTTTCTAACACCATCGAGTGCTGGGCATTCAAATAGGTAGTGGTCAATAGTTTCATAGGGGTAGTTACAAAGCTGGCACTCTGGAGAGTGTTGTGGTTGGATCCTGTTCAAAGTGGCTTTACGTTAGCAACCAATGTAATTTAATGTAAACAAACAAAGTGCCTACAAGGTAAAGAAGTAGTTAATAAAGTAGGATGCTGTAAAACTGACACAAAAAGCAAAAAAAATTCATAAGAACTGGTACCGAGTCAGTTTTAAAACTTGTGTTCTATGTTTTGTGTGTATTGTTTAATTGACTGACTTCATAATAATTTTTATTACCCTTCTTTTCTTGAAGAAATAATAATAATTAAAAAAACAACAACAACAAGAGAATAATGAATAACAAAAACTTGTAATCTGAATTAGCAATAAATTGACAGATCAGCAGGATGTCTAAGCAATACATTGACAGATCAGCAGGATGTCTAAGCAATACATTGACAGATCAGCAGGATGTCTAAGCAATACATTGACAGATCAGCAGGATGTCTAAGCAATACATTGACAGATCAGCAGGATGTCTAAGCAATACATTGACAGATCAACAGGATGCCTCACAATGTTGTCACCTGTACAGTTACTTGATGATCAAGTCTATATGGCTATCGCAGTTTTTTAGTTTTTTGCATTGAATAAGCAAATGTCAAGTCAGTCCTGTTGTATGGCTCTGAGACACGGAGAACAACAAAAACAACAACCAAAAAGCTACAGACTTTTATAAACGGGTGCTTGCGTAGAATAGAAGGACTGAAATGGTATGACAAAGTCACAAATGTGGAATTGATGACAAGAATCAGACAAGTGCCAGTGGAACAAGAGTTGAGAAGAAGATGCTGGCGATGGATAGGACACACATTGAGGAAACCTGTTGATAGCATTACAAGGCAGTCCTTGTTCTCGAATCCACAGGGAAAGAGAGGCAGAGGTAGACCAAAAAACACACGGAGAAGAGAACTGGAAACAGAGGTGAAAATGATGAGGAAAACATGGAAAGAACTTGAGCGGATGGCACAGGACAGGAAGACTTGGCATGTGTTTGTTGAAGGCCTATGCTCCTTGGGGAGCTAAAGGGTATCGATTGATTGATTGAAGCAATAAATTTAAAGAGCAGCAGGATGTCTCAAAATGTTGTCATTTCCAAAGTTACTTGATGAAGTCTACACGGCTGTGGAATTTTTCTAGTTCTTTGCAAAGAGTAAGCCTTGTGCTGTTTTTAAATGCTTTCCTACATGTGCATGCTCATGCTATTCATTTCGAAAACCATTTCCTACCCTCTTGTTTCACGGTTATTTGTCTGATTCTTTCCATCAGTTCAACACTGGTTATCCTTTCACTGTTTTAATTGTTTGTGAAAGCACACATAATTTTTAAAAAATGTAACTTAATGGTTGCTGTTTTTCTTGTCCTTCATGTATCACAGCCACCTATATAACAAGACTGCCTTGACATCTGAGTTTAAAAATTTTATTTCTGCTTTGGACTGAACTATAATTTCAAAGTAACCAGTGGTTCTGATTTACGTGGCCTTATTTTGCGTAATTATGCAATAATACATTATGTAAAAATATGTAACAATAATAAATACATGTGTGTATAAATATTTTAAAAAACATGCTATTTTAAACAGGGATATTCCGTCTTAATTTGCGTCAATCTTTCTTTACTACACAAACATTCCATGAGTACAATACATGTGTAAAACACGACTATACTGTATTTGCCAGCATTTCAGTGAAATGAAAGCCTTTCCTGCTTTCTGTATGCTAACTGTTGTATTACTATTGCTCTTCCAATAAATATATCAATTAAAAAATAAAATGGTATGGAACCAGTTTTACAAATTAACGGCACACAGGAAACATGGGACATTTCGGGTTTCACCCTTCGTCAGCCACAGCTACAAACAGGTTCTTCCAACTCTATGTTTCTATCAAGATACACTGTAAGAGTCTACTTCCGAAGAAGTTTGTAGTTTGAGCGTTTTTCTAAAATCACTATGAAGCTTACTAATTTTTTTTACCGTGATATCAGTTTTGCCTCGGTAACACACACAAAAAAAAATTTAACTTAAATGTTTAATCTTTATTTTCACATGAGGGTTTTGCTTTCTTGTGGCGAGCCAAGCTCCTTTCAACCTAGGCTAAAGTCTGTTGGTTATATCGGAGTGCACTTTGCAATTAAAAAATAAGTGAACTCTGTTAACTGAAATTTAGCGTTGATAAAAATTATGCCCCGAAAAGGGCTACTAGCTTCTATCAGCTATCATGAAGTAGCCCTGAAAAGGATTCTACCTCGTGCTACATTGATGGATACTAAGTCCTGAAAAGGATTAATAGTACCTAACTGCTAGCATAAGGAAGCCCTGAAAAGGGCTCCCAGCATGATGAAGCCCTGAAAAGGGCTCCCAGCATGATGAAGCCCTGAAAAGGGCTCCCAGCATGATGAAGCCCTGAAAAGGACTGCCTGCTAAGCCAACACTGCCCATACCTCCTCAGTGTTTAGCGAACACTGGCTGTAGTAAGAAACTGAGTGTGAATACAAAAAGTGACTAGAATATGTTCAATGAACCAATGAACAAATAAATAAATGAATGACCCATTTTTTTGTTCCTTCATCATTTAATTTTCATAAAATTTACTAATAAAGAAAGAAAAATTTATTTTTTCTTAAATTTTAGTATTCTGAAAGTACAAATGCCTGACACAACATATTAAAACTATTTGACTTAATGTCATTATATTCATGAAGTTGTAAATTTAAAAAATGCTCTGAAGAAAACTCAAGGGTTAATTTGGGCCAAAATGTAGAAAAGAATGTCGACAGAAACAGTGATTTGATTAAATTTAAAAAAAAAAAAATGTGATCGTCTTACACCGAGTTAAACATATAAAAAACAAGATCATAGAAACTACTTAAAAAATTGTATTTTGTAAGGTAGTCCATGATGCACAGTGCAACACAAAAATAACTCCAACGCTATTATGGTAGGTAAAGGATCCCATTACATGCCCACTGAGGCATATTGGGAATATGGTGTTAGGCCCATATTTTCTTGACCATATGGCACACTAGGTGTGATGAGGTCAGCACCATGCCGGCTGATGCTATTATGGTAGTCCTTGAAAATTTAGGAACATATGTGACACTTTGCTTTCGTTCGTACTGTCGCTGCTAAATAATGTATCACTGACTGAACAGTGATATCTCTCGTTTTCCCAATTCACTAGACATTAATTTTATCACCTGAATGCTGCACTTTCTTTTTCAACTTTCATTTGTTAGTTGTGCATGCACGCACTGTATCACTGTAGCTTATGGCTGAAAATGGCCTACTAAAAGAAGGCAATGAATAGGCTTTGAATATATTCCCTATTCAACAAAATAAAGATAGGAACTACCGATGAGTGTGACTGTAGCACCGAAAAAATGACTGCCTAACATCTGCTTCAAAGGTGCCCAACATATGAGGAATACAGAAAACCCATATGGCCATCACCAGTACCATTCCTGGAGAAAATCTACGGAGATATCAACAGCCTCAGGCTGACCACTGCTTTCTTTGAACTTATTCAAGTTGACATCTGAGGGTGAACGAAGAAGAATATGTTCCTACCAAGTTCTCCTGCACCATGTGCAGTACCGAGAGGTCTGTGTAAACCAGAAAGAACAGGATTACTGCTCCCTCAGGCATTTTGTAATAGGATACTAATATGGGGCTGGCAACCTTATCATATAAAACAAACGTCTGTGGAAACCACCAACGCAAGAGCACATAAATGCTTTGGTGCAGGCTTCCTGCAAGGGGACCAGCTGCAGTGGTGGCTCTGTGGAAATCAAAAAGGAAAATGAATGAAGCCCTCTCGTCTTGTGGTCTCTGTTTGTGGTCTATGTTCAAGCTCTCCATATGTTGTTTATCCATAACCAATACCTTCATCCATACAACCAATAAACAAACATTACAACAAAGTTCCATGCATGCCACAGTGTTTGAAGGTTTCTTCTAGATTATTTTAAAAATTCCTTACTTTTCTATTCCTTCACATTTTGTCTGTTTTCTCTATGAAATATTTGCACCTGCAGTCTGTTCTTTAGCTGTTTTTCAAGTCTGCACTAATAGTTCACTAATGCTATCTTCTCCTACAAAGGCACTAAAAGGTATTTCTTTAGGGACATCAATACGATTTATTCGCTTGGTCGAAACCACAGTGGTTCCCAGAGGATTATATTTCCGTGTTCAGTGGTCAACTGAAGACCGCCACGATAAATCTTTTTACGTGTCTAAACGAGAGACGGGAAATAATTAACTCTGGACGTGGGAATGAAAATGTTTTAACTTCATGCGAACAAATGCTGAGTTTTAAAATCACTTGCTGATAACCGTTGGAAGAGAACGCACGCTTATAGAAGAGAAGCCTCAAGCTAGCCTATATCTACAGCATATGTGCCTTGAGTGTAACGCTACTCAAATTCTATTTCTTAAGCTGCGGATAATAGTCCTGAGCGGTAAGCAAACTCTCAGTATTCGCTTAATTAGCTAACTCTAATATTAAGGGATTAGTTAATTGATGTAAAGTGTGAAATACTTAATATTGTGGTTTTATTTCTTTACATTAGATTAATAGCTATTTTGCATTTATGTATTATGAATGTTATCATTGTTACATTATAATGATGTAAGTACTGGCTGATATCTGAAAATACTACATTCTAATGATAATGGGAATGTGATGAAGAAAGCTGTTGTGAACAAGAGAGGGAACCATGTTGTATAATGGACGAGTGAATGAAATATCGTTCCCCCAGTGCAGTCACACATGGACGCACAGGGCCAGGCGTCTGCTTGTAACAAAGGTTGACCTGACTGACCCGACCAGTGTGAGACTACTGCTAGACAGGAATTTGTAAACAAATGGACATCCCCTTTTTAAGGAAAAGACTGACTTACGGTTCAGGTATATTATTAGGCACCATTCTGAGACGAAATGTCCAGAGTGGCTGTAGGTAATATATCTGTATAAAACAGAAGATTGAGTACCTGTATTATCTTCCACAGCGCAGTTGCAGAATCCTAGCCAGTTTCTGGATTTTGATTGCTGTAAATTGTTGCGATTAAACCGCCTAGTTGCTCCAGAAAGAACTAGTGCTTACTTCTCAAACCCTCTAGCGGTGATCACAAGTCAGCAACCCTGAGCAGTCTACAGCATATAAGCATCCAACACCTCGTCAGCACCTGAACATCCTAACTCAACTTCTGGTTAACAAAAAAAGCCTGGTCATCTTTTGGACTGTAGCCTCCAGTGAAGCAAATTATCCAGTTGGTAATTCCTACCTACTGGGACGCCCAGGAGAAGTCCAAGCAGATAAGTCTACTTAAAACCCAGGCTAAAGTCAGAATTCACTTTTCCCAAGAAATAGCAATAGGAATAAACTCTCAGTCAGTGAGGAAAATAGCCTTTTTTTTTATCTGAACCAAAGACACTGACAGTATTCTAAATTCTTGAATAAGTAATATCATAACTTGTTTTTTTCAATCTCCTAGTATTTCTTCTCAAATTACATGACAACCCTGATTTGATTTTCTACTGTAATTAAAATAATTCTGTACATTATGTAAATCACCATCATTCTGAGTTTGACTTAGTAGAGTGTATGTTCTGTTCAGAAAAACATACTCAACCCTCCTTGTATTACTTGTTACTATTAGTTCTTCTTCAAAAAAGATTTGAGTTAGAAAGAGTTATCCGTCGCCAGAAAAATACAAGAGTTGGTAGTCTAAAAGGGGGAGAGAATCACTGACACCAACCTGTGCCCTTCTGTTAACTCTTTCCCTCAACACTAGCTCACCTCTGTGAAAACTAGTGTCTAAAGGTATATGTGCTTTCTACACATCTTCCTTACTTACATCATCTAAGATAAGTTATGCGACAAGAAAAAAAGGGATACTCACGTAAAATCAATGTCAGGTTAGACATTAATAATAACCTGAGATTTCGCCTCGAGTATTAGCGGGCGTACGAAAAAAAAAAAAAGTTATGCGACAATGCATAACAACCTTAATTTAAAATGTTCACAACTGACCTTGGGCAGCAGCTCCGCTGGAGCTTCTTCTCTTGTGCTTGTGTGCTAAGGCATGTTCTCTACACCAGTAGTTGACATGGGCATAGGAGATCAGCTTCAGGAAACAGGTGGTCACTGTGCCCAGAGTCAGCAAGGAGAAAACTGTGATGCATGAAGTAAGAACGTCAATAAGAACATACTGACAGGACATTTCAATTACAAATACTGTTATTCAGTGAAAGGTTTACATTCATCAGGTCACTGCTGGCCTTTTAATTATTACTACTGCGATTGTATTTTTTCTCCATCATTCACTCAAATAACCACATCTAGCTCTCTAATAAAGCTGGTAGTCCATCTCAAATTTCTATCATCATCATACAATTTCTCCCTCAACTCTAACCGAGGACACTCTGCTCTTCCTGTGGAGCCAACAGTTTTGGAGTGTGTGTTTTACTGTTTGTTTGTCCTCCCAACATGAACACATATCTGTCTGTTTGTCCTCCCAACATGAACACATATCTGTCTGTCTGATTTTCAATTTGTTGTATAGACAGTATTTGAGTTTGCAATGTCCTGTTCTTAGTCTGACAATTATCACTTGCTCTCTTCTTGGCAACATATTGTACGGTTCTGCAGTATGGAAGTCTGAGTGTTCCTTATGCCATTTGTCTCTATAATTATTTCTGATTATTTCTTTTATCTCTTCATATGTAGCTCTGTCTTCTGTTTGGATTTTTCTTCCTCCTTCTTTGGCAAGTTTATCTGCCTTCTCATTTGCATATATAGTGCAGTTCGAATAAGTAGAAGTCTCTGGGACCATCCAAAGTACTTCTACTCATCCAAATTTGGCTCAAAATTTATGTCAGAATAAGAGGTAAAGCATGAAGCAATTCTTTTAATTATTCAGAAACAGGTGTTTTGATGCTAAATTTTTATTTCTGCATCTTTTACAGTTTACAAAAGCAATTTAGCGAAGCCTAAAATATAGTATCACATTAATTAATAGTAGCATAGTAGCAAGTGTAATAATGCAGGAATCGCGTTGTGGCTTAGTGTTTTTGCATGCTCTGTTAGCAGTTCCTAAACAAATCCGTAGAGCGATAGCTATTGCGGGACTAGTTAGCCAATGTAAGAGTTACTGTCCCTGATTTAAGGACTTTTCTGTTGTCTAGTGTTGTCCTTCCTTCTTTCTTACGAGTGAATGCCACATACTAGTTTATGACAGGCATCAGGGTTTCACTCACTGTTTATCTTCAGATTTCAAATGTGTAGTCCCATTGCTGTCAACATTTAATGCAAGCCTTTTTCTCACAAACTGAAGTGAACCAGTGCTTGCTGGTTTAATGAATTTTTGCGCTGTAATGTGTGACAACGTTATATCACTAGGTGGCAGGCCTAGTGACGTGATTTAAGTTTACAACTTCTCTTTTTATCTTCCAAGTTATTAGTTAATATCTTTACTGGCCATCTCTGCCAGAGGTGTAAATTCCTGGATGAAATTATAATCCTTTTCTTGTATACCTCGGGTTCGTTCAGTTCCTTCTTCGATGTTATAGTTACTTCTCATATAGTGGTAGTGTAAACAAACATGACCTACTTTCAGCAACTCTTAAAGATGGAATCAAATTCATTCTGATCCTTCAAAACTTTTAATAACATAATAATGCGTATGATGAGTCATTCAAATGATAGAGCTCGCATATAAGCA
Organism: Oreohelix idahoensis; assembly: GCA_024509875.1. Taxonomy (NCBI): domain Eukaryota; kingdom Metazoa; phylum Mollusca; class Gastropoda; order Stylommatophora; family Oreohelicidae; genus Oreohelix; species Oreohelix idahoensis. Next base: position 503,787 of record JAMPIV010004858.1, on the reverse strand, counting down.
TTAACTGGGTCTTTGTACATCAGAGGTAACTCATACATGAATTCTATGTCTTGTAAACTTCCGTATTCCTCTTTAACATATTATTATCTCCTGTAGACTTTCTTAGTCTTCCCAAATGAATTCTATGTCTTGTAAACTTCCGTATTCCTCTTTAACATATTATTATCTCCTGTAGACTTTCTTAGTCTTCCCAAATGAATTCCTATTTACTCGTGGTACCTATGCTCTTTATTAGCATTCCATACTTTTTTAGGTACTTAAATATTTTCCTTGACGAACTGGTCAGACATTTTTCTATAACCATTCCTAGAAACAAAATTCATCTCATGCATTAAAAAATATATGTTCACCATTCTGATACTTACATGAGAGAGCATATTTGCGGTTCTCATAAAGAAGTCGACACTCACTTTTTCTTAAAAGTCGTATGTAATTCTTGACAACTCAAACTTTGTTCAACATGGCTCCTCCATAATATCTATAGTTTCCTTCATATATTTACAGCCTTTCGTTACTTTATACATAGTCGTTATATATTCATAACCACCCGTTTCTTGATACCTAGTCATAAAGTTCTCATAGCGAACTGGCAAATCGTGCTTCTGCAAAACTCTCCTGGAAACAAAATTCTACTCTGTGCAGAATATAATCACAATCCAATACTTACAAGACAGCATAAACGCTGATCTCCTTTTAGAAATACACACTAACTGTGAACTACAGAATTAAATACTATCTTCCGATAGAATAACACTGGCTAGTGATGGCTGGACATCTATATATATATTCATATAAACCCTATCTGTAAAACCACAGATGGTACATCCTGTCCGCACAGCAGCTCGAAATCTTCTCCTCTCCTGATCACACACTGATGACCAACTCAGGACTGACTAATGACCTCTGGTCATTTCAGCGTGGTGTGTTTTTCTCGCCACCCTTCTGATTCACTGACCTACGTCTTTTTACTTAAATTTATTGGTCCAGCCTTTTTTTCCTTGTTCTCGAACATTCTATTTACAACTCTTGATAATCACTCACTTTTAGTTAACGTGAACCGATATTCTGAACTGTTGTCAGTTAGCAATTTATTATTATTTTCATTCATTATTTTTTCCTTGTGAGCTGTCCTAACTGTTTATCTCACTTTAACAATAGCATGAATAATGCTAGGGCAAGCCTCGCGGTGACAAATGTCCTGACAGAAGCTCAGATGTTTATTAATCTATTATCACTTGTTCACCTAAACATTATTTACGGCCACATAGTACTGTAACTTGGTCGATGAAGACAGAACTTCTACTTATGCAAGTCCAAATCTGAGATGGGACAGACAAATTACTTTGACTTTTTCAAAAATAGCAGGTATCAGAATTTGACGTAACCGGAGTTTTTTTTAACAAAGTCAAAAAAAAATATTAAAAAAATATTTTATACAAACGTTGTTAATGCACTAAAAAGCCAAAAATAATTTTTCAAGGAGTTTATAGCTTGCAGTAGAAAAATGTAACATCAAATAGACAAAAAGCTTGGGGCGCTGATTCTGCATGAAATTAACTTCTGCTTCATACTTCATTAGACACTTATGGATAAAATATATGATAAGCGCTTAAGCGCTCCATGCTTTTTGTCAATTTGATGTTAAATTTTTTTACTGCAAGCTATAAACTCCTTGAAAAATTATTTTTGGCTTTTTAGTGCATCAAAAGTGTGTGTTTAAAATATTTCCTTCTTTTTAGTGATTTGCCAAAAGTTCACGCACTTCGTGAAGTTTCAACATTTCTCTCAAGAGAGACAATCTTGTTGGAAAGAATACACCTAGATTATTTGCAGTTATCGCCCATTTCTGTGCTGCTACAATTAAAAAAAATGATTATTAATTTTAATTTTATTATTTTTACGACTGATTATTGTATTGTCATCGGGAATACACAACTATGCCAAGTTTCATAGCTACTGCTCATCTGGAAGTGATTGAAAAATTGATTGCAAGATTTGAATGTGACAACAGTGACATACAAGGCAAGTTAAAGAAAAGCGTGTAAAAAAAGACATTCAGCCTGGACTGTCACAATTGATTTTACTTAAGCAAAATTCAATTTAAGCAAGTTCCGCTTAAATGGACTACACTGTACATCACAGTGGGTAGAGATCCACTGTACTTTTACTTGTTTGAATTCATAGCTGGTGTGACAAGTCAAATCTTCAATTGTTACATTTTTCTGTGACCTCCTTTATTTCCTTTCGTGTCTTTCCTTTTGTTTTTCTCACCCCCTCCTTATCGTGGTTTCACTTTCATCTTCCAAGGTTTTCTTATCACATCTTGTCACACCTCTCTCTCCTGGTTATTTTCTCCTTTGATATCGCCGACACGTATCAAAGGAGCGAAACTGCCACATTGATTTTTCACTTATCACTAGCTCCAGATGGAGTAACAGTCTACACTGAGCGATTCTCCTATTGATAACTTCAACTTCTTGTCTGGGAAGATACACGCTACGAGGTTGCTGCATGATAAGGTGCGAGCTTGCAAACATGACATGATAAAATACACCGCAGATCTCACTGGGATGGAGGAAATGACCATCTTGCTTGTCGTGTAACGACTTCTCATCGACTTTTTCTTCTGTCTATTATTTTATTCCTCTACAAATTTCTCCTATCACTAGACAAGTCTTATATTACACAGCATTTGCTAGCTGATTCTCACGGCCAAGGGCAATAAATTATTCCCTTGGCCAGCGTAAGTCTTTCCACTTGAAAGGTGAAAAATAGTGCTACGACAAGTCCGGAAGTCAACCCTTTGTTTGTGTCACGAACTGGACACACGTACACAGTGGATGCTAGGGCCAGTTAAAATGAAGATAACTTGATACCCCTGGGACCAAAATAGAATTTGAAACAATGCAACCCAAGAAGCAACCCCCCCTGCCCGGGAACAGCCATCCTGGAACTGTGGAGGGAATTTTAAGCCATTAGACCGCTAACCATCATTCGAAGCAGACGGAATCTATGGGCCCCGGAGTGGGTATTACTTGTTGCGAAAATCCGTGAGGGTTTAGATGAGCGAAGTAAGTAGATCTAATACTGCCGATTGTATAACATGAATAATCATATGTTTATCCACAGCTTATTATTGCAGTACCTTTTGTGAAGCACAGTTTTAAATGTATTTCCATTTTCAGTGACAATAATTGTTATTTGCATATTTACAGATCACTCAAACTAATGTATGAGTTTGCTGAGGTCAAAGACCTAATTGACCACTGATCTTTATCTCACATCCTGGCAGAAATAAGACAGGGTTAAAATAATTGATGTATATTATTGTTGTTACTTTGGGATTTGCATATTGACCCAAGCAAAACAGAAGTGTATTAGTGGTCCTTCTATTTTCTATTTCTTATAAGGCTTCAGTGTTCTCTGTCAAGACTACAAACTTGATACAAGTGTTCTCAATCACTTCTTCTTCCTTTGTCTCATATGGGACAGTAATGTGTTTTTTTCATCATGGAATGTTCTTTACATGTATGTAATGCAATCCAATGAATATACCATGTTGTATGATTGAAGAACTATGCTATTATCAGTTATATGAATGAGATTTTCTACAGGAACCAGGACTTTAAGAATGCTTACAATTATTTAGCTATTTAATGAATTTACCACTTGACTGACAAAAAGTAAGTCAGCGGTTCTCAAGCCCTTGACTACCCTCCAAATGATTACTGCTCGAGTAGCAAGAATGTAAATCATTTGTTCTCAGACCTTGGCAGCAATGACACCCCAACATGTTAAAGCAGCATAGGAAACTATTACCCGGTGGTTCTCAAACACTGTTGACAGTGACCCCAAAATTAAAATACTGCTCTATGGGCACTAGGTGAACCAGTGGTTCTCAACCATTTGATGACCCCAGCTCCATACCTCACAGTTTGTGAAACTCATTGCCCACATGGGGAAAACCACTGCTGTAAATAAGCAGACAGCCAGATAGAGACTGAGAACTCAAGATACGCTATAATGTCAGTTAAGAAGGAGTATTTCATAGATAATAGATCACACACTGTTACTGAATGGTAGTTAGCATTGTGTTAATTTAATTTCTGATGGGACGCTTACAGGCCATCAGAGTTAGGAGATGATTGCTCTTGAAACCACTAATAGGACTTCAGTTGTTTCCAGTCCCCCCAGGTTGCAGTTACCAGGTACTAACCCAGGTTGCGGTTACCAGGTACTAACCCAGGTTGCGGTTACAAGGTAGTAACCCAGGTTGCAGTTACAAGGTACTAAACCAGGTTACGGGTCCACGGTACCAAAGATTACCCCTACCCACCATACCCTATTAACCAGGTTACCTTACCATATCAAACCATATCCTGTCACCCAGTAACCCATTACATACCACACCTCCCATAAGCAGAAGAGGTATTCAGCAGAGGTGACTTACTCCATCCTTATCTGTGATGTGCACTGAGTCCAGGGAAGCTAACTCTGACACCCTCTGAACCCATTGACCTGTTATGAGACCTAAGTGCTGGGGCAGACCAAACCAAGAGAGTCCGAAACAAATCATCTCCGCAGCTACTACAGGCCTTTGGAGAGATGAGTATAACACCTACCAGTAGTACAACAATAGAAGAGATCTACTGTCCATAGGATGACATACTAGTTTTTTTTTTTTTTTCTAAACAGTAGAGCTAAACTCCTTTTTTTCATATTTATATGTATATTCAGATATGTGAGAATCTATACCCTTTTATTCAATTTAACTTGACAGCGTCTGTTGTCATTTTTCTTGTTAACTTTATTTGGGCTGTATTTTGTTTTAAATATAAATCTACACCTTGGGGGCTCAGCCATAATTCAATTAACTTCTATTGGGTCGGGATATTTTAAATGTGGCTGGACACCAAATCTCTAACAACCTTGTGTGCTTTACACAGTCCTTTTGTAGGATTCCTGAGAGAGAATTTATCGTCCAGAAAATCTGTTTAGTTGCCAGAGTTCTCTTTTAAGTAAATTTCTAGTACACTAATTCCTGAGGAGAGACAGTGCATTCAACCTGCAGTCTGGAAGAGTTTTCTCTAATTATCTTTATTCTTCCATTCCATCCAAGCTGTCCTTCTCCTCAAAACCTCCCCACGACATTGCTGAAGATTAAGACACAGACAGTGATATAATACTTCCGGCAGATGGACTTTACTGTGATAAACAATTACAAGGAAATAACATCTGGGAGATTATAATGTTAGATCTGTGAAGTAGTGAGTCTGTAAACATGACAAGTGAAACAGAAGAAGCAAGACTTTATATGGTCATGTAAGGCAGGCTGATGCATTTGTAAAGAAAATATCTTGTGTGTCTTCCAGAATGTTCTACAAATGAGGGTAGTGGAGGAAAAAAGACCCCTACTGATATCAGGCACTAATTTGTGGTTCGATAGGCAAGGAAGTGCTAAAATAAACCATTTCTGATTTGAGGTTTTTCCAAAGAAACCACATGGATGTGTGGGTAAAAATGTCCCTTATAATCTGCAACATTTTTTAGACTACTTCACTGTATTTCCATCTCGTCAAAAAGACATTTCAGACAGCCAAGATAATGAACAGAAACAGGATTCCAACATAAGGACAGGACCAAGTATTAGAGAATATTAGACAGAAAGAAAACCCGACTATAGTACTGGAAACCACAAGTCCTATGAACCTACACACAGAATAACATTGGGATTATAATTAAAGTAATACCTAAACCACCTATTACACAGCCTCTTAAAACCAGTGGCCCAACACTATTCTGAAGTTTTTCCTATGCAAGAAGTCTGTAAATTCATTCCCGATAATCGGGGTAAGTTGTAATATGTATATTTTTATCATTTTTTTATTTTTTGCATTCAACGTGTGTAAACAGCTTATGGATGTACAGGTTCATACAAGGCTAGCAACCTCAGCATATACAATAATTGGATTCATGAACCACTACTGCAAGAGCTGGTGACTGCATCTTGGTGGTTTCCTCACAAGGAATCCAAAAGCACAGATACCCCCAGGCTCAATGTGAAGCAGGTAGTGGATGATGATTTCATGGTGTATATATTTATTATATTAACATTTTAATAAGTTTATGTGTATTTCCAAAATGTTTAAATACAATTGTCGTTTTCCTCTGTCCAAATGAACTTTCATCCGACTCATTGTGTTAACATTAATGCTCAAGGAGGGTAAAGTTTCAGAGGAAGATGAAGTGGTGGAATGGAAGCGGAGGGTGCCTGATTCTTATGTCAGGAGACTCTATACTTAGAAGAAACCTTTTTCCTCACAGTTTATGGTACAAGTCTGTGGTTCAAGTTGCCAGCACTATACGCTAGACGTCTACATCAGATGGGTCTTGAAGACGCTTGCCTTGACAATTGGAGTGGTTACCCCCAGCATCACCGCCAGGGACGTGCTAATGTCACAGAATTTGACGATTGATGAAACAGTCAATGACACCTTTGAGAACCAACAGTGACTGAACCCAACACCAAATCATCGTCAATACCTGGATTGCAGTAAGGCACAGCAAAAGAACTTTTTTTAATGACAGCCACTTTAAAGTCATTACCAGTGATGAAAACATCAGTGCTTCATTTTTTCATACACCACTCTATTTTAACTTTGTTCATTTTAATTGATTATTAAATTTGTTACATGTAAATACAACATGATAGTCGATTTAATCATTATTGAGTGAATTACACCCGTATGACTCCGTTACTTTAAGTACATAACCATCTAGAACTATTAAAGTAATATTTTACTGAATCATTTCAGTTGGGGCTCAGAAAATATGAGCCAATTTCTTTTTCCTCACTAAAGGGGCAGGAAGATAAAAAGTTCATGACAGCTGAGATGATCTCAGCTGTTATGCTTATTTTCTTAAATTTCATGTTTCCCTGAAATAGAAGCTTCATTCTTCTATTTATATCTCTACCAAGAGTAATCTTGAGTGAAGGTTGATAACTGTGAAGACCCTCATTTCTATATTTTAAGTTTGGCCATTGTTGGACCACCGCTGCAGAGCAGGGGAGACAAAACCATCACAGCTGTTTTCACTAGTACTTCAGCCAAGCTGTCTAACAAATGCATTGTTTTTATTGTTCCTGAGGGCTGTGATGACTGATAATGAGCCTGAAAGAAGCACTATCCTGTCTCTAGCTGTGACGGAGCTGATGAAAATAGAAGCTACTCTTAAATAGAAGTACCCCTGAATAGCATCGGGGGCCCTGAATTTTGTTGGAATTTTATTGCCAAGGTATCCCCACGCGTGCTGAGTAGTATGCATCATTTCCACGTCGATTTCCCCACGTGGGATAATTAGTATGCAACATTTATCATACGGGCAGCCAGGACATCGCTTTGTTTTTAATTTTTGTTTAGCCACGCCTACTGCCTTATCTCTAAAGCTATGAGCATCAAGCTATTTTCTAGTTCTTTTTCTGCCACCCCTTCAAGAAGGCGTCGCCAAAGAAACGGCAAAGCGGTCAGTTATCAAAGATGGTTGTAGTCCATAGGAACGAGCAGAACGATTTAACACCTCCAGTTGGCACGCTAGTGCGAACTGGTCAAGAGGGTTTAGGAATCGCTGTAGGACGAAGACGAACGGGGAAAGGTAGAGCTTTGATCGGTGGGCCCAGTCGAAATAGTTCCCTAAAATCAAGAGAGGCGAGAAACTTCGCATGTGACTATCATTTTTCATTAATTAACTATATATTGGTATCGCTGAAAAATGCAGTTATCATTCGCGCCAGAGAGTTGAAAGAAGTACCTAGCTCTTATATTTGAATCTTACAAGATTTCTTTGGGATTTCTCTATACTTGTAGGGAATTCATTCTGTGTGCTGCGGTAAAATATATTAGAATTTTGAGTGATTCAATAATAGTTTCTTCATTTTATTTCACTGGATTTTGTGTTAATTTAAACCTATTAAATAAACCAGATGTAAATCAAAGAATGTAACTATCCGTTATTTCCCGAGATAATAGATGTGTAACATAAATTTTAAACGCTAGGCGATCGTAATTGTTTAATAACCATATATTTCTATTTCATCTTGCGTAAATTTTGAGTAATTAAAGGTTCATAGCTAGTGTTTCAAAGTGATACATTGGCTAGTCACTCATGAAGTTCTTTTAATATAAATAATTAAATACCGGAGTGATTTTACAGGTCTTACCTAAAACGCGGGTGTTAGAATTAATTATAGTAGAATTACCTGTTTTATATATTCTCTTTTATACAGGTGGTCATTCCTTTTGCGATCCAACGTTTTTTTTTTCTATATAGAGAGTCATGTTCAGATGGCTTATGGCATCCCAAATTATATGTTCCTAAACATACAAAAAACATTGACAGTACAAAAATCTGATGTTAGAGAGACCCTTTTAGGTCCACCGTCTCAATGTTAAAGTGAGTTAAACTCTTAAAAAAACTGGAACGGGACAATGACAGAAGATTTTTCTATATATTAATCCTATAAAGTTCCCTGGCCTGATGAGGCAGAACGTACAGCACTAATTTCTTTAATCAAACCCATATGACAGTAAGCAATGTTCCTAACACCAACTATACAGAGAACATTTACAGCTATTTCATTCAGAGAACAGCCTGGGAGTAACATTCCGATGTGTGATAATATCTTCACATTTCACTACGACAGAAAACCTAGAAAAAAACTTAACCCCACCAAATACCTGCAGTGCGAAAGAGGAATAGCCCCATCCAGTAAAAATATAATCAACGCACCAATTCAGCGAAATCTCTGAGAAAAATAGCAGTTGCCTAGAAGGAGCTTTTCTGGGGCTGAACTGGTCAAACAGGACATATAATAGTCTTAAAGACATTGTGTTTTTTTAAAATAAATTCCATGGATGTATGCAGTGTTGGCAGAGGGTAAGTTTGAATGTCGTGAGCTCACGGTATGTATGTAGAGCGTGAAACGGAATGAAAGAATTTATTTTCTTAAGTTACTACTAATATAACACCTTCTCTTTTATCGATCTCTCACTAAGTCTGAAGGCCCACGGGATAGTTAAATTAAGGACCTACCTGTTACCCGTCCTGCCTACTCCCCACTCCCATTGTTTATCATTTGTTTTGATCTTTTGGGTAAACAACCTCGGGTTGGATCATTCCTAGTTTTCCATACCAGAGGGAGGGTCTATGAGAGTATATATATTTTTGTCTCTTTCTCTTATGTAACGATAATTCATTGATGTAATGATAACGATGTATTTTATGTTGTGATCTATTTTCAAAAGATATAATAAACTTAATAAACCTTAAGCTATTGGTGTCGGTCAAAACCTCCCCTGCCCATTATATGTGACCCCATAGTACCTGTTCGTTTCTACGTATGTACGTATTTATGTCACAAAATTGTTTGTGTGTGCGTACGAGAGGATAGTGTATTTAAACCAGTATCTAGTGAGAAAATACGTCTCCATTAAAGTGTGTCGTACTAGATAGGTTGGGTTGAGCAATTACTTAATCCAAGACAGTATTTTTTTCTTTCACCTGTACTCCTCGTAAACAGGACTATTTCTCACACCCTTTCTCTCACATAGCTCTCACCATCTCACCTCTGCTCGAACGGGACCATAAAAATATAAGGCCTATCTAAAAAAAAAATTACGACACTAGCAAAATCTTTAATTTCTATGATGGCAATTGCAGCTGGTTTTAGTGCTTTTGCCTCCGCTTTAAAGTTGTTTGAGAATTTTTCAGTGGCCATTGAGATATGTAATTCCTGCCCATTATTTAATTTTGTGTATATACCTCCACCTCTATTTTTTTTGTAGCTTTTCTTGCTGTTCTATTTGCTCTGGTGGTCATTCTACTGTATATTCTACTATGGTCATTCTACTTATCTTCTACTATTCCAAATTTCATTAAATGACAAAATTATTTTGACTTTTTTGGGATGGCAACTGTAACTTGATGGTGTATTCTCTGGGAGTCTACTGTATGTCAACTGTAATTTTCTGGGGTCCTCTCCAGGATTCTGATTCTAACTGTAACCTGCTGGTGCAATAGACAGGATTATGACTGCATGGTAACTAACTGGCTGATGGCCTTTCTGGACTTCTATTTATGGTAACATTCTCCATTTTCAGGAACTATTTTACATAGTAATGTAAATATGGCAAAGTTTCCTGGTTCGAAACCTGGTAGCAAAACACTCCAGTCTATCGAGCTGTAAATGGGTACCCGACTCTGACCTTGAATTCAGAAAGGCAAAGGCAGCAAGGAAGGGAACTGGTCCCCCCACCTCCTACAGCTGGATCTTGTATAGTGAAGACTCTAACACTTCACTCCGTTACGGCATTAACTGCAATAGGACTTTTTTATTTTTTTTTTAAAGTATGCAAAAAACTGCATATCTTGCCCCTTTGTTAGGAATTAATGTGCAACTAACTAAGCAATCTACTTTCAATTCCCCTGGTCTATGCATAAAAAATGTTGTTCCCTCTATATTACCACCTCCCTCAAAGTTGTTAGAAATAGTTTTAGTGTTTGGCTCATGGTGCTGATAACGAGTATTATTTGAATGCCTCTATTATATGATACCTTTAGTATGAGGATGTAATGTGGTTCTCTGAAGGTTACGTGGCAAGATTACTGACTATTGTGTGCTAATATTATTATTAATAATATAAAGTCCAAAAGTAATGCTATTGGAGGGCGCATTTCAGATGCAGGAGCGATGAACACAGATAATTTCATGACTCTTTTTATTGTTAATAGAAGCTGTAAATGGGTATCTGACTCTGATATTGAGTTCAGAAAGGCAAAGGCAACGAGGGGGGAAACTGGTCACCCCATCTCATAAAATTGGATCTTGTACAGTAAAGACTCTAACACTTCACTCCAATCATTTTACGACTCTTTATTTTTAACAGAAGATAACTCATAGGTTTATGAAAGTAAGAACCATTTGCATTATGTTTTATAAATTGCATATAAAAATATAGTTGTATACTTACTTACTTAGTCGTTCCCCTTCTACTATGAGGTGTAGAGGTTTGGAAGAGAGAGCGCCAGACTATCCTTTCGGCTGTCTTCCTCCTGGCCTGGTTCCATTCTAGTCCTTGATCCTTCAAAGATTGTCTAATGTTGTCCTCCCAGCGGACTCTGGGTTGTCCTGGAGATATTGATCCCTGGCTCTTAGTTTCCCATGCTTGTCGTGGTAGCCGATCTTCTCCCATTCTGCAGACATTGCCAAACCACCTTAGTTATGACTGTTCTACTTGGGTCTGCAGGGGGTGGGATTTTAGGCCTCGACGTTTCGTCTGGTTGCGGACCATGTCTCTTCTTGTTACTTCAACCACCTTCCTCAGATACCTCATTTCTCAGGTTTGGATCATAGTTGTGTATTTATTAAATATATTTATTAAAAGAAGAAAATTATTTTAGGAAAATGCTTGCCATCTTGTAGGAAGCCTGAAATAATGGATTCACATGCTCTTGGATTGGTGGTTTCTGTAGCTATGTGTTTTACGTGATGAGTCTGTCAGTATCATGCACAATTTCATATTAGTCATCTTGTGCCTCATGCACAACTTCATATTAGTCGTCTTGTGCCTCATGCACAACTTCATATTAGTCATCTTGTGCCTCATGCACAACTTCATATTAGTCGTCTTGTGCCTCATGCACAACTTCATATTAGTCATCTTGTGCCTCATGCACAACTTCATATTAGTCATCTTGTGCCTCATGCACAACTTCATATTAGTCATCTTGTGCCTCATGCACAAGTTCATATTAGTCGTCTTGTGCCTCATGCACAACTTCATATTAGTCGTCTTGTGCCTCATGCACAACTTCATATTAGTCATCTTGTGCCTCATGCACAACTTCATATTAGTCATCTTGTGCCTCATGCACAACTTCATATTAGTCGTCTTGTGCCTCATGCACAACTTCATATTAGTCGTCTTGTGCCTCATGCACAACTTCATATTAGTCGTCTTGTGCCTCATGCACAACTTCATATTAGTCGTCTTGTGCCTCATGCACAACTTCATATTAGTCGTCTTGTGCCTCATGCACAACTTCATATTAGTCGTCTTGTGTCTCATGCACAACTTCATATTAGTCGTCTTGTGCCTCATGCAAAACTTCATATTAGTCATCTTGTGCCCCATGCACAACTTCATATTAGTCGTCTTGTGCCCCATGCACAACTTCATATTAGTCGTCTTGTGCCTCATGCACAAGTTCATATTAGTCGTCTTGTGCCTCATGCGCAACTTCATATTAGTCGTCTTGTGCCTCATGCACAACTTCATATTAGTCGTCTTGTGCCTCATGCACAACTTCATATTAGTCATCTTGTGCCTCATGCACAACTTCATATTAGTCATCTTGTGCCTCATGCACAACTTCATATTAGTCGTCTTGTGCCTCATGCACAACTTCATATTAGTCGTCTTGTGCCTCATGCACAAGTTCATATTAGTCGTCTTGTGCCTCATGCGCAACTTCATATTAGTCGTCTTGTGCCTCATGCACAACTTCATATTAGTCGTCTTGTGCCTCATGCACAACTTCATATTAGTCGTCTTGTGCCTTGTCACAGTGACTGTTAATTTATTTTACCATTCCGTTCCATATGTTATTACTTTTTAATGTTCAGGTTTCCTTGACATTTTGTATTTTCATATTCTACCTGCAATTTCCCCCTTCGCAGACCCACCCCGCGCTTTGTTTATGTTCTGGCCTTCAACGGTCAGATAACGTTACATCAGCGCACCTGGTGTTCGTTTGACCAGAGAAACTTTCCTCTGGTCGCTTTAAGTGTTTGAACGAGCGAGAGACGGTTTCTGTGTAGACACGGCTCGTTAGCAGGGACCAATCTTCTGCGGTCGGTAAACAGGTTCTGATCTTCGACTCAAGGGAGATAAAACCCGCTGTTAGTCGTTGCGGTTTTGCCCTTAGATGAGCAAGGAGTACATAATATTATGCATTTCTCTACCTGAGGGAACTTTCTTGCGGTTGTTGACTTCTGAAGCTAGTCTCTAGAGAAACCTTTGTCTTACTCCTTATTATGCATTACGCCGATACATCTGTAGAATCAGGCTATGCAGGTGTCCCGGGTAGCGTTAGTTGTAAGCTATAAATCTGGTTAGTCTTAATAGACTAACACACTCGTGAATATTTTCCTGGCCCGAGATGGACCATCATGAGATAAGGCAGACTTTAACCCAGAACTAAATGTTAAGGCCTATCTCTAGTCATTTTTTGGGTTTCAGGGATACCGAATTGCTAGAGTCAAGTCTCCAGTCAGGCGAAGAATGTCACATTCTCTTCGTTCTAGAGGGATTCTGAATACAGCTAGCAATCACGAGTCGTCAAAACCCCTACCTGATCCAAAACCCTTCTTTTGTCAACGCCATTTCCCTCCCACGGAAGTTAAGCTCACGTAGTGTAACGAGCCAACGCTAAATCTGAAATCATCGGTTGCAGTAGTAGTCTCCTACTTGCCTATTGAGCGCCAGTCAGAGCATGGCGGCTTCCAGCATATCAATCAGCTCAGGGTCTATAGCAGAATTTCAATCACCAGCCTTTGTGTGCCTAAATGGGGCACCCAGCCAAACCACAGGCAAGCCAGTCCAAACCGGATTTAATGCCTAGTACGCAGATTCTAGCACCGGATGACAGCGCATGGGACCAGTTGTCCGCAAGTAACCTCGTCTTGGGGGTATTTTTCTGGATACGTAAAGACATTGGAGCTATTTCATTTGGTCCCATGAAAGCGGACAGACTGACACTCAGCCTATTCATTTGGTAAACCGGAGATAAATACAGAGTTCCAGCCCCCCCCTCACGTAATTAGGGGTCCCCAAAGTTAGCGCCTTCATTGGATTTACAGGTCAATTCCATCACCCATGGAGTATATATTTACGTAAAGACATTGGAGCTATTACATTTGGTCCCACGAAAGCAGACGGACGGTCCCTCGGTTTATTTATTTCTCCGTGTTCGGCAGGTTTTACGATTGGTTGTGTGTGTGTGTGTTGTTGATGTATTTGGCATATTTTGATTATTGATGTAATTTTATGTTGTTGTGATGAGATGCATTATTTTCATGCTTTTCTTCTTTAATAAAGTTTACACATTTATTAATGCGCTGTTCACGACCCTTCCATCCATAATTAAATTGTTTCAAGCTCTTTACTATAATCTCTATTTTGATAAGAGAAAAGAGTGAGAGCAGGAGGTGCTTAGACAGTATAAGTGTATTGAGGGCTTGGAGAGAGTAATAACTTTAATAACTCTTCTCCAGGTTTGTCTCAAGTCCACCTCCTATTACACTTTATCTATGGGTAAGCTATAACTCTGTTAGTCAACTATCCCTTGTTGATTTCAATACTATTGTCCAACTCGATAAATATTCTACACTCTAACTCAACCACAACGTGCCTCATGCACAACTTCATATTAGTCGTCTTGTGCCTCATGCACAACTTCATATTAGTCGTCTTGTGCCTCATGCACAACTTCATATTAGTCGTCTTGTACCTCATGCACAACTTCATATTAGTCGTCTTGTGCGTCATGCACAACTTCATATTAGTCGTCTTGTGCCTCATGCACAACTTCATATTAGTCGTCTTGTGCCTCATGCACAACTTCATATTAGTCATCTTGTGCCTCATGCACAACTTCATATTAGTCGTCTTGTGCCTCATGCACAACTTCATATTAGTCGTCTTGTGCCTCATGCACAACTTCATATTAGTCGTCTTGTGCCTCATGCACAACTTCATATTAGTCGTCTTGTGCCTCATGCACAACTTCATATTAGTCGTCTTGTGCCTCATGCACAACTTTATATTAGTCGTCTTGTGCCTCATGCACAACTTCATATTAGTCGTCTTGTGCCTCATGCACAACTTCATATTAGTCGTCTTGTGCCTCATGCACAACTTCATATTAGTCGTCTTGTGCCTCATGCACAACTTCATATTAGTCGTCTTGTGCCTCATGCACAACTTCATATTAGTCGTCTTGTTTGACATATCTGAATAAACAGTTGTCCCATTCTTTCTTTATCTGAAATGACAGCCTTGGGAACCACACGGTGCTGCAGAGACATTTATCTTACCTATAATAGGATGCAAGACATATATAACTCCAGCAGGCAGGAATAGCAGGACCGACAGGTTAATGATGTACACAATAGCTCCAGTCCTGTTACTTATGTAGTTCTGAAAAGATATTTTAAAAATTGGTCTTATATATAACTGTTTAAGTTAAACATTCCAATGATAGCTAAAAGGTTTTTACAAATAATTGTGTTCTTAAAGATGCCACCGTGCATCATTCCCAGTAGAGTGAAACTAACAAAGGTGTTCTGAAAGATGCCAACGTGCAAGACACCATACAAACTAACAAAGGTGTTCTGAAAGATACCAATGTGCAAGACACCATACAAACTAACAAAGGTGTTCTGAAAGATACCAATGTGCAAGACACCATACAAACTAACAAAGGTGTTCTGAAAGATACCAATGTGCAAGACCCCTAACAAACTAACAAAGGTGTCCTGAAAGATACCAATATGCAAGACATCTTAGAAACGTGTCCTGAAAAATACCAAAGTGCAAGACACATAACAAACTAACAATGGTGTCCTGAAAGATATGTGCAAGACACCCAACAAGTTAACAATGGTGTCCTGAAAGATAACAATGTGCAAGACCCCTAACAAACTAACAAAGGATTCCTGAAAGATACCAATGTGCAAGACACCTTAAAAAAACCATATACAAGGTGACTGAAAAGTAACGTCCTATTTTTAAAAGTTTATATCCTCACTGTCATCTACTGGATTTACACAAAACAAATGTTAAAACAATGAGAAATAACTGCCATTTAACTAACTAGATTTTATCCCACCCAATCCGAAAAAATAACATAAATCTAAAATGGCCGTTAAGTGGACACTGCAATAGACAGCATACAACGCTGCCCACTATGAAGCTATGTGTTGAACACGTCAGATTTCACTTCACGTACAGCTATAATGCTATGTGACATTGCATATTATGTAAATAATATGGCATTCAATTATCCTTATCTTGATGTTTGTTTTATAAAAATGAGCTGGATAAGAATCAAGAAATAATTTTAAACTGCAAGTGACTTTTCAACAATGTTCCATCGTATGCTATGATATGTATTGTATTTATGATGATAAAATACGTATTTTACGCATACGGTAAAGCTTCGGTACGTTGAAATACGTTGCATCACTGCGTCAAATGTTTCAAGACCTGAAAATTTATCTCCAACTTAAACATGTTATGCTGTCCTACAGAAATTAGACAGCTAAAACTAAAAGCAATTTAATTGACTTATTTCTATTTTAATATCGAGCACAAATAACAGAAGCAGTAAAACTCTTGTTACATAAAAACAAACAACTTGGAATTTTTTTTTTAACACATTATGCCCAATGACTAATTTTGCCAATGACGTAATTTCATGCTTTACCTATGGAATGCACCCCATGTCAAACTTACTCATATTAATTTAACCTATAACAACGTTTTATACATGTATTTCATTATTTGCCATAAAATACGTTTAACACGTGTATTTTATTCTGAGATGTAATGTACAGTTGAACATTGCTTTTCAATCACCCTGTACATGGGTATATAATAATGTGTTATACTATCTGGTATCAAGTCTACATTTTCCTATCTTTCTTTTTCTTCCTAATTTATGTTTTAGATAATGTTCTTCATGTTCTTTCTGCTCTTTTAGGGGCTCTCTTGTTAGGGAAGACAAAGGCAGCAAGGAAGGGAACTGGTCCCTCCATCTCATAAAGCTGAGACCTAGTACCGTTGAAATCTCTAACACTTCACTCCCCTAAAGCAGTATGTACTGTGGGACTAACTTTACCGTAAAGCAGCATGAGGCACATAGTCCACTTGCAACAAGTTTCCAACAAGTTGCTGTAAAAGCTCTTGGAGTGAGTTTTTAGCATTTTGTTTTACTTCGGCCTGGCCCCTTCTACCTGCCTGACTTTGTTCTAGCAAGTTGTTATATATGATCAGGCCCCTTCTATCTGCCTGCATTTTTTCTAGTAATTTGTTTTACATGATCAGGCCCCTTATATCTGCCTGTATTTGTTCTAGTAATTTGTTTTACATGATCAGGCCCCTTCTATCTGCCTGCATTTGTTCTAGTAATTTTGTTTTACATGATCAGGCCCCTTATATCTGCCTGTATTTGTTCTAGTAATTTTGTTTTACATGATCAGGTCCCTTCTATCTGCCTGCATTTGTTCTAGTAATTTTGTTTTACATGATCAGGCCGCTTCTATCTGCCTGTATTTGTTCTAGTAATTTGTTTTACATGATCAGGCCCCTTCTACCTGCCTGCCTTTGTTCTAGTAATTTTGTTTTACATGATCAGGTCCCTTCTATCTGCCTGCATTTGTTCTAGTAATTTTGTTTTACATGATCAGGCCCCTACTATCTGCCTGTATTTGTTCTAGTAATTTGTTTTACATGATCAGGCCCCTTCAACCTGCCTGCATTTGTTCTAGTAATTTTTTTACACCCTTCTATATGCATGGAGGCATATTTGGAGTCATCCTTATATGACTACCAGCTATGCACAATTCTACAATATATGTACGTGGAAGTGAACATATGTCTGTGAGGCTAATTACATACTCAGACTCTTGAAATCATCCACATACTTCCAGGGATTCCCCCTGTGGCGAATCTTGTTGAGAACCCAGCACTGCACACTAAGCTTGGAGATGTCACTTGAGCCCCAGGCGTAATTCTTTGGCTTTGACTTGGTTGACTGCATGCAGAAGGATCTCACTATGGACTCAGTGAAAGGCAGGGGAAGCTGAGAAGTGGCTCTGTGCAGGACGTGACAATTCCTTGGGAGAGCCCAGAACCAGAGTACAGTATTTTAGCTCTGCATAGTTGGAGAGCCCCCTTGGATGGCGGGGAATGCACAGTATGCCACGTACTTCTTACTCCTAGCTTGGACCAGATGTGATGATCCTTTAAATGCAAGCCAAGCTGGAGAAACTGGAGCTCATGACCTCAACTCAAGCCAAGCTGGAGAAACTGGAGCTCATGACTTCAACTCAACAGGTGTCGGAATGGCAGAAAAGCCTCAGGAAAAGCCTAGATCTACAGTGTAGATAATACCAAGGAGTCTTCAACTTGGTATTGGCTGCTAAAGAGCGAGAAGCTCAGCAGCCCTAGTTAAACAACAACACCCTTCTATCTGCATGCCATTTTTGTAGTAATTTTTTTAAAAAATATATGGCCAGGCTCTTTCAATTTGCCTGCTTTTGTTTAACACGATCACGCCCCTTCTGTCAGTCTGCCTTTGCTTAACATGATCACGCCCCTTCTGTCAGTCTGCCTTTGTTTAACATGATCACGCCCCTTCTGTCAGTCTGCCTTTGTTTAACATGATCACGCCCCTTCTGTCAGTCTGCCTTTGTTTAACATGATCACGCCCCTTCTGACAGTCTGCCTTTGTTTTATACGATCACGCCCCTTCTGTCAGTCTGCCTTTGTTTTACACGATCACGCCCCCTTCTGTCAGTCTGCCTTTGTTTAACATGATCACGCCCCTTCTGTCAGTCTGCCTTTTTTTTACATGACCACGCCCCTTCTGTCAGTCTACCTTTGTTTTACATGATCACGCCCCCTTCTGTCAGTCTGCCTTTGTTTTACATGATCATGCCCCTTCTGTTAGTCTGCCTTTGTTTAACATGATCATGCTCCTTCTGTCAGTCTGCCTTTGTTTTACATGATCATGCCCCTTCTGTCAGTCTGCCTTTGTTTAATATGATCATGCCCCTTCTGTCAGTCTGCCTTTGTTTTACATGATCATGCCCCTTCAGTCAGTCTGCCTTTGTTTAATATGATCACGCCCCTTCTGTCAGTCTGCCTTTGTTTTACATGATCACGCCCCTTCTGTCAGTCTGCCTTTGTTTTACATGATCATGCCCCTCTTATCTGCCTGCCTTTGTTCTAGCAATTTGTGTTACATGACCAAGCTTTTTCTATCCTCCCCCCAGCGTAAAAACCGCAAAGGATCCCATTACACGCCCATTGAGGCATATTGGGAATATGGTGTTAGGCCCATATTTTCTTGACCATCGGCACACTAGGGGTGATGTGGTCAGCATCACGCCGGCCGCCTTAACCTTCCCAGAGTTGCTCTGGTACCCAATTCATGATGCTGGGTCGACTCTGGAGCAGTTTGCAGTCTAAAAAAATCCCACTTCAACTTGGGATCGAACCAAGAACCAACGAGCTAGGAAGCCAGTGTACCCCCAGCGTGTGTTGTATTATTTCTCTCCTTTCTAATTGTATTCTGGAAAAAAAACTACTTTTTAAATTGAACTAATTTATTCCTGAGGTAATGTCTGATAAGCGAGCGTTAAAGATTATAAAATTTGATCAACGGTCACACTCAAGTAGTATAATGACATTAATATTTTCTGCAACGGTGTTTGTTTACGTTTTAAAATCCAGGCCATGACCCGTTCAACTTTAACCCCGCAGGTAGGGTCAACGACTCCATGTTATCCCAGTGCTGTTACCGTGGATGTTGTGTACCCAACCAACCCCTACACCTTGCACGTGTAAACCACGGGGAAATTACTGCGGCGCAGGCAGTGAACAAGCGTGGTTTGGGGAGGTTCGGTCGGCGGTTATCGGAATCTCGCTGAAGCCGTGACTCAATCTTTAAGTGTGGTCATCAACGTGTTTTAGATTTTCGAGGCTGCACTAAGAGATGTGTGCGAGGGAACGGGAGGAAGCGCTTTTCAACCATTTCTTCTCGCAAACAGTCAAATACAACCAGGACATTTACATGTACAATTAAATACTAACACATCAAAACGTAATACAAACGATATATCAACACGTAACACCAAATTCAAACAAGAAACCAACACAAAACACCACAAACAAACGAGACAACTCAAATGACCAAACACAATGAAGACAACACATTACAGCAAATACAAATCCGACATCTGCCACGTGCCACTAATACAAACTGCACTATCTAAACGTAGCACAAAAATACAATGTATGGGTATGAAAAAAATCGAAGTCAAAAGACACAGAAAATAGCCAATGTTGCGGCCACATTGCCTTCATCGGGGAAAGAAAAGAAAGTGAGGGTTAAGTAGGACACAAGAATCGAAATAAATATAAATATTAACACTGGGTACTTTCCTAAAGGCGGCTAAGACCTAGCACGCCCGCCGAAGGGAGATCGCGCCACAAGGACAAAAATACAAACAAGACATAAACGTGCCTACAAACACAAACAAGACATCTGCAGGCACGACTAAATACAAACAAAATATCGACACGTATTAAGTAACCACAGACGAGACAACAATTCTTCTTCTTCACCTTTCAAATAAAAAAAAAAAGCATAGGTTTTGAACTAACACATACCAAGTCTTCCTGTCCTGTGACCCAAGTCTTCCTGTCCTGTGACCCAAGTCTTCCTGTCCTGTGACCCAAGTCTTCCTGTCCTGTGACCCAAGTCTTCCTGTCCTGTGACCCAAGTCTTCCTGTCCTGTGACCCAAGTCTACCTGTCCTGTGACCCAAGTCTACCTGTCCTGTGACCCAAGTCTTCCTGTCCTGTGACCCAAGTCTTCCTGTCCTGTGACCCAAGTCTTCCTGTCCTGTGACCCAAGTCTTCCTGTCCTGTGACCCAAGTCTTCCTGTCCTGTGACCCAAGTCTTCCTGTCCTGTGACCCAAGTCTACCTGCCCTGTGACCCAAGTCTTCCTGTCCTGTGACCCAAGTCTACCTGCCCTGTGACCCGTCTACCTGCCCTGTGACCCGTCTTCCTGCCCTGTGACCCAAGTCTTCCTGCCCTGTGACCCAAGTCTACCTGTCCTGTGACCCAAGTCTACCTGTCCTGTGAACCAAGTCTACCTGCCCTGTGACCCAAGTCTACCTGCCCTGTGACCCGTCTTCCTGCCCTGTGACCCAAGTCTTCCTGCCCTGTGACCCAAGTCTTCCTGTCCTGTGACCCAAGTCTTCCTGTCCTGTGACCCAAGTCTTCCTGTCCTGTGACCCAAGTCTTCCTGTCCTGTGACCCAAGTCTTCCTGTCCTGTGACCCAAGTCTTCCTGTCCTGTGACCCAAGTCTTCCTGTCCTGTGACCAAAGTCTTCCTGTCACGTGCCATCAGCTCAAGGTCTTTTCATGTCTTCTTCCCCCCCCTTCATGCCTGTCTACAGTTCTCCTCTCCAAATGTTCTTTTGTCTTCCTCTACCTCCCCTTACCCTGGGCATTCCAGAATAACACTATCAACTGGTTTTCTCAATGGGTGTCCCATTTCCAGCATCTTTTCATCTCTTGTTCCACTGGCGCCTGTCTGGTTCTTGTTATCTCTTGTTCCACTGGCGCCTGTCTGGTTCTTGTCATCTCTTGTTCCACTGGCGCCTGTCTGGTTCTTGTCATCTCTTGTTCCACTGGCGCCTGTCTGGTTCTTGTCATCAGTTCCACCATTAGTGTTCTTATCATACCACTTAGATCCTTCTATTCTAGGCAAGCACCAATTTATGAAATTCTGTAGCTTTTTGGCGGCACCAACGAATGACAGCGATAAAGAGGTCAAGGATGAATTCTATCAACAACTGCAGAAAGAAATGGAAGACACAGCCAGATATGATCTTATTATAGTAATGGGAGACCTCAATGCGAAAGTTGGTACACACAATACATATAATGAAAGAGTAGTGGGGAAATGCGGCAGCGGAACAGCAAACGAAAATGGGGATAAATTAATAAGTTTCTGAAGTATTAACAACCTGGTCATTGGAGGAACACTTTTCCCACATAAAGAAATTCACAAATTAACATTCTTCTTCTTTGATCCTTAGCCGCCGACCGTCAAAGCAGTCAGTGGCCATCACGCCTAGTGGCGTCTTGTAGGGCAACAACAAATTGATTCCACTTTGCTCGGTCGGTGGCCATCCTTCGTACAGTGCCCCAACTCTGGTTCATTATTCTTGTATCCTGTTTTGCGGTCAGGACATCCGTTTTCATGTCAGTGGCTTCCTTTCGGCTTTTACCACTGACAGTCATACGAGCCACAGACTCCGAATGTCCATCCCGCAGCAAAGTTTGTTCATTTATTATTGTTTCCGTAACTTCATTGTTTTTTTTACACAGACAGGGGTGTCAGCCCTGTGCTAAAACCCCCAACCTGGAGGACCAGGGTACCAGCTTTTGTCTGACCCCTACCTACACAGACCAGTCCAGCTTGGTTGAACCTACCAGGAACACAAATTAACATGGGAATCACCAAATGGTCGGGACAGAAACCAGATAGACCACATCATGATTAACGATGGATGGAGACATGCATTGCAAGATGTGAAGGTAAGAAGAGATGCAGGTGTGGGAAGTGATCACCATTTAGTAGTAGCAAAACTGAAAGTGAAACTAAGAAGGGTTGGACCAATTGTGGCTTCACAGAAAAGGTTTGACATCAGCAAATTGAAGGACCCCCTTACCAGAAAAGCTTTACGGCTGACATAAAGAAACGATATTAATTTGCCAAAGGTCAGGAAGGGACATTGACTGATGATGTGGACCAGAGATTCAACACCATTTCAACAGTATATAAGGAAAGCAGCAAATCATGCTTGGGATTCCAGGAAAGGAAGGGGCGAGACTGGATAACACCAGAAACATTAAACACCATAACACTGAGAAAGGAAATGAAAAGAAAGAAAACAGAAGCGAGGTTCCCCAGGTTGGGGCAACTGTGTAGCGAACGGTGCAGTCAGCTGGACAAGGGGGTTAAACGCCAGGCCCGGGCCAACGGAGGAAATTTCCTGGGCGGTCTTGCGGGACAGGCGGCGCTGGGAGATGGACAGGGCACAGTATGCAAAATAACTAAATTCATCGGCGGAAAACGGGGTGCAAACAGTGTTACATTAGTAAGAGATAAGCAGGGAAATCTCGTCACGACAGAGGAGGGACAGGAGGCGGAATGGGCAGAGCACTTCAGAGAAACTCTGAACAGGGAACCACCAGAGACACAATTGAATGTTCCTGAGGCTGAAAACGATCTAGATGTAAATACAGACATTCCACGGTGTCATAAAATTAACCGTGATACAACGTAAAATATCTCCAATGATACAACGTAGGGATAAAAACTAATGCGTAAGCTACTAGAATACATGATCGCCCACGCCGCGGGTCATCACCCGCCATGGAAATTAAATTGTTAGACGTGAAGGCAAAACGTTACCCTTGGAACGGGATGAGAACGAAGATCAAAAGGGAAAAAATCTGACTGAACGCGTGCTTGAAACTAGCAAAGCTAAAAGGACGCAAATTGGTGGGGCAAGGAAAAAGTCACGTCCCCAAGTTGACATAAGGTAAAGAAATCGACAAAAGGGACCTTAGCTGTTACACGCAACAGTCATTTCTTGGACGCTTTTGCGATAACTTAGTCCGTTTATTTGAATGCAGTGATGAACGCAGTATAGAAGATTCTAGAAAATATTTGAAAAGTAACATTTTCTTAATAATGATGTTAGGAATATAAAACCTAGCTGGCCGGATGGCCCATCTTGAGCAGTGAAATAATATGCTTTCATTTATACAGACGGACAGATAATAAGAAAGATATTGACAAAAGACTGTGTTGTTCATATCAGCGAGCGTCTGCATTGAAACAAAAATGTCCCTAATTTTCAAAAACTGCAGTCTTGAGACTCAAAGCGCTAAAATCTAGTTGGTATGAAAGAGAGGGGATGGGCTGGAGAATTGTGGCTAAAAATAACTTTAAAGGCAAAATTGTGTAGGGGAAGGCAGAGTTGGTTCAAAAAACAAGTGTGTTTTTTGTGTGAAACGCAAGTAGAGACGGACGGACCAACAGACAATAAGGCATACTTGACTGAGGTATGACTGAAATGACTTTTTGGTAGTAGGTTTGAATTTGAAAGGAAAAAAGGCGGTGATTGGCCATAGATGAATATATTATCGGCGCTCAGACGCGCATTTTTGCCATTCGTCATAAGTTGTCCTAGTAGACACAGTAAATAATATAGTGGTGTATTCCCAGAAGCAAATTGATATCTTTAGAGGGACGCCATACTAAAGCCAGCAGCTCAGCTGAGTTTTGCTAGCAATTAACTGTGTTCTATATTCATAATTCTGGTAAGACTGAAAGTATTTCTTTGTATATTTTAATATGTGTTTAATGTTTCTGTAGTGAAATTGACAGAGATACAACGGTAAAATATCTCCAAAGATAACATTTAAGGATAAAAACATAATGCGTAGGCTGCTGATGTACATGATCGCCCAGACCGCGGGTCATCACCCTCCATAAAAATTGACTCGCTAGACAGGAGGGGAACGGCGGATCAAAAAGGAAAAAAATATGACTGGAAAGATTGCGTGAGACTAGAAAGGCTAAGGAGACGCAATTGGGGGGGGGGAAACGGAGAAAAGTCACGTTTCCCAAGTTGACATAAAAAGTAAGCAACTCGACAGAAGGGACCATAGATATGTTACGCCACAGTCATTTATTGGACGCTTTTGCAATACCAAGCCCTTGATTTGAATTCAGCGGCTAAAACGCAGATGTTTGGAATATTACAAAATTTAAAAAGTACTTTTTTCTTAATATTAATGTTAGGAATATAAAAATTAGCTGGCCGGATGGCCCATTCTGAGCAGTGAACTAATATGTTCTTAATTTTACAGACGGATAGATAATATTGAAGATAATGACAAAAGACAGTGTTGTTCACATCATCGACAGACTGTATTGAATCTAAAAGTGTCGCTAATTGCACAAAAAAACACGACCTCGAGACGCAGGTGTTCAAATCTACTTAGTATGGAAGAGAAGGGATATTTGTGGTGGCTGTGTCTAAAAATAACTTTTAACGACAAAATTTTGGAGGGGAGAGAAAGGTTGGTTCAAAAATCAAGTACATTTTTGTAGAAACACAAGTAGAGACGGACAGACTAACAGATAAACATCCATACTTGACTGAAGCATGACTGAAATGACTTTAGTGTAGGAAATTTGAATTCAAATAAACCTAGGCAGTGATTGGCCACAGACAATCAGATTATTAGCGCTCAGACGCGAAAGTGGGGCCATTCCTCAATAGTTGTTCGATGATAGACACAGTATTTTAAAGTGTGGTGATTTCCAAAGGAAAGAAAGTGAAATAAGTTCAGGGACGCCATACTATAGCCAGCAGCTCAGCTGAGTTTTGCTAGCATTTCTGTGTTCTTTATTCATAATCTGGTAAGATTGAAATTATTTCTTTATATATTTTGAATATTGTTTCATGTTTGAGTGATTTGATACTGCCATATCGAAATCTAGCCTTACAAACAAGTAGGGATTTGCTCTAGACCCCCCGCCCTAGTCAGGGTCTAGGGACCAACAATGTACATAAACTCCAGCAAGGGTTAGGCAAGACAGATCAAGTGTTGAGAATAATGAAACATATTACCTATCCTCTTTTAGGGCAGAAAACTAATAAATATTTTTCAGAATCTATAGTCTGGGAGGATCTATCTGATGTAAAACCACCATGGTAAATGTGCTGTTTGGTCAGAGAGATCTGACCTGTCTGTATGATGTGGTTGTTGTGTCAGTGTTGTGTCCAGACGTGGGTAGAGAATAGATTTTGACACATGGCCCATACTTTGATTGCAGAGCTGTGAGTTTCTGTTGTCAACAAAGCAGTGTCTATTCAGTTGGTGACTTTACTCGAGTGTATCTGTGCAGTACTTGTGACAGAGACCACCATTATTGCCCGCCAGCACGGAGAGGTGGGACCACCTGATTTCAGCACCAGAGCTACAACTACAAGATGAGTGAGCCTCTGGTCTGCTGGACATTCACCAACGCCGTTTAGTTACTAATACCCCATAAAAATTCCCACCATTTTCTGGACACTGTGTAGTCAATATAGACAGGTGTGATGAGGCCACCCCAACAGCACAAACATTAACTATCCTCCCAAGTAGATGACTACTAGAACATTTTAATAAAACTAACTAGTATAGTACATATATATGTACACTATTGCATTTATGATATAATATTCCATGCATTTCTTTCATAATCTCTAAATCCTTTTAAGTTCTGGTCAACCTAAAAAATTGATCCAGAACAAAATAAATGTAATATAATTCTATCAAAAAATTTTACACACGTGAGTTAGTTCAGTGTATTTTAACATTTATTAATATTATTAGTCTTGTTAAATATCTGTGGGTATATCTATAACCTATTACACCACACTACATATCATAACCCTAGACACTTTACGTAGCCACATTCATTAAAAAAAATTAAGTGTGAGGTCGTAGTGGTAGCAAGAAAGGCCTTCTGACAATTCACAACTACATTTTATCTCAGGAGCCTTCACAGCTGGCCTCATACAATTACATTTAGTAATATCACCATCATACAATACCATCAAACACCACTACATAAATTGGGGTCTTGTCCAGGGATAATTAGCCCAACAGTAATATTAGGATCTCCTGGTGGGAGAAATAAAAGTAGGGAAATAAATTGTAAAATTCCCTTTAAAATTAAAAGTGTCCCTGCAGATAAAAGTTGGTGAATCTTCACAGCCAGTAATAATTAATTAGTTAACTGGTTAGTTAGAATTAGTTAGACTATAGTCATAAGAAGTACTTAGTGTATTTACTGGTTAGAGATTTATCTTGTATATTATTATATTGTCTAAAAAGTATGGCGGAGCTGGCAAAATTTAGATCAGCTGCTGTGCTCACCGCGAAGGAGATGGGAATGGATGGTCAAATTTTAATTCAATACGTAACGGCTGAATGTGATAAATATATTGAAAGGGAAGATAGAAAGGTAGCTGAAGAGAAGAGGTTACAAATTGAGGCTGATAGAGAAATTAAGAGGCTGCAGATTGAGGCAGAAGAAAAACGACAGCAAAGGGAGGCAGAAGAAAAAAAGGTTGACTGCCGAAAGGGAGGCAGAAGATAGAAGGTTGCAAAGGGAGCACGAATTACGACTAAGGGAGCTGGAATTACAAGGCCCGGCTCCTGAAAATGGTGCCAGCCCTTTTGCCTCAGATGCTACGCCCAGTCTGGGAGCCTCAAACTCAGCTATGGGGTTTCATTTAGACCATTTTGTTGAAAAAGACGATGACATAGAGGGGTACCTAGGACGTTTTGAGTTATTAGCTACTACATATGGGTTAGAGAGAGAGAGGTGGAGTTTAAAGCTATCACAGGGATTGAGAGGTACTTCTTATGAAGTATTTGCCAAAATGAACAGGGAAGACCAAGACAATTATGACATGTTAAAGCAGGCTTTGTTATTAAGGTACGAGAAGAATGGTGAATTTTATCGTAAGAAATTTAGAAATGCCAAACTGTTGTCTGGGGAGACATACCACCAATTCTCTGCTAGACTAGAAACCTATTTGGAGAAATGGACGGCTCTGGGGAAGACCCAAGATCTTAAAGAAATGATCATGATTGAGCAATTGAGAGAGTCCATGGCTCCAGACATGAGAAAATTTCTCATGGAACAAGGTGCAGAGAAGTTGGGGGAAATTTTAAATGTTGCTGAGAGGTATCAGGCAGCCCAGGCAGAGGTAAGTGGTGCTAAAAAGAAGCACATAGACAATTTTAAAGCTCCACAGCAATTTAATAAATTTGATAATAGAGAGCAGGGAAATAAAGGTAGGACAAACTTTGAGCGGCCAAGAAATGACTATCGCGACAGAAACTCACAGTTCAATGACCAAAAGTTCAATGAAAGAAAACCGTTGAACCAAGGAAAAAGATGGTGTAAATGGTGCAAGAAGGATAACCATAACACCGAATTTTGTAGAAGGAAACCTTCAAACATTGCTGCAATGAAGTCGGGGACGCAAAGATTAAAGGTTAATCCTAAGGGACAACAGGAACCTTATCACCCCCCAGTTTGTGAGGATGTTATTTGTAATGGGGTCACCATAAGGTGCCTTTATGATACAGGTTTGGATTATGATTCAGTTGTGAAGTCTAGCCTAGTGGACCCAAGTCAGTATACCACAGAAACAGTGGAAATACAAGGGGCGACTAAGGACATACCACTCATGACACTTCCCATCGCAAGGATAACGGTGAAAACTCGCTATGTGGAAGGAGAAATCAGAGCAGCAGTGATAGATGAACCAATCTACCCTCTGATATTGGGGTGTAGATACGTCTTCTTGGGGAATCCCGAGAAACCTGTGATCATGGCGACAGTGCAGACCAGGTCACAGAAGAAGGAGGAAGAAGGTGAACCTATAAATGCTCATCCAGAGGAGATGAGGAAGGCGCAGGCTGAGGATAGGACACTCAAGCCCTGTTTTAAAAAATTGCCCAAATGCCACACACCTCCGAGCAAGGGGGAATATTTCATGAAGAACAAACTCTTATACAGGAAGGCCGGAACTGGAACAAATGGTCACAACCAGCTGGTTCTTCCCACTTCATATAGAGATAAAGTGATGGAACTCGGGCATGCGATTCCCTTCAGTGGTCACATGGGGATCAGCGCCACAGGACAGCGTATAGCTTGTCATTACTTCTGGCCAGGGATAACGGAGGATATAAAAAGATATGTCAAATCCTGCCCAGAATGTCAAAGGGTAGCTCCAAAGCACTGGACTGCTCCTGCAACTCTAGGGGAAATGCCCATAGTGGGAACACCTTTTGAGAGGGTTGCAGTGGATATTGTAGGACCTCTCACTCGGACCAAGAGGAGGAACAGTTACATCCTTACTCTGGTGGACACTTGTTCTATGTGGGGAGAGGCGGTAGCCCTGCCATCAATTGATTCAAAACATGTAGCAGAGGCACTACTTACAATATTTACCCGATTAGGATTCCCGCATCAAATCTTGACGGATAATGGTTCTCAGTTCAAGGGGAAACTAACGGAAGAAGTTTTTAAGCTATTTCAAGCCAGACACTTTCATTGTAGTCCGTACCATCCACAAGGGAACGGCCAGGTAGAGAGGTTCAACGGGACTCTCATTTCTATCCTGAGAAAGCTGGCACACGAAAAACCGGATCTGTGGGATCAATTCCTGCCCGCCGCATTGTTTGCGTACCGGGAGGTACCACATAGTTCAACCGGGATGGCTCCCGCAACTCTGCTATTTGGGAGGCCAATAAAAGGTCCATTAGAAGCTCTATTAAGGACCTGGACAGATGAGAAGGCGGAAGAGACTGTTACCTCATCGTATCAATATGTGAACGAACTGACCACTCGTTTGAAAGCTGGATGGAAACTGGCAAATGATAATTTGAAACAAGCCAGGAAGAAACATGCAGCATATTTTAATAGGAAGGCAAAGGACAGGGAACTGGCAGTCGGAGAGAAGGTGCTGCTTCTACTACCCGGAAGCCAGAATAAATTACAAATTGGTTGGCAAGGTCCATATACGGTTCTAGAGAAGGTGTCTAGAACAAACTATAAAATTGACAAAAAGGGGAAGGAAAAAGTTTATCATGTAAACCTGTTAAAGAAGTATCTGGACAGACCACTCCAGGAAAGCACCCCCTTATTGACCTTGGCTATTGCAACCCAGATGCAAAAAGAACCACTCACCTCACATGAATACCCATTACATCCTTGTGAAACAGCAGCACAGGTAAAAGTCAGTAAGCACCTGACTAAAAACCAGAGGGAGAGAGTTCAACAGGTTCTGGAGGAACATACAGATGTATTAACAGATAAA
This sequence comes from Oreohelix idahoensis, assembly GCA_024509875.1. NCBI lineage: Eukaryota > Metazoa > Mollusca > Gastropoda > Stylommatophora > Oreohelicidae > Oreohelix > Oreohelix idahoensis. The sequence goes on along the minus strand of JAMPIV010004858.1, from coordinate 473,959 downwards.
CCAGGCCATACAAATTTGCTACAGTATGACATGAAACTGGTAGACTCAAACCCAATCTGTATGAGAGCCTATTCTATTCCGTTCGCGAAGGAGAAGGCATTGAAGGAAGAAATAGAGTATTTGTTGAAGGAGGGGATTATTTCGCACAGTGAATCATCTTTTAGTTCTAGTGTCGTTTTGTTGAGAAAACCGTCTGGGGAACACAGACTGTGCATAGATTACAGGAAACTGAATGCTGTCACAGAAGGACAAGTGGATCCATTACCAGACACAAAACAGTTATTTGCCAGACTGAACAAGGCAAAATACTTTTCAAAGGTGGATCTTAGTAAAGGCTATTACCAGATCCCAGTGAAGCCTGAAGTGAGACCTTATTTGGCTTTTAGCACTTCGGATGGACATTATGAATTCAATATGCTACCATTCGGACTGAAAAATGCTCCGAGTGTGTTTTCAAGGATGATGCGAAAATTGTTGGATCCCCTGAATAACCCATGTATCACGAATTTCATGGATGATATTCTCGTCGCCACAGAGACATTTGAAGAACACATTGAAGCTCTGGAGATGTTGTTTGATAGACTTCGGGAGGCGAACTTAACTGCTAGGCCAACAAAATGTTGTATTGGATGCAAAGAGTTGGAATTCTTGGGACACACTGTATATCAGGGTAATATGACCCCTGATCCTAAGAACTTGGAAAAACTGCAGAGAGCACCTAGGCCGCAAACAAAAAAGGACGTGCGATCATTCGTGTCGTTATGCGGATTTTATCAGAAATACATCAAAAATTTTAACGCTATTTGTGCTCCTCTGACTGATCTGACTCGCAAGGGACTTCCAGATAAAATTATTTGGACTGCACAATGTGAACTAGCGTTCCAAGAGTTAAAGGAAAAACTCACTAGCAAGCCTATTCTCAAACTGCCTGATTTGACACAGGACTTTGTCTTAAGAACCGATGCAAGTAATGTAGGACTCGGAGGGGCTTTGTTGCAAAGATCATCTTCACCTGATGGGGAACTGAAACCAGTCGCTTATGCAAGCCGCAAATTGAATAAGGCGGAACAAGGATACTCCACAAGCGAAAAAGAATGTTTAGCATTAATCTGGGCAATAAAGAAGTTTCAAATCTATCTGTATGGTAGGACTTTTGTGGTGGAGACGGACCATCAGCCTCTCGTGTTCTTGTCTCAGGCTAAGCATGAAAACGCAAGATTGCTGAGGTGGTCTTTATTGCTTCAACCTTATCAGTTTAGTATCCAATATATCCCAGGCAAATTGAATGTCGGTGCAGATTTCCTCAGTCGGCACCCCTGTGATCAAAATTAGAGTAGTGGCAGACGTGAGGAGTAATTTTACCTATGTGTATCGCTGGTTTTGGAACTTGCCATAGGCATGTTTTCAAGTGGGGAGATGTGTAGTGAAATTGACAGAGATACAACGGTAAAATACCTCCAAAGATAACATTTAAGGATAAAAACATAATGCGTAGGCTGCTGATGTACATGATCGCCTAGACCGCGGGTCATCACCCTCCATAAAAATTGACTTGCTAGACAGGAGGGGAACGGCGGATCAAAAAGGAAAAAAATATGACTGGAAAGATTGCGTGAGACTAGAAAGGCTAAGGAGACGCAATTGGGGGGGGAAACGGAGAAAAGTCACGTTTCCCAAGTTGACATAAAAAGTAAGCAACTCGACAGAAGGGACCATAGATATGTTACGCCACAGTCATTTATTGGACGCTTTTGCGATACCAAGCCCTTGATTTGAATTCAGCGGCTAAAACGCAGATGTTTGGAATATTACAAAATTTAAAAAGTACTTTTTTCTTAATATTAATGTTAGGAATATAAAAATTAGCTGGCCGGATGGCCCATTCTGAGCAGTGAACTAATATGTTCTTAATTTTACAGACGGATAGATAATATTGAAGATAATGACAAAAGACAGTGTTGTTCACATCATCGACAGACTGTATTGAATCTAAAAGTGTCGCTAATTGCACAAAAAAACACGACCTCGAGACGCAGGTGTTCAAATCTACTTAGTATGGAAGAGAGGGATTTCGTGGTGGCTGTGTCTAAAAATAACTTTTAACGACAAAATTTTGGAGGGGAGAGAAAGGTTGGTTCAAAAATCAAGTACATTTTTGTAGAAACACAAGTAGAGACGGACAGACTAACAGATAAACATCCATACTTGACTGAAGCATGACTGAAATGACTTTAGTGTAGGAATTTGAAATTAAAATAAACCTAGGCAGTGATTGGCCACAGACAATCATATTATTAGCGCTCAGACGCGAAAGTGGGGCCATTCTCAATAGTTGTTCAGTGATAGACACAGATTTTAAAGTGTGGTGATTTCCATATGAAAGAAAGTGAAAGAAGTTTAGGGACGCCATACTATAGCCAGCAGCTCAGCTGAGTTTTGCTAGCAATTCTGTGTTATTTATTCATAATCTGGTAAGATTGAAATTATTTCCTTATATATTTTGAATATTGTTTCATGTTCGAGTGATTTGATACTGCCATATCGAAATCTAGCCTTACAAACAAGTAGGGATTTGCTCTAGACCCCCCGCCCTAGTCAGGGTCTAGGGACCAACAATGTACATAAACTCCAGCAAGGGTTAGGCAAGACAGATCAAGTGTTGAGAATAATGAAACATATTACCTATCCTCTTTTAGGGCAGAAAACTAATAAATATTTTTCAGAATCTATAGTCTGGGAGGATCTATCTGATGTAAAACCACCATGGTAAATGTGCTGTTTGGTCAGAGAGATCTGACCTGTCTGTATGATGTGGTTGTTGTGTCAGTGTTGTGTCCAGACGTGGGTAGAGAATAGATTTTGACACATGGCCCATACTTTGATTGCAGAGCTGTGAGTTTCTGTTGTCAACAAAGCAGTGTCTATTCAGTTGGTGACTTTACTCGAGTGTATCTGTGCAGTACTTGTGACAGAGACCACCATTATTGCCCGCCAGCACGGAGAGGTGGGACCACCTGATTTCAGCACCAGAGCTACAACTACAAGATGAGTGAGCCTCTGGTCTGCTGGACATTCACCAACGCCGTTTAGTTACTAATACCCCATAAAAATTCCCACCATTTTCTGGACACTGTGTAGTCAATATAGACAGGTGTGATGAGGCCACCCCAACAGCACAAACATTAACTATCCTCCCAAGTAGATGACTACTAGAACATTTTAATAAAACTAACTAGTATAGTACATATATATGTACACTATTGCATTTATGATATAATATTCCATGCATTTCTTTCATAATCTCTAAATCCTTTTTAGTTCTGGTCAACCTAAAAAATTGATCCAGAACAAAATAAATGTAATATAATTCTATCAAAAAATTTTACACACGTGAGTTAGTTCAGTGTATTTTAACATTTATTAATATTATTAGTCTTGTTAAATATCTGTGGGTATATCTATAACCTATTACACCACACTACATATCATAACCCTAGACACTTTACGTAGCCACATTCATTAAAAAAAATTAAGTGTGAGGTCGTAGTGGTAGCAAGAAAGGCCTTCTGACAATTCACAACTACAATTTATCTCAGGAGCCTTCACAGCTGGCCTCATACAATTACAATTAGTAATATCACCATCATACAATACCATCAAACACCACTACAGTTTCGAGTGATTTGATACTGCCATATCAAAATCTATCCCTTACAACAAGTAAGGATTCGCTCTAGACCCCCCGCCCCAGTTCAGGGTCTAGAGACAAATAAAATACATAAACTCCAGTAAGGATTATGAAGGACAGATCAAGTGTTGAGATCAGTGAAACATATCACCTATCCTATTCTATGGCAGAAAGCTAATGAACATATTTCAGAATATGTAGTCTGGGAGAACTTATCCTATGTGAAACCAACTTGGTAAGATGTGTTGTATGGTCAAAAAGATCTGACCCGTCTATGTGGTGTTGTTGTTGTGTGTAGTGTTGTGTCCAGAAATGGGTTAGAGGATGGAATTCTGACACATGACCAATACTTTATTGCAGAGCTGTGAGTTTTTATTTGGCACCAATGTGGTGTCAAATGATGAGTTAACTAATACAAGAGTGGACCCGTGCAGTTTATATTTTGGCAGAGCAGCCTGATATTGCCCCCAAGCACGGAGAGGTGGGGCCACCAGATCTCAGCACCAGAGCTACACCTTCAAGCTACGTGAGCGTCTGGTCTGCTGAGAATTCACCAACTCAACTTATTTTCTAACACACCCATAAAATTTCCATCAAATAACTGGACAATGTGTAGTCGCCATAGACAGGGAGTGATGAGGCCACCCCAACAGCACATCCATTAAGTGTTCTCCCAATTAGATTACAACTAGAAACAGTAGTAATATTAACTAGTCTAGTAACATACATATGTACACACCTTTCATTTATTATGTCATATTCATGCATTTCTTTCATAATTGCAAAACCTTTCATATGTTCTGACCAAAATAAAACCTTGGTTCAGAACAAATAAATTTAAAGAAAATTACTATCCAAAATTTTACACATCTCGAGTTAGTTCAGTGTGTTTTAACATTCTATTACTATTATTAGACTTGTTAAATATCTGTGTGTGTGTTTGCAAACCACCACAACACATTACATATCAATACCCTAGAATTTTAACGTAGCCACATTCATTAGTAAAAAAAGATAGGTGTGAGGTCGTAGTGGTAGCAAGAAGGGCCTTCTGACAATTCACAGCTACACTTATCTCAGGAGCCTTCACAGCTGACCTCAGGCATAACAATAAGTAATATCACAATCAGACAATACCATCAAAACCACTACACACGGGAGGAAGAAATCATCACGGCAATCAATGGGTTGGAGAACGGAGGGGCTCCTGGCCATGATAACTTGGATGCAGAGCTGTTTGGAACAGACCCTGAGCTGGCGGCAGAGCTACTGGAGCCGCTGTTTGCGCGGGTCTGGAAGGCGGGGACGGCACCGTCGGAGTGGAACGGGGGAATGGTTGTCGGGTTGCCCGGGAGGGGAGATCTTGCAGAATGCAATGGTTGGGGAGGGGTCGCTCTTATCTCGGTTCCCAGCGAAATACTGGCAGGATAGTTATACAGAGAGTTTCAAAGGTAGTGGACCACGGGCTGAGGAGGGAACGGGCGGGGTTTGGAGGGAACAGAGGATGTGTAGATCATATATTCACTCTCAGGAACATTATAGAGCGGTGCTCGGAGTGGCAAAGACAGCTGCACATTAATTTAGTTGATTTTGAAAAGGCTTTTGACAGTATACATAGGGATAGTAGGATCAAACCCGGGCGACGGCATTTGAGGATTTTTCGTCGACCGGGATTTGGACTGGATTAACTCGAGACCTGGCGAGGACATTTGAAGGAGTGTCGTCGACCAGGGACTGGCGGCTCCTGAGCCGACCCAGCTGCAATGGGTACCTCCGAAATCGGCGAGTATTTGCCTGAATGGCGAGGGACACCTGTCTCTGTACAAGAAATAAAGGGATACTCACGTAAAATCAATGTCAGGTTAGACATAAAATAATAACCTGAGATTTCGCCTCGAGTATTAGCGGGCGTACGCAAAAAAAAAAAAAGGGATAGTTTATGGAAAATACTGAGGGCTTATGGAATTCCAAGCTGCATAGTGTCAATCATAAAAAGCCTCTATGCCAACTTTACGTGTAGTGTTGGGCAGAGCAACCTAACCTTTGAGGTGAAGACAGGAGTACGACGGGGATGCCCCTTATCAATCACTCTATTTTTAACAGTCATAGACTGGGTGATGCGCCAGACAACAGAGGGCAGTCCAAGAGGAATAAGATGGACTACATTTTCTACATTGGAAGATCTGGAATATGCAGATGACATTGCACTACTAGCACATTCACATCAACACATCCAGGAAAAAACGGATAGACTTAATAAGTTTAGCCAGCAGGTGGGCTTGAACATCAATTTAAAGAAGTCAGAGGTCGTGGCGCTCGGTGTGAGCAGCCCTGAGCCCATGTCAGTAGGGAGTCGGCAGCTGGTGCAGACAGACGCCTTCACATGTCTGGGATGCATGGTAACACCGGACGGCGGGGCAGGCAAAGACATCAACGTCGGAATGAATAGGGCAAGAGCAGCCTTTTTTAGCCTAGACAACATCTGGAGGTCCTCTCAGTGCAGCACGGGCACAAAATTAAGATTATATCAGAGCTGTGTGCTTTCTGTGCTTCTCTATGGTGCGGAATGCTGGAGAGTTACAGAGAAGGAAATGTCAAAATTGTCCTCTTTTCACACAACATGCCTAAGAAAAATTCACCGAATCTTTTGGCCGAATGCCGTCACGAATCTTTTGGCCGAATGCCGTCACCGGCCAAGATCTGCTTGCTCGGAGCAAGCAAGAGGACATGCACACCATCATAGCTGGCAGACGCTGGAGCTGGGTTGGACATGTCCTTAGAAAAGACCCCGATGCCATCACAAGAACAGCTATGCTTTGGACCTCTGAAGGAAAACGAAAGAGAGGCCGACCAAAAACAACCTGGCGGAGGACTGTGGAGGCTGAGATGCAAAGTATGAACCAGAGTTGGGGCACTGTACGAAGGATGGCCACCGACCGAGCAAAGTGGAATCAATTTGTTGTTGCCCTACAAGACGCCACTAGGCGTGATGGTGGTTGTATGATTTTTTTTGGGCCTCAGGAGCGTAAAGACGGGGGGGGGGGGGGGGGGAAGAGAGTTAGCAACCCATAGCTAGACTGCTTGCGTCAGCGAACCAGAGCTGACCAAGACCCTACTCTACCTCCAAGTGGTAGTGCTGGAAACAGGCTGCATCACTGCAGTCTGGCTGAGTGAGTAGGGATCGAAGAGGGAAGGCTAACCCGGTCCCAAAAATGCCGTGCTGGAGTCGGATATGTCGGCCGAAAGGCGCAAATATCGCAGCTTCGCTGTAAACGGAAACAACTCAACCAACGTCCTTTTCAGGACGAACGAAGAAGATATCAAATAAAGGTTTTCAAAGTCCCAAGGGAGGGGCGATCGTCCCGTCGCCACCCTCTTGGATCCGCCAATGCGATGAACGTCAGAGGTTTTCAAACTGTGCGTCGCGGCTCCCAGGGGCGTCGCGGCCCTCGGCTAAGGGCGTCGCGGTGGCTTGGGAAAATGTTGGGCTCGATATTATGAGCCAAGGTCCATCAATAAATATAGATCTTCGTAGTATAGAGAGGAGCCGCGGTGATTTATGCACAGGTCAAGGGAGCCGCGGACCAAAAAAGTTTGAAAACCTCTGAACTAAGTGATGCGATGGCTTGCGTGCCTTATGGATAACACGAAGGAGGCGGGGAGCCTTGTTGTGCTCATGACAGGTTCAAACAAGCTGTAACAGATCATGGGGAAGACCAAGAAACCGACAACCCAAAGCTAGAAAAAGTGATGTGTTACAGGAACTGTGACTGCGAATACTGCCCCCTTTGATACTGCCTACTTTACTTAACCATGACCTCATTTGTGTCGGGTCGAGTTAGTCCTATACCTGCAACAATAAAAAAAACTTCGCAAAATACAAGGTCGTATGAGTGGTTGCGAAAGGCAGAATGATACAGAAAACTGGCGGATGAACAAACACAGGGGTCGGAGGACGGACTCAATTATTGGAGACACAACCAAACAGAAAAGTGGCGGGTGGACACCAGTGGCGTATCCTGGTAATGCGAGCTAGGCGTGCTGCTACTTAAAATGAATATGTACGCCTACTATTTAACTTCTTCCCCTCTTAATTTAAAAACCAACTATATTCAATTACGCAACGATAGTTATTAGGGGTATATGTCAACTATCTCCGAAATACTAATTAACTTACAACTTGAAACTCACTGTCACTATAATAATCTGCATTCCCGGCAACTAAAAAAAAATTAATCACAAAAAACACCGGATTTTTACAACTCGAGAGCTGCAGGACCACCGCACGCATGTTCGCATTGTTGGCCATGACCACGATCCAATCAAACCAGTGTTCAGACGTGAATTCGAAAGGTGCCGCACGCATTGTGACGGAATTACCCGAGAAACTTCGGGCGATTGCTACCAACCAATAAAAAAACTACACTATAAAAAGCGTCTGGGGAAACTGAAACTAGATTATACTCGTAGATTCTATGCGGGAAAATCCGTTATCCTGGTGCGTGCGGTCCGAAAGCAGAACATTAGAAGAGAAATATTTTATAGAATAATAAATTAAATTTTTATTTTCCTTTGGGCATAGGTGTGCGCAGCACACACAGCACACATAGAGAATACGCCACTGGACACACACACAGGGGTCGGAGAACGGACTCAATTATCAGTGACACAGCCAAATAGAAAGGTCGCGGGTGGATACAGCCAAACAGAAAAGTGGCGGGTGGACACACACATAGGTTGGAGAACGGATTCCATTATCAGATACATAGCCAATCAGAAAACTGGTGCGTGGACACACACATAGAAAAAAAAAATGAAAGGGCGACGACGACGCAGCGAATCCATCATTATAATCACGTGTCATGCCCAGTGGAGTTCACCAGGCCCTACTTCTGGGAAAGGGTGAATTAGTAAGGTCATTAGGCCATAGCCTCGCCTCAGATGGAGCATACAGCCAGTACCGCCGCTGCTGGCCCAGCAAACCTGCAACTAAGGATCCATGTGCTCCTGCCAGCATTGGTTTCTGTAGTAACTTGTTCTGTATAATAGGTTGCCAGGCCACCCCCATGGCACAACCGCATTTTCGTCGCCTTTAACAGCATTCATAAGGTGCAATAACCCTATTCTTCCTTTGCCTTTCTCAGCAGAGGCGTCCATACAATATTTGGCACCAGGGGGGCGGATCTTACCTTTGGCACCCTCCTGCCATGAAGAAAAACATTTGCAAGCATATTTTTAACAGTACGTACTATCATAATCCTGCCCAATGGCACCCCTTTCCTGGCTGTCACCCGGGGCGTACCGCCCCCCTCACAACCCCCTGAGCACGCCACTGCTTCTCAGAGTTCTCCCAATTACTTACTTAGTCGTTCCTCTTCTGCCTTGGAGTGTAAAGATTAGCCGTGCTATCCTATCAGTCGTCTTCCTTGTACAATCTATACAAAACCAACTCGGTAAGGCACATTACTAATAGCACATACATTCTGCCATCACCTATTGTCTCCCTCCTCCTACACTTTACAATGTATTCGTTCACTTCTCTGTCCGCTCCCTGTAGACTATGCAGCCACAACTGCACCGGTCTCCTCGAGGAATGCCTGTAGAAAAGCATTCATGTGCTGTTGTAGCGATGGTTTTCTGTGGCGATTTTTGTGTCAACCCCCAAGGACAACCTTATATTTGTCGCCTCTTACGACATGCTTGAGGGATGAGTAGTCCTATTCTTTCGTTGCCTCCTTCAGAGACCCCCGGGAACTACCAGAGACAACAAACTTGACAACGATATAATAACTAGTAATGATGTTATTAAGCCAAAAATGTATATCATTTTACACAGTAAGCACATGATTTCTCACACAATTCCTTCTCTCTTTTTCCAACATCCCCCCCCCCCCCCCCCCCCCACACACACACACCACAAAAGAAGTGATAACAAAGATCGCCTTCTAGGACAAGGTCATTACATTGGGCAAGGCTAACTTTGACGATTTATCCTTGAAGAATTAACTGGCGGTTCAAGGCCACAGCTGACGGCTCAGGTCAAGAACAAGCCATTAAAATTTAACGCGGCCCGACTATGATTTGTATAGGGGCGTAATTTTATAATTCATTTATATTCTATGTCAAATAAACAACGGTCATCTGTCATTATTTTCGACAGTATAGACCGTACTGTGATGTGGAAAATCCTGAGACATTATGGAATCCAAGAGAAATTCATTAAAATCATCCAATATTTCTATCAGGAGGCCTCATGTAAAGTAGTACACAAAGGAAAACTATCAGAACCCTTCACAGTACAAAGTGGAGTCAGACAGGGATGTCTGCTAGCACCAACAATTTTTCTCATGGTCATAGACTGGGTTATGAGACAAGACAACAGAGGGAGAGAAAACTGGAATACAGTGGACATTTAACACACAGCTGGAGGATCTAGACTTTGCAGATTATTTGTGCCTTCTGTCACACAGACAGCAAGATATACAGGAGAAAACAAATAGATTAGTAATAGAAGCAGCAAAGATGGGACTGCACATAAATGTAAATAAAACAAAATAAATGAGAATAAATAATTGGCAGACAGACTCGATGAAGATCAATGATCATGTCATTGAACAGGTAGAAAACTTTACATATCTAGGGAGCAACATTGACAAAGCAGGGGGAACTGCTGGTGACGTCTGCTCAAAGATAAATAAAAGCCAGATGTGCTTTTAATGCCCGTCGACCATTATGGAATCCTCAGCGATATCCAGAAAGAACAAATTTAGAATCTTTAACTCAAATGTGAAGTCAGTCTTGCTGTATGGTTCAGAGACATGGCATGTCTCAAAGAGTATCACCTCCAAACTACAGACATTTGTAAATAGATGTCTCCGACGGATCCTCCGTATAAGATGGCCAGATGTAATAACAAATATAGAGCTAAGGAAAAGATGCGGATAACAGCCAATACAGACAGAAATTAAGGTAAGAAAGTGGGGATGGATAGGACATGCACTCAGAAAAGAAAAATCAAGCATAGCCAGAGTTGCCCTTGACTGGAACCCACAGGGGATAAAGAAGAGTCGGGAGGCCAAAGAGAACTTGGAGAAGAATTGTTGAAGAGGATGCTAGGGAAATTGGAATGACTTGGGCACAGCTGAAAAAGACAGCCCAGAACAGAAATCGACGGAGAGCAACTGTTTCTGTCCTATGTTCCACAGGGAACAAAAAGGAATGATGATGATATGTCATTATTAAAGGGAAATACATTTTTTTTTACCTACTAAATGAACTCTCATTCAACTGCTATGTTGCTTTATTCTGAGTGTGGTTGTATTCCTGCTATATTCTTAGCACCTATATGATATGACAACCATGGGTTGCCCAGCTTCATGCCCTACCTCACAAGAGTACCCTCTTACGGGTTGCCTTAGTTTTAAAGTATTCAGAGTAGTTGACTCCTTTTCTGTAGTGCAAGGATTCCTAACCTGGCGTACGTGTAAACCTAGGAAAAACGAGAAGTTTGTCAAGATGATGCGAGGAACATTTGGTAAAGGTAGTCCCATGGCAGATATCGTCGTAGGGGAGTGAAGTGTTAGAGACTCTCAGTCACACCCAAAGCAAGAAAAACTGAAGGATAAACAAGACTGCTGGTACCTCTTTCGAAAAACTGTACTACAAATAAAACTGTTGGTTGACAAGAAACAAGGTCAAGGATATCACAAATTTACTTTGATTATGTTCTGATAAGCATTTACAGCTTTGCATACTAAAATGTTATGCACTGAACACTGGTTTCTTTACGACAAATTTATTAGCCGGTTATTTTTTTATTATATGTTTACGTACACATATAATATATGGTAAACTTTATAATTTATTTCCCATCACACTGAGTAGGGCAGCCTTTCTCAAACCGTTTTGTCATGGAGGAACTCTCGAAATAATTTCCAGTTCTCGGGAAACCCCTGCATAAAAATTATTATATGTACAGCTCATGGCACCTTAGCGTGATCAGTAAGTTGTAAATATAATAATCCAATAAAAATTGTCCATGCTCTTTTGAGTAGAGAATGATTTTTCTTTCTTTCTGTGGATATGTTTATTTTGGCCAACTTATCAGCCTACGCTTTTTTTGTGTGTGGCCTCCCCTTCCAACACAGGATATAAACTCTTATGCAAGTCAGCAATGCAGATAGAATTTTTTTTTTCTTTTTTCTAAATGATTTTTTTTTTTTACCTTATCCAAGTAGGCCTAAAAATCTTACCACAAATTTCTACTCTAGAAGATTATAATGAAATTTGGTACGTGCAAGAGTCAACACGGTCCTGTTGCGCTGCCATACAGGGATGCTCGATCACTGCCCACCACTGCGAGCGCCAGCATCGCCCGTCGTGCCAAGTTAAACAAAAAACGTTTATATATATTTTTTTAATCGCAATCTCTCCCGGAACCCCTAGCGACCTCTCGCGGAACCCCGGTTGAGAAACCTTGGAACAGCGGGTTACAGGTAAAGATAGTCCCGCAGCAGAAACTGGCGTAGGGGAGTGAAGTGTTAGAGACTTCACCATTCTAGGTCCAGCATCGAGAGGTGGGGGGTGACCAGTTCCCTTCCTCGCTGCATTTTCCTTCCCTAACTCAAAGTCAAGTACCCATTTACAGCTGGGTAGACAGAACTCGGCACCTGTCCGCGAGAGACCACCGCTCTAACCACTCGGTCAGTCAGACGCTCGTTACAGGCAGGTTTACTAAATGTCAAGGGATACGGAGGCCGAAAAAACTGGGAACCTCTTCTGTTGTATCTTTGTGCGTCCCGTGTGTGGCGAAGAGGTCGTGGCTATATAACGTGGGCTGTATTCTTCGTGTCTTAGTAAGACTATCAATCATTTATGTCTTCCATATCATCGTTTTGCATATTTTTTTTTTTTTTTTTTTGGCGGCCCCTCTTTAATTAAATGTATGTTACTAAAACAACATCCGTATTATCATTATTCTTCAATTCACCAAGGAGCATAAGGTTCAATAAATTCATGCCAATCCTTCATGTCCCGTGGTATCCGTTCAAAATATTTCCACGTCCTTTCATATCTGTCAATTTTAGTTATACACTTCTGCTGCCACCTGTGCAGATTTCCATTGTTTTTTTATAGTGTTCGAGCATTCCAGGTGCCCAATCTGGCAATTTTTCTAAAAGACAAAGGGTGCGTCAGCAGCCCACATTTCTTAAATTCACGCTCTTAAAATATGAACGGACAACAGTAAAGATATTGGTAAGTAAGCCATCACACAATCAAATATTTAGATACAATGCTCGTACTAATCAGGTACTGATTGCGGATCCCCTTCGCCGACCACAATTTTCAGAAAGTCTTGAAGGAAGTCTGCTGGAAGAATGTCGCATGTGCCTGATGCTCCATTAGCAACAATAGGGAGTACGTCGAGTAAATACCGCATACGATTCTGCTTCTACTTGATCGACTGCTTTACTATTAACTCGAAATCCGTTGTTAGATATTTAGTAACAACATGCTACATAAACTACAGCTGCCAGAGTGTGTACTTTGACTCTGGCTTCCTCAAGGGGGAAATGAATCAATGACGACTATAGTGAGTTCATATACAGACCACGAACGGTGACAAGTCTGAAAATGATGAAAATAATGTGTGCCTTTGACAGAGTACCCATACACAATCTGTGTAAGGAACAAGGAAGCAACGGATGTCGACATATGCCATTTTTACAATTACATGTTTTGCCTGGTTGTGGCAAGGCACGCTCTGTTCAACAAGGTCCGTCGGTTATATGAATGACCTGCAATCTGCTAATGAGCTGAGTTATTGGTGTTTGGATGGAATCACCCGTTCTCGCGGCGGACAAGTCCTTTTCAAGGTTATCAATTGTTTTCATAGCACGAACAGTCCGTTTCAGAGCTTGGTGTGCATCACCCACGCTGCACTTGAGTACTTTGTTGTTTTTAAACTGGCAACTGCCATCTGATATAACTGCAGGACTTGCGTCTATGGTTGAAAGATGCGTGCCGCGTAACAAACAGACACAATACCTCAATGGAAGACATAGGAAACTGAAGCGTAAAAGCTGACAGAAGAGAAAAGAGGTCCATCGCGAGACAGCAGAAAACTGTTTAATGACACGATACTTCGAAATTAAAGAGACAAAAGCGTATAAAATGACAGGAGAAAGGACTGCACTGAACTATGAAGTGTATGCAGACCAGGTCGTTTTTAGTGGAGTGAGGCCGTTAAAAAATGACCTGACTCCGACTCCTATTTTATGCCATATGACTAGTATAAAAACTGTAGTCGGAAGTCAGGCCTTCTAAAGTTTCAGGAGTCGGAAATTTTTTTTCCCGCCGACTCTACAACCCTGATGCAAATAATGCGAGAAAGTGCTAAGAGAAAAACAAGAAGACATGAGCAATAAAATTCCGAACACGAAAAAAACAAAAAAAATGTACAACCAGATTTATGTTTCCACAATGTAGTTCTTTGTTCCGTAGACATAAACAATGTGACCTAAAACAGCATATCCACGTGTTGATTGCCCTCTATAACAGTGGTTCTCAAGTTTTTGTAGCTAGCGCGGACATGTCTACTTAAATAACACTTTCGCAAAGCGATTCACCCCCCCCCCTCCCCCCGAGTTCCAATGGGTCTATGAGGGACCAGGGCTGTGAAAGAATAGGCTTCAGCTTCCTCGGGTATGCAATTCTCACCAATACAAATAAATAAAAAGATGTATATTTCCAAACGTTATTTTGTTGTTGTGGGTACACGTATCAATGTGACCCAAGACAGCTTTCCCTCATGTGTCGAAAAAACAGAAGCCTGCTGATGCCCTATATCCCAATGGTTCTAAAGTTTTATCGTGACACGGAACAGCCAAGTCAGTATTCTTTCATGGAGGTGGGACTGTTTAAAGCAAAAACAAAAAAGACAAATGTTGTGCGTATACGAAGCACAGTTGACGAAACATCCTGCTGCGCGAAGATATATAAGAATACAATACACATTCAACAGACATGAAGTCAGCGGTAAGACTTGCTGAGCAGAAGTTTTAAAACGTGCCAGAAATTTACCCGGATGGAGAATACAGTCTAACCATGTCTTTCCAACATAACAACTAATAAAAATGAGTTGAAAAAAAAAAAAAAAAAAACACACACACACCCACACAAATAGTAATACGTCTTACAAGGAGAAGGACAAGAAAAACCTACGTTGCGGCCACAAGGCCTTCGTCAGGGACAGACAAACAAGAGACAGGAGGGAAAGAAAATGAGAATTAAGTAGAGAACATGAAACTATAAAAATAAGAGAAAAAAACTCCCTTAATATTAAGTCCAGTCACATGTGAAGCAAAGCAGGATGGCTGCCACTAAACCGGAAAGAGGAAGTTGACAGTACATAAAGATAAGAAATAATAAAAACAAGGACTGGAAAAGAGTGAGAAAAAAGTAATCAATAAATAATAAATAAAATAAAATAAATAAATAAAATATAAATAATAATAATAAATAAATTTAAAACAAATAAATAAATAAATAAAAATAAAAACTAAATAAAGAAATAAATAAAATAAAAAATAATAAAGAAAAAATAATAAAAAAAAAATATTTAAATAAAATAAATAAACAAATTTAAAAAAAAAAATAAATAAATAAAATTATTAAATTAAAAAAATGGTAATTTAAAAAAAAAAAAAAAAAAAGGTGATCGCATCAAAGTAGAAAGTCATAATACAACAGGGACTCGATAGAGAAAGGCGTCTCAGACTAAAGAATGTTGGGTATTCAAACCGTGTGGTTTGAGGCAACCCATAAGATGGATGAGGCGTTGTTCCTAGCGAAACCGACTGTTGGCGTCCGAGGAACAGTATCTGATGGCTAATAAAAATGACAGTATTATTATCACCTTGCGTAGTTGTCGGGGGTTTGAGCAGAACACGAATGAATAAGACCACTAAGGCTACTGATATGACGTTGTGCACGGAGCTGGTAACCTCATAATGTCAAACAAATTGTTATTGAAACCACCGCCGCAAGTTTTTGTGCTCTGGTGTACGCTTCTACTAGGGGGCCATTTACAGTGCCGACTCCATGATGAATAAGGCGTGAAAAAAGGAGATGATGGATGATTGATAGATATATAGAGACAGAAAAACAGATTATCCTAAATATAAAATCCCAGCTTTTTCTATCAGTGCGTAACGCTAAGGGATGCAACTTTGGTTGAAAGTTATATGTACTCTCCCGAAAATAGTAAGACTTACCAAAGAAGAATGTGCAAATGACGGTGTTCACAAAAATATTTTTATAGAATGAGTGATCCCGTATACACACATTGGGATCCTCGCTGCTGCTATGTAGTTCGTGTACTGTGGTGATGCACAGTGGTTTTTTAAAATACTTTTGAATAAGTAAAACTGCCGTTAGGTATTGGTGCTTTTGAATTTAATTCCCGTCTTATGACGGGCTTTTACACTAGTTATCATTATAATCACTGTCATTATTTTGTAAGCGTAAAGAGAAATAGGAAATGGTCACCGTTCCTATACTAGAGTGAGGCTGCTAGTTTCATCTTTATAAACTGTCAGTGATTTTTTTATGAATTTTTAAAAATTAGACCCATTTTTCTTGATAAAAATACAGGGGTAGAGATACTTTAAAAATTCACTGATCAAAAAGTTACAGGTTTATACTTTTAAAATTAGCAGGGAAAAAGCATTACCGTTTGAGATCACAGTATGCAAAGTTTAAAAGCCTTTAGCTTTAAAATATTTTGATTAATCCTGACATAAGGCCATCAAAATTGCTGAAAAACAATATCGGAGAAAATTGCAAAATAAAGGGAAAACATGCCTTAAAATTGTCATACTCACATTAGAATCCACCACCTGCATATCCATTATCTTTGTTGGTAAACAGAGGGATAGTTTATAGAAAATACTAAGGGCTTACGGGATCCATAGGTGTATTGTTTCCACCATAAACCGTCTCTACGCTAACTTTACATGCTGTGTTGCTCTTATTAATTCCCTACTAAGTTAAGTTATCACTCGTCTTAACCACACAACAAAATTATAACTGGAAAGTTAAGAAACTCAATAACTGCAGTTATAAAATAAATCAATGCACTTTAATGATTACTAATGTATAATATGCAGATGTGCACTTTCGGTATATAATATTCCACACACACACACAAACTTTCTACAAAGACAATATAATGTCACTGTTAGTCCTTTTCATCATTTTGTGGTTTTGACGTTTTGGTTTGTGATTTCTCTATGAGCTAAACTTAACTTGCGTGGCAGGTGGTTGTAGTTGACTTCCCTCGGTCGTTACATCTGGACACTGAAGACACTATGCTTATGCCAGGTGACAGACAGTTTTGGTCCCCTGTTGACAGTGCACAATTTCCAAGGAAAAATTGTATCACGTTTCTCACCACCAGACTGGACCCTCAGAGCAGCGGCACTACGAATCTGCGGCTGGGTTTTGAGCTTCGATCTAACGAGCGCTCACAATATCGGTTAGTTATGACTTCTCTTCAGTTATCTGATTGTGCTGAGGCTGATTACTTCTAGCAATAAGAGGCAGCCCTCTGGGTAACTTCTCAGCTCTAGCAGATCTTGAAGTGATTTCGGGGAGTACGGACTGGTTTTTTTTTATTTTTTAACTTGCGTCGACTATATTGCAGTTATACCCTGTTCAACCAAAACGGTTATATTTGGGGTACATGTTGCGTTATTCGGACTGGGTTTGAGACGGCTTCTTTATAAACCCATTTCAGGTCTAACCTTTTCTCGGAACGGCTAATCATTTCGTTTCCTTTCCTAATTGCTCTCGAATGTCCAATCATTTCGTTTCCTTTCCTGCTTGCTCTCGAACGTCCAATCATTTGATTTCGTTCCTTTCCTTCTTGCAACATTTAGTGGGATTTCTTCAAGGCTGTTTTGCGAATTTGTGCTAGTTTAGCGACAAAATGATAATTTCCTCGTCAATTATCAAAGATAATTCTTTAATACTGCCAGAACTACATGTATTCCTAGTTTCTGCACAAATCTAAAAAAAATTATAAAAATATCGCAGAATTTGTGTTGTGCTAGTTTACATGGGATTTCCCAATAGAAGTTCGTTGCGATTTTCAGTGTGTATCTGGCCGTGCCGTGACAAATACGCAAACGATATTGCACCACTCCCACATTTACATCAGCACGTCTGTGACGATATTTTGGTTGTGTCCTTTTATTCCTCTTTATCTATTTATTTCTTCATTTTACGCACATAAACCTGTGCCGCGCCACGCCTCAATCATCGGTTAACCTCTGTTCATACTGCAATAGTGTTATTTCACGGCTAATTGACCATCCTTAAGGATTAATTGTAATCGCTTAAGTTGTTGAACCTGATTTGACTTCATACGGTCAACGTGAAAATGATTGTGGCCTTTTCACGTAACTATTTCAGCCATACCCAGACGTAATTTTTTCATTAAACACATGCGGTGGTAGAAGCTTAACATGACAATACTGAGTCCGATTACAAAGGAATTGTTTGTCTGGAAAAAAAAAAAAAAAAGTCTGTGGTCAGTGAAATGTCGCCAATTTATCTGTCTGCTGACTGAAATCAGGGCAGGTGAGAATTGTGTAAGCAGTTCCGCTCCGATTTTGGTAATGATAATTATAGATTAAAGCCAGTATGGGGACACAGATTAGCGATGGCAAGATTTAAGGGATATGTTTGCAGATGGGTTCGCCAGTGTGCATAAGAGTAAACGGAAAGAACATAACCATATATGGTTATGTTTCATTGTACGACATGATATTCTTAGAATATCTTACATTATGAGGGTGAAAGTAATATTTACAACCCCTACCCACTTCGTTCTAGCTCAGGGATTCGATCAACTGAGAGCGAGAAATAGACATTCGTTCCGATTGGAAGTTTTGTCGGAAAACGCCATGTGGAGGCTTGGAGGAAAAATAAAATATAACCTAGCAAATTCGGAGGAAAAAACAGACTGTATTGCTAAACGTCAAAGTAGCAACTTCCGAGAGATAGCCAGAAGAGAACAGGAATTAACATTAAGACCAGACAGAGTATTTGGACATCTCAGAAACTCAAGAAGAAAACCCGACCTTCTAAATACCAAGACTGGAGACCTAGGAATCGGAGCACCGGTCATAAGAGGGATTCTAAAATTACCACAGACCAAGTGTTCGAGGCATCTAAGCAAATTTTCGTGTCTATTCTAAAACTGTGCCCGGAGATAGTATTTCCCAAATTGGGGTAAGCTGTAACATATATTTTACAATCTGAATTTCACATGTTTGTACTTGATAGTGGTTGTAAAAGTCCAAACGATGCTGGCAACCTCAGCATATGAAAATCGTATATTCATACACCACCACAGAAAGCGATGGTGATTGCTTCATGCTAGTTCTCACAGGGAACCAAAAGCAGAAGTAACCCCCAGACTCCGAAAGGAGCAGGGAGTGAGTGATGATTACATCAGCATGTGCACAGTTCATATTATCATTTTGTAAGTTGTATGTAAAATTAACCACGTTCCTTCAGACACAAGCCATTGCATTCACCGCTGTCCAGACACATTTTTTCATTAAATTAACTTAAAATTTAATGGTGATTTCTCATCACATTCCCTGAGTTATGATGCATACTCAGGGAAGATAAATTTTAGAGAGACAAAAACTGGTGGATAGACAGCAGGAAAGACGCCTGATTAATATCAGAAAAACAATGACTCAGCAGAGGTGTTTGTTCCTTTTAAAGATTGTGGCACGAGGCTTCAAGATCTGATTGTGGTACGAGGCAAAAAGATCTGATTATGGTAGATGTCTGCAAGACCATTTGTGGTACGATTCAATGCTACGAATCTATGATTCAGACGCTCGTTGTTGACGCTAGATGGCTACGTTCGACGGGCCTGTGAAGATACTAGCACTGACACCAGGAGAGTTACCCCCTGCAAACATCGCTCGGGACGTGCCTTCGTCACAGAAAACGGATTGACGAAAACAGCAGCAGCCACATTCAGAGATCTGGCAAGTCATACTTGCAGAAGGCCTGCATTCTAAGAACTCTGTAACCATAATTAATTCCCAACTTAACCTCAATGAGGACAAACTTTATTCTACAGCACATCTATCACCCATATACATTTTACTTCTGTTAAAATAATTGATCATTAAATTTGTTACATATTATCTCACAAAGTCCTAGTTGATTCGTTTATTACAGAGAGAAGTGCACACGTATGAATCAGTATCTGTAATATATATATATATATCGAGCTAACGAGAAGAATTTTACTGTTAATTCAGTTGGGGGCTTGTACGAGCTAAATTAAATTATATAATACCTCTTCACAAAAGTCGGCGGGCAGATAAAAGTTAACATTGCTAAGACACATTCAGCATTGTTCTTGACTTCTGAAATATCTTGTAAATACTCCCTCAAGGTAGAAGCATCATCATCCTTCTATCTGCATATCTGCCAAGAGTAATCTTGTGCGAAGGTAGATACTTTTGAAGACCCACATTAGATACTCTAGATTTTGGCCATTGTTGGACCATCACTGCAGAGCAAGGGGAGGCAACTCATGACAAGATCCAAGAAAATACAGACAGACTGAATAAATACAGCCAACAAGCGGGACTAAATATCAATATGAAGAAGAAATCATGACACTCAATGTAATAAATCCTGAGCCCATACATATAAGGAACCAAAAGCTGGAACAAACAAATACATTTACATATCTAGGGAGCACAGTAACACCAGACGGCGGAACAAGCAAAGACATCAGTAACAGAATGAACATGGACAGAACAGCCTTTGCAAATCTAAACAACATTTGGAAATCTTCTCAGTACAGCACAAACACCAAATTAAGGTTATACGAGATGTGTACTTTCTGTACTTTTGTATGGCGCGGAGTGCTGGAGAGTAACAGATAAGGCAATGTCCAAATTATCCTCTTTCCACACAACCTGCCTAAAGAAAATTCTTCTAATTTTTTGGCCGAATACCATCTCCAACCAGGAACTGCTTACACAGTGCAGTCAAAAATGCATGCACGCCATCACTGCGGGCAGAACAGTGGAGGCTGAGATGCAAAGCATGAATCAGAGTTGGGCACGGCAAGAAGGATGGCCACCGACCGAGCAAAATGAGAACGGTTTGTTGCTGCCATACAAGAAGCCACTAGGCGGCGTGATGGCCACTGTCTGCTTTGTCAGTCAGGGCTAAGGAGCCAAGAAGAGGAAGAGACTGAAAATAACTAAAAGAAAAAAAAAATGACATAACTGAAGATAGAATAAAGCATGAAATAACTGAAGATAGAATAAAGCATGAAATAACTGGATAGAATAAAGCATGAAATAACTGAAGATAGAATAAAGCATGAAATAACTGAAGATAGAATAAAGCATGAAATAACTGAAGATAGAATAAAGCATGAAATAAGAAAGACAAGAAATAATGGTGGAATCGAAGATAGAACCTTGCAGGAAATAAGAACTGAAAGAAAGAATGGTAGAACATAAGACAGAAAAGAGAAGGTAATATAATTAGAAGTACAAGGCCGATCGACAGATCACGTGCAAACTGCAAAGTCCAGGGCAGCCTGGTGAGACTGAATGAGGTCAAATGCTCTACAGGCAGTCGAACGGCAAAGAAGATTATGTTTCGAAGATTACCAACTACTGTACTCGTGTTTGGAAGATCAATGAACTATATATTTTTGGAAGATTAACAGTCTCTAAGGTTGTAAATATTTTTGTTTTCCTCCGACATACCAGCTTATAATCTGTTTCTCTATAAAATAGGCCAAACAACTGGGGAAAATAAATACTTAGATATAACCTGTACTTGTTTCAACTTCCTGGCGCAGATAAATGAGTGAATACGCTGATCGGGCACTTATAGACAAACTGTCTTCAACAACCGCTCGAGAGTATCTGGTGGCATTTTTAGGCAGAGTGTTGTTTGTATCCGCCCGGAAACAGAACACTATCGGTAAATACCATACTCAGACTTAAAGGTCTTTTATATTTGGATGTGCGTCCTAATATAACCGCCTTGGTTGAACGGTACGCGCCTCGCCAAAAATTTAAAAAAACACAAAACTTAAGGCACACTGCATAACGGTTCCGCAACCGGCCGATCGCGTTCTGTGGCGATTAGTTTGACATGATGAGGTTGCTAGCCCCAAACACAACCTCATATAAACTAATACTTTTGCATACATTATTCAACACAGCCGTCGGTTTTTTTTGTTTGACATAGAAGGTAAAGGTGGTCCAACAGCCGACACTGCCGTGGGAGACAGAAGTGATAAAGAGGCTTTACTTACACCAGGTCTCCGCTTTATGAGGTGGGGGGTGGCCGGTTCCTTTTCTCGTTGGTTTTGCGTTCTGTGCTATTTTTCGTCAGGCCAGTCCCATATTTTCCCAACAAAGTTGCAAATCAGTTCATGGCGCATTCGGGCTTGTTTAAATATCGCGCATTCCTTCTCAATATACTTCATTTGCGTGGTTTTTTTGGGTTTCTTTTTCTTTCTTTTTCTGCTGTTTTTTTTTTTTCGGTGTCATAATTTCAGGATTTACCCCCACTTCCATTAAGTAGTCCGGGTAAGTATGAATAAGTGTCCATATATATATATATATATATATATATATCATGTGAAGCCTCATTGCCCATCAATGCTTTTCGTGCCACACTGTTTCCGTACAGCAGGTGAAACATAATGAAAGTGAATGAAATGACCACAGTGCCGTCATCTTGACATGCAGCAAAAATAACACCACATAATAATTTCCCTGCCATATTTTGGCGGGTGACTTACTCGTGAGATTCTATTTGTTGTCTTTTAAACGGAAATCCAACAACAGTTGGGCTTAGATTAGCACTGCACCAGTTACACTGATGACTATTTCAGATCACATAGTCAAGTTACACCGGACTCGTAAATATTCCACGCCCAGCCCCAGACGATATATGTCACACGCGGTTGTCGACCCACAAGGATAAATTCGACAGCGTACGTTATCTAACCCTGACACCGTGCCCGTTTGTTTACAGCACAAAGTTATGGCAGCCTGGGTTACCACGACAATAGTAAACAAGTGACAACTTTTGCAGCTGCTCTCGTCGGATCCCCCGCCCCCCCCCCCCCAAAAAAAAAAAGTTGCTTTGTTAGTTTCACCTTGGATGACTAAGTACCCCGTTGTTTTAGCCAACCGTGTGTCGCGTTGCAGAAGGCCGAAAGGAGAGCAAAGAATAGTAACACCGCACCTTTCCACATAGGCAACACAGCAGTATTGGGCAGAGGTCGGCGATCAGGACTGTTAAAAAAAAAAAAAAAAAGTTAACTTCTGTCAGAAACATAACAAGCCATCTAAAGCATGTAATTCAACTCAGCCACCCATGTTCATGACGCAGAGCAGACAGCTGAAAGAAAGGAGTCTGGCCTGCAGACTTCACTTCCTTTCTTCAAAACGACACCTGGAATTGTCGAACACTAAATGAGCATGGAAGAATCGCACATGTAGCAGTAGAAATTTAAAACAAGAAACACGATATCATAGAACTGTACGAAAGAACATTGTGAAGATATAAAATGCAGATCTCTTCACAAAGTACAACTTACAGATCCTCCTGAGATAAGAACTGGAGTGAGGTAGGGATGTTTTCGCAAATGTCTCTTCCTCTTGGCTAAAGACTGGTTTATGAATGAAAACAACACCAACCAATGGCAGTTGAATTCACTGGACAAAAACAAAAAACTGCTAAAATTCCAGATTTTATGACCTTGACCCATTCCATAACTGAAGTTCTGTCAGAGGTCCAGGTATATTAAAAGCACCATGTACGTCAACATAGCTTAAAGACGTTGACAAAATACGCTGACTTCTAAACTAGAATGAACCTGACAAACTGACCTAATTTATAAAGGTAAAGATAGTGCTGTAGTTATTACTGCCGTAGGGGAGTGAAGTGTTACAGACTTCACTATACTAGGTCCAGCTTCAAGACGTGGGATGACCGACTCCCTTCCTCGCCGCCTTTAACTCAACAGCAGATTCAGATACCCATTTACAGCTGTGTAGACTGGAGCATGACGCCACTGGTTCGAATCCGGTGTCTTTGCCGCAAGAGGCTAGCGCTGTAACCAATCGGATCCTTAAAATCTACGAGTCCACAGAGATGGGGTCTTTTACCCAGGAATGTTAAGAATACCACAGAGATTGGGGTCTTCACACAGGAATGTTAGGAATACCACAGAGATGGGGTCTTCACACAGGAATGTTAGGAATACCACAGAGATGGGGTCTTCACACAGGAATGTTAGGAATACCACAGAGATGGGGTCTTCACACAGGAATGTTAGGAATACCACAGAGATGGGGTCTTCACACAGGAATGTTAAGAATACCACAGAGATGGGGTCTTCACACAGGAATGTTAAGAATACCACAGAGATGGGGTCTTCACACAGGAATGTTAGGAATACCACAGAGATGGGGTCTTCACACAGGAATGTTAAGAATACCACAGAGATGGGGTCTTCACACAGGAATGTTAAGAATACCACAGAGATGGGGTCTTCACACAGGAATGTTAGGAATACCACAGAGATGGGGTCTTCACACAGGAATGTTAGGAATACCACAGAGATGGGGTCTTCACACAGGAATGTTAAGAATACCACAGAGATGGGGTCTTCACACAGGAATGTTAGGAATACCACAGAGATGGGGTCTTCACACAGGAATGTTAAGAATACCACAGAGATGGGGTCTTCACACAGGAATGTTAGGAATACCACAGAGATGGGGTCTTCACACAGGAATGTTAAGAATACCACAGAGATGGGGTCTTCACACAGGAATGTTAAGAATACCACAGAGATGGGGTCTTCACACAGGAATGTTAGGAATACCACAGAGATGGGGTCTTCACACAGGAATGTTAGGAATACCACAGAGATGGGGTCTTCACACAGGAATGTTAAGAATACCACAGAGATGGGGTCTTCACACAGGAATGTTAAGAATACCACAGAGATGGGGTCTTCACACAGGAATGTTAAGAATACCACAGAGATTGGGTCTTCACACAGGAATGTTAAGAATACCACAGAGATTGGGTCTTCACACAGGAATGTTAAGAATACCACAGAGATTGGGTCTTCACACAGGAATGTTAAGAATACCACAGAGATTGGGTCTTCACACAGGAATGTTAAGAATACCACAGAGATTGGGTCTTCACACAGGAATGTTAAGAATACCACAGAGATTGGGTCTTCACACAGGAATGTTAAGAATACCACAGAGATGGGATCTTCACACAGGAATGTTAAGAATACCACAGAGATGGGGTCTTCACACAGGAATGTTAAGAATACCACAGAGATGGGGTCTTCACACAGGAATGTTAAGAATACCACAGAGATGGGGTCTTCACACAGGAATGTTAAGAATACCACAGAGATTGGGTCTTCACACAGGAATGTTAAGAATACCACAGAGATGGGGTCTTCACACAGGAATGTTAAGAATACCACAGAGATGGGGTCTTCACACAGGAATGTTAAGAATACCACAGAGATTGGGTCTTCACACAGGAATGTTAAGAATACCACAGAGATGGGGTCTTCACACAGGAATGTTAAGAATACCACAGAGATTGGGTCTTCACACAGGAATGTTAAGAATACCACAGAGATTGGGTCTTCACACAGGAATGTTAAGAATACCACAGAGATGGGGTCTTCACACAGGAATGTTAAGAATACCACAGAGATTGGGTCTTCACACAGGAATGTTAAGAATACCACAGAGATTGGGTCTTCACACAGGAATGTTAAGAATACCACAGAGATGGGGTCTTCACACAGGAATGTTAAGAATACCACAGAGATTGGGTCTTCACACAGGAATGTTAAGAATACCACAGAGATGGGGTCTTCACACAGGAATGTTAGGAATACCACAGAGATGGGGTCTTCACACAGGAATGTTAAGAATACCACAGAGATGGGGTCTTCACACAGGAATGTTAGGAATACCACAGAGATTGGGTCTTCACACAGGAATGTTAAGAATACCACAGAGATTGGGTCTTCACACAGGAATGTTAAGAATACCATAGAGATGGGGTCTTCACACAGGAATGTTAGGAATACCACAGAGATTGGGTCTTCACACAGGAATGTTAAGAATACCACAGAGATGGGGTCTTCACACAGGAATGTTAAGAATACCACAGAGATGGGGTCTTCACACAGGAATGTTAAGAATACCACAGAGATGGGGTCTTCACACAGGAATGTTAAGAATACCACAGAGATGGGGTCTTCACACAGGAATGTTAAGAATACCACAGAGATGGGGTCTTCACACAGGAATGTTAAGAATACCACAGAGATGGGGTCTTCACACAGGAATGTTAGGAATACCACAGAGATGGGGTCTTCACACAGGAATGTTAAGAATACCACAGAGATGGGGTCTTCACACAGGAATGTTAAGAATACCACAGAGATGGGGTCTTCACACAGGAATGTTAGGAATACCACAGAGATGGGGTCTTCACACAGGAATGTTAGGAATACCACAGAGATGGGGTCTTCACACAGGAATGTTAAGAATACCACAGAGATGGGGTCTTCACACAGGAATGTTAGGAATACCACAGAGATGGGGTCTTCACACAGGAATGTTAGGAATACCACAGAGATGGGGTCTTCACACAGGAATGTTAAGAATACCACAGAGATGGGGTCTTCACACAGGAATGTTAAGAATACCACAGAGATGGGGTCTTCACACAGGAATGTTAAGAATACCACAGAGATGGGGTCTTCACACAGGAATGTTAGGAATACCACAGAGATGGGGTCTTCACACAGGAATGTTAAGAATACCACAGAGATGGGGTCTTCACACAGGAATGTTAAGAATACCACAGAGATGGGGTCTTCACACAGGAATGTTAAGAATACCACAGAGATGGGGTCTTCACACAGGAATGTTAAGAATACCACAGAGATGGGATCTTCACACAGGAATGTTAAGAATACCACAGAGATGGGGTCTTCACACAGGAATGTTAGGAATACCACAGAGATGGGGTCTTCACACAGGAATGTTAGGAATACCACAGAGATGGGGTCTTCACACAGGAATGTTAAGAATACCACAGAGATGGGGTCTTCACACAGGAATGTTAAGAATACCACAGAGATGGGGTCTTCACACAGGAATGTTAAGAATACCACAGAGATGGGATCTTCACACAGGAATGTTAAGAATACCACAGAGATGGGGTCTTCACACAGGAATGTTAAGAATACCACAGAGATTGGGTCTTCACACAGGAATGTTAAGAATACCACAGAGATTGGGTCTTCACACAGGAATGTTAAGAATACCACAGAGATTGGGTCTTCACACAGGAATGTTAAGAATACCACAGAGATTGGGTCTTCACACAGGAATGTTAAGAATACCACAGAGATTGGGTCTTCACACAGGAATGTTAAGAATACCACAGAGATTGGGTCTTCACACAGGAATGTTAAGAATACCACAGAGATTGGGTCTTCACACAGGAATGTTAGGAATACCACAGAGATGGGGTCTTCACACAGGAATGTTAGGAATACCACAGAGATGGGGTCTTCACACAGGAATGTTAGGAATACCACAGAGATGGGGTCTTCACACAGGAATGTTAGGAATACCACAGAGATGGGGTCTTCACACAGGAATGTTAAGAATACCACAGAGATGGGGTCTTCACACAGGAATGTTAAGAATACCACAGAGATGGGGTCTTCACACAGGAATGTTAAGAATACCACAGAGATGGGATCTTCACACAGGAATGTTAAGAATACCACAGAGATGGGGTCTTCACACAGGAATGTTAAGAATACCACAGAGATGGGGTCTTCACACAGGAATGTTAAGAATACCACAGAGATTGGGTCTTCACACAGGAATGTTAAGAATACCACAGAGATGGGGTCTTCACACAGGAATGTTAAGAATACCACAGAGATTGGGTCTTCACACAGGAATGTTAAGAATACCACAGAGATGGGGTCTTCACACAGGAATGTTAAGAATACCACAGAGATGGGGTCTTCACACAGGAATGTTAAGAATACCACAGAGATTGGGTCTTCACACAGGAATGTTAAGAATACCACAGAGATGGGGTCTTCACACAGGAATGTTAGGAATACCACAGAGATGGGGTCTTCACACAGGAATGTTAGGAATACCACAGAGATGGGGTCTTCACACAGGAATGTTAAGAATACCACAGAGATGGGGTCTTCACACAGGAATGTTAGGAATACCACAGAGATGGGGTCTTCACACAGGGATGTTAGGAATACCACAGAGATGGGGTCTTCACACAGGAATGTTAAGAATACCACAGAGATGGGGTCTTCACACAGGAATGTTAAGAATACCACAGAGATTGGGTCTTCACACAGGAATGTTAAGAATACCACAGAGATGGGGTCTTCACACAGGAATGTTAGGAATACCACAGAGATGGGGTCTTCACACAGGAATGTTAGGAATACCACAGAGATGGGGTCTTCACACAGGAATGTTAAGAATACCACAGAGATGGGGTCTTCACACAGGAATGTTAAGAATACCACAGAGATGGGGTCTTCACACAGGAATGTTAAGAATACCACAGAGATTGGGTCTTCACACAGGAATGTTAAGAATACCACAGAGATGGGATCTTCACACAGGAATGTTAAGAATACCACAGAGATTGGGTCTTCACACAGGAATGTTAAGAATACCACAGAGATGGGATCTTCACACAGGAATGTTAAGAATACCACAGACAGCTACAGACGAGCGTTTCTTGCGTGTGACGAATGAAAGAGTAGGGATTTACAGGCTGCGCAGCCGAGCGAGATTGTCTGTAAATCCCTACTCTTTCATTCGTCACGCGCGAGAAACGCGCAGCAAGAAACGCTCGTCTGCACCATTCTTTTTCCTACTTTCTGTGGGCGTGCTATGTGAAGAGAGGAAAGCTGGAATATATTTCGAGAAGAGAAAAGGCTAAAGGAAAAAAAAAGATAGAGGACGACAAGAAGAGACTGGACAGTTCAGGCCTCGCGACACGGGAAGAGGTCAACAACAGAATAATTGATAAACAGCACTACTAAGGACATGAAGTTATGAGGAGACCTGATCACCTACGCCAGCAGGTGTGGCACTTGAATGAGAACAATCCCATAGTTGTGCTGTCACCGTCAAGTACTGTACCGTGAGGTGTCAGGTTTCTCCATAAATCTCAATGTTCTCCAAGTTATATTATGTTGGGGAGCCGCGGTAGCGCAGTGGTTAGTGCACTGGCTTCCTAGCTCAGTGGTCCATGGTTCAATCCCCACTTGAGGTGGGATTTTTTTTTAGACCGCACACGGCTCCGGGGTCGACCCAGCCTCATGAATTGGGTACCAGAGTATCTCTGGGAAGGTTAAGGCTGCCAGCGTGATGCTGACCATATCACCCCAAGTGTGCCGATGGTCAAGAAAATATGGGCCTAACACCGTTTTCCCAATATGTCTCAATGGGCGTGTAACAGGATCCTTTACCTTTTTTTTAAATTATTATATGTTAACCAGGCTACAAAGGGCACTAGAACTGTGGCAGGATCCTCTGGACGCCAGCGATAACATAAAAACTAAAGATAGTCCTTTAACAGTTACTGCCAAGGGGAGTGAAGTGTTAGAGATTTCACCATATTAGGTCCAGCATTTTTTAGGTAGGATTAGGACGACCAGTTCCCTTCCTCGCTGCCTTCTGCCGTCCCTAACTCAAGAGAATAGTCAGGTACCCATTTACAGCTAGGTGGACTGGAGCGCGGCGTTACCAGGTTTTGAATCCGGTAAATTCGTTGCTAGAGGAAAACACTCTAACCGCTCGGCCTATCGGAAGCTCAAAACGTTGAAACAAAAAAAAATTAAATAAATTCGTATGTCCACCAACATCATCAACAGCTGCCATGAATGTCCAACGTCTTCTGTCTCTTGTCTTGATGGTGCACTCTGATAGCCTCTTTCCTGTCCATCTCCTGATGTTATCTTCCCACTTACAGCGCTGTCTTCCTCTGACACGTTTGTTCTCGACTCTTCCTTCCACTAGTCTTCATCAAGACAATATGTCTTTTTATATGGCCAAGATAGTCCAGCGGTCCACCAACAACGATATCCCAAATATCAGAAACACTGTGAAACACTGGGATACTTCGAAAGCACAAAGGATTTGAAAATAATACACCAAAGAAATAAAATTGAAGAAAATATCGCAAATTTAGCGGATCTGAGAGTTGACAAAGAAAAAAAAGTTCCACAACAAGAAAGACCGATTATACGTGACATGCCAAATAAAATCACACAAAGAAACGATCCACAACCCAAAGAAAAAAATTACGAAGTTAAATTTCCAAGGGGTTACTCTCAATCCTCACTGACAACGCCCTAAATCAGCTAGATGTAAGGAAGATACCACTATCGGTAGAAGCTTTGGACACATGCATATACTGATGGTTCAGCAAAAAATGCAGTTGAAAATGGGGGTGCCGGCATCCTCATAAAATTAAAGAATAGAATTCACTCTATGGCAATTGCCACTGGCAAATACTGCAATAACTTCAGTGCTGAAGCAGAAGCCCTGAAACAGGCAGCGGAAACTCTTAATGAATGCAAAGCACAGGCGGAAAAACAGATAGTAATCTTTACAGATGCCCTCTCAGTAATATCAGCGCTGAAGAGCCACCATGCCAAAGGATTGAAAGATCTGATAATCTCCCCTGAAAGACTGGCCAAATGCTTCAACAAGTGCACAATCCAGTGGATACCAGCCCATTGCAACATACCAGGAAATGAGGAGGCAGACAAACTTGCTAAGGAAGGAGGTGCCTTACAACAAAATGATATAGAGACAACTTACGCAATGGCAAAGACTACTATAAAGGCTACATTCAAGTCCAAATGGGAAAGAGAGCACCCGGGCCATTTGAAAAATGATGCATATCATCAACTATCCAGGAAAGAACAGGTCATCATTTTTCGGCTACGCACTGGACACAACAGACTGAGATACCATCTATACCACAAATACAAAATTAGTGCAACAGATCTCTGCACCTGCGGTACCAGCCCGATGACTGTCGAACACCTGCTGCAGTACTGCCCAACCTACAACAACCCACTTCTGTCAACGAAAAACTGTTTGGAGATGTCGGGAACCTTAAGTTGACTACTGCCTTTATTAGTCATTAATGTGGAAATTTGAAGGCGAATGAGGAAGAAGAAGAAGATTCGTGGATCCACATTTCAGCTAGTAGGCCCTTTAAGGACTTGTCTTTATCAGGGCTTCCAGAAAACTAGCGATAACAGATATAGAAAAAAAAAAAAGAAAAAAAAAACAACACACACACACTTACAAAACGGAAACTCCAATAAATTGACATAAGAAGAATACGGTAAAGACTATTTTAGAGATCTCTTGTTTAGGTTACTTCCCTTGGGGTCTTAAACACGTAACGGGACCCAAAGACGCAGCAACAGAGAATGAAGTCAGCGGCCCATAGCTTGACTGCTTGCGTCAGGGTCAGCGAACCAGAGCTGACCAAGACCCTACTCCACCTCCAAGTGGTGGTCCTGGAAACAGGCTGCATTACAGCAGTCTGGCTGAGAGAGTAGGGATCGAAGAGGGAAGGCAAACCCGGCCCCAAAAAATGCCGTGCTGAAGTCGGATGTGTCGGCCGAAAGGCGTAGATATCGCAGCTTCGCTGTAAACAGGACGAACGAAGAAGAAGAAGAAACACGTAACAACAATGAACGGTCATTCCTGTAACAGAAAGGTCATGTTGAACAGGGTTCTGAATCTCTCAAAGAACAAATATCAAGACTTCCTCCAAGGGAGCCAGCCGCAGGGGTGGCCCCAATGCTCCTTAAGGAGTGGGGGAAAAAGGAAATTAAATGAACCACTCAGTTCTGTTGTTGATCTCTTCCCAAACATTTATTATCGACCGGGATTTGGACTGGATTAATTCAAGCACTGGCGAAGACATTTGAAGAAGTGTCGTCGACCAGGGACTGGCGGCTTCTGAGACGACCCAGCTCTAATGGGTACCCTCCGAAGACGGCAAGTATCTGTCTGAATGGCGAGTGGACACCAGTCAGTGTATAGGGAAAAAAGGGATACTCACGTAAAAATCAGTCTCAGGTTAGATATACTAACCGGAGATTCTCGCCTCGAGTAATAGCGTGCGTACGTTAAAAAAAAAAAAAATTCAGCCATATTTCATGACTCTGAAACAAGAGAAAACAAAAACAAGGAAGGACTTACATGCTTTCATAAATGGAAGCTTGCTTAAAACAGTACTTTATGAAATGGTAACATAAGATCACCAATGTGGGAACTGAAGACAAGAACCAGACAGGTGCCACTGGAATAGGAGATGAGAAGACGATAGCAATGAATATAACACAGATTAAGGAAACATATTGTTAGTATTACATGTTCTGGAATTTCCAGGATTAAAGAAGCTGTGGTAGAAAAAAAAAAAAAAAAAAAAAAACAGAGAAGTGGAGATAGACATGAAAGTAATGATGTAGACATGAGAAGACTTTGAGCGGATGGCACGTTAAAGAACTTGTATGCGGATGGCACGTTACATAACTTGTATACGTTTCTTGAAAGCTAATGCTCCTTAGGCAAGCTGTTATGATGATACTAAAATCCAGAACGCAAATACTTTTGTTAAGTTTAAATATAACTCGTTTAGATAACGGAAACTGGCAAGCTAGCGAATTCTTTTATTCAGATAACAAGAACAAGGTAGCGCAAAATAACGGTGTCTAAAAAATGTAGAAACGTTGAGGTCATCTGCGATCATCGGCCTAAAGGGAACAATCTAACAGTGTACTTTATCTAACACGACACCGCACATGCGTCACTGCCCAGCAGTACATTAGATGCAGCACGTGATCTGACTCAATATGTTATTTAAATGTAAAGTTAAATATAATATGCTGCATATGTACATACACATTCAGTATTATTAGTTCATTGTTTTCAATGAAGTCCAATAGTAGTTTCCCTGATTTGTCTATTATATTGCCTCCCCAAGCTGTATGATGAGCATTGAAATCTCCCACTATGATAGTTCTGTTGTTTATTCTTTTATTCACGTCTGAGATATCTCTTTCGTTTATTTTTCCACCTGAACAGTAAAGGTTAACTATTTTTATTTCTTCTAACTCAGTAGACACTGTTATAGTTATTCCTTCAAAATTTTCTGTTCTAAATGATTCCCAGTCAGTTATTATATATGTTTTATTAACTAGAAATGCCACACCTCCTCCTTTTTTGAGTTTCTGTCCTATCATTTCAAAAGACTTTATATTCAAGAATGGTAAAACGTTGACTCGTTTTACCATCCCTAAATATAAAGGCCCGCTCTGGTAATCTTCTTGGCTGCAAGTTTTTATTTCTGATTAAATAATGAACGTTTACATCCAACCACATCTCGGGTTATCTTAATCTAACATCTTTCACCAGTTTTGCACAACTACATCTGACGACCAAAAACGAAATGAATAAATAAATAAAAGATCCCGTGCAAGAGCTTCACATCCTAGTAGTTCCATCATTCATCACCTTTCAACTCCCCAAGGAGCACAGGCTTCCAACAAACGCCAAGTCTTCCTGTCCCGTGCCATCAGCTCAAGGTCTTTTCATGTCCTCCCCAACCCTTTTATATCTGCCATCAGTTCTCTTCTTTGTGTGTTCTTTGATGTGGTCTTCCTCTACTGTATATTTAGAAAAGAAATAATCCCCGAAACACAAATACAAGAGAAAAAGTATCTCTGAAGACCTGCATCACTCAAAAAGATCTAATAATTTTCCAGAAGAGTTAAACTGAAGCTGAAAGTGATATTCATTTGCCCCCCATTGTTTCAACAAGATAAACCACCTGGCTTGGGTTCTGACTACATGCAAATAGCTCGAAAGTAACATGGATATAATGGCAAAGAAGAGGGTTACTTGACTGTTTCATCAAATACTTACTTATCCCAGCGGCTTTCTGTCATGAAGTCGGTAAAAGATACTTTGTGTAGTTATTTACATCTGGATGCCCAGCAACATGTAACGAATTTAGCTCGGCTCTTCAGTGAGGGAAAACCCGTTGAACAGAAATATTCCATATGGGCAATATCATTTGTCGAATCTGATATCCAGGTAACCAGTATCCGTTCCTGCTTTTGCGATGACCGTTCTAGCTTTTCTCTAGAGAATCGTCTCATTTTTAAAATGGGTTGCCTTTCTCCTGATGGTCTAAATGTCCAACATCATTTTGCTTGACTCTGTTATTCATTGGCTTTCCTCTATTTCAGATTTCTGTATTTCATCCGTCGCCTTTTCACGTTCTTTCTTTTATGAAGTTTGTGTTTCGTTTCATGTCCTATTTGTGTATTTTTATGATGTCACTGTCATTCATGCTGACTGATGCCATTGTGTTCATAGCTTCACCGGATCTTTTAGCGAAGATTGTCATAGCAGGACTTTTTGTTGTTATTCCATTTCCTGCTTTTGATTTTTGTTGATTGTTTAATTAATTGTAATGATAATTTTTTCAGTGTTGTATGTCCCTTGTTTTATTACACTAGTCAACAACCAAAATGTACCAGAAATGAAAATAGCTGATCTTAACTAATTTTGGTGTGCTGAAAACGAAAATGACATTAAAAAATGTTGATTGGCTCTAGTTTTCAAGATATATGCTACTAGTTTATTTAATTACGGTAAATTTATATATATATATGACGCAACTGTTGTGGGCGATTGCATAATTTTTTCTAATGACCAATAAAAATGTTACTAGAAGTTGATGATGCAATCCTACCTATGATTACATCACCTTTGTGTATAAATACCTTATCTCTGATAAAATTTTGCCATTAGTTAGTGCATTTGTCCTTATCAAAAGTATCGTAGTTAGAAATGCCAGAAGGCGTACAGTTTGTATTTTGGCTGCAGAATAGGAGATCAAGATAAGAGCTGGGTGCCACACATATGCTGCAATACATGTGCAGCACATCTTAAACTGTGGTTGACTGGCAATAGGCAAGCTATGCCTTTTGCAGTCCCAATGATTTGGAGAGAGCCCACTGATCATCTCAACAACTGTTACTTTTGCATGGTCCCTCCAATTGGGAAAGGCATATCAAAGAAGAAAAAATGGACTCTGGAATATCCAAACATCCCCTCTGCAATACTTCCGGTACCACATGGCGATGACCTACCAGTTCCCAAAGTGCCAGAATCCTTTTCAGCTGCTTCCACTGATGAAGAGGACATTGGTGGTCCTGAACCATCAACCTCAAGTGACACAGATTTTGAGCAAACTACATCCACTAACCCAAGGTGAACTGAATGATCTTGTAAGAGATCTGAATTTACCGAAGAACAAGGCGGAGCTTTTGGGTTCCAGATTGCAACAGTGGAATCTCCTGGCAGAAGATGTTACAATTTCTGTGTATAGGAACCGCCAGAAGCCGCTTATTACATTCTTTTTCAAAGAGGGTGACCTTTCTGCGTGCCACAACATTTCTGGTTTAATGGCAGCCCTCAACATCAATTACATACCGGAAGAGTGGAGGCTTTTCATTGATTCATCCAAGACAAGTCTTAAAAAGCTGTTTTGTTGAATAATGGTAATGTGTTACCGTCAATTCCAGTTGGTCACGCAGTTCATATGAAAGAAACTTATGAAAACATTAAGCAGCTTTTGAAGTGTATAAACTACGATCATCATCATTGGTCACTTTGCGGTGACTTAAAAGTGGTCGCTCTTTTGCTTGGACTACAGGGTGGATACATCAAGTACTGTTGCTTTCTCTGTGAGTGGGATATCCGTGCACGAAGTGACCATTACATCAGAAGACATTGGCCAATCAGGCAGTCATTGCAGCCTGCAGTAAGAACGTTGAGAACCCAGCAGTTGTCGACACCAGCAAGATTTTGTTGCCACCCTTGCACATTAAGCTGGGTCTCATGAAAAACTTTGTCAAGGCAATGGAGAAAACAGATGAGGCTTTCAAATACCTCATCAGAAAATTTCCAAGACTGAGTGAAGCTAAAATAAGAGAGGGAGTATTTGTTGGTCCGCAAATTCGAAAACTTCTTCATGATGACGAGTTTCTTTGCGTGTTGCATGGCAAGGAAAAAGCAGCATGGCTAGCATTTAAGTCAGTGGTGGACAATTTTCTTGGAAACAACAGATCTGATAATTACAATGAAATTGTAGAAAATCTCCTTCAGAAGTATAAGAGTCTTGGCTGCAACATGTCTTTGAAAATTCATTTTCTGGATTCTCATCTGGATTTCTTTACGTCAAACTGTGGAGCGGTCAGTGATGAGCATGGTGAACGATTTCACCAGGACATTGCTGCTATGGAGACAAGGTATCAAGGCAATTGGAGCCCTTCAATGCTTGTTGATTACTGTTGGACTGTGACAAGAGACACCTCATCGATTGACTACAAGAAGCAAGCAAAGAGAGCTCGAACAGCGACTGAATAATGACGGAATGGGTTCAAATGTGCCTTTTTAAAGCATGATATGTGAACTTTAAATAATGTTTTTATTTTTTCTATCATTTTATGTTAAAATATCAATTAATTGAGTATGTAACCACAATTTTTATAATGCTAAAGTAGAAAGACTAGCTGTTTAGCCCAGAGAAGTAAACAAGCATACATTATTTGTATTACTGTAATATAAATTCATCATTTAAAAAAAAAACCAGAGCCAATTGGTGAATTTCATTATGATATTTGAAATCAGCATGTCAAAATCAATAAGAAATGGTACATTTAATTTCTGGTACAAAAAACTTTTGAAAATTTGTTGACTAGTGTTATTGCTCTTCACCTGTGTTGTTATATTTCACACACACATATATATTACGTGTCGGCAGTGTGTACAGTATTTTTCTTTAACCTGTCTATATTTCTTGTTCTTGTTGTCTGTCTGTAACTGTGGCTGATGAAGAGTGAAACCCAAAACGTCCTGTGTTCCATTACTTTATAAAGCTGATTCAACACCGTTTTATTTGTTAATAAATATATATTTATATCCTATCAGCTGTCTTCCTTATGGTCAGGTTCCAGTCCAATCCTTCAGAGATTGTCTGATCTTGTCCTCCCAGCAAACTCGTCTTGGAGGTCTGGATCCATGTTTGTCATGGTAGACGGTCTTCTCCCATTCTGCAGACATTGACAAAACATCGTAAATGGGACTGTTCCACTCGGGTCTGCATTTCAAGGTTATGATATATCACCTGATTGCGGACTTTGTCTTGTCACTTGGATCACTGTCACACGCTAAAGAATGCTCTCCACTAGATAGTGATATCTAATAAATCAGGGAGAGTTAATGCGGTATCCCTGCGACATTAACTTCTATCCATTTTATCTCAGCAAAGAAAATAGCCCCCTGTTACCGTTGGCTTCTCACTGTTGCCGTTAACACTGTTAATGGGGCTGGTTTATACTGGCTCTTCTATTTACGTTTACATATAATTATCCATTGTCTTTTCTCAGTAAATTATGAGATCGTGCTCTTGATGGTGAAGTACGCGAAGGTGGGATATAATATTGACAACTTCATCATACAGTCAAATTCTGACGTTATAGATTTGATAAGTCCTTTCTCGAGTCCACAAACATTTATTATATCGATTCCATACAAGAACAGTTTACACATGGTCATCATGAAGAATTATAAATAATAAGTTGCAGTTCATACTTCAAATATTATTCCTTTACAAATCAGTCCTTTGTCTCCTAGCTTGAAAACATAGTAGTCAGAACCGCATAACTGTATGCACGCGTGGTTGGAAAATCCAATACACCGACAGTGAGATTATGCGTCTGGCATTAGAATAACTAAGGCGGACTATATATTCACGTTGACAAGGTTTAGTCAATTACTAACCTGTACCTTCATCTTTCTTCGTTATCACATTGGACTGACCCATGTCCATTATTTAATGTACTATAATTGTGCGGCAATATAAGCCCGGCAATAAAACATTCCAAGGACACGTCTTATCGGTTCGACGGTCGTCTAGAAAAGGGTCTCGTCTCTTGGTCACCGTGCGTGACAACTAACGCTGAAACGTCACAGCGTTCACTAGACCAATAATACTTTTACATTACATTACACGTTGTAACCCCTAAAATCAGATGCTGTTAACCTCTAGCAGACCATGCCAATAAATCTGCCGTAACAATTCCCTGTCCACTGGGGGAAAAAAAAAAATCTATTAGATAGATTTTTTTTTTTTTTTTTCAAAAACCTATCTGAATGAATACCAAAAAAAAAATTTAACAATATCGAAAAATTTAACCAACAATGCGGCATATGGACTACGATGTTCTGTCTAGAACAGTGTCGTGGTCATGTCGACTCAGTAACAGTCATCTAATATATTAATAATCATATTATACATAAGTGTTATACATAAATGACTAATGTTGATATCTATTAAATAATTAAATTAAAATATGTCGCAATGAACTGTCATGTCAGACTAATTTAACGAGTTAAAATTTAATTAATTAATTATATTGAGTGTGTAATCAAAATAAAGTTATTGCAAATCTAATGTGAGAGAACTGAAGGGATATGTTAAGTAGAAAAAATAAATAAATGAAAAATAAAGTAGCGAAAGACAGTAATGTATAAATTTAACTTAATTATGTGTGTTGGAAATTAAATAAGTGTAGTATTAAGTTGTTAAAACCTATCTAACTAATTTAAACAATAATATAGTATGTAATGTATCAACCTAATTAATAAACATAATAGTTACATACAATAACATTATCTAAGAATCATGTGAGATCTTATTTTTTTTCTTCTTTCAAAATTTTTTTTCATCTTCAAATTTCATTTCATTTTTTTCATATTTATCTCACCTTTTTATTTTATTTTCCATTATTTTAACGTAATTAACTAAAATTAATGAAAGTTGGATATGATGATCCATACGTAGGCTTGATCATTGTGAATTCCGATTAACAAACAAATATTTAAATGTTTCAGTTCATGAGAATCGAAGCTATTGACAATTGTTCATGTCGCATACTGAGTTACTTTGATAGTGTTTTCTATTATTTTCACTTGATGCAAGGAAATGTGTCCAATAGTTTTGTCATAAATGAAATTCACACAAAGTTCTGGTGTAAATACGACCATAGTGTCATTTGATTTAGTTCATTTCGTTTTCGCAATCGTCTGTACAAGTTATTTAGTTGAATTGTAAGCAAAGGTTTATCTCCATGTTAAGAATTTCGCGATAGGATTCATTCTTCTGTGACACGTAATTTCGGTTGACGTATTAGAAAAGTGTCAGTGTTGATTGCTATACATCCAAAGGATTTCTAGATAGTGCGTCTGCGACGATATTGTCTGTCCCATAGATGTACTCAATCGTAAAGTTGAATGGTTGAAGGAGAATAGAGTATCTGGTGAGCTTTGGACTTTTATGATTCGCCCGTCGTAGTGATGCTACGGCCCTTTGATCAGTTTGTACTACGAAAGGGGCTCCCAGTAGAAATTTCTCAAGTTTGGTTATCGCCCACACGACGGCTAAAAGTTCGCGGTCAACGGTAGAGTATTTCACTTCTGGTGGTTTCAGTTTTCGTGACACGTACAAGTTTGGATGGAGGATGTCGTCATGGTATTGGAGCAAACATGCGCCAATTCCGTAGTTACTCGCATCTGTGCGGAGAATAAACTTTTTGGAAGCATCAACAAGTCTCAAAATAGGTGGGTTTGAAAAGATATTAATAATATTAAGGTATACATTATTACACTCATTAGTCCATGTCACCTTCACTGGCATGTCCTTCCTCAGTAATGAGGACAATACAGCCGTGATGGATGACAGGTTAGGTACGAATCTACTGTAATATTGGACTAGACCTAACAAGCTTCTAACCTGTTTCTTCGTTTGAGGAACGGAAATGTTTAAAATTTTTGAAACTGTACTGGGTAGTGTTCGGATATATCCTGCTCCAATAATGTGACCCAAAAAAGTTATTTCGTGAAACGCTACTTGTAATTTTGTGGGTTTAGCAGTTAAATTGTTATTTCTTAATGTATCCAAAACGTATTCGAGACCCAAAACATGTTCCTCAAAAGATGAACTAAATAAGCATATGTCATCTATGTATGTAATAATGTCTGGTCTACCTGAAAAAATGTGTCGCATCATGCGAACAAAGGTAGCTGGAGCGTTAACAAGCCCAAAAGGCATCACATTCCACTGGTATAGACCTAGCGGAGTTGAAAACGCTGTGTAGTATTTAGCTTTTTCGGTTAGTGGTATCTGCCAATAACCTTTAGTTAAGTCTATCTTAGTGAATATAGTTGCTGTCGATAGACGTGGCAGTAAGTCATCGAGAAGTGGATGTGGTTCGCTATCAACTATCGTTTGTGCATTTAATTTTCTATAGTCGACGCATAGTCTAATGTTATTGTCCTTCTTTCGGACAATAACTAATGGAGAAGAAAATGGGGAATTACTAGTTTCGATAATTCCTAAAGATAACATCTGTTCAAGTTCCTCCATCTCTGCCTTATATCTTGACAGTTGTTGTTCAGCAAATTCAAGGAGTGCCTCTCCCTTTTTATTACAATCTTTTCCAATTTTAATGAAATGGTCCAAGGTAAGCATTCTTGGAGTTTAATTATTTAAGTATTTAATTACTTATGTCTTGTAATCGACAATGTAATCTATGTCGATAATAATATTACTGTATTGCTATGTATAAGTTCCACAAACTATAATATTTTGTAGAAATATTATATATATACTCACTGAATATCTATCATAAATAGTTATGATAGTTAATTATATAAGCTGCTGAAATTATATCAAGCGCTTAATATTAATAATTATGTGTATTATCCCCAAATAATTAGTCTTAATTGTCACTAAGTTCACAATATAGTACTGAGAAAGTGTACTAAGTTATATTAGATATGTATTAATATGTTATAAAGTTTTAATAATTAATCATTATAATTTATGCCTTAATCATGAGGCATAAAGTGCATTGCCCATTTCTAGGACCACTACTGCAAATATGTGCAAAGTCCCTAATTCCTCATCAAAGCTTATAAAAATTTCATCATATTCATCTACACTATAATTAATGAAGAAATTATAGCATTAATATTAAATTAATAAAATATGTAATGAATACAAACAATACAAATGGGTTAACCAAGGATTACAGAACAGGAGCACAATACAAAAGTGACATTTTCACAAAAATAAATGCTATTATAAAACCAAGTGTACTAACCGGAAATGTAGAAGGGTGAAGGTTAACTGAGGAAACGAACATATTTTGTACTATGAAAGATGACGTCACAGGACTCATTTGACGTTAATACAATACATTTAATTAAAATAAAAGATAGCTAGATCAGAATAACAAGATAGCTTACGAACATAGGACTGCAAATGAATAAAATCCAAGAACCAAATACACATGAAAACAACAGTTAAAACATGACTATACACCTAACATGCAAAGTGAATTAATGCAAGACCGAACCCGAACGATCACCGATAACGATAATTCGACGCTTTCTTCGCGAGGTGCTATTAATTCACAGCCTTAGGAACATTCAAAATGAATATCGGCATCCTGAGAGCCATTTTTATTCATTATGAACCGCCGCCCATCCATACCCGCAAATAACGGACAACATCAACGGACAAAAAGAAACAGATAGAACATCGATAAACAATTAATAGAGAGGACATGCCTGCAAAATGGTATGGACTCGTTAGTGTGTTAATGAATGACAATCGTCCTAGGTCTAAACTTATCTTTTGAAGGCTCCGGCGATGGCAAATTCGTCAACGGACTAGACTAGTGCCTAGTACTGTTTGCTCATGATTGGCTGATCACAGTATTCTCTTGTCTGGTCTTCTTGATTAAGCAAATATTAATCAAAACTGGAATGAGTTGACGGTTGTTCCTTTCGAAGCGCGGCATCTACGCACGATGTAGTGACGTCAGAGTTGCATTGCGTAGTCATGTGTTCAACGTAGTGTTATGCAGATCATGTGACTTGCTTGTAATGGTAAACAGTTGGCAACACATGTAAACAAGAAAATCTTTTTTTTTTTTTCGTCCCCGCGATGGCCAACCACTGTTACCGTTGGCTTCTCACTGTTGCCGTTAACACTGTTAATGGGGCTGGTTTATACTGGCTCTTCTATTTACGTTTACATATAATTATCCATTGTCTTTTCTCAGTAAATTATGAGATCGTGCTCTTGATGGTGAAGTACGCGAAGGTGGGATATAATATTGACAACTTCATCATACAGTCAAATTCTGACGTTATAGATTTGATAAGTCCTTTCTCGAGTCCACAAACATTTATTATATCGATTCCATACAAGAACAGTTTACACATGGTCATCATGAAGAATTATAAATAATAAGTTGCAGTTCATACTTCAAATATTATTCCTTTACAAATCAGTCCTTTGTCTCCTAGCTTGAAAACATAGTAGTCAGAACCGCATAACTGTATGCACGCGTGGTTGGAAAATCCAATACACCGACAGTGAGATTATGCGTCTGGCATTAGAATAACTAAGGCGGACTATATATTCACGTTGACAAGGTTTAGTCAATTACTAACCTGTACCTTCATCTTTCTTCGTTATCACATTGGACTGACCCATGTCCATTATTTAATGTACTATAATTGTGCGGCAATATAAGCCCGGCAATAAAACATTCCAAGGACACGTCTTATCGGTTCGACGGTCGTCTAGAAAAGGGTCTCGTCTCTTGGTCACCGTGCGTGACAACTAACGCTGAAACGTCACAGCGTTCACTAGACCAATAATACTTTTACATTACATTACACGTTGTAACCCCTAAAATCAGATGCTGTTAACCTCTAGCAGACCATGCCAATAAATCTGCCGTAACACCCCCAACCTCCCAAATGAAGGATTCTACCTATATGTAAATGCTTAACACAGACCACAAGAGTGATACAAATTAATAATTCACCAAAGAATAATGATCAACTAAGCCATATGCTAATTTGTTAAATATATACACATACAGAGTTAGTAGAAAGTAAAAAGGATGATTATGGAAGAAATTCACAAAATGAAATGAAAAAATGTACTTAATTAATGAGGAACGAACGAACGAACTTTATTTTCAAAGGGTTAAGAATTGGGCACGCAGGCCAGTCTGACATTCTGCCCTTCCTCTCTCTCTCATCATGTATACCGTATCCTTTCATCCTCACATTTACTTTAAGCATTATTAAGGCATTTATCATTATAAAAGTAATATAACATCAAACATTTGCAATAATCATCATAATTAAAGTATGTTTTTAAAATAAATAAAGATAGATAGATAGATAGATAGATAGATAGATAGATAGATAAATAGATAGACAGACAGACAGACAGACAGACAGACAGACAGATAGATAGATAGATAGATAGATAGATAGATAGATAGATAGATAGATAACGAACGAACGAACAAACTATATTTTCAAAGGATTAAGAATTGGGCACGCAGGCCTGTCTTACATTCTGCCCTTCTTCTCTCTGTCATCTTACATACCGTATCCTTTCAATAGCACATGTATTTTTAGCATTATTTAAGCGTACAAAATTATCGAGGTAAAATAATAACATACATTTGTAACATCCAGACATAATCAAATTTAAGGGGGGGGGGGAATTATTAATTAAAATAGATTAACAAAAATTAATACCTTAAAAAAAAAAAAAAACTAACAAACACAATCAAAACAATTCATACAGTAAATAAGACATAATTAGAAACGTAATCAGATAATGGTGGCATATAATAAGAACTCGTGACAATTTGGAAATCTGCTGAAATAGCTGGGACTTCATGTGTTGTCAGCGCATGCGAAAAATGTTCCCACAGGTGAGCAACTTTGAGTCCCAAGCAGATACTGCCACAGGGAGTGAATTGTTGACGCCTCCACTACACGAGATCCAGTTTTATGACCTATGCTCCTTAGGGAGGTAAAGGGTATTGACTGAAAGATGAGAATCATGCATATAGGCCCGTCTTGCATTTATCCCTTCCTCTTACTCATCTTTTATTGCTAGGTATCCAGACATTCTCCAGCATACTTAAGGTATTAGTTCAGAGGCGATGCAACATTATAAGTAGTATAAAAGCATACATTACAGTATCTGATTACAATTAAGAAGTAAG
Organism: Oreohelix idahoensis; assembly: GCA_024509875.1. NCBI lineage: Eukaryota > Metazoa > Mollusca > Gastropoda > Stylommatophora > Oreohelicidae > Oreohelix > Oreohelix idahoensis. The sequence goes on along the minus strand of JAMPIV010004858.1, from coordinate 429,851 downwards.
GTATATTAAAATGAAAAACTAGATCATCAGACCCTCCATACAGTGTATTAGATAATAATAATTCGAAACATAATCCCTTAGGGCGGCATATAATCCGCACTCATAATGTATTTGAACAGTCTACGATTATATGAGTAGGATAGTTAACCAATCAATACCCTTTAGCTCCCCAAGGAGTATAGGCCTTCAACAAACACATGCAAAGTCCTCTTGTCCAGTGCCATCTGCTCAAGTTCTTTCCATGTTTTCCTCATCATTTTCACCTCTGTATCCAGTCCTCTTCTCCATGTGTTTTTTGGAGTCTTCTTTCCATGTGGATTCCAGAACAAGGACTGCCTTGTAATGCTATCAACAGGTTTCCTAAATGTGTGTCCTATCCATCGCCAGCATCTTCTTCTCTTGTTCCACTGGCACTTGTCTGGTTCTTGTCAATAAGATAGTGAAACTACGTAAATAATGAAATGATGAGATATACTAAGCGTTACCACAGATATGACAATAATCCAGAGTCTGTAACCCTTCTGAAGTTCCTCTAATGTATGATCATACAAGGGTGTTTACAGACTGTTTAATGTAAAAGTCTTTTTCACATTGTGGGTGTTAAGTCATGTCTTGTTAATGGGAGTTAAGTGTTAAAGACTTGTATGTACGGGACGGATTTTTGTACACACGCTAGTAAGCACGCTTTTAGTGATGAGATGAGTTGTTTAGTTGGGGGCTTTATGCTCGGTAATTTTTGAACATAGCTCAACTGAGTAGTTGGTAGTTTGTTTTGAAAAAGATATGTTAAAGAAACTGTACGAATGTTCTGAGTGATAGTTTTGGGGTAGAGACGATTGAGCCCGAGCTGTAGTCTCACGCGGTGAGTTCGCGCATGGGTAATTTTTACTGAGCTGGACCGAGAAGTTGTAATTTCGTGACAGTGTGTTGCTGGCAGGGCTTCGGGATGGCGGTCCCATCTCGCTAGTGCTGGTCCCATCTCGCTAGTGCGTTCCAGGGTGTCTCTTTTTGTAAAGGGGAGAATTTTGTGATATTGAAGATATCTTTTCGAGGCCATGGAGTATACCGCCCGCGATTATTATTATTGATGAAGATATTCATACAAACCTTTGTTCCTAATGGATGTTTACCATGGTCTATTATGAAATGAGAGATACTGTGAGCTGCTTTGTTACGCAGCCTATTTTTCCCCAATTGGATTTACTTACTAGATATTTAAGATGTTGGAAGTTTGTTCCTGAGGGATATTTATTGTAACAGTGTACTGTGCTGAGGCCTGTGGTTTATGCAACCGATGTGATGGCTATTTGATACCATGTTCTGCAATCTATTTTTCCATGGATATTTTGTACTTGATGCTTCATGATTTGCTATGAACTGTGTTTCTACAATGTCAACGTGACTGTGTTGTGGTGTTAATAAACTATGTACAAGTCAGAACGAGTTCCATTGTTTCCTGACCCAATGTTGCCATGGTGTGTGTGATTGCTATGGATACTTAATCTAGAACCTACTTACAACATTCGCACTCATGGATATACACATTACACACACCACCCCGAAACACATTCAACGCCCACATTGATCTGCAACCACCACAGACATTTACCCAGCAGCAGGACAATATTACGTTCTCTTCTTAGGCCCAAAACTGTTGGTGGTAACAGTGGGTTATCTCAAAGATGAGTAATTACGGCTGTAAATAGTGCATGTGTAGTAGGTGAAAAAACCTGTAAAATATATTGTCCATCATCGATTTGAAATCTTTCTAGGTAGCTGAACTGTTGATAGTTGTCTCATTAAACTGACTACTGTGTGATCTTGAAGATAACACTAGCTTGACTTGAATTCTTCATGAAATGATGATGTTGAATTAGGCTTTGTGCAATATACATTTTGAGTTGATGGCTATACTTCATGCATTGACTTGAATAACTGAACTTGGTTCAGACAAAGCTTTTGAGTGAGTTGAACTTTATATATATATAGATGAATAAGCTTGTGAGTGAGTGAACTTGATAAATGGGTGAACAAAAATGCTGGCGATCAGTGTATACAAACGTGAACTTGGACATGCTTCCTCATAACTTAGGAAGTTGAGATTTCCTATCTTGTGAATTCTGCTATCTGGACGTAGGCTTTCCAGCTTCTTTCTGAGTTGACACCAAACAATATATGTGCAGACCCAGATTTCTGCAGGACTTTTTCCCTTTCGCAAAACTACTTGAAAACAGTTTTTATAATTTATCCCACACTTTGTAATGGAATTATGAATCAAGACTATCAATCTGGGACCCCACTTCACACCACAAACATTGTAAAACATAACTAGATTCACAAACGCGTTACATTATAATCCATAACAATTTTCAGATTGCTCCTCTAACTCCGTATCTCATCCTCTAACCTGTCTCCCTCCCTGCCACTGTCAGGTTTTTCACCGAGATCACCGGTATGCGCCTGTCAATCAGTGAAAAAGGGGTGGGATCTCATTCTACGTAATCTTTGACCGTGTGTCTCATGTCAGGTGATACAAAATGTGGGTGGTAATTGGTCGTATGATAAAATGGTTATATGCCCCTTTGTTGCAGAGTTATATCTCTCTGATGAAACAGGTCGTCTGACCCTTGATCAAAGAGAAAGTTATCTTTCTGAAGATTTCTGTCCATTGCTGGCCGGTGTTGTTGCGCCCACTGGTGGCTTCCTTTGTCGCCACACACAAACAAAAAACTAGCGTCTGTTCCCCCATCCCCCCCAGCTCCGCATAATGTGCAAGCTGGGCTAATCAGACTTCAATCTAAAGTCCTTTATCTTCAACGACAAACTGCTGGCCGCTCTATTATATCAAAACATGGGGGAACACATTTGTTTAAACAGTGGACTGTGTTATCAATCGAATTCTCGTATCTCCAATATTGCAGTACCCAGTGATTGACAACAGCGTCTAATGAAGCAAGGTGTTCTGAAAGATAACTTTTCATCAAAGCGCCAAGATGGGAAAGATTAAAGCTAAAATTAAATACAACAATTTTGCGAGCAATAATAGATGAAAAGCTAAAGATGGGGAACACTAAATTGAGAACATTGATTTAAAAATGTAACAGACAACGAAAAAATAGGACCACCATATCACAATCACTTTCCTCAAACACCTAATTTCTGAGTTTTGAAGCTTGCTCTTGTACTCACATCCGTAAGTCAAGACTGGGGCAAAGATGGAGCTATTTCCCCAAATATAACTAAAAAACAAAACAAATGGTAAGGAAACAAAGGATCCATGCATGGGAGTCATCAACAGTGTTTTTCATGCCTGGAAAGTTGCAAAAGGCCAACAAAAAACTATCCTTGACCTGTCTCTAATGTTGTCTTTTTTTCATATAAGAATTGTTCGCATTTGACTATGTGCCTATATTTATTTGTACGCCTCTGAGGAGTTTATGTTATGCATGGAAAGTTGCATAAGGCCAACAATAAAAAATATCCCTGACCTCTCTTTCATTTTAGAGTTTTTCACACTTGACCATGTGCCTATATTTATTTGTAATGCCACTGAAGAGTCCAGACCACTGATAGTCTTCACCAATGCCTTTTTCTCATGCAAACTGTGTAACTGATTGTTCTTCTTTCCATGATCTGATCTTGTGATGTCTTTTATTCATGTCTTTTTTGTGATTCTTAAATGGTCCTCCAAAGCCCATTCTAATACTGCTCTTAAAGGCAAGGTAATCCCAAAGCAGCTACTACCATAAGGAAGAGAAATGTCAAGAGACTTCGCTTACACTAGGTCTCAGTTTTAAGGTGAGGTCACTGGTTCGATTCCTTGTTCCCTTTGCCTCACATAACTCAAGAGCTGTCAAGCGCCCATTTTCACAGCTGAATAGACTGAAGCATGACAAAACCTGGTTTCAAACCCAGTCCCTTTGCCTTGAGAAACAATTGCTCTATTCACACTGATGCCCATTGTTCACAGAGCTTTTGCCATAACCCTCTGAAGCTTCTGTTCCACACAAGAGAATAAATATGCATTAGAAAAATATCTGTAGGATATCTGCAAGGATGCATTTGAAAAAAACATATAAGGGATATTTGCCAGCCTGCATTAGAAAAACCTCTAAGAGATATCTGCAAGCCTGCATTAGAAAAACATATACGGGATATCCACAATGTCAGATGTAGGAAACACAAAGAATCTTACCTTTGCTAGAGCTTTCTCTGTGACCAAGGCAATGGCCGGGTAAATGGCGAGGGCTGAAAATATAAAATAAAAACGGCTTTTGCAAAAAAATTATCAGAGTTATTACAAGCAAGGCGTAACAAAAGCCACCATGGTAATGCAATCTTTTAGTCTGCTAATTAAGTTTATTTAACAGGCTAATCACCTGTTTGTCTTAATATTTGATTGCATGTTCCCCCTGGAACCATTGCGCTCAATGGAAAACCTCTACCTCCAACAGCAGAAGAGGAAACAACTATGAGATGAGATGATTTTACTTTCTCAGTTCAGACTTCCAGTACTGGAACAGACGTGATGATGAAATAGTGACATTTTAAAAAAAAACCAATTAAATAACTGTTGACTCCATTTTATCGTTAAGTTCAGTGAAGAGGTAAATTGAAACGCGAATGGTTAAAACGGAATAAATGTCAACAAAGTTCTTCAAACGAAAATTCCAACAAGTATCGTTGCATTGGGTGAACTGGGCAGATATTGGCAGCACACAAGTCGGTGATTACAGTACATATATTTTATTGACGTGACACCAACGAAGTGGAACAAGACAATCATAGTTACAGATGCGAAGATCATACGTCAAATGTTAATATCACTGTTAATAGTTGTTGTAGATTCTCTAACAGTTAAGTTCTCTTATATTCCAGTGACTAAGGATCACTTCCATTACCAGATAACAGACATGGTATTAACGTCCGTTGACCTTCTCCCAAGGACGTTTATTAAGGCAAACGGATTCATTCTCACGGAGCAATGATTTATGTCATACTTGTAAGCATCCCAGACTTTCTTCATAAAATTCTTAGATAGCATATCCAATCCAAACAAATGCAGATATAACAATACAACCAGGTTAGTGTTTCATCTTGGCTAACCTCTCGGTATCCATACCACGACTTTGGCATAGGTAAAACGGCATATTAAACATGTGAAGCATATATATATATTCATTAACTTGATTCCACATATGGATTCTCTCTCTACGAAAAGATTCCAAAGGCTATCGACTCCGTGTGTCCAATTCTAGGAATGTCATCTCCGATGAATTCCCGCTAGACCATTAATAGGAGCGGCCTGATACTTAAATTTACATAATTAAACTTGCCATAAGAAATGGGGCGACACTTACTTCATTCTTCCACTATTGGCTTCGCCATGAAGACCAATAGATACGAATACAACTGATGGCATCTTCAAATTTGCCAGGAATCAAAGAATAACACTGCGGACATAAATGTCGTCCGAGCTGCCCCTATCATGACGTCACAATCTACTCAACTAGGTTACACGTGCGTCCAAAGCAACTCACACAGCATTGTGCACGTCAGTGCGTGAATCAATCGAACGCACAAATAATATAACTATATAAAACTGGTGCGTACATTTGGCAGGACCGAAGACTACCCCCGTAGGTAATAAATGTACGTAACAATAACAAAAGTATAGTTCCCAGGGGTCTCTGAAAAGATAAAGAAAGAAGAGGAATACCGCTCTCTCAGGCATGCTGCAGGAAACAACTTAACTGAAGCACAGCATGGAGCTGGCAACATCACAATGTAAAAAGCATTGCTACAGAAACCACTGTTGCCAGAATAAAAGGTAAAGGTAGACACATAGCAAATACTGCCATAGGGGGAATGAAGCATTTGAGACTTCACTATACTAGGTCCCTGCTTTATCAGCCTAGTTCCCTTCCTCACTGCTTTTGTTTCCCAAACTCAAGAAAAAAAAAGGGGGGGGGGGTATGTGTGTCTATGATGACACAGATAAAGAACAGTGCTACTGCCTCCTCAGGCATGTCAAATGAGGCTGACTAATATGAGGGTGCACAGGGGGCTGGCAACTTCATTTTTTTTTTTTCTTTTACGTACGCCCGCTATTACTCGAGGCGAGAATCTCTGGTTAGTATATCTAACCTGAGACTGATTTTTATGTGAGTATCCCTCTTTTCCTTGTACAATGACAGGTGTCCACTCGCCATTCAGGCAGATACTTGCTGTCTTCGGAGAGTACCCATTAGAGCTGGGTCAGCTCAGGAGCTGCCAGTCCCTGATCGACAACACTCCTTCAAATGATCTCGCCCGGGCTTGAACCTGGATTACCCGATTGCCAGCGGATGTGGTAACCATTACAACAGTGCAGCTCCCAACTTCATCATTTAAAACAAACTGCTTCAGAAACAACCACAGCTTGGGCATATCAATGCTTTGATACATGCTTCCTGCAAGCTGCCCATTTACAGTGGTGGGGGAACCCATGCTCCACAGGATGCAAAAAGAAAACAATGATGAATAAAGCAATGTTTAATTACCTATATTTTCTAACTTAAAAAAAAAAAAAAAACTACTTACACAAAGTCAAAAGAAGATTTGGCCAGTTGTATGGTTCATGAGAAAACCATTTTGTGAATGACAGGTTAATCAGGATACCATATCTGAGAAATAAAATGTCAACATTATTACGTCTGGGAGGAAAAAATACCACATTAAAAGTATTAATATACTCAACGAAATACTACTACAAGAAGTAGGTCGTACTTGAACCTCAGCTGCAACACACACAGTGATATAAATAAAGATATGAAATTTATTACACTTTTATAGGCCAAAAAAGGCATTCTTCACAGTGAGAAATCAGAAATCAAAGAACTTAAAATCCATTCTTAAAAACATACTTATTTTTTTGGTTGGTACTAGTGCTTAAAACTTTTGCAAGGTTTTTTTTTCTTCAGATGAAATACAGGGAATCTACTATCATTTAATTCTGCACAAAAATAAATTGAAGTACACAAAAGGCCCAAATGTCAAAACATAATCTACTTACTTGATAATGTTCTCTAAGAACAGTCTGGCATTTCCAAGAACCTTAATCAAATAGAAGAAAAAAAGAAACTTCTGTTTAAATAAATAAAACACTTTACCATAAAGAAGAAATCATATACATGCTCAGTCACAAATTACTAACAGTAATAACCCGAATTAAATATAAAAACATTAAAACTATAAATAATTTGTACACATACGTGATAATGGCAAGAATTTGCTATGCATACACTCTTATGAAGGGCAGCAAAAGAGAGGCAGACCACAGAAAAGAGGGTAGGTATTGAGTTCAGCCGCTTCATTTAGTAAAACGTTGCTATAAAAATTACTAGGTGATCATGCTCAAATCAGCAATTTAGGATGTAAAAAGGACCATATAGAAAAGAGGATTATCAGGAGAAGCATCATGATTTAAAAAAAAAAGAAGTTGGGATTAGTGGCAGATATGAGAAGGACAATAAGGGCATAGAAAGGAAACTAGTGTACATCTCCAGATAAGTAGCCTGGAAAGACTCAAGTGAAGAATTATACTTCACATGGAGATGACAGGAGACAAGAAAGAAAGGGAACTCGTTACATGCCCATTGAGGCATATTGGGAATATGGTCTTTCTTCTTCTTCTTCTTTGATCCTTAGCCGCCGACCGTCAAAGCAGTCAGTGGCCATTACGCCTGGTGGTGTCTTGTAGGGCAACAACAAGTTGATTCCACTTTGCTCGGTCGGTGGCCATCCTTTGTACAGTGCCCCAACTCTGGTTCATTCTTTGCATCTCAGTCTCCACATTCCTCCGCCAAGTTGTTTTTGGTCGGCCTCTCTTTCGTTTTCCTTCAGGGGTCCATAGCATAGCTGTTCTTGTGATGGCATCGGGGTCTCTTCTGAGGACATGGCCAACCCAGCTCCAGCGTCTGCCAGCTATGATGGTGTGCATGTCCTCTTGCTTGCTCCGAGTAAGCAGATCTTGGTTGGTGATGGTATTCGGCCAAAAGATTCGGAGAATTTTTCTTAGGCATGTTGTGTGAAAAGAGGACAATTTCGACATTTCCTTCTCTGTAACTCTCCAGCTCTCTGCGCCATAGAGAAGCACAGAAAGCACACAGCTCTGATATAATCCTAATTTTGTGCTTGTGCTGTACTGAGAGGACTTCCAGATGTTGTTTAAACTAAAAAAGGCTGTTCTTGCTTTGTTCATTCTGTTGTTGATGTCTTTGCTTGCTCCGCCGTCTGGTGTTACTATGCATCCTAGGTATGTGAAGGCATCTGTCTGTTCCAGTTGCTGATTCCTAACTGATATGTGGGAATATGGTGTTAGGCCCATATTTTCTTGACCATCGGTACACTAGGGCTCCATGTACAATGTCAGTAAGGAGGCAATCTGATCATTAGTAGTAGTTCACCCGTCAGACAAATGTTTTGGCACTCTTTTACACTCTAACAGCCAACATAAAGCCTTTTCCACAGTTCTACTAAGCCTTTAAAGTGCCCTTGTTCTTGACTGTCCCTTCAGCTCAATTGCCTATGTAAATCATACACTGAGGAGGCTACAAGACCTTTCACACGTACGTCTACAGCTATAACTTTTGCTGTGAAAACCTCATGCCTCAACTCAGTGACCAGATCATTAATGCTGGTCATTTTGAATGCATGCTGTTCATCTAATCTAGATTCAAACAGCACTGTCAGTGCAATCATTATATGCATTACAGCACCTTCTTAATACTGTTTCTATAACAACATAATCTATCTTCCTTTTCAGTCATTTCTGACTATAGGAGCGTACCCACGAAACATGGTCTCAGTGGCATGAGGTTGGGCACTGGAATAAAGAGGTCAAGCTGTTGCCCATGCAGCATTCCTCTGCTGGTGCGATCAGAGGTACGGCGCGGCCGCTAAAGTCTGAAACCAGAGAATTTAAGTTTCCTATACCTCATGTCATAACTTTGATGCTATACCTCATGTCCTGTTTGAACTAATAAAAAGGCCGCTGTTCTGCTGCCTATAGATAAACAACATGATCACAGACTTTGCTTACCAGCAGAATAAGACAAAGGTTCAAGATGCCATAGTAATTAGTAAACCCACTACTTGTGCTGAAGAGAGAGTCTGCATGACTATGAATGCTGTGGATAAATCAAATGTTGCAATGAGTGGTTCATTAACTTCAGCTGTTGTCAATGACTAAGTAATGGAAATATGAATTTTAAATACTGTAAAAATTATTAATGGGTGCCAGAGGAAGACAGCGAATAAGTGGGAATACAACATCAGGAGATGCACATGAAAAAGTCTGTCAGAGTGTACCATCAAGACAAAAGGAAGAAGACATTATAGATAATTGCAACCAATCTTCGATGGCAGCTAATGATGATGATTCCCATACACTTCTCAATATAAAGGTTGCCTCACTTATTCTTTGTGCCCTTATTTTATTTTCACTATTACTTCCTCCAACTTAGTTTACAATGCTGCCAAGATATATGTATGATCCCATATCTTATTTGGTATTCCTCCAACAGCAATCTGGCTATCATTCACAGCATTTCTTCTCATAATTTTTTCTGACCAAGTCGCTGTGACCTCTCATTCAAAATTCAGTTATAGGTTAGAAGGGCAAGATGTTTCATCAATCGAACACATTCCACTTCAGCTGGCTGTGCCATTTTTATAATCCTATCTTTGACCAGTAAGAAGAAAACTGGGGACAACAGGCATCTCTGCCAAACTCCAGTATTTATCTCAAATGGTTCTGTAAGATGTAAAAATGTAAAGGATCCTGTTGCATGCCCATTGAGGTATATTGGGAATATGGTGTTAGGTCCATATTTTCTTGACCATCGGCACACCAGGGGTGAAGTGGTCAGCATCACGCCGGCCACCTTTAACCTTCCCAGAGTTGCTCTGGTACACCATTCTTGAGGCTGGGTCGGCCTCTGAGCCATTTGCGGTCTAAAAATATATCCCACCTCAACTGGGAATCGAACCATGGACTACTGAGCTCAGAAGCAAGTGCACTAACTACATCTGTAAAATGTCCATTAAAAACTCTACATTTCATGAATGTTCTCTTCATTTGGTTAGTGAACTTCGAGGGACACCACAGTGCCTCATCCATTTCCATAGTGATTTTCTGTCTTGACTGTCAAAGGTCTTTTCATAGCTTGTAAATCCAATGTAAAGTAGTGAAATTCAATTCAAAGTGCTGTTCTATTATTATACCTCATATGACTGTCTGGTCAGTACAAAGTCTGTTCTGTCAAAAATCTGTGTCATCCCTCAGTTGTCTGTCCATGGCCTCTTTTAATCTCTTGAGCATGACTTTAAACTGTTGGGCTGATGCATACTATTTGACTTACTTAGAGTAGTAAAATGGAGAAACCTGTTTTTATAGGGGTTATACAAGAGTGGTGTCCCTTTTCCATACAGCAGATTTTTTTATGGCGTACTCCAGTAGCCTCTGACCCCAAAAAAGTCTAACCTACAAGGCAGCAGGAGGTCTGGAATCAGTTTTTCTTCTTTTAGATGAGCTGCAGCCCAAAGCTAATGAGCCTGCCCTATTCGAAGCAGTCTAGTTATAAGGTGCAAGACTTCCAATGCTTTTCTAGCACCTCTCATCTGACTTACAGCAACAATAAATCACTATAAAACAGTCCTCCTTCCTGTACAAGTTATATATTACACATTAAATTTTTTTTGCCAACCACTTTTCATATGTTGTATCTATGTAACATACGATAAACAGCAAAGACAAGAAGATACTCAAGCCGGAACCCTTGAAATGATTTAGAGTTTAATAACCTAGGAAGCATAGTCTTAGATGATGGCAGCCTAAAAAAATCAAGCAGAAAATAAGAGAAAGCATGCATGACAATGAGTAGATAATGTCATATATGGAGAAACCAAATTTACAGCCCCCCCAAAAAAAGCTAAAATTGTACTATGGTCACATTCTTCTTCTTCTTCTTTCGTTCGCTTGAAATATATTGTCTATATCTGCAATGTTGTTTCTTGTATAAACTTCACTGTCTTTTGTAGTTCATACAGAGGTCCATATAGTTTTGCTTCCAGTGTTGTTTCTCTGGGCCAGTGGGTTTGCCTCAATATATCATATTCAGGGCAATCTTGAAGTACGTGCTCCGCAGTCTGGGGTGCCTGTCCACATGTACACATGGCTGAATTGCCAATCTTGAATTTTGTATACATGTGGCTGCGGAGTTGGTTGTGTCCTGTTCTGAGGCGCAGAATGACAATTTGTTCTGATCTGTTCATAGCTTGGTAGTCATCCTGCTTTGGTGTTGGTGGCTTTCTGATTGATTTGATCATCTTTTTCTTCTGATGGTACGTAACTGGTACATCCGGTTGCTCGTCTGCAGCACCTTCTTTAGCCAGTCAATCTGCTCTCTCGTTTCCTGGTATTCCACAATGAGACGGTATCCATTGCATGGCGACCCTGCACTGGTTGCACAGTTCAGAAAGTAGGGCTTGTATATCTGGCAATTTTCTGGACTGAAGTGCTCGGAGTGCTGATCTTGCATCGGTCAGGAATACCACAGGCTGTGGACCGAGATTGGTGTTCAACAGTTTCTCAGTTGCCACCTTGATTGCCTGGATTTCTGCATCATAGTTGTTACAGAATTTCCCCGTTGGTACTCTGACCGTATCCCTAGTGTTGTTTGGGTATTCTATGTACACTCCTGCTCCTCCATTCTTGACTGCATTCTGTGCTGACCCATCCGTGTATACTCGGACCCAGAGGTCCTGTGGGTATTCATCTTCCAGGAAACTGAGAGTGACTGTCCTACGTTGCACGCTGTTCTGTTCATCTCTGTCGAATATTCCTTTCACTTTTGTCTGGATGTGTATTGGTAGTCCAGGCTCTTCTCTCCAAGGGGTTTGTTCTGGCACAGACTTTAGGGGGCTGTCAACTTCAGGCAGGTCTGAGGTTTGTCTACGAAATCGTTTGGCCTGGTGGATGAAGCTGCTTCTTTTCAATCGCCCCATTGCTAGGTTTTGGAATCTGTCCTTCATTGGATGGCTTGGCATACAGAGGAACTTTTCTGCCTGTGTTAGCACTTTCGTGTCTCTGCCGTTCTCGCAGTGCTTGTATCCTCCCCATTTTCTCCATCTCCACTATAGGCGTTGATTTCATTGCCTCCGTGATGACCCTAAGCGCCTGATTTTGGCCCTTATCTAGCTCTTGTAATGTGGTGTTTGATGCTGGACACCACGCAGCTGACCCATATTCCAGGTGTGGTCATATGCCCTGCTGGTAAACTTTACTAAGTATTTTCCCGCTGGCTCCCCATGTGGTTCCACTTAGTTTTCTCAGGATGGCTAACTTCCTCCTGGCCTTTGTTGCTGCCTTGTTGATGTGCTGCTTCCATGTCAGCCTATCATCGAATGTAACTCTGAGATAGGTGGGTTGTTTATCTTCTCTCAGGAGCTCTTCATTTATCTTGATGACACCAGCTTTTTGTTTGGGAGAGAGGGTGAAGAGCGTAGTGCTGCACTTGTCTGTGTTGATGCTGACACACAATCTATTTGCCCACAAGGTTAAGGCATCTATAGCTCTTTGTAGCAGTTTGGTGGCCACTGTTGCATGCTCATCTGTGCACCATATTACCAGGCCATCAGCGTACATTGCCACTTTCATTCCATGTGGTAGTTCAGCAACCAGGTCATTGATGTAGACTAGGAAAAGTGTGGGGGACAGAACCCCTCCCTGAGGGATGCCATAACACAGTAGAATTTTCTTACTATTGAGGCCATCTAGTTGTACTCGGGCTCTTCTGTTATGCAGGTATGCTTTCACCCATTTGTACATCCTACCATTCACTCTACAGTTTCTTCAGAAGCCCTTCTTTCCAAACCTTGTCAAATGCTTTCCTTAGATCTATCCATGCTGCTAGTACCAGTTTCTTATCTTGGAATGCATCCTCAATCTCTTGGGAAAGGTAAGTTGCCTGATCTTCGGTAGTCTGCCTAAAGCCCGCCTGCTGTGGTACAAGAAGGTTTTCACTTTCAAGGTACCACTGTAGCCGGAGGTTGATGATACGTTCCATAGTTTTGCAGAGACAGCTTGTAAGGCTGATTGGTCTGTAGCTGGAGGCAGTGGAACTGTCTTTTCCTGGTTTTAGGAGTGGTATCATGATTGCTTCCCTCCAGGTCTGTGGAACTCTGCCTGAGTTCCAACAGATATTGAAGATCTGCTGCAGCTTTGTTTTTGCTGCAGTTCCCAAGTTCTTAATCATTTCATTGGACACTCCATCAACTCCTGGTGACTTTCTCATTTTCAATTTGGATATTGCAAGCTCCAGTTCTCTGAATGTGATTGGTGCCTCCATAACTTCAGGTATGGTTCCATCTCGTCCTGCTTATTGTTGTTTCTCACGAGTCTCCTGTTGCTTCTCTGGGCTTACTTCGATGTTGTTGTCTTTAGCAAAAGAGTCTGCAAAGTGATCAGCTGCCTGTTTTCCCATGAGGATGTTTCCATCTTTGTACAGTGCAATCTTTGAGTTTCTCCCTGTACCCTCATCATTAAGTTGTTTTACCAGCTTCCACAGTTTCCTTGTATCTCTTTTGAAGTTCAAGGACTCTGATTTCTCCTTCCAGCTTCTCCGCCTGGCCTGCAACTTGGCCCTTTGGAATTTGGCCTTAGCTTGCTGGTAGTTATTGTGGTGTTCTTGGCATCGACTGGTCTCTGCCTGCTTTGTTTCCACGTCGTTGTGCAGTTGCTCTAGTTCACTATTCCAATATGGTTTGTAGTGCTTACGAGCCCCTCTAGGTATTGTTTCACGAGCAGCCTGTAATATGCATCTGCTGAATTCATCGACTAACTTATTGATGTCTTTGTCTACAGACAGATCTCTAGCCAGTATACTGGTACGATGCTGGTACATTGTCCAGTCTGCCTTCTTGTAGTTCCACCTAGAGAGAGTGCTGCTCTCCTTGACAAGTTCATTTTCCACAATTAGGAAGACTGGCCGGTGGTCGCTGCCTCCAAGTTGTTTCCCTACAACACGTGTGGTGTTCCACTCCAGGCCTGGTGAGTGGAATGCCAGGTCTGGTGTAGAGGTGGTGTGCCATGATCTCGAGTAGAAGGTTGGTGGGTCGATTGGCTGGTTAATCAGGATACGCCCATTGTCATCCTGCCAGTTTTCAAGCTCATAACCTCTCCTGTCCATGTGATCATAGCCTCAGCTCTGCGAGTGGCTGTTGAAGTCTCCATACACAATCAGTCTTTCTTTTGCTGGGATTGTGTCTAGTGCCAGTGGGCGGTCACTCGGATAGTAGTAGTTGAGCAGGTGGAATTCTGTACTTTCTGTCCTGAGATGAAGCATCTGGTATTCCGCCCCCTCCATATATGTTTCAAGCTGACATGCACTGATGTTATTCCTCACGAGTGTCAGTATTCCACCCTTTCGCCTGTCTATTCGGTCAGATCGGTAGCACTGGTAGCCTCTGATTTTGAAGGCTATGTCTTTGTTGAGGTGGGTTTCTTGCAAGCAGCATAGATTTACTTGCTCTTCATTCAAGATATTTTCGAGCTCTAGTTTTTTGCTGTAGCCATCTTTTTTACTGTTGACGCCTTCAGCATTCCAGTGCATTATTTTAAGTGGTCTTTACTTTGCTTGGCCAGTAGCTCTATTCTCATGCCTCCTGGCTCCACGGGGCAATTGAGAAGGACCCCCAGTAGTAGGGGTTGGGCCCTTTTGAGGCAGAGGGCCCGGCACTGCGCCTGCCTGGGTGTCCGTCACAGGGCGAGTGCCATAACGTTTTGTAGATATAGACATATTTCCATTGCGTGTGTGCGTGGCATCCTGATTGCTGAGGTGCGCCCCTTGGCTGGTTGCCTCCGTCTTCAGCACCTTGACTTGCTAGGGCAGACTGTGGTCTTGCTCGAGTGTAGGAGGGCCAGGCCAGTCTTGGTTTTTCGGCCGCTGATGGCTGTACTTGAGCCCCATCGCCACGTCAAGGAGCTGGCCTCGATGGGGTTATGGTCACATAAGAACAATTCTCTTGTATGGAGCTACAGCATGGAAAACAAAACATGGAAAGCACCCAACAAAAGATCTGAAGGTAAAGCTTCAAGAAAAGTATCAGTGGAATTAAAATAAGATAAAATGGCAAGAAATAAATAAATTCAAGAGATGACAGGATAGGATTATAACAATGCCACAACCACAAGGAGATGAACTTTGAGATCAAGTGATGGAGATTGACATGGGTTAGATATGCTACTACTTGTGAACACAGGCAGAGGGGCCAAGAGCTTTTGTCTCTGTTTTATGCACCTCTAGTCGTTACAAAGACCAAAGTTGAATATCTTCTTCTTCTTGCGATCGCATCTTTGATGTTTACACCGTCAGACGAGTTCTCATGATGAATTCGACTGTTGTTTGAAGTTACTCTTTAGCTCTATATAGCTTTGAGTTTAGTGTTGAGTCATTGGGCCAGTATATCTTTCTTAACTGGTCATACAGAGGACAATCCTGTAGAACATGCTCAGCAGTTTGTTCGTTTAATCCACATGTGCACAGTGGTGAAGCAGACAATCGTAGCTTGTGCATGTGTTTATTCAGTTTGTTATGCCCTGTCCTGAGTCGAAAAATAGTTATCTGTCCCTGCCGGTCGAGAGTGTGATAGTCGTCTTTGGGTTGGTTCTGTTCTCTTCTGATAGTCTGGATAGCTCTCTTTTTCTCAAAGTATGTGACTTCATTATCTTCTTGTTCACATTCTCCTCCCTTTTTTGCAAGTTTATCTGCCTTTTCATTTCCGGGTACACCACAATGAGATGGTACCCACTGAAGTATGGTTCTCTTTTTGGCAGCTACCTTGTTTAGTTCATTTCTCAGATGCGGGAGTTTACCACCCTTGAGAGCTTGCAGTGCATCTGTGAGGATGACTACCTGGTGGCAGTCAGAGTTGGTGTTATAAATCATATTTGCAGCTTGCTCTAGAGCTTGAACCTCAGCTGTATAGTTGGAACAGAATTTACCAGTGGGAATGTGCCTAGTCTCATAGTGGTTGTCAGGATATGAGATAAAGATACCGACACCTCCATTCCTAACAGCATTAGTTGCTGATCCATCTGTATAGGCATGTATCCATGATTGATCGGGATAGCTTTCTTGGATCATACTTAATGTAGCAGTTCGTTTTTGCAGATCATTATACTCACATCCACTTGTGAGACCACTGACTGATGTATTAATCTGGAGGGCATTGCTGGCCTGCTCCCATGGTACAGGGTATAGGGTGGGCTTCAGTGGTGTTGTCTTCATGGATAGGTCTTCTTGATGCTGTCTTTTAAGTCTTTTTCCCCGATGCACAAAGCTGCTACGCTTTAGACGTCCCAATGCCAGATCATCTAGTCTTGCCTTCATTGAGTGCGTTGGCATACTGTTGTACTTTTCCATCTGGATCATGGTTTTTGTGTCTCTTCTATGGGACAATGTCTGTAATCCAGCAACCTTCTGCATCTCTGTTATTGGTGTAGTTTTCATGGCTCCTGTAATGAGCCTGAGAGCTTGATTTTGCACCTTGTCCAAAGACTGCAGATGTGAGTTAGCAGCTGATGACCATGCTGCTGAGCTAAACTCTAAGTGTGGTCTTATTACTCCATTATAAATCTTCTTTAGATTTCGTTCATTTGCTCCCCAGTTGGTACCTGCTAATTTTCTGAGTATGCCAAGTCGTCTTCGGGCCTTTCCTTCTGCATTTTCAATATGCTTATTCCATGTAAGCCTTTGGTCAAATGTCACCCCAAGATAGGTGGGGTAGCTTTCTTCCTTGATCACGGTTGTCCCTAGGTGTATGTTAGCTGCTTTGTCCTTGGGGGAGAGGGAGAACAGTGTTGTGGAGGTTTTGTCTGTGTTTATTGTTGAATATCTGAAAGTTAAATAAGGCTTACACATCACTGGAATTATAGACAATGCTTATTAGTACCTGGATGGACAAAGACAAGATCAAAATAGTACACTATATCATAAATGCTAGATGGACTGACAGCATGGCACAGAGGTCACCAAGACAGCCCACAGGCAAGAAACTGCAGACAGAAATCATCGCCTAAGCCAGTCATTTCAAAGTTGATGATGATGTTTTACAACTGACTATAGTGTGGATCCTGGGTCTGTACAGGGGAGAAATAAATGAGACCCTTCTTCTTCTTCTTCTTTCGTCCTTACCCAACGACCGGCAAAGCAGTCAGTGGCCATTACGCCTAGTGGCGTCTTAAGGGCAACAGCGAATAGATTTTCTTTGCCGTTGTTCCCATCACGCCTAATGGCGTCTTTAGGGCAACGACAAATCAATCCGTTTGTCGTTGTTTCCGTAATCAAAGTGACTGGCAAACGGGTGATCAGCCCGTTGGTAAATGAGACCCTATGTCGCTTGAATTACAGTTTACATCAGTCATCTTGCTGGGAACAGAGTTAGGGTTAAGGTTAGTGGCAGAGTAGTAAATTAAGAGTGCTATTAAGTGTTTACTTAAAGTGAATATTATTAAAAGTTTTAACACTAGGATTTTGGGTTAGGGTTAGACAGAAGCACAGCCGCAAACACTAACCGTTACCCCTCCCTGTTTGCGACAAGATGGCTGACGCACATTAATTTGTGATTTAATGTTCTATGCCTTGCAACGTATGTCATAAAAGGCAGATATAGATGTGTAGAAAATCCAGACAGCTAGAAAAACTTACTCCATCTGGCAGACATTTTAAATAGTTTTAAAATTATAAACAGAAGAAAATTAATTCCAGAACCATTCATAAAGTGAATCAATAGAAAATCTGTGCCTAAATCTTATTTCATGAAGTTTTGTTAAACTCTACATCATTAGAATTATGCCTTACACTTCACAGAATATGAAATCTTATTTCATGAAGTTTTGTTAAACTCTACATGCACATAATTATATCATACACGTCAAAGAATACCCTACATCAGCAACAGGCAACCTAGAAGCAGTGGTGATCTACTTTAGAAACACTGAACTTTTTAAAGATATATCTTTTCAAAAACAGGAGCAGCGGTAGAGCAGTGGTTGGTGCACTGGCTTCCTAGCTCAGTGGTCCATGGTTCGATCCCCAGTTGAGTTGGGATTTTTTAGACCGCAAATGGCTCCGGGGTCTACCCAGCCTCAAAAATTGGGTACCAGAGCAACTCTGGGAAGGTTAAGGCGGCCGGCGTGATGCTGACCACATCACCCCTAGTGTGCTGATAGTCAAGAAAATATGGGCCTAACACCATATTCCCAATATGCCTCACTGGGCGTGAAACAGGATCCTTTACCTTTTTCTTATAAAAACACACCTTTTATCAGGTTTCAGAATATTTATAATTTGTTCAGCCTATATGTAACTTTTGTCACAGTTGGCCGATCTGTTTCCTGTAAGTCCATCACCAGAGTAGTAGAAACTAAATTATATTTAAACAAAAACCAATTTTATTTCAAAGAAAAGAACGTGATCCCATCTCATGCAACTCTCAAGGTGAATGACTGTAAACTAGCTCATGAGTTTTCACTGGGAATGAGGCAAAAGTACATTTGATCCTGGGAATACCGCACCTTGAAATGCCAGCGGGTCACGGCTGGTCTGAAATTTCTCTAACTTTAAAATTTGTTCTCCTTCCCCACTCTGTAACCTAATTATCTACCAAATTATCCCCTGTGATAGCACTTCTCATCTGACTTACAACAACAATAAATCCCTATAAAACAGTCCTCCTCCCTGTATAAGTTATATATTACACCTTAAATAGGTTATAAGTTATACATTACACCTTAAATAGGTTACAAGTTATATATTTGATGCGTGATGCCATATGATGATGGATGGTATCCGCATGTCTGGTTTTGTGTAGTGTGTAGATGATGTACAGTCAAACAATGATCATACAAAAACAGGGCAATCCACACAAGGACGTCAGTTAACTCACGACGTATAAAGTCAATGATGCTTGTAACAGCTAGTGACGTTTTTCTGTATCATTTATTGTGGACGCCACAGTGACAAAATGTATACGCGAATATGTAGGTACATCAGACAGTCATTATCACAGCAACAATGTCAGTATAGCAATGGACGGTAGACAGCATCATAATAAAGGTGATTCACAGGCATGTCAATACATTATAAGGCTGTAATGTAGTCGGGAAAACTCTCCATCCCTTTCTATCTTAGCCAGGAGATAACCAGATGTATGAGATCAGTTCACTCTCCTTAATCTGACTTCAGCAAGACAGACACGTCTTCTAAAGTATAAATAATGTCCTCAAAAAATCCTCTAGATAACAAAAGGTTTCAAACCTAGTTCATGTAGCGAAGTAGCAAGTAATGGTCCTTGGGACATGCATCAACCCGATGCGGTTCAATGTAGCAATATGTGAGCTGAGAAAACATCTCGTGATGACGACTTTCAAAGACAGGCTACGAATCAAATGTCACTCACGGACAAAAATCGATAAAGTTAATGTAAATGTAATTTACCTTGCCTTCAGGAAATAACCACAGAAATAATACGCTTTTCCGGCGTGTGGAAATACACTAGAGGTATCATCTCGAATAAACGAAATATCCATAAGAGGACTCACATTCCTGACAGAATAAATTAGCAGAGACGCTCCACAGAGACGTCCCTTCGCTATCGAAATCTTCGCTCACTGACTGGTGGGCGGAAACCCGTTCGACAAAGACCCAAGATTTGGGCATGCGCAGTCCAGCGCGAATCGACCACCGCTCAGAAAACTTAAGACACAAGGACCTTTACCAAGAACCAGCTTAAGAATGATTACCTTATAAGGATAACCCAACAGGTTGCCAACCGCTTTTTAAAAAGCGGCCTAGCCAGTCCATACATGGACTCGATTCAAGAACGCGTAACAAACTTAACTGCTATCGATACCAACGCGAGGAGACAACTGCTTACAATGAAAAGTGACTATAAATTTCAAGCAATTGTTCCCCTTGCATTACAAAATAAATATCTTGTACACCAAAACGATGTTGCGAGAATTTCACACGCAACAATATTACACCTTAAATAGGTTATGTTATATATTACACCTTAAATAGGTTATAAGTTATATATTACACCTTAAATAGGTTATAAGTTATATATTACACCTTAAATAGGTTACAAGTTATATATTACACCTTAAATAGGTTACAAGTTATATATTACACCTTAAATAGGTTACAAGTTATATATTACACCTTAAATATGTTATAAGTTATATATTACATCTTAAATGATCTACCGGTATATCAGGAACTACCTTATGCTGACCCCTGACCTATAAGGTTCCTAAGGGTCCATGAGGAAATAAAAGAAAGAATTGAACCACTGTTCAAACCAGGCTAGTCATACAAGGGGAGACAAGTTGTGAACAGGGCTAGCAGACTCATCATGCAAAATAAACTGTTACAGGAAATGCCACTACAAGAGCACATCAGATGCACATGCTTCTTGCATAGCGCCAACTGCAGCAGTGGAATGATGCACTGCAGAGAGCAAAGAATGACATTCATTCATAGCAACTGACACCTTTATAGTTTATTGACAACAAAGTGAAAAGTGCAATGTGACTTACGCAATCTGATCAGACTTGTCTCTTGGCTTGGGATGTACCATGTACTCTGGTTCAGACAGCCAGCATGGCACCAACATGGCTAGTGTCCGTTTCAATACTCCCCTCCATCTAAAAAATATTTCATTTTCATCCTGCACTTCAGATTGGGGCATTTTTTGCATCTCTCCTCCGCAAGATTTACAGAGTTTTCCAAGAGTTTGAATTTTATACTTAGTATCATGGTTTTGTGATTTATTCCTTGATTTGATAATGCCTGCTGACTCCTTGTTTTCAAGCCCATGAGATGAGCTAGAATGACGGGGTTCATCTGTCTGAACTGGCCTTTGGGATTTTGAAAATTCAGTTTTTGACTTGAGATTTTTCTTGCTGTCCATCACACAGTGTTCCTCTGTGCACAACTGCCCATCAGATTCACAACTGTCTGTACTGCTTGTGGACGATTTACGAATTGGTACACTGCTTAAATTTGTGTGACCTGTAGATGTATTTATGTTTGTACATGTGCTTCTATTTCTGTATCTGGTTCTGTTACACTTGTTGTAGTGTTTCATCAAATCCGTTAATTTAGCCACAACCATGATGAAAATTTAAGGATACTTTGCACTAGACTGCCAACATACTAATTAATACTGTGTTTCAAAAGCTAAATCATAATTCAAGCCAGCGTGTGGCTGCAAGGAATCGGAAACTTATGAATATTCCAGGAAGATGTTAATGTAGGACTAGTCCTATATGTTGTCTTTAATAACAGCTTTTTATGATTATTTCTTCTGTTTTCCGAAAAATGTCACACTATGATATCACCGGACTTGGAAAAAATCGCATATGGCAATCATATCCTAATGCATTCCATTTTACATGCTTCAGTCTGTTGGCTCCAGAATTGTCTGTTCAACGATTCCATGAAAAAGAGCTACAATACACCGGGGTCCTACCACATAAACGCACAAAAATAAGTATGAATAAACAATTTTTTTACTCTTAAACGTAATTCTGCACCGTTCAATCGAAATAATTCTGAAACTTGATTGTCAGAAGCCCAACAGAATTTTTGCCCGGGAACAAATCTGCTCTTCGCCTTTTAAAATTGCCAAGGAATTACTAACAGTCCGCAAATAAGCACACTTGACAGTGAAGGCCTCTGACTTAGTCAAAATACTGCGATTATCCAATGCGATACCATTGAGACAGAACAAAATAAACAGTGAACAACTCCCAGCTTTACTACATTAATTTCATTTGCACTTCAACGGCACGGAATAATGTTAAAGCTAGTCACCATTTTCTAATCTATAGATTGTCACAGAGATGCACGCCTCTCCGTGGCAGAGACAATTGCAGATTTCCTACTTTTGCAAGCCACAAAAACACAGAGCAACAGCCAATCACATCAAGCAAAGCCGTCAACAAAGATGTCCGCAAACAATACGGTTATTTTTAGTAACGTCATGTCCTACTTACATGCCAGCGGCATGTATGTAAGAGGTCAAGGCTAACGTGCCTTTGCCAAAACTGACATAACCTTTTCAGGGGACACAACAATAAGAATGCCGATGGGGCATAGATTAGGTTAGTGTCTTGGTGCATTGTAATTTCTATAAAATATAGATTTTAAGCGGATTC
This sequence comes from Oreohelix idahoensis, assembly GCA_024509875.1. Classification (NCBI taxonomy): domain Eukaryota; kingdom Metazoa; phylum Mollusca; class Gastropoda; order Stylommatophora; family Oreohelicidae; genus Oreohelix; species Oreohelix idahoensis. The sequence continues at coordinate 407,584 of JAMPIV010004858.1, read as the reverse complement.
TAACGCTGAAATTTATCAAACCATACTTACAGCTTTTCTGTGCTTGAATATGACTCACTGCTTTCAATCTTTTGAGTCTCTTCCACTTTATTTGCACTTTTCGAATGCCTCTGGCGAGGTTTTGTCAACATCTTAAAACTATAAGGGTCGAACTAATAATGTTATCCAGATTTTTTTAAACGCCGAAATATCTTGCCAGACGGGAGACTGCGAGTGGATACGGTAGATCACGATTTTAATATTATTCTGTGAAATTGTACAATTTCTGCCACCGTTCCAGCGTCCTATTGTCTAAACCAGGGGTCGGCAGCCCAGGAGCTTTTGGGATCTACTTAAGTAACCCAATAATGATATATATATATATATATATATATATATATATATATATATATATATATATATATATATATATATATATATATATATATATATATATATATATATATATATATATATATATACAGGGTGGCCCCAAAAAAGTGAGAACATCTCGTACAATGTAACATAATTACATCAAAATTTGTTTAACTGTATCCATAATAGCTTAAATAGTTTACTGATTTACTTACTTAGCTATTTAATTACATGACGTTATTATTACGACAATTTCCGGTCGCCCATAACTGGACATTACAGCAGGACGGAGCTCCATCACATACAGCCAGAAATACGATAAACTTTCTTCATCAGGAGAATGTTACCTTTATCGAGCCAAACATGTGGCCACCGCACAGTCCTGATATAAACCCAGTCGATTATGCCATATGGGGTGCATTGCAAGAAAAAGTCTACCGTCGGCTAAAATTTACCACAGTTGAGCAGCTCAAGTTGGCAATAATCGAGGAATGGAGAAATCTAGGGCAGCGCTTTATTGACAGAAGCATTAACGAGTGGCGCCAACGCTTACAAAAAGTCGTTGAGAAGCAGGGGGGACACATTGAACATGTTTTCTGATTAGCGTAATTACTTGGCATACAACTGTAAATGACAATACACTATATTAATTCAATTATATTAAATAACCCTTTGATACGAGATGTTCTCACTTTCTTTGGGCCACCCTGTATATATATATATATATATATATATATATATATATATATATATATATATATATATATATATATATATATATATATATATATATATATATATATATATATATATATATACATACTGAAGCACATTAAAAACGCACCACCTGTATAATCCAGGAACAGAGTGTGAAATGTAAATATAAGTGTTTACAAGTTTACATATTTGGAATCTTTATTCATTTTCCTATGAATCCATGCTGGTCATTAATTTGTACATTTGATTGTTATGAAATTCATTGCATTCTGTGCAGGCAAGGGAGAAAACCAAAAATGCAACCAATAAAAAAAATCATTCACACTATCCTCAGTATCTGGTATGTCCACCGTGTGCTTGCAAACAAGTTTGGCAGCGGCTCCGCATGGAACGCACAAGTCTCTGAAGGAAATTCCGGGGAATCAAGTCCCATTCACGTGTAAGAGCAGCTTCGAGCTGTTGCAGATTAGCTGGAGAACCTTGCCTGTAGACTCTGCGTCCAAGCTCGTCCCACAGATGTTCTATAGGGGACATGTCTGGTGATAGGGCAGGCCAATCAATCGTCACAATGTTCTGCTGCTGTAGATATTGCTGCGTAATGCATGCGGTGTGCGCACGTGCGTTATCCTGCTGGAGAAGCTGCAAGTCTGGATAATTTGTGAACGCAGGAGCAAGCAATGCATCCAGAACCTCATCTCGATATGTCACAGCATTAACATTTCCACGGAAGACGTGAAGAGGCAAGCGATGGTGAAAACTGAATCCTCCCCAAATGTGAATACTGCCACCTCCAAATCGGTTGTGCTGACGAACACAGCAATCTGCAAAGCGCTCTCCACATCGTCGTCAAATCCGCATACGTCCATCAGCAAAGGATATGTTGAATCTGCTCTCGTCTGTGAATAGGACAGCATTCCACTGCAGTCTAGTCCATCTGACATGTTGCTGTGCCCATTGCATTCGCTGCTGACGATGTCTGTGAGTCAAGTTTGGCCCAACATAAGGTCGTCTTGCAGTAAGGCCTGTATCTCTGAGTCGTCGTATGACTGTCATTCGAGAGACTTGCCCACGTCTACCCACTATTGCTCTTGCTATTTGACTTGCCGGGAGAGAACAATTCCTTAGGTGACTCAGCACAATATGACGATCTTGCGCAGGGGTAGTAACTCGTGGTTGGCCACTCCGAAGTCTATCCCGGGCCCTGCCAGTGGTTCCGTAACGCTCATTGAGACGTACAATAGTGCTGTGGTGGCAATTCATCCTTCTGGCAATGGCCCGCGAGCTCATTCCGGTCTCCAACATACCAATGGCTCGTTGGCGGTCGTTTTCAGATAGTCGTGGCATTTCAAGCACATGTACTGGGTGTTTTGTCTCAACGGCCTTTTTATACCGAGTATACTGCCACAACGCGTACACATTTTCAGGGTCATAGCTGTTGGGAATCGTGTTGCATGTGTAACTTTCATTGTTTTCATGTAATCTGTACACAAACCCGTGGGTTGAATCATGCACTTTCCATTCCAGCAGTCATTCGCTCTCTACCTCATGACAAACACGGGGAAAATCCATTCCCACACTTTTTTTTCCAGCTTCTCGGCATCAGTACATATAATAGTGGTGCGTTTTTAATGTGCTTCAGTATATATGTAAAGCATATTTGCTAACATTTGGGTGTGCTTAGTTAACATCTTAATGCTCTAATTTTTTAAAGGAGTAATTCAATTCCAAAATGTATTGGGTTAGAGCAGAGGTTTTCAAACTGTGCGTCGCGGCTCCCAGGGGCGTCGCGGCCCTCGGCTAAGGGCGTCGCGGTGGCTTGGGAAAAGTGTTGGGCTCGATATTATGAGCCAAGGTCCATCAATAAATATATATCTTCGTAGTATAGAGAGGAGCCGCGGTGATTTATGCACAGGTCAAGGGAGCCGCGGACCAAAAAAGTTTGAAAACCTCTGGGTTAGAGAATCAAATGCAGCTGGCGATTTTAATGATAATGATACGAATAATAATAATAATATTAATATAGAAGTATGAATGGCTTTGTAAGATTGTACATTTCAATTCTGGATAATGAGTAGAGCCAGAAACATTGAATACTGATTGTAACGAGAGATTGATTTATTGCAATACTTTAGTGAACATGGTAGAGATTAAACAGAAACAATGTGTTATGAAGAACTAGTAGTGATGGTGGCTAACTGTACATGTTGAAGATGTCTTTTATGATATTTCTGATTGATTGACGTAAGCAAGACGGTACATAACTTTATGGCGTACATATTGTTTGTCTCACATGTATAAACTGTAGAGCAGCAGTACAAAAGACAAATATGGGTCTGTACTGTGAATTCTGACGGACGGGCGACACAAAGACTTGATATTTAATCTGTCCCAAATGGCGGATTACCGAAGTCGTGTTGTATCTTCCCCAGTTCTTTAGGGTAGACTACACCAGGAGCTTCTGTCTTCATCGATGACGCTAAACCTGGATCAGGGAAAGAGAACATCATCATCCCCTGAGATAGATCTGCACCTATCATCCAATCCTTTACTTTCACTTGGAGAAATCAGGGAGTGACCAGGATTGCTGTCAGGAATCCATATTAGTGACACTATTAAGAACCAAACACTAAATTCAATCGTATTTCAGAAATGTCCTTAATGATGAATTATCAACAGTTTTGTAAACCACTAAATTTAATCGAACTTCAGAAATGTCCTTAATGATGAATTATCAACAGTTTTGTACACCACTCAACTAAACACACCTTCACGAATGTCTTTAACGATGAGAGATAAGTAGTGTTTGTTTACTAAACTCAAGAACTAAAATTCTGTAACACTGTGACGAATTGTCAGTAACTTTATAGAAACGATTGCATTTTTGATTATCTTAAATTCTATATAAATTATAAATATAAATATAAATATAAATAAAAATAAATAAATATAAATAAATAAATAAATAAATAAATAAATAAATAAATATAAATAAATAAATAAATAAATAAATAAATAAATATATAAATATATATAAATATATATAAATATATATAAATATATATATATATATATATATATATATATATATATATATATATATATATATATATATATATATATATATATATATATATATATATATATATATATATATATATATATATATATATATATATATATATATATATATATATATATATATATATATATATATAGATATATATAATGACATTTTTATTTATTTTCATCAGTAAAGTTTCATTGTAATTTTTAAAAATCAAGAATAGTTATTGACTCTTCTTTGGTGTTACAGTGATGTCTATTACTGTAAGATTATGTCACATTTGTATTTAATTAATGGGGGCTCTTTCTAATAATTCAGTACCTTAGGGAAAAGTGGCCTGGATACCTACTAGCTCTTAGTTTACTCAGAGGATTCTCAACCTGCTAAGAGACAGTTAATTTCCAGTATTCCTATAAATAGATCTGCCAGTGATTCTCACTCTATATTCTTCCTGCGGAACTTATACTTACATTTTCCGCAGATTTTCCTGGAGCCAAATTTCAGTGAGATTATCTTAGACAGTTCTGGTACTTATTCATACTTTCATTTTCTTCCATCTATCCAGCTCGCATTCAATATAATCAGCCATCCACAAAGTGGGGTCCCGTCCGGGATTTAACTCATTCCCCAGTGAGGCGCTCATTGGGATATGGCCTTACATCTCCCTAGATAATTACTGCAGTAGAGGACGTGATCCATAACTGTAGATCTCAGTTGGGGTTTAAATGAACATAGCCTATAAACAGTTTCCTTATTTTGGACTAACACTGTTAAAGTTATCTAAATTATTCTCCCTGAACTTTGAATATATTTACTGCATTATCGGTAATTTGATAATGTAGGACTTTCGGTTGAAAGTGGTTGGTTCTTCTTCTTCTTCTTCTTGCGATCGCATCTTTGATGTTTACACCGTCAGACGAGTTCTCATGATGAATTCGACTGTTGTTTGAAGTTCCTCTTTAACTCCATATAGCTTTGAGTTTAGTGTTGAGTCATTGGGCCAGTATATTTTTCTTAACTGGTCATACAGAGGACAGTCCTGTAGAACATGCTCAGCAGTTTGTTCGTTTAATCCACATGTGCACAGTGGTGAAGCAGACAATCGTAGCTTGTGCATGTGTTTATTCAGTTTGTTATGCCCTGTCCTGAGTCGAAAAATAGTTATCTGTCCCTGCCGGTCGAGAGTGTGATAGTCGTCTTTGGGTTGGTTCTGTTCTCTTCTGATAGTCTGGATAGCTCTCTTTTTCTCAAAGTATGTGACTTCATTATCTTCGTGTTCACATTCTCCTCCCTTTTTTGCAAGTTTATCTGCCTTTTCATTTCCGGGTACACCACAATGAGATGGTACCCACTGAAGTATGGTTCTCTTTTTGGCAGCTACCTTGTTTATTTCATTTCTCAGATGCGGGAGTTTACCACCCTTGAGAGCTTGCAGGACAGACAGTGCATCTGTGAGGATGACTACCTGGTGGCAGTCAGAGTTGGTGTTATAAATCATATTTGCAGCTTGCTCTAGAGCTTGAACCTCAGCTGTATAGTTGGAACAGAATTTACCAGTGGGAATGTGCCTAGTCTCATAGTGGTTGTCAGGATATGAGATAAAGATACCGGCACCTCCATTCCTAACATCATTAGTTGCTGATCCATCTGTATAGGCATGTATCCATGATTGATCGGGATAGCTTTCTTGGATCATACTCAATGTAGCAGTTCGTTTTTGCAGATCATTATACTCACATCCACTTGTGAGACCACTGACTGATGTATTAAGTTGGAGGGCACTGCTGGCCTGCTCCCATGGTACAGGGTATAGGGTGGGCTTCAGTGGTGTTGTCTTCATGGATAGGTCTTGTTGCGTGCATATTTTGACGCACATATTACAAAAATCGATATGGCTATTTAATATGGAAAAAATATAGACATTCATTCATTTGTGTATGAAAATGCTGTCTATGGTAAAAGCGAGAGAATCCATGTTTGATTCACACTTTTAATTATAGGAGTAATCGTTCTTGATATTGATCCGGCGCATGGATTGCTCTTACGTTTGTACTTATTTTTTAGGGCCAGAAAATATATTAATTTGCTTATTATGTTTATGGCCTGAATTCATATGTATTACATATTATTAGTACAAGTAGAATCAGTCCTATATTGTATATTTTGGATGGGTAGGCGGGACTAGATTCTTATTATTCCGGTCTAGCGGAAGTATGAGTTGTCTTGACAAGTCGTGATGAGTTCCGATGTACCGTGATAATGGCTGGTACGCACTTTTCAAAGGGCTGGTAGATTGTTAAGGAAATATAATTCAGGAAGTGGTTTTCTTCTAAAGGAGATGGTATCTCTACTATAGTTTATGTTAGAGACTCTCCTAAGGTACGGTACAATGTACAATTCGGACTCCATGTACTGCCAGACCCTATTTTGATGATCTCATGTCGATTCGACCTAGATGGAACATTGTGCTTCGTATCGCTAGGGTCGTGTTTTGTATCGACAAAGATGACAGACTTTCCTACAGCGGTTATGGCTACGTGAATTAACCTGATCATCGTAGAGCTGTATGGGAACATTTATGAAATCATTTATATACCCATTATAAATTAACTCTGGCTTATATTCTCCTTCCTATGAATGAGTGAACGACAACTCAGGGAGGCGGCCATGTTAGATTTCGGTCATCATATGTTTTGATCACTGCCAAGAGAACAGATTATTTATCCTATTATCGGACAGTGACAGGGAGATCTCAATCTTGCTAGAAACCCCCTCTTTCGTGGTTTCATAATATATGCTACAAACTATGGACGTCAAGTAACCTTAGTTATTTACCGATCTGCCTTCACTGACGCGTTTAGTCAGATAGGGGGATGCGGCCATAATATATCATGACATTGAACTTTTGATGTACTGCCCATTATTTCTGAATGTGTCATGACTTCAGATCTGCTATGTATACCTACAAATTGATATGTCAACATACCATGATGTACTCGTATGTCCCAGTGTGTACGTCTGAATAAATTGAGTAAACAAAGATTCCAGCAGTCTGCATTGGTGCCTTGTAGACACATGTGTATGAGTGGTTATATTGGTCAGCACACGAACAGTACACCATTCGCGGTAATCACACTCTACACTTCTACTTCATACATACACCATCCTGCGTCGGTTGGAGTGACCAAGTTTAGGGCCTGCTTCCCCTGGAGCCTTTGCCTTCCCTAACTCAGGACTAGGGTGAGTTACCCATTTACAGCTGGGTAGACTGGGGGGCATGCCTGATCTCAACAACACACCACTCTTCCTTACAGAGCATACAGACTGACACTTTACAGAGTGGAAAGAAGAAAAGAAACTTTACAGTGGCGAGCCAGATTCCTGGGTCCAGCTTACGCAGTTTTGTGTTGAGAATCACAGTTTACAGCTGAAAGAACATTTGTTTGAACACATCAACACCAGTAGGACAGCTATACAGTCGATGTCAGCTTGACCTGTATTACCGATAGGATGCTGTATCTAGGTCAGCGCTTGTTGACAGTTTTTCGCTGTACAGACAGTATTACACAGGACAGTGGTATCAAGTGTAGAAAATATCTGGAGCAGTATTGTTGACATTTCTCAACGTACAGAAGAATCACAGTGTTGTTGAACATAAAGTGCATAGTTCATCGTTGGATCTTCATATGCTCAAAAGAGAAAAAATTGACAGTGTAATAGTTTAGAATTAAATCTATTACTCAATAAAGTGGCAAGTTATTAGAATTAAAATAAACTGTGCCTGCTTTACAACACTATACCTGCAACACATTCCATTCATGACATAAATTATATTGTATGCTATATGCTATTTATGCTTACATGTTATTTGTTTATATGTGTAGGTGTTTATATGTTGCGGGCCTGGATGGGAGGTGACTAGAACAGGAAATACCGAATGATATTGGTCTTGTTCTGGCGTTCGATAGGGAGCAATTTCTTAATTGAAATTTGCATGCAACATAGTTTGCAAATATTTGGTTAGTTGTGACGACTGTTTCATATTTGTATTTGTAACATTTTTTCTGTTCTTTATTTTTGTTTTTGATTTGTTTGTATAATTGTAGGTCTCATCTTTCCTTTCATTTCAGTTTTTTACACCCTTATGTTTATACACTGTGGCGTTATTTGTCTTGTCATTTTATTATTGCAGTTATCATCACGGTTTCTGTGATCATTTTTTTCATTTCTCCTATTTAATTTAATTTGATCTCTGCAAATGTGTTCATATTGTATTTTCTTGTTTGTCCTTTGTAATGTCTTTAGTTGACATATGACATAGGAGTTATAGTGGTATACACTGATAGTATAGTACAGATCAGTACTTTATGATTGTTATTGTTATAAAACAAAATGTACAAGACCTTTGTAAGGCTTGTCTCCCAAAGTGATTGGTAAAGGGAAATATTTTTTCCACAGGTACTCAAGTGATCTTTGATTACATTGAGGTATACAAGACCTTTGTAAGGCTTGTCTCCCACAGTATTTGAGATACAGTTATTGTGTCCATAGGTACTCAAGTTATCATTGGTTATTATAAACCATACAAGTTTGGACTAAGACTAAGTCTATGGTATAGACTTGTCTCTCATTAACGTGAAAGAGGGTAATTTATTTACTTTTTCAGGTTTCTGATTTAAGAAGACAATATGTCTACATTAGATTATTTCATTGCACAAGGAAAATCTCTTGATAAGACTGGAAAAGACTTAGAACAATGGGCTGTTGCTCAATATGACAAAGCATTAGCTGCAGAAGAGAAAAAAATTGCTGCTGCTGTTGAAGAAAGAAAAGCTGCTGCTGAGGAAAAAAAAGCTGCGGCTGAGGAGAGAAAACTTCAAATAGAAGAAAAAAAAGCTGCTGCAGAAGAAAGGAAAGCTCTAGCTGAAGAAAAAAGATTAGAAAAAGAAGCTGATACTGCTGCTGAACTTAAGAAATTGCAGATGCAAGTGGAGGAAAGGAGATTTGATGCAGAACAGAAGAAATTAGAAGCTGATGCAGAACAGAAAAAATTAGAAGCTGCTGCAGAACAGAAAAAATTAGAAGTTGCTGCTGCTGCAGAACAGAAAAAATTAGAAGTTGCTGCTGCTGCAGAACAGAAAAAATTAGAAGCTGTTGCTGCTGCAGAACAGAAAAGATTAGATAGAGAAGCTGAAGAGAGAAAAGCAATAAGAGAACATGAGTTTGAATTAGAGAAATTAAAATTGACATGTATGAGTAATGTTAATCAGGCATCTGGTAGTAATGGTAAACCCTTTGTGTACAAGGTCAAGGTACCAGCGTTTAACCCTACCAGTGATGACATAACATTTTGGCTTTCTAGATTTGAACGGGCTTGTCGATCTCATAATGTTGACAAATCACAGTATGTGAATCAGTTGTCTGAAAATCTAAAAGGGGAGTCTCTGAGTAAGTTATATTTTGTTGAAGAGGCCGACAAAGATAATTATGATGCTGTTAGGGCAGCTTTGATAAAGAGATATCAGCTGTCTGAGGAAGGTTACCGTCTTTTGTTTAAAACAATGAGACCTGAGGTAGGTGTAGAATTCTCAGATTTCATCTCAAAAGCACGAATTACACTTTCACGATGGATTGAATTATCCAAAACAGAGAAAACATTTGATGGTCTTACGGATTTATTGCTAAGAGACAAGGTCATGTCTTCTGTAAATAAATCATTCCTAGAGTTCTTACATGAGCGTAAACCTGGTACAATAAAGCAAATGGAAGAATATTGTGACCAGTATGCCACGGCACACCCTGACATGATTCTTAGTAACTCTAACATTAAAGAGAGTATGCCAGTTGCTTCGGCAACAGAATATAATCAGAATTACTCACACAAATTCCAAGGAGCTAAAAATAAATTTGATAAAAAGGTTAATTGGAATAAGTATCAAAACCAAGATAACCACTCAAATCAGGGTTCTTCTTCGAAGAACTGGAATCGGGCTGATAGTCCTCGACACGCGAGGGGTACCCATAATGTTAGAAATTCTCGGAAAGGGAGTAGCTATAGGAACTACCCAAGTGCTTCACGGAGACAAAAGAAACAATATTACAGGGATACTCAATATAATGAGCATGATGATTATGATCATGAATATTATGATTCAAACCCAAATAGGGGTTATAACAGAGGCAATAATAATTATAGAGACAATTATAACCGAGGTAGATCACAACACAAAAGACATGGTAAATCTTATTACCAGGCTAACTCTGCACAACAGGAGTTCCACGACACCGATAATCAGAATAATGATAAAAAAGACTCCAACAGTGTAGCAAATTCCGCTTTCGATTTTGCTAGAGCATCTGAGTGTTCGCAATGCAAAACATTATTCGATCCAACCACAGTGTCTACTTTAAGCTGCGGTCACCCGCTTCCCGCTCTCCATGCGTCAATTGCGCATAATGGAAGGGGTGCTCTTGTCTTTAATAGGGGCCTAATAGATGGTACTCCGGTATCAATTCTTTTCGATTCGGGGTGCACTACCATTGGAGTGAGGCAATCACTCGTAAATCCTTCTCGAGCTACAGGCAATATAGTCAAATGTGTAACATTTGGTGGCACATTGGAGAAGTACTCCACTGCCATTATCAATATTGCTACGCCTTTCTTTACAGGAGAGGTGCAAGCATGTCTCTTGCCGAATCCGATCGCTGATCTTATCATCGGTCGCATTCATGGAGTGAAAGAATGCACTCCACAGCAAATTTCTAATTGGGAAAATGTTAATATGCAATCTGCTAATGCAGTAATCACTAGGGCTCAAGCTCTTAATATGCCACAATCTTCACATTCTGAAGATAATGATGCGCAGATCCAAGATGATCCCTTGGAGATTTCCCACGATTCCTTTATCAAACAGCAGGAAGATGATCCTACTCTAAAGAAATTCTTTACTCTGGCAACAAAAGGTGATCCGAATAAGGATACAAATCGTAAATCTTGGATTACGATGAAGAATGGCGTACTTGTACGTATGGTACAAGACTCCGCTAAGTCCATTCATTCTCAAATCCTTGTGCCTAAAAATATGAGAGTTAAAATCTTACAGCACGCTCATGATTCGCAGTGTGCTGGACATATGGGTTTTTCCCGTACTAAAGCTAGAGTTCTTCAATCTTTCTTTTGGCCTGCTGTGAATAAGGACATACGAATCTATTGTCGATCTTGTAAAGTATGTCAAGAGATTAAATCCAGAGGTCCACGCCATGATGCACCTATTCAGGCTGCAGACATTCCCATTCGGCCATTTCAAAAAATGGCGATAGACATCATTGGTCCATTTAAGATAAAGTCTGCTAGAGGACACCAATTTATTTTGACGTGTGTTGATATGTGCACACGTTGGCCGGAGGCTGTTCCTCTAAAGAGCATAACTACTGCTGATGTCGCAGATGCTCTTTGGTTAATATTTTCTCGTCTGGGGTTTCCAGCAGAAATATTATCCGACCATGGTACCCAACTCATATCGGATACCATGTCTCAAGTAATGTCGACTCTGAAGATAGAGAGATCGCTGAGTAGTATTTATCATCCTATGTCCAATGGGATGGTGGAACGTTTGAATAGAACTCTGAAAAACCTACTAGGTAAGATAACAGAAGATCATCCTCAGGATTGGGATAGGGTTTTACCCGCGGCTCTCTTTGCATATAGAGAGGTCGCCAACGAACATACAGGATTTTCTCCCTTTGAACTTGTCTTTGGCGCGAAACCGCGAGGTCCTATGTCCTTACTTCATGATCTTATAACTGCTGATAATATTGTCGATGACACAAAATCCTCTTATGAATATGTCATCGCACTTAGACACAAGATTATTGAAGCATGCAAATTGGCAACTGCTTCTTCTGAATTTGCGAAACAGAAGGCAAGGGAATTTGCCAATAAAAAGAGATGTTTGCGACAACTTTGTCCAGGTGACAAAGCATTTGTCTTGCTACCTTGTAGGGAAAATAGACTTCTCATTTCTTGGAAAGGTCCGTACGATATAATATCAAAAGTTTCCGATGTTGACAATATCGACGATATTGACGGGAAGCGTAAAACCTTCCACATCAACATGCTCACGGAATTCCATGAACGTCCTGATTATTTACAACCTGTTTTCCAGGCAACGGACGATTTTCCAGTCCAACATGGACAGTACTCATCTCTGTCAGTAATACAGGATGAGGAAACGAGTTTCTCGGATGTAAATTTACCTTTTCCAATGATTCCTCTTCACTCTAATGAATCATGGAAAGATGTTGCAATTTCTCCAGAATTATCTCCAGGAGAGCAGAAACAAGTTTCTACTATGTTAGAACAATTTCAGGATGTCCTTACTGACATTCCTGGTCAAACTGATGTCATTCAACATGACATTATTCTTACTGACCATAGTCCTATAAGAGTCAGACCGTATCCTATCCCGATACATTTTCAAGCACAGGTAGAGAAAGAGTTAGATGAGATGATAGAGTTAAAAATTATTGAACCATCCACATCAGCATATTCTTCGCCGATGGTTATAGTACGAAAAAAAGACAATAACATACGTCTTTGCGTGGATTATCGCAAATTGAATCAAGTGACTAAATTCGATGCTGAACCTATGCCTTTACTAGAAGAGCTACTTACGAGACTATCGAATTCTCACTTCTTTACTAAACTCGATTTGTCTAAGGGATATTGGCAAGTTCCACTATCCGAACACGCCAAACCGTTTACTGCTTTTTCGACGCCTAGGGGTCTATTCCAATGGAATTTCATGCCTTTCGGTCTTATGAACGCCCCTGCAACATTTGTACGCATGATGCGTCGAATCCTATCTCATCGCTCAGATGTCATTGCGTATCTTGATGACATCTGTCTTTTCAGTGATACTTGGAACGATCACTATAATGGTATAAATGAACTATTGTCTATCTTACGCGAGCATAACCTGACAGCGAAACCATCGAAAGCATGTATTGGTTTTAGCGAAATATCTTTCTTAGGACACCGTGTTGGTCATGGGTTCCTAAAAACAGAAGACCATAATACAAGTAAGATACTTAACATTTCTATTCCTAAGACTAAAAAGCAAGTACGAAGTCTCTTAGGTCTAATACAATTTTATGGACGATTCATCCCGAATCTGTCCTCCATTATGTCACCTCTTTCTTCCTTGCTAAAGAAAGGGTCTCCTAATGTAGTCCATTGGACTCAAGAATGTCAATCCTCTTTGGATAAGGTTAAAACTATGTTTTCTACTTCACCTATCCTAGTATTGCCTTCTAAGGATAAGACATTTATTCTTCGTAGTGACGCTTCATCCACCGGGATTGGAGCTGCACTAATGCAAGAGTACTCTGGAACTCTGCATCCTGTGATGTATATTTCTCGGAAATTAAATGCCGCAGAGAAGAATTACTCGGTCCTAGACCGTGAATTATTGGCTATGGTTTGGTCAATCCTTAAACTGCAAAGATTTCTTCTGGGCGCGCATTTCATTGTGGAAACTGACCAGAAAGCTCTTACGGCTATTCAGAGTAAAAATCTGAAGAGCGCGAGATCAACGCGATACGCGATTGCTCTACAGCCATTTCATTTTTCGGTGCGAGCTATCCGTGGGTCAGAAAATGTGATGGCAGATATTTTGTCTAGATGCCCACATGATTCATAACTGTTATACAACTTTGATACAGTTGTTTCTATGTTGAAATGTGTACACATATGTAATATATCATATATTGATTGTAACACTACTTAGCGGTTCATTGATATTTATTCACCGCTGATCTTTCAATTTTTTCGTCTTTGATGATCATGATGTTAAGATATCTTAGATGAAATTTATGTATAAACTAATGTGGAAATTGTGTCATTGCTAATATTGTAGTATGCGTTGGTGACACCTCTCTGGAAATATTAATACTTAGAGAAGTACCTTCTCTAAGGTCATAAAACTTATGCTTATCATCTGCGCATTGTTATTGGTGCGTTGTGAGCCTATTGTATGTTGCTCCTAGATGTGTTTCAAAAAAAAAAATGTACCATTTTTTTTCCCGAGGGGTGTGGTAATCTGTTGCGTGCATATTTTGACGCACATATTACAAAAATCGATATGGCTATTTAATATGGAAAAAATATAGACATTCATTCATTTGTGTATGAAAATGCTGTCTATGGTAAAAGCGAGAGAATCCATGTTTGATTCACACTTTTGATTATAGGAGTAATCGTTCTTGATATTGATCCGGCGCATGGATTGCTCTTACGTTTGTACTTATTTTTTAGGGCCAGAAAATATATTAATTTGCTTATTATGTTTATGGCCTGAATTCATATGTATTACATATTATTAGTACAAGTAGAATCAGTCCTATATTGTATATTTTGGATGGGTAGGCGGGACTAGATTCTTGTTATTCCGGTCTAGCGGAAGTATGAGTTGTCTTGACAAGTCGTGATGAGTTCCGATGTACCGTGATAATGGCGGGTACGCACTTTTCAAAGGGCTGGTAGATTCTTAAGGAAATATAATTCATGAAGTGGTTTTCTTCTAAAGGAGATGGTATCTCTACTATAGTTTATGTTAGAGACTCTCCTAAGGTACGGTACAATGTATAATTCGGACTCCATGTATTGCCAGACCCTATTTTGATGATCTCATGTCGATTCGACCTAGATGGAACATTGTGCTTCGTATCGCTAGGGTCGTGTTTTGTATCGACAAAGATGACAGACTTTCCTACAGCGGTTATGGCTACGTGAATTAACCTGATCACCGTAGAGCTGTATGGGAACATTTATGAAATCATTTATATACCCATTATAAATTAACTCTGGCTTATATTCTCCTTCCTATGAATGAGTGAACGACAACTCAGGGAGGCGGCCATGTTAGATTTCGGTCATCATATGTTTTGATCACTGCCAAGAGAACAGATTATTTATCCTATTATCGGACAGTGACAGGGAGATCTCAATCTTGCTAGAAACCCCCTCTTTCGTGGTTTCATAATATATGCTACAAACTATGGACGTCAAGTAACTTTAGTTATTTACCGATCTGCCTTCACTGACGCGTTTAGTCAGATAGGGGGATGCGGCCATAATGTATCATGACATTGAACTTTTGATGTACTGCCCATTATTTCTGAATGTGTCATGACTTCAGATCTGCTATGTATACCTACAAATTGATATGTCAACATACCATGATGTACTCGTATGTCCCAGTGTGTACGTCTGAATAAATTGAGTAAACAAAGATTCCAGCAGTCTGCATTGGTGCCTTGTAGACACAAGTGTATGAGTGGTTATATTGGTCAGCACACGAACAGTACACCATTCGCGGTAATCACACTCTACACTTCTACTTCATACATACACCATCCTGCGTCGGTTGGAGTGACCAAGTTTAGGGCCTGCTTCCCCTGGAGCCTTTGCCTTCCCTAACTCAGGACTAGGGTGAGTTACCCATTTACAGCTGGGTAGACTGGAGCATGCCTGATCTCAACAACACACCACTCTTCCTTACAGAGCATACAGACTGACACTTTACAGAGTGGAAAGAAGAAAAGAAACTTTACAGTCTTCTTGATGCTGTCTTATAAGTCTTTTTCCCCGATGCACAAAGCTGCTACGCTTTAGACGTCTCAATGCCAGATCATCTAGTCTTGCCTTCATTGGGTGCATTGGCATACTGTTGTACTTTTCCATCTGGATCATGGTTTTTGTGTCTCTTCTATGGGACAATGTCTGTAATCCAACAACCTTCTGCATCTCTGTTATTGGTGTAGTTTTCATGGCTCCTGTAATGAGCCTGAGAGCTTGATTTTGCACCTTGTCCAAAGACTGCAGATGTGAGTTAGCAGCTGATGACCATGCTGCTGAGCTAAACTCTAAGTGTGGTCTTATTACTCCATTATAAATCTTCTTTAGATTTCGTTCATTTGCTCCCCAGTTGGTACCTGCTAATTTTCTGAGTATGCCTAGTCGTCTTCGGGCCTTTCCTTCTGCATTTTCAATATGCTTATTCCATGTAAGCCTTTTGTCAAATGTCACCCCAAGATAGGTGGGGTAGCTTTCTTCCTTGATCACGGTTGTCCCTAGGTGTATGTTAGCTGATTTGTCCTTGGGGGCGAGGGAGAACAGTGTTGTGGAGGTTTTGTCTGTGTTTATTGTGATAAGCCATTTCTCTGCCCATGACACTAGCATGTCTGCTGCCCGCTGCATTCTATAATTTGCTGTGGTGACATTTTCATCAGCGCACCAGAGTACTAGGTCATCTGCATATAAGGCAGCTTTAACTCCTGCAGGGAGATCTTTCACCAGGTCATTGATGTAAACAAGGAATAGTGTTGGGGAAATTACTCCTCCTTGAGGTACCCCCTGATGGAGCAACACTTTTCTGCTCTGCAGACCGTCAAGAGTGACTCTAGTTCTCCTGTTATGCAAGTATGACTGGATCCATTTCATCACGTTGCCTTGGATTCCACTTCTCCTAAGTTTTGCAATGAGGCCATCTTTCCACACCTTGTCAAAGGCCTGCTTGAAGTCGACCCAGATCGTTAGGACCTTTTTCTTCTCCTGGAAGGCATCTTCTATTGCTTGAGACAAGTAAGTAACTTGGTCTTCTATACTGTAGCATTCTCTAAATCCAGCTTGTTCCGGCACCAGGATCTGCTCAGACTCTAAATACCATTTCAATCTGTGGTTGACTATTCGCTCCATAGTCTTCCCAACACAGCTTGTGAGACTGATTGGCCGGTAACTTGCAGCCTCGGTCTTACATTTCCCTTTCCTTAGTATGGGTATTGTGATGGCTTCTCTCCATACTTGGGGTACCGTTCCTTTCAACCAGCTGTGGTTGAATATCTCAAGCAGTTTTGTCTTTGCTGCTGAGCTCAGATTTACTAGCATTTCGTTGCTGATTTTGTCTGGGCCGGGTGACTTTTGAAACTTAAGCTTGGAAATAGCCTTCTGTAGTTCTCCTAGTGTGATGGGTTCCCTCATTGGAGCAGGAGTATCTGTCTGTCCCATGGTTGCCAGTATTTCTTTTCTTATCTCTCTCTGATGATCTATGTTAATGGGTAAGTTGCTTTCTGAACTGTATCTTCTAGCAAACAAGTCTGCAGCTTGTTTTCCTCTGAAAAGTTTGCCACCTTCATCCAATGTGATAGTCTGCCTAGGTGAGGAACGCTCTTCATTTAGAGACTTGACTAATCTCCAAAGTTTCCTGCCGTCTTTCTCAAGGTTCAGCGATGCCGTTTTAGTTCTCCAGCTTTTCCGTTTTTCTTCTAGCTTTGTTCTCTGAAACTCTGCTACAGCCTTTTTCCATTTGTTGTGAGTTTCAAGTGAAGGCTGAGATTCTGCGTCCTTTCTAGCCCTGTCCATAGCTTCCTGACGTTCTTGGAGTGTGCTGGACCAGTATGGTATGTAGTTACGCCGGCATCCTTTGGGAATGGTTTCTTTTGCAGCTTGTAGTATGCATCTGTTGAAGTCTTTTACCACTTCATTAATGTCTCTGTTCTGTACCTTGAGGGTAGACAGCAGCGTGTTCACCTGATGCCTGAATAAACCCCAGTTGGCTTTTTTGTAGTTCCATCTTGTAATGGCTGGGCCTGTACTGAGAGTTGCACTCTTGACAGTAAGAAAGATTGGGCGATGGTCGCTTCCCCCTAGTTGGTCTCCTACTTCTCTACTAATAGATCCAGCTATATCTGGTGTGGAGAAGGCAAGATCTGGTGTTGAAGTTGTGTGCCATCCTCTGGAGTAGAAGGTAGGAGTATCTGTGGCATTATTGACTAGGATTAGGGAGTGATCATCTTGCCAAGTTTCAACCTCTTCACCTCTGTGATCCAGATGGTTATAGCCCCAGCTCTGGGAGTGGCTATTAACGTCTCCAACTGCTATAAAGTTGGTGGCTGGTACCTGTATAGAGCTGAGACTCAGGGGTTTGTTGTTCGGACAGTAATAGTTCAGGAGTTCTATTTCCATCTTGTCTACCTTTATCTGCAACAGCTGATATTCTGCTCCATCCATGAAGGTTTTCCTTTCGTGTGCAGGAATGTTATTCCTTACAAGAGTAAGTACTCCTCCTTTTCGTCTATCTTTTCTGTCGGATCTGAAGCATTGATATCCCCTTATTTTAAAGGTTTGATCTGCTTTCAAGTGAGTCTCTTGGATACAGCAAACACTGACTTGCTTCTCATACAAGATGTTTTCCAGCTCTGTCTTTTTGCTGTATCCAGCCTGCTTGCTGTTCACTCCCTCTGCATTCCAGTGCATCATGACAAGTGGCACTCTGGGTTTCTCTTTTTCTGTTTTGTTTTGGTCAGTAGTTCTCCTCCGCCGTCTGCTGACTCCACAAGACGGTCCAGAGGGTCCTCCAGTAGCTGAGGGTGGGCTCTGTCGAGGCTCAGAGCCCGGCACTGCACCTGCCTGGTGGAGCTCCACAGGGCGAGCACCAGTACGAGATTTATTTGACGGTGTACTCTCCATAGAAAAAAAAAAGCGAGTTGCGTGATACTGTGGTTTCCGGTGCGCCTTCTGGCCCAGTATCTATGACTTTAGCACCTGTTCAACGGGAGAGTGGGCTCATCCCTAATCTGTTTATGTTCCCAGTAGTAGACTATTCGCAAGCAGCCTGGGGGTGTCACTGCTCTGCGCGGACCTTGTTTACCGAGGCGGCGTCCGAGCTCGTATGGTGAAAATATAGTTGTGTTATCTTCAAAATAGCCCTGTCTTTCCCGTGGCTTTTCTGCCATCCTGCAACTTTGAGTTAGGGAGTTCTGAGCTCCAGTCTCTTTCCCAGGCATTTTATCCTGGCCTGGCACGCATACAGAGGACCCCACTTCTGGTTCTAAGTTAGCAGTTGGGGATAGGTGGGGTAGCACACTGTGCATTCCCCGTCATCCAGGGGGCTCTCCAACTATGCAGAGCTTGCACAATGCTGTGCTCTGGTTCTGGGCTCTCCCAAGGAATCCTCACGTCCTGCACAGAGCCACTTCCAGATCCCACCACCTGCCAACCCTCCATTGTAGAAATCTCCTGCATGCGGCCATCCAGTCAAGAGCCAGTATTAAGTCTGGTGCCCAAGTGATCCCCCCAAGCTCAGTGTGCAATGCTGAGTTCTCATCATGCTGCAACACAGGGGGGATTGTGATGCTCAGCCATCTCTCTAAACTCTGCACTGATAAGGGACATCGGCGACTTAACTGTGCCTCAGTACTGGGAGGCCCCGTTTCCGGGTACACCACACACAGCCAATTGAGGCAACGGTCGCCGTGGGCGTAGGTTGGTTCTAATTAACGTATTAATTACAAACTGTATTATTGTTAATTGAGTTAATTAATTGAGAGGCTAAGCAGCCACACAAATTTTTTTTGATGTGTTGTGATACCATAATCTGATATAGATTTATATATTATTACCTTATCTGGTTTAACTGAGTGTAGGAGATAAACGTACTCACTCGGTTGAATACTTTTGCAAAATGGAAGAGTCAGCGGATTAACTGAGTGGAGAGCCGGGTCGATTGAGATAGACATTGCCTGTGGAT
The DNA here is from genome assembly GCA_024509875.1 of Oreohelix idahoensis. NCBI lineage: Eukaryota > Metazoa > Mollusca > Gastropoda > Stylommatophora > Oreohelicidae > Oreohelix > Oreohelix idahoensis. The sequence continues at coordinate 387,862 of JAMPIV010004858.1, read as the reverse complement.
TCGTTGGGGAGACCCTGGAAAAGTTTGTTTCAGAGGAGATGGAAAGATTCCAGAGGATAAAGGAAGAGTTGGAGGACATAACTTTCAGAGCTGCAGAGAGAGAAAGCTCTTAGAGCTGCAGAGAAAGAAAGAGAGAAAGCTCTCAGAGATGCGGAGAATGGGGAGAAGGAACGGCAACATAGTTTAAAGATAGAAGCCCCGGACGCGCAAATATTGCACATGAAAACTTTTCAGTCCAGAACTTGCTCCACAACCTCAAATCTCCATCCCTCTCCTCCTCCATCTGTTATGGTACCCCATCAGGCAGTAAAAATACCTGCACCTCAGGAGCCATAACTGTTTCTCAGAATCCAGTTCCAGACAGAGCAGAGAAGCGGAAGTCCAAACAGAGATATCCGGACCACTCTAAAAATCAAACCCAGCATACATCTACAGGCAATCGGATGGGACAATCCTCGCCCTCAAGTAAAACTTACAACAGGCCCCACGCTAATCAGAATGCGACTGCGCAACGGAAAAGGATTTTGCAACCCCATGGGAAGGGAAGAGATGTTAGGAAACATCAACTGTCGGCCAACGTACAGGAATTAGACTGGATGCGCCGAGACCCAGCCCCAATGACTACATGCACAGCTAAGGCCCATAACATAGATGGGAACTTGACGAAAGCCCGAAGTGAACACATGGATTCTCAAAATATGGAGACTGCCACAGTAAATGAAGAGGAAATCACATGTTTGTATTATCAAGGTCTGGAATGTGATGCCCTTGTCTCAGTCTCTGTCGTTGACCCTGATCAAGTCACCGAAGAGGATGTCGAGGTAATTGCACCTATGATAAACAATAGTAGGATGATTTTGCCTTTAGCTTAAGTGCAGATTAGGTCGACTTTTGTGAACGGCAAAGTTTTGGCCGCTACTTTAGATGAAAGAATATACTCCTTGCCTCAAGGAGGGAAATATATCATCATCGGAGACTCAGCACAACTCAGAGAAGGCGTGAATGAACAGGTTTTGGAGACTCCAATGCCGAAGTCTGTTTCCAATATTTTCAATGAAAATTTGAAACACTGCAAAAGGGATAACCACCCCAGCGCACTTAATTTTGAACTAGGTTCGACACCCCCACCCACTCTCTGGGCGCAGAAAGTGAAGCCGAGTCCGAGTTTCTTGGTACCTGGTGGGATGAAACTAGTTTCAGAATTATCTTCCCTTAACACGGGAAAAACAGTTGTAGAGGAGCATAGTAACCTCTGTAGCAGTAGAGAAAAGCATGCAACCTCTTACGACTCGACTCGACGTACAGTTGTCGAAGATGGACTGGCTAGGGAACACTCTCAGAAGATCCTTGAGCTACAATTTCCAACTCCACTCCTTACAGAGGAATGGAAAAAGGGCCAAACAGGCGGCTGTCTTATGGCTCATGTTGGAATTAACATATCTACTGCACGCTCTAGGCCGCACGATGAAGCGGTTTTACACGAGCACGTCTCCTCTCAATCTCGCGTATGTAGACATGTGCCCAATTTAACTATGTCACACTTCACTCATGTCAAAGGAGAGGATGTTTTAGATGAGCATACTCACTCCGGTATTAGCGGCAACAGATACGTGTCTTTAGGCAGGTCGGGTAAGGCGCCCAAAATGAGATTGTATTTGAGGATGTCAGCCTCATCACGTAGAGCTATTTATCATAGATCTTACTGTAGGCACAGTATAGGCTTTAGTGCTAGCTCTTTGTCAGTAGGAAAGATGAAGCGGACGATCAATAAGGAGGAACAGAACAGGATTATACGAACAAGCTTCCTCAGCTCACATCGACTCCTTAATGAGGACAAAATAGATATCTAGGTGCTTAATACCAGCATTCCGTTTGACAAAGGAAAAGTGAGGAACATGAGATATATAATGGAAGTGCGACAGGATCAGTCGAGACAAATCACTCCCGATTTAGTTAGTCGTACAACTAACTTCTAAAAAGGGATTGGGGGGAGAGGGGGAGAGGGGGGCTTATGTGACGAGGCGATTTATTTTTCTCGTCCTCTCAATTCATGCATGTTATTTCTTTAAATGTGTAGGCATTGTATTCCCTTACTTACCTTACCCGGTCCCTCCGGTCACATAGTGATTTCGCACTTAACGGTCTTTCCCTCTCTTCATAATTGGATGATAGTATCAATTTCATTCACCTGCGCAAATCGGTTGCACAGAACAGTGTGGTGGGTCGATATTAGTTATGTATATAATTGTGTAGCAGATGTGAAGTCAGCTATGCAAGCCCCTGAGGTAGTTTAATTTCTAAATATATGTCAGGGAACCTGTCTTGCTTCCACCAATGACTACCACCCGCTATGTATATTATCCCCAATTTATATGTTCTGATGTATGGGTGTTGTGTAGCTACGTGTCTAGGGTATATGCAATGTATGTGAAGAAAATAACAACAACCACACTTAAGGTTAATAAACAATTAAGTAAACAACTCCCTATTGAATTTTGGTCGGAACAATTTTTTACAAATGTATTAATTATAATTGAGTTGATTCATAAAAGATTAAACGTCAAGATATATTTACACAGAAACTAGTTTAACTATTAGAGTCTATTATTTCCTGAACTAGGAAGTGTTCTTATTGTAATACTCTTGTTACTTGATTTTTCTTGCTCCTTAGCTGGTTTGTTTCTGCGTGTTGCAGGTGTTGATGAAGAGACATGGGTGTGCAGAGACGCGAATGTGTTTAGGCTCATATGTAGTGTACAAACACCCAGCCACACTAGTACTACAGTCAATGATGGTTGGAACTACTTGTGATGGTTCATACATTTATTAACAGGACTAACATGTAGAATCACACAGGAACAGTCAATGTAAACAAGTTCATGTACATCATGTCAATGGAAATCGCTTGGTACATATCAGTCATTCTGGCTGGTGAACATTCATATATGTATGCATGTCAATAGTGTTATGTTCTTTTCATGTACTGTTCATAATGCCGCTTTTGGTATCTCTGACTGAACGCGTCAGATACCTTCATAACTCCGTCATACAAAAGACGAGCCCTTCACTCAAGTAATCCTATTACTAGGGCCGTCGTTCAACTTGGCATTACACGCCAGTTACTTCTTTTTATGCTGTAGAATAGTGGCCATTCCACCGGCCTAAATATGACGTCAGTTGTGTACTCTTCATCAGCAGGTTGCATAAACTCTGCTATCAAGTTTATATAAATCTACCAGCATATACATATATATCTCTTCGTCACTGGACTTCTGTTCGTTTAAAGACAAATAGTCTTACATAGCTATCTTGAGCACAATGTATAAGTTCTGCATACAGGATCGGTGAGCTGTCCTCACAGAAGGTACTTCTTTAACAAATTCTGCCACCGAAAGCATAGTAATGAAAAAGGTCGGTGTTACCTTGGAACGAATCCTCAGAACATAATAATAACACTGTCGTCCTTCCTGACGCACAGAGAATCAATGGGGAAAACTGACAACGCAGTCACTTCGAAGATTTTCCTCCCCGAAACTACAATGGACATACACGTCCTCAGAAGCCAGGACTTCACAACTCAACAAGACGGAAGTCTAATTTCGCGCCCTCCCCTGCGCATCGCATATAGCCCAGAACTGTATTACCTTTGACCCAAAAGGTCAAACACAATGAATGAACAAACAAGGGAGATAACCCCTAATCAACCTGACACAGCAAAGTCAAGACATAGTTACTAAACTTTGACCAGGGTGAAAAACCTACAACCAATAGATCGATGTTTGAAACTCCATCAAAAATGACCGCAACATATTACTGCACCGCCCCTGTAAAAAAAATGACACATTTTTTTTCTTAAATATATCCATGAGCAAGATAGCACCAGCATCAATTATATGCTCATGAAAGAATGAACCTAATATCAGGTACAATAGACGCATATTGTGATGAATTTACCATGATACAACGTTAAAATATCTCCAAATTTAACGATAAGATGTAGGGATAAAAATAATGCGTAAGATACTAGGAGACATGCTCGCCCATGCCCGCCTTTCCTTCCGCCATTTAAAACTAACGAGTTAGACGTGCAGACGAAACGGTTTACCCTTTGTACACGGGAGAGAAACGGAGAACACAAAAGGAAAAATATGACTGAACACGTGTTTGAAGATAGCAAGGCTAAAAGACGCAATTGGTAGTAAAAGAGAAAAAAAATTCACGTCACTAGTTGACACAAGGTAAGGAAATGGACAAAAAACGACTTTAGCTCTTGTCAGAAACAGTCATTTCTTGGACTTTTACGATACTTGGTTGTTATTTGAATTCAGCGGCAAACGCCGTGGAGAAGGTTCTCGAACATATTTAAAAAAAAAAAAAACTAACCTTGAAAAAGTAAATTTTTCTTAATAATAATGTTATGAATATAAAACCTAGCTAGTTTGATAGCCCGTCTTGAGCAGAGAACTAATATACTTTAAATTATACAGACGGATAGATAACAAGGAAGATATTGACAAAAGACTGTGTTGTTCATATCAGACGAGCGACTGCACTGTTAATAATGTCACTAAAGTTTCAAAATTTTAGGCCTTGAGACGCAAATGCAAAAATCGAGCTGTAATTAAAGAGAGGGGAAAGGTGGAGAATTGTGGCTAAAAATAACTTCGGAGGCAGAAGTGTGTAGGGTATTGCATGGCGTTGGTCCAAGAACCAAGCGTGTTTTTTGTATGAAAAACAAGTAGAGACAGACGGACCAACAGACAGTAGTACATACTTGACTGAGAGCTGACTGAAATTTGACTTTTGGTTGTAGATTTGAAAGTTAGGGGGGGAGTCTGTGATTGGATGAATGAAATCATATTGGCAGGACAGAGATGCGCATTTTTGCCATTCGTTACAAGACTGTCCAGAGACACAGTGGTTTATTACCTGTGGTGTTGTTTCCAGAAGATTTACATACATTTAGTGGGACGCCATCATATAGCCAGCAGCTCAGCTGAGTTTTGCTAGCATTTAACTGTGTTCTCAATTCTGAATTCTGGTAAGAATGAAAGTATTTCTTTTGTACATTTTAATATTTCGAGTGATTGAGACTGCCATATCATATAAAATGATTACGACAAGTAAGTGCTCGCTCTAGATCCCCAGCCCAAGTTCAGGGTCTAGAGACAAACAAAATATATGGACGCCTACTAAAACTATGGAAGGCGGATCTGTTGTTGAGATCAGTGGAACATATCACCTATCTTATTGAATAGAAGGAAACTATTGAACATATCTCAGATGCAATGTAGTCTTGGGGAACTAGTACTATGTGAAAACAACTGGGTAAGAGGTGCTGTGTGGTCAGAGAGATCTGACCCAGTCTGTGTGGTGTTGTTGTGTAGTGTTGTGTGCAGAAGTGGCTCAGTAGGTAGAGTTCTGACACATGCAACAAAACTTTTATTTCAGAATTGTGAGTTTCTGTTTGGCACCGAAGAGGTGCCAAATGCTGTTGTGAAATACACAAGCGTGGACCAGTGCAGTCTAACATTGTGTCAGAGCAGCCGAATATTGTACTCCAGCACGGAGAGGAGGGGCCACCAGACTCTTGTACAAGATCGACGCAGTCGAGATACGTGAGATTCTGGCCTGCTGGAAATTCACCAACTAATTCACCATCTAATAAAGACATACCATTGTGGGAAAATAAACCATGTATTCATCCCATAAGTCAATGGACAATGTTTTGGTAGTCACAGATTGGGCGTGATGATACCACCCCAACAGTACATTCAGTAATAGTTCTCCTGGGACAATCTAATATAATTACTATTAACCAGTCTTTTAAAATACGTATGTACACACATCCCATTTTATTATGTCATTTAATTATGCATTCCATTTATAACTCCATAATATTTCATATGTTCTGACCAACAAACATTGGTTCAGAACAAATAAATTTAACAAAAGATTTAATATTTAAAACTAAAACAGCCTGAGTTAGTTCAGTGTGTTATAAATTTTATTATTATTATTAGACTTATTAAATATCTGTGTGTGTGTGGGTAATCTACTACAACACATTACATTTCAGTACCCTAGACTTTTAACGTAGCTACATTCATATTAGTAGAGAAAAAAAGATATGTTTGAGGTCGTAAGTGGTAGTAAGAAGGGCCTTCTGTAATTCGCATCAACATTTATCTCAGGAGCCTTCACAGCTGACCTCATTCATTACACTAGGTAACATCTCAACCATACAATACCATCAAAAACCACTACACATATATAAAGCGTCTGGAGAGAGTAAAATCATCCCCCATCATAAGAGAAAATATTTTCTCTAAGCCAAACAAACTCAGGACGTACCATTAAAGAAACCTAAGTTGCTGGCAATACCAATCATAGATATCAAAAATTGTCAAATACTATCATTACAACAATATACAAATATGATGAACTACAATACTATACCATCAGCATATCTAATGGATATATATCATGGATGGACATAATCAAATTCATTAAAGTCATATACATCATCCAACTAGTGACACAATTGTGTTAATATATATTTTAATATTAAGAACAGACATAAGTCTGGAAGTGTATCAGGAGATCTAGGACATAAGATTTAAATGGAATCATGTGGGCATCTAGACAATACGTCTGCCATCACATTATCCGAACCACGGATAGCTCGCACCGTAAAATGGAAAGGTTGAAGAGCAATAGCATAACGAGTAGATCTCGAGCTCTTCAAATCCTTACTTTGCATAGCTGTAAGAGCTTTTTGGTCGGTTTCCATAATGAAATGCGCGCCCAGAAGGAATCTTTGTAGCTTAAGAATGGACCAAACCATAGCCAACAATTCACGGTCTAAAACCGAGTAATTCCTTTCTGCCGCCTTCAGCTTCCTAGAAATATACATTACAGGATGCAGAGTTCCTGAATACTCCTGCATTAGTGCCGCTCCAATCCCAGTGGAGGAGGCATCACTACGAAGAACAAAAGTCTTATCAATCGTTGGAAGTCTTAAGATAGGATGAGATGAGAATAAATTCTTAACCTGATCCAATGACGATTGGCATTCTTGGGACCAACGCACCATATTAGGAGAACCTTTCTTCAACAACGTTGAAAGTGGTGCCATAATGGAGGATAGATTATCAATGAATCTTCCATAGAATTGTATTAATCCCAAGAGACTACGTACTTGCTTTTTTGTCTTCGGAACCGAGATACTGATGATGAAGTAGCTAACCTGCATGATTCGATAATTTTCTCCCTAAGAGCAATAACATACTCATATGACGATTGTGTATCATCGTCAATATTATCGGCAGTGATCAGATCGTGTAGCAAGGACATAGGACCGCGCGGTTGCGCGCCAAAGACAAGTTCAAAAGGAAAAAATCCTGTATGCTCGTTGGGAACCTCTCTATAAGCAAAGAGAGCTGCAGGTAGGACCCTGTCCCAATCATCAGGATGATCCTCCGTTATCTTGCCTAGTAAGTTCTTTAGTGTCCTATTAAGACGTTCAACCAATCCATTGGACATTGGATGATAAATACTACCGAGAGACCTTTTAATGTCCAGAGTAGCCATCACCTGAGACATAGTGTCCGATATCAAATGAGTGCCGTGGTCTGATAGTATTTCTCCGGGAAATCCCAGACGAGAAAATATGAGCCAAAGAGCATCTGCGATATCGACAGTTGATACGCTTTTAAGAGGAATAGCCTCTGGCCAACGAGTGCACATTTCAACGCAAGTAAGGATAAATTGATGTCCTCTAGCTGACTTAATCTTAAACGGGCCAATAATGTCTATTGCCATTTTCTGAAACGGCCGAATAGGAATATCTGCCGCCTGAATAGGTGCAGCATGTCTTGGACCTCTAGACTTGACCTCTTGGCAAATTTTGCAAGACCGGCAATAAATTCGTATGTCTTTGTTCACGAATGGCCAAAAGAAAGACGCAAGGACTCTAGTCTTAGTTCTGGAAAAACCCATATGTCCAGCACACTGAGAATCGTGTGCATGTTGAAGAATTAAGGCTCTCATACACTTAGGCACAAGAATTTGCGAATGCATAGACTTGTCCGAGTGTTGTACCATTCGTACCAATATACCATTCTTCATAGTGATATACGATCTGTGATTCGTATTCTGATTATGATCACCTTTCTTTGCGAGAAGAAAGAATTTCTTCAAAGAAGGATCCTCTTCTTGTCGTTTAACAAACGTGTCATGCGAAATCACCAAGTGATCATCTTGGCTATCAACTCCATTACTATCATCAGATGAAGTTGGAGGGATAAGAGCTTGGGCTCTTGTTACCATTGCATTGACCGCTTGGATATTTTGTTCCTCCCAAATAGAAATTTGTTGCGGGGTGCATTCCTTAACCCCATGAATACGACCAATTATAAGATCCGAAATTGGATTAGGAAGAAGACACGCGTGGACATCTCCTTTAAAGAAAGGAGTGTCAATGCTAATGATAGCAGTAGGATATTTTTCCATGGTACCACCAAACGTAACACATTTGACCACCTTTCCCGCATAACAGTGAGGATCTATGAGAGACTGTCTAACCCCGACAGTAGTACATCCAGAATCAAAAAGCACTGAGACTAGACTACCATTCACTAGACCTTTATGCAAGATGAGAGATCCTCTCCCATCATGCGCAACTGTAGCAGGAAGAGCGGGAAGAGGGTGACCACAAATTAAGGTAGATACAGACGATGGCTCGAACAATGTTGAGCATTGGGGGCATTCAGTTGCTCTCCCAAAATCGAAAGCACAACCAGTTCCCACTATCATTTACTTGATTACAGGCTCCATTAAACTCTTGTTGTGCAGAGTTTGCCTGTTGGAAAGCTTTTCTTTTGTTATATCTAGGTCTACCGCGATTATCATTTCCCCTGTAATTGTTATCATATTGTCTATTATAATTATCATTCCGGTTTGAATCCCGGTTTGTATATTCACCATCGTCATATTCTTGACGTCGAGAATGGTTATCCCGAGCAGAAAAGCTTGGGTAGTTTTTATTGTGATAACCTTTGCGAAAGTGTCTAAAATTATTACCACCAAAATTACGAGAACTCCCATCTCGTCTCCAGTTCTTAGAAGAAGAACCATCATATGTTGGATTACTCTGCTTATGAGTGTAATTCTGATTACTTTTCCTATTCCAGTTTTGTTGAGCACCCTGAAATTTCTTATTGAAATTAAGGCCATATGGTGCTGCCAAAGCAACTGGCAATCCTCTTTCACTTTAGAATTGCTAACTGTAGCATGGGGATGCGCGGTGGCATACTGACAACAGTATTCCTCCATGTCTTTTAAGTTTTTAGGCTTACGCTCATGAAGAAATACCAACGGGCTGATCACCCGTTTGCCAGTCACTTCGATTACGGAAACAACAGCAAATGGATTGATTTGCCGTTGCCCTAAAGACGCCAATAGGCGTGATGGGAAACAATGGCAAAGAAAACCTATCTGCTGTTGCCCTAAGACGCCACTAGGCGTAATGGCCACTGACTGCTTTGACGGTCAGTGGCTAAGGACGGAAGAAGAAGAAGAAGAAGATCATGAAGAAATGCAAGGAAAGAATCATTAACAGATGACAAAACTTTGTCTCTAAGTAATAACTCTTAAAGGCCGGAACGACGATGGTAGCGTACATCCGCAAAACCCCTAGAAGCCGAAACGACGTTGGGAACGTCACTTTTGTGTTCCGGGAAATTTGTTCCGTATTTTCGTTATGACTCATAACTGAATACTATATGTAGAATATCACTAAAAATCCTTCATATTCTAATTCTGCATTCATTTAACTTTACTGTGATGTATAATATGTGTGTCTTTGTTGTGTAATAACTCAGAAACTTTAGAATTTATAAAGGTACTGCTTTAAGGTAGAAAAATAATTCTGGCAAAACTGATGAAAAAATTCCAGCCTGCAAGAGATAAGTCCATTAGACCTTCATATGTTTTCTCAGTTTGAGACAACTCAACCCATCGTGTAAATGTACGACGAATCTTTGTAACAAAATCAGAGAAATCTACTCCATTTTCTGGCAACATTGTCCTAAAACGAAGACGATAATCTTCTTCTTTTAGTTGATATTTTTTTAATAATGCTGCTCTGACAACATCATAATTAGTTCTATTATGCTCTTCTATTGTCATAAGAGTAGTCACAGTTTCACCTGTAAAAAATTCCATCAGTTGTTCGACATATTTTTCCTTTTTTATCTTATGCGTACCGCATAAAAATTCGTATCTATCAAGATAATCAGTTATATCGCCCTTTAAAGGATTGAAATGAGGCAATTTGATCTTACTAGACCTCGCCTTTGTTGTATCCGAAGTTACTTGATGAGCACCCATATTTGTTACTTTCAATTTCTCTAATTCCAAAGTTGCGAGTCTTTCCTCATGTTCCATTTTCTGTTTACTGTCCTCGGCTTCCCTATCCAATCTTCTATTTTCAGCCTCAGCCTGAAATTGAAGTTTTTTCTCCTCAGCAGCGGCTTGAAATTTTCTTTCTTCTGCAGCAGCTTGAAATTTTCTTTCTTCAGCTTCATTTTTCTGTTTTTCCATTTCCATCTGGAATTTTCTTTCACCAGCTTGCATTTGCAACCTTAAATTCTCAGCATCTATCTTCTTTTGTTCAGCTTGCATCTGCAATCTTAAATTCTCAGCATCTATCTTCTTTTGTTCAGCTTGCATCTGCAATCTTAAATTCTCAGCATCTATCTTCTTTTGCTCAACTTCTGCTTTCAATTTATTTTCCTCTTTTTGTCTCTTTTCTTCTGACTTCAATGCTGTGGCGAATTGAGCAGTTGCGAATTCTTCTAACTTGTCACCTGTCTTCCCAAGGACTTTCCCTTGTTCAATGAAGAAGTCTAGTGTAGACATTCTATCTAATGAGATCAGTAACCTGAAAAATTAATTAAATTAATTACCTTATCCCACTTTAATGGGAGACAAGTTTTCAATGTTAGACTTGTATACTCAGTTCAGTTTATTTCACTCTCTTTGAGAGTCAAGTCTTAATCAAAGACCTTGTATGGTTACCTTATTTCTTTATAATAATTTTCTATTAATACTCCCAATATGAATAGTGTATCATATTAATAACGACAATAATAATACATGACCAAGTATATGTATGTAGACTGTGTATGACAATAATAAATACAAAGACAAGGATACAGAACAACTACCGAAAACGTTCGCAGAAGTCAAATAAACAATACAACAAAACTAAGGAAAATGTTACAAAAATGTGTAAAGATGACTGCGAAAAGTAAACAAGACAAATGGAACACTGTTATAAACAAAAATGTGTAAAGAAATAAACCAAAGGAAGGAGAGACGAACAGATACAAACAAAACAAATCGAAAATCAAAGAATGGAAAAATAACGAAAACAACACTAACTCATGTCGTCACAGCTAAACGTAAACAGCAACAATTGTCGCTAGCAAATTCCAATTAAGGAAATTTGCAGTCCCTAACGACACGCTCTCAATAGATAACCTCTATTACGTGGTATTTATCTAAAGGAGTCACCTTACCCAACCAGCCCGATGAAAACAACAGAAAAAATACACCACAATATTACAAATAACTGTTGCAGGGGCGGCCATCAGTTTTTACAGGCGGTTCGGTAAAATTAGCCCAACGGATTGTTGAGAGCTTGATAGTCAATCGTGTAGTCTGGGTTTACAGTTCATCTTCTTTAGAGCTTCGTGCCTTTGATGTTAAGTACGCGAATGTGGGTTTAAATTAACTTGAGACCATGATAATGATGATTGAATTCCCAAATGTTTATAGACTGGATAAGTCATGGCTAGAGTCCAAACAAACAATTTATTATACATTCTGTAGACATCGAACGTTGATCATGTATTTACGTCACAAATATAAATTAGAATCCTATGTTGAATTAGCTATCTTGCATATCAGTCCTTTGTCTCGTAATCTGAATTACTGTAGACAGAACGACATAACTATATGCACGCGTGGTTGGAAAATCCAACGACCGACAGTGAGTTTATGCGTCTGGCACTAGTATTAATTAAAATGGACTGTTAATTCATCTCGACAAGGTTTAGTCAATTACTAACCTGTAACTTCATCTTTCTTCATCATAACAGTGGACTGACCCATGTCCATGAGAAAAATACAATATAACTGTGTGGCTTTCCCTGCCCGACACTATAAGAATATAAAGACACGTCTTCTCCGTTTGACGGTCATTTGAAAAAGGGTCCCGTCTCTTGGTCACCGTGCGTGACTACCAACGCTGAAACGTCACAGCGTTCACTAGGCTAATAATACTTTTTACATTACATTAAACGTTGTAACCCCTAAAATCGCATGCTGCTAACCTCTAGCAGACAATGCCAAATAATCTACCGTAACAATTCCCTGTCCACCGGGGGAAAAACAATCTATTAGATAGATTTTTTTTTTCAAAAACCTATCTGGATGAATATCAAAAAATTTAACAATATCAAAAAAATTTAACCACAAATGCGGCATATGGCCTACGATGTTCTATCTAGAACAGACGTCGTGGTTATGTCGACTAACTAACAGTCATCTAATATATTAATGATCATATTATAAATAAATGTTATACATAAATTTTATATGAAATAAAAGTGAATGGCTAATGTTGATATCTAATTAAATAATTAATTAACTCAAAATATGTCGCAATGAAATGTCATGTCAGACTAATCTAAAGAGTTAAAATTAAACTAGTTAATTATATTGAGTGTGGAATAAGAATAAAGTTGTTGAAAATCTAATGTAAGAAAAATGAAAGGATATGTTAAAGAGAGAAATAAATAAATAAAGAATAAAGTGGAGAAAAAGTAATGTATAAATTTAACTTAGTTATGTGTGTTGGACATTAATTAAGTTTAGTATTAAGTTGTTAATACCTATCTAAATTAACCAATTTAAACAATAATGTAGTATGTGATGTATCCACATAATTATTAACTATATAATATAATAGTTACATACAATAACATTATCTAAGAGTCATGTGAGTTCTTATTTTTTTTTCTTCTTTAATTTTTTTTTCGAAATTTAATTTTTTTTTTTTTCAATATTTATCTCACCTTCATTTTAATTTTTATTATTGTAACGACTTAATTAAAATTAATTAAAGTTGGATAAGATGAACCATACGTAGGCTTGATCCTTGTGAATTCCAATTAACAAACAAATGTTTAAGTGTTTCAGTTCATAAGTATCGACGTTATTATCAATAGTTCATGTCGCATACTGAGTTACTTTGATAGTGTTTTCTATTATGTTCACTTGATGCCCGGAAATGTGTCCAATAGTTTTATTAGTAAAGGATATCCAGCAAAGTCCTGGCGTAAATACGAACATGGAGTCAATTGATTTCATTCATTTCGTATATAAAGTCTTTAGTAAGCAGATACTTGTATTGTAGGCAATAGTTCATGTCTATATAGAACAGCCATTATAGTGCTATTTATTTTGAGTAAGTATCTACGACGTTAATATAGTTCAGGACTCGACATCAGTAGGGTTTCGAGATAGAGTATCTGCCAGGACGTTATCTGCTCCTGTGATGTACTCGATTGAGAAGTCAAAAGGTTGAAGGAGAATAGCGAATCTGGTGAGCTTTGGACTTTTATGATTCGCCCGTCGTAGTGATGCTACGGCTTTCTGGTCTGTCTGTACTACGAACGGGGCTCCCAGCAGGAACTTTTCCAACTTCGTTATTGCCCACACCATTGCTAAAAGTTCGCGGTCGACAGTTGAATATTTGACTTCTGGTGGTTTCAGTTTCCGTGAGACGTACAAGTTTGGATGGAGGATGTCGTCATGATATTGGAGCAAACATGCGCCAATGCCGTAGTTACTCGCATCTGTGCGGAGAATAAACTTTTTGGAAGCATCAGTTAGTCTCAAGATTGGTGGGTTTGAAAATATGTTAATAATATTAAGGAAAACATTATTACACTCACTAGTCCATGTCACCTTCACTGGCATGTCCTTCTTTAATAATGAGGACAAGACAGCCGTGATAGATGACAAGTTAGGTACGAATCTACTGTAATATTGGACTAGACCTAACAAGCTTCTAACCTGTTTCTTCGTTTGAGGAATGGAAATGTTTAAAATTTTAGAAACCGTACTGGGTAGTGTTCGGATATATCCTGCTCCAATAATGTGACCCAAAAAAGTTATTTCATGAAATGCTACTTGTAATTTTGTGGATTTAGCAGTTAAATTGTTCCTTCTTAATGTGTCCAAAACGTTTTCAAGACCCAAAAAATGTTCCTCAAAAGATGAACTAAATAAGCATATGTCGTCTATGTATGTAATAATGTCTGGTCTACCTGAAAAAATGTGTCGCATCATGCGAACAAAGGTAGCTGGAGCGTTAACAAGCCCAAAAGGCATACCATTCCACTGGTATAGACCTTGCGGAGTGGAAAACACTGTGTAGTATTTAGCTTTTTCGGTTAGTGGTATCTGCCAATAACCTTTAGTTAAGTCTATCTTAGTGAATATAGTTGCAGTCGATAGACGTGGCAGTAAGTCGTCGAGAAGTGGATGTGGTTCGCTATCAACTATCGTTTGTGCATTTAATTTTCTATAGTCGACGCATAGTCTAATGTTATTGTCCTTCTTTCGGACAATAACTAATGGAGAAGAAAATGGGGAATTACTAGTTTCAATAATTCCTAAAGATAACATCTGTTCAAGTTCCTTAGTAGTTTTAGTAAGAAAGTGTAGAGGAACAGAATATGGATGTACCCGAATTGGAGTATCATCGTTAAGAGTGATGCCAGAGGACATATATTTATTCTCACGTGCATCGATTTATGCACACGATGGCCAGAAGCCATTCCATTGAAAACAACCACCACCACAGATGTAGCTGATGCACTACACCTGATATTCTCTAGAGTAGGTTTTCCTAGTAAACTTTTGTCAGATCATGGATCTCAATTTATTTCTGAGACTATGACAGAAGTAATGAAGACTTGGAATATCGATAGGAATCTCAGCAGCATTTATCACCCAATGAGTAATGGTGCTGTAGAAAGACTTAACCGCACACTCAAACAAATGTTACATAAAGTTACAGTTAACCATCCACAGGACTGGGACAGAGTACTCCCAGCGGTGTTATTCGCTTATCGAGAGGTGCCACATGAACAAACTGGCTTTTCTCCGTTTCAATTAGTCTTTGGCGCTCCACCAAGAGGTCCTATGGGACTAATAAAAGACTTATTGATTGACTCCGAGATGACTCAGGATACCCAGTCATCCTATGAATACGTAATTAATCTCCGGAATAACATTATTGATGCCTGCAAAATGGCAACAGCGTCATCTGAGGCTGCTAAAGAAAAAGCTAGAACTTTCCAAAACAGTAGTAGACGATTACGTCAATTATTTCCAGGAGATCAAGCTTATGTGTTATTGCCACATAACAATAATAAACTACTCATCTCGTGGAACGGTCCATACCAGGTTATCAATAAGATTTCTGATGTTGATTATGTCCTGGACATTAAGGGACATCATAAAATATTCCACATAAATATGCTCAAACAATTTCATACTCGACCTGAACATCTACAAGCTATTTTTCATGAACTAGATGACACTGTCGTACCTAGATGTCACTATTCTAATTTGTCTGTTCAGGTCGAGTATGAAATTATTTGAGCATATTTATGTGGAATATTTTATGATGTCCCTTAATGTCCAGGACATAATCAACATCAGAAATCTTATTGATAACCTGGTATGGACCGTTCCACGAGATGAGTAGTTTATTATTGTTATGTGGCAATAACACATAAGCTTGATCTCCTGGAAATAATTGACGTAATCGTCTACTACTGTTTTGGAAAGTTCTAGCTTTTTCTTTAGCAGCCTCAGATGACGCTGTTGCCATTTTGCAGGCATCAATAATGTTATTCCGGAGATTAATTACGTATTCATAGGATGACTGGGTATCCTGAGTCATCTCGGAGTCAATCAATAAGTCTTTTATTAGTCCCATAGGACCTCTTGGTGGAGCGCCAAAGACTAATTGAAACGGAGAGAAGCCAGTTTGTTCATGTGGCACCTCTCGATAAGCGAATAACACCGCTGGGAGTACTCTGTCCCAGTCCTGTGGATGGTTAACTGTAACTTTATGTAACATTTGTTTGAGTGTGCGGTTAAGTCTTTCTGCAGCACCATTACTCATTGGGTGATAAATGCTGCTGAGATTCCTATCGATATTCCAAGTCTTCATTACTTCTGTCATAGTCTCAGAAATAAATTGAGATCCATGATCTGACAAAAGTTTACTAGGAAAACCTACTCTAGAGAATATCAGGTGTAGTGCATCAGCTACATCTGTGGTGGTGGTTGTTTTCAATGGAATGGCTTCTGGCCATCGTGTGCATAAATCGATGCACGTGAGAATAAATCTATGTCCTCTGGCTGATGGTAAAAGTGGGCCAATAATATCAATGGCCATCTTGTCAAAGGGTCTCACAGATATGTCACAAGCCTGAATAGGCGCCGTGTGAAAGGCTCCTCGTGCTTTCACTTCTTGGCATATCGTACAGGAGCGTACGTACTGTGAAATATCACGTGACACTCCTGGCCAAAAAAAGAAGATAATACTCGAGAACGTGTCCGAGTATATCCCATGTGACCTGCGCACTTAGAATCATGTGCGTGTTGAAGTATGTAACGTCTAAAAGCAAAAGGTACCATGACCTGTTGTCTTACATGAGTTTTATCCATAAAACATCTTAGTAGAATGTCATTTTTAATAATAAACCAATGACTATTATTATTGTTCATAGCAAGATTGCCAACTTTGTCTACCAGTGCAAAAAATTTTGTTAATGACCTGTCTTCCTTCTGTTTTGCAGCAAAGGATACTCGGTCAATAGCAGAATGAACCTCGATACTTTCATGTTTGTCTGTTTTCTTGTTTTCAGTGTCCATAGTCTCTAATTTTTTCGTATGTGCTCTGGTTATTACTGCATTTCCGATGCATAGATTATTTTTTTCCCATTCAATAATCTCTTCTGGTGTGCAATCTTTACTTCCGTGTATGCATCCCACCATAAGGTCGGCAATTGGGTTTCTTAACATGCATGCTTTAACGTTGCCTGTGAAAAAAGGTGTATCAATATGTATAATAGCAGTTGGATAACATTCTATGGTTCCACCAAAGGTCATGCACCTGACATGTTCTCCAGTTGCACAATTTGGATGAACAAGTGCCTGACGGATTCCAATCGTTGTCGATCCAGAATCTCTTAAAACTGAGACGACGGATCCATTAACTTTTCCTCTGTTGAAGATCAGCGAGCCTGTTCCGTCATTGACTGCCAGACTGACTTCTGATAGAATGTGTCCGCAGTTCAGAACTGTCTCTTTTGCCTTCTGAAATATAAGATTACATTTTGGGCAACTATTTGCCACGTTATAATTCATTGCAAAACAAGTAGACGAGGACTGTATTTTGTTATTAGTAGGTGAACTCTGAACCCCAGGGGTTGTAGCAGTAGTAACGGCTGCCCCTGTATTATGATTATAATTTGTCGATCTACGAGAATGAGAACGATGACGAGAATAATCAGTTGAATTATTCCGTTGTCCTCTATTGTAACTGTTATCTCGATGTCTCGAGTTATAATTATCGCTGTTGTTCCAATTGTTACCGTTATTATCATTATATGAACGATTATAACTTGAGTTACGTGGATTACTGTTGTATCTGGACTGAGGTGAATAATTTCTGTTTTGTGGTCTTCCTCTATTAAAGTTATTGTTAAAGCTATTAATCCCTTATGAAAATTAATGTCATAGTTTCCCTTGAACCTACCTCTGTCCACACTGTGTGTTCTAGGTTTGTTATTACTATGATATGCCATATTGGAGGCTACAGGAAGTGGTTCTCTTATTAACGAGCCAGAAATGTTAGCATTCGGATGAGCGGTGCAGTAATTTAAAGAAATTTTTTCTAACTCATCAATAGTTTCTGGTTTCCGTTCTTGCAGATAAGCAAAGAACGGTGGGCTGACAGAAGATAACACTTTATCCCTCAATAACAAATCGACTAACTTGTCGTAAGATTTGTTGACACCTGCTAGTTCAACCCATCTGTTAAAAGTATTGCGTATGTTAGCAATAAAACCTGAAAAGTCTTTATTATTATCTGGCAACAAACTTTTGAAACGTAATCTACATGCCTCTTCGTTCAAATGGAACCGACGTAATAACAAAGTCTTAATGGCCTCATAGTCTGTGGCTAATGTCGGATCGATATTTTGTGCTGCACTTGCAGGTTCGCCATCCAGAAATTCCTTGAGTTTAAGTGCCCATGCTGTTTTGTCAAGGTTATTGACCTTACATATATCCTCAAAGCGCGCCAGCCATGATGATAGATCGTCCACGTGTAACTTGAACGGTGGTAGCTTAAAGTAATAATTGCCCTTAAGTCGGTTGGAAGAAGATCCCGATTGAGCATTATCATTTTGGCTTGCTGCAGCACTCTGCGAATTAAGTTTTGCTGTTTCCAATTTAAGCCGTTGCAATTCCATTTCTTGCTGCAGTATGATTTCCTGTCGTTTCAATTTATTCTTTTCTTCAATCCGTAGGATTTCATCTCTTGCCACCTTTCTTTCTTCTTCTTGTCTTAATTCTGCTCTCTTCTCTGCCTCTTTTCTTTCAAGTTCTTCCATCTCTGCCTTAGCAATAGCTTTCCTTTCAGCCTCTTTTCTTTCAAGTTCTTCCATCTCTGCCTTATATTTTGCAAGTTGTTGTTCCGCAAATTCCAGGAATGCATCTCCCTTTTTGTTACAATCTTTTCCAATTTTAATGAAATGATCCAAGGTAAGCATTATTGAAGTTGATTTATTTAAGTATTCAATTACTTATGTCTAGTAATCACCACTAGAATCTATGTCGATAATTCTAATTACTCAACGAATGAATAATCAATATAAGAAATTGCAATATTCCTGTACTGTTATTTATAAGTTCCACAAATCTATAATATTTTGTAAAAATATTATATATATCAACTAATATCTATCATAAATAGTTATGATAGTTAGTTATATAAGGTGCTGAAATTATATCATGCACTTAATATTAGTATTCAATAATTATGGGTATTATCCCTAAACAATTAGGTTATTTAATCTTAATAGTTATTAAGTTTACAATGTAGTACTGAGAAAATGTACTAATTTACATTTAATATGTCTTAATATGTTATAAAGTTATAATAATTAATCATGATATATTATGCCATAATCATGAGCTATAAAGTGAATTGCCCATTTCTTTGACCACTACTGCAAATAGGTGCAAAGTCCCTAATTCCTCCTTAAAAGTCATAAAAATTTAATCATATTCATCTACACTATTATTAATGAATAAATTATAGCATTAATATTAAATTATGAAAGGATGAAATGAAGACCAACAATACAATGTGTTAACCAAGGATTACAGAACAGTATTACCATACGACAAGACATTTTCACAA
This sequence comes from Oreohelix idahoensis, assembly GCA_024509875.1. Classification (NCBI taxonomy): domain Eukaryota; kingdom Metazoa; phylum Mollusca; class Gastropoda; order Stylommatophora; family Oreohelicidae; genus Oreohelix; species Oreohelix idahoensis. The sequence goes on along the minus strand of JAMPIV010004858.1, from coordinate 368,277 downwards.
TAAAAAATGCATTTATAACTAAGTGGTATAAAACGGAAGTGAGAGATTAAGAATGAACTGAATAGAAAACTAACCTGTGTACACAAAAATTAGTGACGTATACATGGACTCATTGACGATTGTACAAAAAATATAAACTGAATGATAGTAAGGTCAGAAAAAACACGATAGGTTACAAACATTGTTACAAAACTGAATAAAAATTAGAACTAAACACACTAGAATACCCCAATTATAACTAGACTGGACATCTAACATGCAAGGTCAATTAATTGCAATTACGAACGAACGAAAATCATCGGAAGGTCGTCGATGGGTTCTTCGTTAAAAGCAATTAACTAACGGCCTTAAGGAACATTCAGAATGAATATCGGCATCCTCAGAGCCATGTTATTCATTCCAAACCGCCGCCCATCCATACCCACGAATAAGGGACAACATCAACGGAAAAAACAGATATAACATAGATATATAATAAATAGCGAGGACATGCCTGCACAGCGAAATGGACTTAGTATTGTGCTTTATGAAGGACAATCGTCCTAAGTTTAAACTTATCTTTAAAAGGCTCCGGCGATGTCAAGTTCATCAACGGACTAGATCAATGCCTAGTACTGTTTGCTCTTGATTGGTTGATAACCGTATTCAATCGTCTGGTCTTCTTGATCATGTAAATCTTCATCAACTTGGAATGCGTTGACGGTTGTACTTTCAAAGCGCGGCATCTACGCATGATGTAGTGACGTCAGATTGGCATTTCGTAGTCATGCGTTGAACGTCGTTTTTATTCATCATGTGACTTTCTTATAATAGTAAACAGTTTGTAAAAGTATGTAAACAAGAAAATGTTTTTCCTTTTTTCTTTCGTTCAGCGATGGCCAACTAATTCTTTCTTTCGTTCCCCACACTGGCCACCAGTTGTTGCAAGGGCGGCCATCAGTTTTTACAGGCGGTTCGGTAAAATTAGCCCAACGGATTGTTGAGAGCTTGATAGTCAATCGTGTAGTCTGGGTTTACAGTTCATCTTCTTTAGAGCTTCGTGCCTTTGATGTTAAGTACGCGAATGTGGGTTTAAATTAACTTGAGACCATGATAATGATGATTGAATTCCCAAATGTTTATAGACTGGATAAGTCATGGCTAGAGTCCAAACAAACAATTTATTATACATTCTGTAGACATCGAACGTTGATCATGTATTTACGTCACAAATATAAATTAGAATCCTATGTTGAATTAGCTATCTTGCATATCAGTCCTTTGTCTCGTAATCTGAATTACTGTAGACAGAACGACATAACTATATGCACGCGTGGTTGGAAAATCCAACGACCGACAGTGAGTTTATGCGTCTGGCACTAGTATTAATTAAAATGGACTGTTAATTCATCTCGACAAGGTTTAGTCAATTACTAACCTGTAACTTCATCTTTCTTCATCATAACAGTGGACTGACCCATGTCCATGAGAAAAATACAATATAACTGTGTGGCTTTCCCTGCCCGACACTATAAGAATATAAAGACACGTCTTCTCCGTTTGACGGTCATTTGAAAAAGGGTCCCGTCTCTTGGTCACCGTGCGTGACTACCAACGCTGAAACGTCACAGCGTTCACTAGGCTAATAATACTTTTTACATTACATTAAACGTTGTAACCCCTAAAATCGCATGCTGCTAACCTCTAGCAGACAATGCCAATTAATCTACCGTAACAATTCCATATAACATTGCATATAATAGAATGTGTTGCAAACAAATTTTAGTTACAAATTACAATACAGTAACTCTCTTGTTCTTTGTCAACACTGGAGTATAATGTCAAGCGCGCACTGATTGTTCGATCCACAATAACATGTAGTGGTCTTCAGGAACATAATGTCACTATGACCTTCTCGATGAATAGTTGAGACTTGACCAAAAGTTCGTAGACGGTACTGTTTACAAAAAAAATTTGACCTCGAACTATGTGACTTGAATGTACAGATGTTGAAAAGTCTGTTGCCTGAAACGGTAAACAACCAGCGGTACTGTTTACAAAAGGACTTGACTTGTGTGCAGCTGTAACGTGTAAACAACCAGCGGTACTGTTTACAAAACGAATCGACTTGTGTGCAGCTGTGGTCCACGTAGGAATATTGCCTAGATGCCAACACTGTTTATGTGGGTCAACAGTCAATGACCTAATTCTGCTGTCCTGTGTAGCCAAAACTTGAAAATGTAGCGTACTACGGATGTGTGTTATCATCAGATGTAAACCTCGATCATTCCCATCTGTAACATCAACCAAAATTGAAGCAGTAAAGCCCACGGACTTGGCCTACCAGAAATGTTAAAGTCTGGCGGGGTGTCTGTTTAAGGCTGGAGATGAAGAGATGTAACGTGCTATTCGCTCCAGATGTATAACTGCCCGTTTGTGTTCGTGTGTTGTAAAGATGGCAGAGTGGGCGTGTCACAATGATGCGGTGTAATCTACTGGTTACAGTTCACAACTTTTAATCAGGGCACTAACTGTGGAATCACAACAGAACAGTCAATGTAAACAAGTTCATGTACATCATGTCAATGGAAATCGCTTGGTACATATCAGTCATTCTGGCTGGTGAACATTCATATATGTATGCATGTCAATAGTGTTATGTTCTTTTCATGTACTGTTCATAATGCCGCTTTTGGTATCTCTGACTGAACGCGTCAGATACCTTCATAACTCCGTCATACAAAAGACGAGCCCTTCACTCAAGTAATCCTATTACTAGGGCCGTCGTTCAACTTGGCATTACACGCCAGTTACTTCTTTTTATGCTGTATAATAGTGGCCATTCCACCGGCCTAAATATGACGTCAGTTGTGTACTCTTCATCAGCAGGTTGTATAAACTCTGCTGTCAAGTTTATATAAATCTACCAGCATATACATATATATCTCTTCGTCACTGGACTTCTGTTCGTTTAAAGACAAATAGTCTTACATAGCTATCTTGAGCACAATGTATAAGTTCTGCATACAGGATCGGTGAGCTGTCCTCACAGAAGGTACTTCTTTAACAAATTCTGCCACCGAAAGCATAGTAATGAAAAAGGTCGGTGTTACCTTGCAACGAATCCTCAGAACATAATAATAACACTGTCGTCCTTCCTGACGCACAGAGAATCAATGGGGAAAACTGACAACGCAGTCACTTCGAAGATTTTCCTCCCCGAAACTACAATGGACATACACGTCCTCAGAAGCCAGGACTTCACAACTCAACAAGACGGAAGTCTAATTTCGCGCTCTCCACTGCGCATCGCATATAGCCCAGAACTGTATTACCTTTGACCCAAAAGGTCAAACACAATGAATGAACAAACAAGGGAGATAACCCCTAATCAACCTGACACAGCAAAGTCAAGACATAGTTACTAAACTTTGACCAGGGTGAAAAACCTACAACCAATAGATCGATGTTTGAAACTCCATCAAAAATGACCGCAACATTTCTCTTTCAAAATTAAGCACATATTTGGGGGATCAATAGTGTCATCATGCTTTTAAAATCTTGTTGATATAATCGGTGGTGGAGGATAAGTCAGTGAATCAACAAGGCCCCAAAACACAAGGCCTTATCTGTAGATAGGTGTAGAAAATTCTGCGATGTCCTGGTATTAAATCTTCCAGTTCCCAGCACTGCTCAGCTTTCAGGATTCAAGATAAGGTGGGGCCCTCAAATCGTACGGCCTCAAACAGGTACCAGGGTTGAACAACAACGTGACTGGCTCACTTCAGTTTCTCACCCAGAAACTCGAAATATCGAATTTTTTCACTATGTAAGTTAATTACAGGCCATAAATGGTCACACAAGATCTCCTGCTGAATAACAGAACAGCTAAGGCATCTGATCACACTTGTCTGTAAACGTTATTATTTTTACATGAGAAAATTTAATTTGAAAGTGGCAAGGAACGCTCGTCTTTCTGAGTATTTATTTCACTTTCTTAGTTATGCTCAGCAACCAATCAGGGGACTTCCGTTCCTACGCGTCTATTTTCAAAAGTTAACCTATTATTTTCAAATCAGGAGACACCCATTAATATGGCCAGCATCAGTAAAGAAGCCCCATGCACGTCTATATCTGTCTTCATTCTGCCATATCGCTAGTATTATCTAAGTCATTTTAATACACAACGAAAATATTTACTTAGTCTACCGTTTTGTCATCTAATCAGGGCCGGATTAAGCTAGTGCGGGGCCTGTAGCATATGTTAAGAAAGAGGCCCCATATTAAAAAAAAAACAATAAAACAACACAAACATATTTGAACACATACATTTTTAATTTGCATAGTAATTATCATTATCAATTAATTCGTGCTTGTAATCCTATAAACTTGCCACTCATGTTGCTGGCGTTGTCATAACTTTGACCACGGCAGTCTTTAATATCAATGTCATTTGCCTTAAAAAAATTAAGTAGACTTTTAGTAAGCTGTTCAGCACTATGACCTTCCATATCCAAAAATGTCACAAATCTTTCAACTGGTCCAGATGGCAAAACATAGCTGTCACAGTGACTGTTAATTTATTTTACCATTCCGTTCCATATGTTATTACTTTTTAATGTTCGGGTTTCCTTGACATTTTGTATTTTCATATTCTACCTGCAATTTCCCCCTTCGCAGACCCACCCCGCGCTTTGTTTACGTTCTGGCCTTCAACGGTCAGATAACGTTACATCAGCGCACCTGGTGTTCGTTTGACCAGAGAAACATTTCTGCTAGCGGGTGGTACCCTTTGAGGCCTGGGTAACCGTTTCATCTTCGAAACAAGGGGGAGATAACAATCGCGGTCAGTCTCTGGGTTTTGCCCCTCAGACGAGTTAGAGCTCTCATAATATTATGCATTTCTCTACCTGAAGGAACTTTCTTGCGGTTGTTGACTTCTGATGTCTCTAGAATAACCTTTGTCTTATTCTTTATTACGCATTACGCCGATACATCTGTAGAATCAGGTCATGCAGGTGTCCTGGGTGGCGTTGTATGTAAACTATAAATCTGGTTAGTCTTAATAGACTAACACACTCGTGAATATTTTCCTGGCCCGAGATGGACCATCATGAGATAAGGCAGACTTTAACACAGAACTAAATGTTAAGGCCTATCTCTAGTCATTTTTTCGGGGTGAGTTGACATGTCTTATTAATATACAAATATTCATGTTAGCTTTTTATATATCTGATAGGAATGTGACTTACTTCATTTTTGAGGATTTCTCCCGGTAAATTTAATTCAGTGATAATGTAGCGCTGTCTACGGCCTTAGTTAAGTGGTGCTTAAACTGTTACGGTTTATAATGGGAAATGATAAACTTACAATAACAGATACTAGGCGTAGAATAAGTTCATACAATGCTTACCATTGGGTTAAGAGTCAGCAAAATTAACTGTCATTTCTGCAAGATAAGGTCAGAGGTGTGGATCATTCACTTAACACTGAATTATCGGATAAAGTCACTTTATCCTTTTTGATAGATATTTCTAGTGGCAAGGGAGAATCATTTTATGCTTACTTGTGTGGCTAGGCACTAGTCTATAACTTTCACAGAAAGCAGTCACCAGGCATAGATATAATTATATCTTATGATTCAGCCAGAGCTGTATTATTATAGCAGGATCATTGCAGTTTTCTATGTATTCATTTGTGGGATCATATTTTTCCCCCAAGGGGCATATGATTTAATGTTGTAATGTCACATGCTGTAATCTGTTTATGTAAATTCATTTAAATGTTGTAAGATGATAGCATAACCATTTAACTGTAACTACAAGGTTAGGTTTCCTGTATGTTTAGTGGGAAGAAGAGGAGTAGATTTTGCTGACAGGTATCTGGGTGTACAAAAAATATTAAGCCTATGCAGGCGCATGCGGAAAATTGATAGAGTGGAAGGAGCGGAGCATAACCATGAACATTAGTGTGATTTTGTTGTTGCTTGATGTAAAGGGTGTTTTTTGGGTCTCAGTTTCAGGGATACCGAATTGCTAGAGTCAAGTCTCCAGTCAGGCAAAGAATGTCACATTCTCTTCGTTCTAGAGGGATTCTGAATACAGCTAGCAATCACGAGTCGTCAAACCTCCTACCTGATCCAAAACCCGTCTTTTGTCAACGCCATTTCCCTCTCACGGAAGTTAAGCTTACGTAGTGTAACGAGCCAACGCTAAATCTGAAATCATCGGTTGCAGTAGTAGTCTCCTACTCGCCTATTGAGCGCCAGTCAGAGCATGGCGGCTTCCAGCATATCAATCAGCTCAGGGTCTATAGCAGAATTTCAATCACCAGCCTTTGTGTGCCTAAACGGGGCACTCAGTCAACCACAGTCAAACCAGCTTAAACCGGATTTAATGCCAAGCAAGCAATAGCGCCGGATAAGAGCGCCTGGGACTCTTTGTCCTCAAGTAACTTCGTCTGGTGTATTTCTGGGTTATGTAGAACCTCACACTTAGGAGCGGCCAGCCAAAGATAGACAGAGTTCCAGCCCCCCTCACGCAATTAGGGGTCACCAACGTTTAGCACCACCGAGGAAAGTTTTGTAGGCTTATTCCCTCACCTTGAAGGATCTACATGTAAGACACTTTTCTGGAGCTAGCGCCTTTGGTCCCACGAAAGCGGACAGGCTGTCGCTCAGTTTGTTTATTTGGTCAGCAGGAGAGATAGACAGAGTTCCAGTCCCCCTCGCGCAATTAGGGGCACCAACGTTTAGCGCCTACATTGGATTTACAGGTTAATTCCATCACCCATGGAATATATATTTACGTAAAGACATTGGAGCTATTTCATTTGGTCCCACGAAAGCGGACAGACTGACACTCAGCCTATTCATTTGGTAAACCGGAGATAAATACAGAGTTCCAGCCCCCCTCACGCAATTAGGGGTCCCCAAAGTTAGCGCCTCCATTGTATTTACAGGTCAATTCCATCACCCATGGAGTATATATTTACGTAAAGACATTGGAGCTATTACATTTGGTCCCACGAAAGCGGGCGGACTGTCCCTCAGTTTATTTATTTCTCCGTGTTCTGCAGGTTTTATGATTGGTTGTGTGTGTGTGTTGTTGGTGTATTTGGCATATTTTGATTATTGATGTAATTTTATGTTGTTGTGATGAGATGCATTATTTTCATGCTTTTCTTCTTTAATAAAGTTTACACATTTATTAATGCGCTGTTCACGACCCTTCCATCCATAATTAAATTGTTTCAAGCACTTTACTATAATCTCTATTTTGATAAGAGAAAAGAGTGAGAGCAGGAGGTGCTTAGACAGTATAAGTGAGTTGAGGGCTTGGAGAGAGTGATAACTTTAATAAATCTTCTCCAGGTTTGTCTCAAGTCCATCTCCTATTACACTTTATCTATGTGTAATCTATAACTCTGTCAGTCTACTATCCCTTGTCGATTTCACTACTATTGTCCAACTCGACAAATACTCTACACTCTAACTCAACCACGACAATAGTGCAGAGTCAAAGTCAGCTGGTTCATATTAGATATATCTGGAGTAGAATCCAATGAAACGGAATAATACTTGTATTTCTTCACTTCACAGAGAATGTGATCCACAGATTGGTGAATTCGTCACACGTTGTTTTAGATATATATGATGTATGTCCAAATCCTTTGTTTGCATGAGTACTTATATGCTCTGCCAGAAAAGGGTCAAACTTGGCCAGTAATTCTAACAACCCTAAGTAATTCCCGTTATAAGGGTAACCAATAATTTCATCACTGCTACGAAATGAAAGGCCTCGTTCTGCTAAAAACTTCACAACTTCAATTATTCGCTCTAGAAGTTTGTGCCAATACTTTTCTTGAATGTCCATTTGTTTCACAAGATGGGAATCGACACGTTCACCTTTGTTTTTACGCATCAACAGTGAAATTAAAGCTTGTCTATGTGAGGAGCTTTCTTCATGTCGATGCAATAGATTGCTTGCATTTTTCCAGTCATTAAATCCTTCCACAGTAAACTTTGATGAACATTCTGAACTCATAAGCTTGCATGGGAAACAGAATAGGCGCCCTTTACTTTCTGAATAGCATAACCATTTTCTTGCATGTTGCTTGTTTGTAAGTTTATGAATATGTGTAAAATAAGACTTCTGACAGTATCGAGTTTTCTTTTCAGTGTCATACAATCGCACGGATGAAGCGAAGACACTATCAACATGTTGACATTTTTCACTTCCCTTGGATACGCAATATTCACGCTCACAGTCATCTATATTGTTCGGCCAGTCACCAATATCATTAGAGCACTTCTTCGTTTCACTTATACTTTCACATTCAGACTCATTGTATACTGGGTTTTGCTGTATGTTTTCTGCTGCACAGCCTGCACTAGTACTAGTTATTCCTGTACTTCCAGCTTCAGCGGTTAGAGTACCACCACCATAAACATCAAAATATTCTGTCAGCTTACGTGTTTTTGATATCACAAAGTGATCTCTTCTTTCTTTTTCTTCCTTCGCTTTACGTTTTTCACTTCCAGAAGCATAATTACGTCCAATATCTCTGTGTCTACTGCTCATTTTTTGAGTTTTCTAACCTTACAAATCAAGAAATTGTAATCAAGATCGAAAGAGAGTGCGAGCACGCCGTATACCTCAAATAAAACAGGAAGTTTCCGTTTCCTAAATTCTAGTTTTTATTGTTAATGCAAATTCATTTCACAAAGAACGAAACAAAATTAGAGGGGGCAGTCGCCTAGAGCCAAAAAAGTGGCTTCCGTCGAAACGTGACCAAATTTTCAACGCCACTTAAATGGCTTCCGTCCGCAAACAGTTAAGATTAAAGTAATGAAGAGTCACACTAAGTCACCCTCTTATGCTCTTTCTCTCACAATTTCGTGACACCAAATGAAAAGGCGCTAAAGATGGCATAAATCACAAGATCATTGGTTTAACGCTCGTATTTGTTTTTTCTTCTCTCTAACCAGCGGCACTCGAGCTTTCCAGCTCTTTTGGCCCAATGACATGTCATTGCGAGGCTGGGGGGTCAGTGGACTTTCCTTCCAACCCGGTCAGGAGCTTCGCTCCTTCCCATCAACGCTCGTATTAGAAGATGACTAAAAAAGTATGTTCATATTTATTGACGCGGGGCCCCTAAAAGCGCGGGGCCCGTAGCATATGCTACTTGTGCTACTACGTTAATCCGGCTCTGCATCTAATGCATAAGGTTTTACACTTCTGGCTATTATTTTTACCATTTTCGTCTTTCCTTTATATTTATTCAAATAACATATCTTTCTTTCTACATTAAGCTAATATATTTAGACTAACGCATATTATATATTTAATAACGCATTAGTAGCATTTTAATCGTCATTTTTAGTCTTTATTTTTCCTATCGTTCGATTTGGACAGTTAGTTTCAGTTTCAGAATTCAAACAGGGTCTATGCATTTCCCCCTCTCTCTCCCTTGTCTTTTCCAAGAAATACACAATTTCTAACGATACTAACATTCACGCGTGCGTTTTGGTTAAAGCTTGCAAGTCTGTGACGTCACATTGGCATTTATTCAACTATCGGGGTTTTACGCGTTAACCCTTTAGAAACCGAGAAATAAAACTAGTATATTGGTGGCGCGGTAATTCCTATGTTATTTTATACCTATAAAAGTGGTCACTATTCTTACAACTGGGGGGAATTGTGCGAGACCATATGTGGGCGTGTTGTACATACAGATTGTATTTTACGACAAACAGGTTGCCGGTCACCCGTGTGTTGCCGGGGCCCGAAAGGGGAGCAAAGAATAGTAACACTGCACCCTACCACGCATGTCGTAAAAGGCGACTAAGGAGGGTTGGGCATGGGGCTGTTTACCCCATCCCGTAAAAACTTTGCACAGTGGGCTGATCACCTGCTTGCCAACCAATCTGATTACGGAAACAACGATAGATTGTTTGGTCTGTTTCTGTTCCACAAAGACGCCACTAGGCGTGGTGGAAACAGCGACAGATTGATCAATTTGTTGTTGCCCTAAGACGCCACTAGGCGTACTGGCCACATACTGCTTTGCCGGTTGGTGGCTAAGGATGGAAGAAGAAGAAGAAGAAGGTTGCCGGTATCTCGCAGTCATTAATGGAATGTAATAGATACAGTGACTATCTTCGCAGTAGTAGTGAAGACTGAAATGAGTTTTTCACACTTAACGGTAAAGTAATGTATATCTCTAGGACAGAATTCAGATGACAAGAGTGCCCACGAGATAATTAAACTAAGATGGGAAATGGTCTAGGACAATGGGCGTTATCTCCCATAAATCTGTCTTTGGTAAAAATGGGTTTTCGCTGGTCTCAGTATTTAGTCTGAGAATTAACAATTTTTACCGCAGAGATGGTAGCAATTCTTAAAAGTCTAGAAATAATCGAAGATAACCCACCAGAAGCTGTTACGATATTTGCAGACTCACTATCATCACTACAAGCACTAGAACACCCAGGTAAATGTAGCCGGCCAGACATAAAGGAAGAAATTCTAGCAATTAATACATCACTAGGGAACAGAGGATGTAGTGTGAGGCTAGTGTGGGTTCCAGCACACATAGGTATTGCTGGCAACGAATTGGCAGACCAGACCGCCAAGAATGGAAGAACAAGTAAAAACAATATAAAAGCAGGACTGGGAAGGTCGGAGATCAAGAGCCAAGTGAAGGAAACTATAAAAGAAGAATGGAAGACAACATGGAAGGAAAGTAGAAAAGGCAGACACGCGTTCAAACTGCTGAATGAACCAACGAGGACGTGCCAGGTCAGAGAAGAATTAAAGATACCTTCGAACAAAAAACTGTGGCGTCTCCGTCTCGGTGCAGCGTACTTTATGATAGAAGAACCACACTGCCAAGAATGCAAGGAAGAGAATGACATAGACCACTACCTGATCCACTGTAAAAAGTATGATCAACAAAGACTTGAATTAAAAACTTACTATAGAAATCACAATATAGACTTAACAGGTGATAAGGTTTTAAGTATAGATGCCCCAAGAGATGCCCAATCAATACTTAAAAGATATATACATAAAACAAAGGAAAACATATAAGGTTAGTACTTCAGGAAAAACATCCAACTAAATAAAAATTAAACAGCAAGAACTAACAAAGCATTAACAAAAAACTAACTACCCATAGGACAAGGAAAGACAACGAGGTATAGAAAAAAATAGGGCCACAACTCAAAAAGAACATATGCCAATACAAATTAAAACCAAGTGTAAAGGACAATAGTTATCTATAAACAACACAAAAGAGAAAATAAAATGGACAAATACTAATATAAATAAAAATCAGCAACCGTAAAAGACAATAGATATTTAAATTGAATACAAAACTAGAAAATAAAATGACACTAAATACCCCAATTATAACCAACTTTCAGGTTGAACAGGTGTCGTGAAACATTCTAAATCCACATATATAAATTAAAAGGTAAATGTAAAGCCTAACACATAAATTCAATAAAAGGGAAAGAAGAATGGTAAAGAACAGTGCTGTCACAATGACTGTACTCGAGATCCTTTTTTTTTCTACTTCGTCTGAAAATTGTAACGCTTTCACGTTTGATAGTAAAGCCTATAGCAGCATACACGCCTTTCTAACAATAAAACGTGTACTGTATTTCTTAGAAAACCTTGAGATACGCAAGCTGATTAATGACCTAGATTAATACTAGCATTAATTTCATTTTATACACTGCGTAATGAAAAGACAGATGAACTTAGGATAGAAAGAGAGAGGGCTGAACGGAGGAACGTATGCAACACTAACACGCGTCTCGCGATATAAAATTAATGCCACCCCCAAGCGTAAGGCATGAAGCACTAACTTTTTTTCAAATAGACAGTGATAAAAAACACTACCAATACGAGGGTTAGGTTTAAAAACCTGTTTAATGCTTATTAGTAAACATGACATTATACTGTTTTATGTCTGAAAGCCTGACAGTACCGAGACACCACATCGTATCGAAGTGAACGGGAGGTAGAAGAAAATGCATATTTTGAACGCAACCACTTAGCCCCATTAAATTTATATATTTGGGTTCCTTAGGACTTGCTGACAAAGAATATGTTAAGTGTTACGCAAATAGTCTAGGAATTAACAAATTATAGCCAAAAGAAAATAGTGAGGATGTCTGACAGCACCAAATCAGAATTGCGCAGTGGCATGTTTTGAAACCACCATTTTACGGGAAATAGGCCACCATGTTAAATCCTATTTGATTGGCGGGAAGTATATGTAAGGCGAAACACGATTAGTCGGACTGCAAATACTAATTTTGGTTGTTAGGGGAAACGTAGGAAGGGTAAATTTTTTCAAAAGCTTGTGTAAACATGGTCCTATTGGCTAGACCCGCTGATATAGTCAATTAGGAGCGTCTGTTCAGTGCCACATTTTAAAATAAACTTACTAAGAAACAGTGCGTTGAGATCCAGCTCATATTTTTCTAAATAAAAGCCTGGGACAGAGGCAGATCGGAATTTGTGCCATAATTCATCGCCAGTCAACGTATTTGTTTATTATTTCCATGAATTGTGGTAAGATTGACATATTTGATATCTTTTTGATGAAAATTGAATGTGAATTGATAATTTATGTCTGTATATGTGTGTGGTTCAGTAGCAAACATGAGGCAAAGCCTAGATATTGCTCCAACCTGAACAAAACTTGTCGGAGAGAAGTATAAATGCATGGGATCACCAAATAGTACACTAACACCTATCTTATTGACTAGAAGGAACTAATGCTGGAATTGCAGAGGCGTAGTAACCATTAAGGAGAAGAATACTGGTGTAAATTGTTTCAGATGAAGCTAGCAGTTGGCTTACCGCTCTGAACTCAGTGTTTGTTATGTATTGTGTTCAGTGTGGAAATAGATTATAAATTAGTTCTGAAGTAGGAGGTACAACCTTCTTGTTTCAGGGACCGTGGTCCTAACTTATTGAAGCAGCACCTGGTCTGAGTTTTGCTGAATCCAGAGGCTGATAGCATACTCCTTGGTCCAGATAGCGACCAGTGAGGTGTCTCAAGAACACGGTGAAGCAAGCGAGCAGAGGAGACTGTTTCCTGCCGCCATCACAGAAGATAAGATTCTGTGGCCAGAGCAGCTCAATTTTATGTGCCCCCTCTAAAATTGACATTATATTAAATAAAGAGGGACAATAAATTGTTTCAAATGACAGGAACTGTGAACTTTTCCCAATACGATTTCCACCATAAGCAAACACTTGAAGTCATGATGACGAACAACAACCTAGCTTGAAAAAGCCAGTATTACCTCATAGTACTACTTCACAACTTACACACATAGAATAATAATAATAAAATATGTCGATACAAAGATCATATCTATAAATTGTGTACATACAACTTGTAATTACATTTGATTGTGATTCCTGGTTCACTGTGTAGTTGAATCAGGATATCTATTATTGAAAGGAATTAATACATATATTTTTAAAACTTTAACACTTGACTCATTTAAGATAGTCTTATAGAGTGTTATATGTGTGTGAGTGTCACAGTGTTGTAAAGTGTTGTGGAATAAATTAAATTGTTTATCTGTCTGTTGTTGTTGTGACTTACACTTCATCATTTTCATAACCATAGACATTCAACGTAGTCATCACAATATTCCAGAATAATTCTGACTGAGGTATAAATGTGGTAGCAAGTAAGGTCATCTGTAATACACTACACTTATTAGATACAGATACCTTCACAGCTGATCTCAGTCAGTACACCAAGTCCCCTATAAATATTTATATCATCCCACTTTACCACATATATTGGGGTCTAGCTCCCGGGATATTGAACTTTTTCCAATTTATATATTGGGAATAATAAAAATTTAAAAGGTATCCTTGGGGGAAAATAAATAAGGTTGAGCTTTCAGTGCCTGTGGTTGTCCTTAGATATTTAGTTAGAGATTGAATTGTTTAGTTAAATATTTTATACATTTACCTGTTAGAAAATGGCCGACCTGGCAAAATTTCGATCTGCTGCTATGCAGGCTGCAAAAGAGTTAGGAATGGACGGGCAAGTTATGATTGCCTATGTCACTACGGAATGTGACAAATATATTGAACGTGAAGAAAGAAGATTAGAAAAAGAGGCCGAAAGAAAATTAGAATCTGAAAGATTGGCCGAAGATAAGAGGTTAGAGGCTGAAAAAGAAATTAAGAAGTTACAATTAGAGGCTGAGGCTAAGAGGTTGCAGATTGAGGCTGACAAAGAGGCTAAAGCATTGGAGGCAGATAGGGAGATTAAGAGGCTCCAATTAGAAGAACAAAAGGCAGAAAGAGAAGAAAAGAGATTAGCTGCAGAAAGGGAAGCCGAGGAAAGAAGACAGGCTGCAGAGAGGGAAGCAGAAAAGGAGGAGAAGAGATTACAAAGGGAACATGAGTTACGACTAAGGGAGTTTGAGTTTCAAGGCCATGCTCCTGAAAATGGTGCCAGTCCCTTTACCTCCGATGCTACTGCTAGTCAGGGAGCCTCAACCTCAGCTATGAACTTTCATTTAGATCATTTTGTTGAGAAAGACGATGATATCGAGAGCTATCTAAATAGATATGAACTATTAGCTACCACGTATGGGTTAGAGAGAGAAAGGTGGAGCTTAAAGTTATCTCAAGGACTTCGTGGTGCAGCTTATGAAGTTTTTGCCAAAATGAGCAGAAATGATCAAGAAAACTATGACATGCTAAAGCAGGCTATTTTGTTAAGATATGAAAAGAATGGAGAATTTTATAGGAAAATAATTTAGGAATGCTAAACTACTGTCAGGTGAAACCTATCACCAGTTCTCTGCACGGTTAGAGACATACTTGGAGAAATGGACTTCTCTGGGGAAAACCCAAGATCTTAAGGAAATGATCCTTATAGAACAACTAAGAGAGTCCATGGCTCCAGACCTGAGAAAGTTTCTCATGGAACAAGGTGCAGAGAGACTGGGTGAGCTACTAAATGTCGCTGAAAGGTATCAAGCAGCTCAGGCAGAGGTATCAGGTAATAAAAAGAAACAGGTAGATAATTTTAAGGCACCACAGAACTTTAATAAATTTGATCCTAGAGATCATAACAAAAGTAAGCACCAGTTTGATAGGCCACGGTATGACAATAAAAATAAAACCCCACAATTCGATGAAAGGAAATTTGATGAAAGAAAATCTTTCAACCAAGGAAGGAGGTGGTGTAAAAATTGTCAGATGGACAATCATGATACTGACCGTTGTAGAAGGAAACCTGTGTATATGGCCGCCCTTCAGGTCAGGTCGACCTCAAGAAAGGAGGAGGATATTCTGATAGATACCACTCCATATGAGATGAGGAAGGCACAGGCTGGGGATAAGACCCTCAAGCCTTGTTTCAGGAAATTGTCAACTTGTCATACAACTCCAGGCAAGGGAGATTTTTACATGAAAAACAAGTTGATGTATAGGAAGGCCGGAACTAGATCCAATGGTCACGGACAGTTGGTTCTTCCAAAGGCATATAGGGCAGACTTAATAAGGAGCCTACATGTGAAACAAGATGGGGACCATGAGAAAATTGGTACCATCATCCAAAAGGTGGCTCACAATTATTATTGGCCCAAGGCAAGGTGGGACATTGAGAATTTTGTAGAAAGGTGTAGCATAGCACATGAGGGAACACCCACAAGTGGGAACATTGATCAGGACCTGGACACGCCACGGGGCAAACGTAGGCCTGACAATAAAAAGAATAATAAAGTGGACCAAGTGAAATGGGAAGCCCCTTTTCACGGACAAGCTTCAATTAACTGTTTTACAATGGCCACTATGCGGCGAGTGCAAAAAGATGTCTTACCCCAGGATAAGCCGAAAATCCCTCAATCGGACTTAAGTAAACTGGAAAAGAAGATGTAGAGAGGAAATCTCTCATCAAGAATTCTAAGTGGGGAGAAAGCCCCAAGAAAAGAATTGGTAGCGGTCGTTTTGTGCATGATAATTCTGGGAAGAAAAATCATCACTATAGAACTTCGAGTGGAAGAGACCATACCGGTGCATGGACAAATAGGTCCACAAAATTAAAGGTCCATATGAAGCGCTGTTAAGAACGTGGACTGATGAAAAGGCAGAGGAAAATATTACATCCTCATACCAATATGTGAATGAGCTGACCACTCGTTTAAAAACTGGCTGGAAACTTGCCAATGAAAATTTGAGACAAGCCAGGAAAAAACATGCTGCCTATTATAACAGGAAAGCTAAAGACAGAGATTTGGCTGTGGGAGAGAAGGTACTGCTTCTTCTACCCGGTAGTCAGAATAAATTACAAATTGGATGGCAAGGTCCATATACAGTTCTAGAGAAGGTGTCTAGAACCAATTATAAGATAGATAAGAAAGGGAAAGAAAAAATCTATCATGTGAATCTCCTGAAGAAATATTTGGAAAGAGAAAATCAGGAAGAGACACACTTGTTGACCTTGTCCATTGCAATGGAGATGAAAAAGGAACCACTTTCATCATTTGAATATCCATTACACCCCTGTGAGACAGCGGCACAGGTGAAAATCAGTACACATTTAACGAAAAATCAGAAAGAGAGAGTGCAACAGGTTCTAGATAATCATACAGAGGTGTTAACGGACCGACCGGGGCATACAAACTTATTGGAATATGATATGAAACTGATAGACCCCACACCTGTCTGTATGAAACCCTATTCGATTCCTTTTGCTAAGGAGAAAGCTTTGAAGGAAGAGATAGACTATTTGTTGAAGGAAGGAATTATTTCACACAGTGAATCTTCGTATAGTTCCAGTGTGGTACTCTTAAGGAAACCCTCTGGAGAACATAGACTCTGTATAGATTACAGGAGACTGAATGCTATCACAGAAGGTCAGGTGGATCCATTGCCGGATACAAATCAGTTGTTTGCCAGGCTAAATAAAGCTAAATATTTCTCAAAAGTGGATCTGAGTAAAGGATACTATCAGATTCCAGTAAAGCCTGAGGTTAGACCATACCTAGCTTTTAGTACCTCAGAGGGACACTATGAGTTTAACAGATTGCCATTTGGATTGAAGAATGCGCCTAGTGTCTTCTCTAGAATGATGAGAAAATTGTTGGATCCTCTGAATAATCCATGCATCACAAATTTCATGGATGATATCCTTATAGCAACAGAAACATTTGAGGAACACATTGACTCTCTGAACATGCTGTTTAATCGACTTAGAGAAGCGAATTTAACAGCCCGACCAACCAAATGTTGCGTTGGATGTAAAGAATTAGAATTCTTGGGACACACAGTTCATCAGGGAAACATGACCCCTGACCCCAAGAATTTAGAGAAACTAAAGAAAGCCCCGAGACCACAAACCAAGAAAGACGTGAGATCCTTTGTCTCATTATGTGGTTTCTACCAAAAGTATATCAAAAACTTTAATTCCATATGTGCACCGTTAACTGATTTGACACGTAAAGGAAATCCAGATCGAATTACATGGACAGCACAATGTGAATTGGCTTACCAGGAATTGAAGGAAAAGCTCACAAGCAAACCTATTTTGAAATTACCTGACTTAAGTCAAGAATTCATTGTAAGAACGGATGCCAGTAATATCGGGTTAGGTGCGACCCTGTTACAGAAATCAGATGCATTGGATGGGGAATTAAGCCCAGTGGCATATGCTAGCAGAAAGTTGAATAAAGCTGAAACCAATTACTCAACTAGCGAAAAAGAATGTCTTGCAGTAATATGGGCGATAAAGAAATTCAATATTTATCTGTATGGGAAGGCATTTAAGTTGCAAACGGATCACAAACCCTTGTCGTTTTTAGCGCAGGCTAGGCATGAAAATTCTAGGTTACTCAGATGGTCCTTACTTATGCAGCCATTTGAGTTTAGCATAGAGTATATTTCTGGAAAAACAAATCTGGGAGCGGATTTTTTAAGCCGCCATCCGTGTGATGAGAATCACCGTAAGCCCCAGAAATAATAATAAATTTCTCTATGTGTATATAGAATTATAGACTGACATATAACGTCTGTTTTAAGAGGGGAGAATTTGTCGTGAAACATTCTAAATCCACATATATAAATTAAAAGGTAAATGTAAAGCCTAACACATAAATTCAATAAAAGGAAAGAAGAATGGTAAAGAACAGTGCTGTCACAATGACTGTACTCGAGATCCTTTTTTTTCTACTTCGTCTGAAAATTGTAACGCTTTCACGTTTGATAGTAAAGCCTATAGCAGCATACACGCCTTTCTAACAATAAAACGTGTACTGTATTTCTTAGAAAACCTTGAGATACGCAAGCTGATTAATGACCTAGATTAATACTAGCATTAATTTCATTGTATACACTGCGTAATGAAAAGACAGATGAACTTAGGATAGAAAGAGAGAGGGCTGAACGGAGGAACGTATGCAACACTAACACGCGTCTCGCGATATAAAATTAATGCCACCCCCAAGCGTAAGGCATGAAGCACTAACTTTTTTTCAAATAGACAGTGATAAAAAACACTACCAATACGAGGGTTAGGTTTAAAAACCTGTTTAATGCTTATTAGTAAACATGACATTATACTGTTTTATGTCTGAAAGCCTGACAGTACTGAGACACCACATCGTATCGAAGTGAACGGGAGGTAAAGAAAATGCATATTTTGAACGCAGCCACTTAGCCCCATTAAATTTATATATTTGGGTTCCTTAGGACTTGCTGACAAAGAATATGTTAAGTGTTACGCAAATAGTCTAGGAATTAACAAATTATAGCCAAAAGAAAATAGTGAGGATGTCTGACAGCACCAAATCAGAATTGCGCAGTGGCATGTTTTGAAACCACCATTTTACGGGAAATAGGCCACCATGTTAAATCCTATTTGATTGGCGGGAAGTATATGTAAGGCGAAACACGATTAGTCGGACTGCAAATACTAATTTTGGTTGTTAGGGGAAACGTAGGAAGGGTAAATTTTTTCAAAAGCTTGTGTAAACATGGTCCTATTGGCTAGACCCGCTGATATAGTCAATTAGGAGCGTCTGTTCAGTGCCACATTTTAAAATAAACTTACTAAGAAACAGTGCGTTGAGATCCAGCTCATATTTTTCTAAATAAAAGCCTGGGACAGAGGCAGATCGGAATTTGTGCCATAATTCATCGCCAGTCAACGTATTTGTTTATTATTTCCATGAATTGTGGTAAGATTGACATATTTGATATCTTTTTGATGAAAATTGAATGTGAATTGATAATTTATGTCTGTATATGTGTGTGGTTCAGTAGCAAACATGAGGCAAAGCCTAGATATTGCTCCAACCTGAACAAAACTTGTCGGAGAGAAGTATAAATACATGGGATCACCAAATAGTACACTGACACCTATCTTATTGACTAGAAGGAACTAATGCTGGAATTGCAGAGGCGTAGTAACCATTAAGGAGAAGAATACTGGTGTAAATTGTTTCAGATGAAGCTAGCAGTTGGCCTACCGCTCTGAACTCAGTGTTTGTTATGTATTGTGTTCATTGTGGAAATAGATTATAAATTAGTTCTGAAGTAGGAGGTACAACCTTCTTGTTTCAGGGACCGTGGTCCTAACTTATTGAAGCAGCACCTGGTCTGAGTTTTGCTGAATCCAGAGGCTGATAGCATACTCCTTGGTCCAGATAGCGACCAGTGAGGTGTCTCAAGAACACGGTGAAGCAAGCGAGCAGAGGAGACTGTTTCCTGCCGCCATCACAGAAGATAAGATTCTGTGGCCAGAGCAGCTCAATTTTATGTGTCCCCCTCTAAAATTGACATTATATTAAATAAAGAGGGACAATAAATTGTTTCAAATGACAGGAACTGTGAACTTTTCCCAATACGATTTCCACCATAAGCAAACACTTGAAGTCATGATGACAAACAACAACCTAGCTTGAAAAAGCCAGTATTACCTCATAGTACTACTTCACAACTTACACACATAGGATAATACTAATAAAATATGTCAATACAAAGATCATATCTATAAATTGTGTACATACAACTTGTAATTACATTTGATTGTGATTCCTGGTTCACTGTGTAGTTGAATCAGGATATCTATTATTGAAAGGAATTAATACATATATTTTTAAAACTTTAACACTTGACTCATTTAAGATAGTCTTATAGAGTGTTATATGTGTGTGAGTGTCACAGTGTTGTAAAGTGTTGTGGAATAAATTAAATTGTTTATCTGTCTGTTGTTGTTGTGACTTACACTTCATAATTTTCATAACCCTAGACATTCAACGTAGTCATCACAATATTCCAGAATAATTCTGAGGTATAAATGTGGTAGCAAGTAAGGTCATCTGTAATACACCACACTTATTAGATACAGATACCTTCACAGCTGATCTCAGTCAGTACACTAAGTCCCCTATAAATATTTATACCATCCCACTTCACCACAACAGGGTAGACCAAGATGGAATGAGAAGAGGCAAGAATGGACAGATGATAAGAGCCCGCTCTCCACCCATCAACGCATCAAAACAACAACAACAACTTCTCCAGCACTTCATCCTAAACTTTGGTCATGAAAGAACCTATCTCACAACAAAGGCAGCCTAGCGCGTAAAACTTCCTTTTGAAAAAAAAAATCTGATTGACTTAAGCAAGACGGTACATATTGTCTGTCTTAGATGTATAAACTGTAGGGCAGCAGTACAAAAGACAAATATGGGTCTGTACAGTGAATTCTGACGGACGGGCGACACAAAGACTTGATATTTAATCTGTCCCAAATGGAGGATTACCGAAGTCGTGTTGTATCTTCCCCAGTTCTTTAGGGTAGTCTACACCAGGATCTTCTGTCTTCATTGATGACGTGAAACCTGGATCAGAGAAAGAGAACTTCCAACCCCTGAGATAGATCTGCACCTAACATCCAACCCTTTTCTTTCACGTGGGGAAATGAGGGAGTAACCAGGATTGCTGCCAGGAATCCAGATTAGTGACACTATCAGTAAGCAACCATTAAATTCAATCGAACTTCAGAAATGTCTTTAATGATGAATTATCAACAGTTTTGTAAACCACTAAATTCAATCGAACTTCAGAAATGTCCGTAATGAATAACTATCAGAAAGCTTTGTAAACCACTTAACTAAACACACCTTCACCAATGTCTTTAATGATGAGATATAAATAGTGTTTGTTTACTAAACTCACGAACTAAAATTCTTTAACATTGTCACAGATTGCCTCCCCTGCTTTGCAGAAGTGGTCCAACAGTGACCAAAACTCAAGAGTATCTACTATTGGCTTCCAATGTATCTACCTACGCGCAAGATTACTCTGGGCAGAGATGTAGATAGAAGATTTACGACACTTCTACCTTAAGGAGTATTCACAAGATATTTCCAAAAGTCATGAACAATGTTGCATTGGGCTGAACATTTGTTAACGCATTATATCTGGTCCGTCGCCTACTTGTGAAGGATTTAAGCAATGGTTTTTAGCCCGTTCAAGCCCCCAGTTGGTGTAATCCAACGAAATCCCTCTTATAAGGTATAGCTCTGTTTAGAGGTAAATATATGTCTATATATATATATATATATATACATATATATATATATATATATATATATATATATATATATATATATATATATATATATATATATATATATATATATATATATATATATATATATATATATAAAAGACTTTGGCTCATACGTTTGCTTTCATACATATAAAAAAACGGAATCGACTATGATTGTTTAGTTTTAAAACAACAGGTAACAAATTTAATAACCAATTAATATTAACAGTTTAAAATAAATAAAATGCTGGTGAATTTTATATTGGAATCAAATTTTCTCTTCACTGAGATTTAGGGTGAGGATATATCAAAATTCATTTTTGCTGGTGCCTTTTTACAATCACTTAACTTTTATAAGGGAGTCCTGCAGCTGTGGTTCATCAATTCTGTGATAACGAAAGACCTCTTCACACTCTCTTCCACAATAGGCGGTTACGGTGATGGCTTGTAACCACGAACTTCAGACAAATAGAAAGAAACATATGCCTGTTAAGTACATCTGTTCGCCGCAAACTAACAGGCCCATTGTCATGCGCTCCACCCATCAATGTTAGCCTCTCCGAAGAATTAAATTCCCGAGCACAAAGTGTAACTCAAGGAATATGATGAAAAGTCACCAATATCATTCTGGGTGTTAACTAGGAAATTGCGTCTGGAGTGCGTGAATAATGATTTGCCTGAATTACAATTAAAAAAAGGTACATAAGTCTCACAAGATAATATGTTACACCTTGGGCACATGTGATGTAATCATTACTCATTACTACTCCCGCCGGAGTCTGGGGTAGTTCTGCTGTCGCGTTTCCCGCACGACTAGTCAGAAACAATCACTAGCTCTTGCAGTAGTGGTTCATGCAAATACTATTTTCATATGTTGAGGTTGCCAGTCTTGTATATAACCACTTAGCAAGAAACCTGTAAAATTTACATTAGTAAATAAATTGTTTACACTTAACCCAAAATTTTGGGAATATACAATCTCCTTGCACAGATTTAGGATGGACACAGCTCTGTATCAGAAACTTCGAATCACGTAGGTCTGGAAATTGTAGTTAATTCTTCTGGCGGCGGGTGTTCTGCGAAATCCTGGCCTGGGAAAACTTTTGTTTAATTCCTCTTTTTAGTCTGGGAAATTAGAGTTAATTCCTCTGACGGCGGATGTTCTGTGAAATCACCTGGGCCTGGGAAAACTGTTGTTAAATTCCTCTATGACTTGTGATCAAATTCCTAGGATTTCAGTCTTGTTAATTAAAGTCCTGGTCCCTTTAAGGTACCAGTTTTGTATTAAAAATGCGGGTTTAGTTGTGAATTTCAAAGTTGCCTAATACTCGATCTGTTACTTATAGTTGTGGAATTTCTAAGTCTAATGTCTCCTTTTTTCTTTCTGGCTTTTAGGAGTCGCTGATATGACTTGTGCGCTGCAGTCTCTCTGTGTGATCTGTGTCTATGTTTTCATCACACTATATTCTCAGTGCAAATCCCAGATTGCACTTCCGACTAGTGTGCCAATAAAATACATTGTACATTTCAGCTCCTCAAAATGAACCAATCCAATCGAATCTCGTTCAGCACTACGTGGGTAGGGTTTTTTTTTCCAAATTCGAAAAAACCCTCACGTGTTTCAAAATATTAAATTTAATATCCACGTGTGACCTTTTACAGTGATGTCATATCGTTGCGTAAGACTTCCGGCTGCACATATCTGCCTCTCACCATATTGTGACCATGTGTTCCTGGTGTAACGTCTACAAATCTTGAGTTTCCAGACAGATTATCTGAGATAATTACACACAGGGATGATCTAAGCGGAAACGAATTACGCAATACCATCTGTGTTTCGCTAGACGAATCTCCGCCAGATTAGCCACACCATATGGGGTTCTATTCATAGACCGAGCACAATGCAAGCTTGAATAAACAGACACAGTCGCTTTAAAAAGATGGTCAGCCCGATAATACGTGATAAAATATTATCGTTGCCGGGGTCAATAAACCTGGTGTAACACAAACAGTCGAGGAGTGAAGTGTTAGAGACTTAACTCTACTGATCCAACGTAGAGAGCAAAAATGAATGACAAGGCAAAAATTATGCCAAATAAAACGATGATCGGTGAGAGAAAAATGAAGAAAAAGAAGTGATACTGTCGGAGTGGATTAAAGAGTGAGAGAGCGCACAAAAGTACACGCACAAAATAAGACGTACCGTCACAAACACTGTGACGAATTGTCATTAACTTTATAGAAACGATTGCATTTTTGATTATCTTAAACTGTATACATGTTTGAGTGACACATATTCTTTATATATTTATATTTGGGGGCTCTTTCTAATAATTCAGTACCTTAGGGAAAAGTGGCCTGTATACCTACTAGCTCTTAGTCTACTCAGAGGATTCTCAACCTGCTAAGAGAAAGTTAATTTCCAGTAACCCTATAAAAAGATCTGCCAGTGATTCTCACTCTATTTTCTTCCTGCGGAACTTAAACTTACATTTTCCGCAGATTTTCCTGGAGCCAAATTTCAGTGAGATTATCTTGGACAGTTCTGTTACTTATTCATACTTTCATTTTCTTCCATTTATCCACCTAGCATTCAATATAATCAGCCAGCTACAATTGAGTTAGAGAATTAAGTTTAATGATAATGATAAGAATAATAATAATAATAATCATATTAATACAGAAGTATGAATGGCTTTGTAAGATTGTACATTTCCATTCTGGATAATGAGTAGAGCCAGAAACATTGAATACTGATTGTAACAAGAGATTTGATTTATTGCAATACTTTAATGAACATGGTAGAGATTAAGCAGACATCGTGTATTATGAAGGACTATTAGTGATGATGGCTGACTGTACATGTTGAAGATGTCTTTTATGATATATCTGATTTATTGACTTAAGCAAGACGGTAAATAACCTTATGGCATACATATTGTTTGTCTCACATGCATAAACTGTAGGGCAGCAGTACAAAAGACAAATATGGGTCTGTACTGTGAATTCTGACGGATGGGCGACACAAATACTTGTTAATTAATCTCTCCCAAATGGAGGATTACCGAAGTATTCTGGTATCTTACCCAGTTCTTTAGTGTAGTCTACACCAGGAGCTTCCGTATTCATCGTTGACGCGAAATTTGGATCAGGGAAAGAGAACTTCCAACCCCTGAGATAGATCTGCACCTAACACACAACTGTTTTCTTACACCTGGAGAAATCAGGGAGTGACCAGGAGTGCAGTCAGGAATACAGATAAGTTACACCACCAAGAACCAACCACTACATTCAATCGAACTTCGGAAATGTCCTTAATGATGAATTATCAACAGTTATGTAAATCACTTAACTAAACACAACTTCACCAATGTCCTTAATGATGAGATATAAATAGTTTTGAGTACTAAATTCAAGTCAAATTCTATAAGTCCTGAGACAAATTGTCAGTAACTTTATGGACACTATTGCAATTGTGGCATTTTTAATTATCTTAAATTCTATACATATTTGATTGATACATATTCGATATATACGAGGTTTATATAAATATATGACAGATTTTTTATTTTCATTCTAAAATCAAGATTAGTTATTGATTTTCTTTGGTGTTACAGTAATGTCTAATACTGTAAGATTATGTCATATTTGTATTTAATTACTGGGGGCTCTTTCTAATAATTCAGTACCTTAGGGAAAATTGGCCTGGATACCTACTAGCTCTTAGTCTACTCAGAGGATTCTCAACCTGCTAAGAGACAGTTAATCTTCAGAATCCCTATAAATAGATCTGCCAGTGATTCTCACCCTATTTTCTTCCTGCGGAACTTATACTTACATTTTCCGCAGATTTTCCTCGAGCCAAATTTCAGTGAGATTATCTTGGACAGTTCTGGTACTTATTCATACTTTCACTTTTTTCCATCTATCGCATCTTGCATCAGTATATAATCAGCCAGCCACATGGATCTAACAAGGACCTGGCCTACAAAAGCAAACCAAGATATAATTTAAAAAAAAGAAGCCCTCAATTTCAGGAAAAGAAACCACACAAACAGGGAGATAAGTGGTGCAAATTTTGCCAAATGAGTGTGGAAGGAAAAATCCTCCTCATCACGCTGCTTGTTTACAGGTGAGGTCGTTGAACAGGAAGGAACTGACAGTGAGTCAGTATAGCCTACATCACCCACTCATACAGGAGATAGTGACCGTGAATTGTAAACAGATTACAGGGCTGTATGACACAGGTTTGTTCAATGACGCGGTCGTGTGTGCATCTCTGGTGCGCCCTGAACAAATCACCACAGAAACAGTGAATATTCAAGGGCCACTCAAGGGAGAAGTGCCCTTAACTTTGCCCATAGCGAGAATTCAAGTCAGTTGTCGCTATGTGGAAGGGGAAATAAATGAAGCAATATTAGATGATCCTCTCTACTCCCTGCTGTTGGGGCGTAAATATGTATTCTTAGAAAATAATGTAAACCCTGAAGTTGTGGCGGATGCCCAGACCAGGTCAAATTCCATGAACAGAGAGAGGGACTCCAAATTACCATTTCATCCGACTGAGATGAAGAAGTCACAAGCACAGGAAAGCACATTGAAGCCTTGCTTTAGAAAGCTGCCAAAAGCACATAAACCTCCAGAAAAAGGAGATTTCTATATGGAACATGAACTATTGCGCTGAAAAGCTGACAGAGAACCAAATGGATATGGACAGGCTGTTTTGCCATCAGTATATAGAAACAAAGTTATAGAATGGGGGCACATAACTACTTTAAGTGAACTGGCCAGGGATTACTGAGGACATTACCCGGTATGTAAATTCCTACCCAGAGTGTACCAAGATAGATTCGGCGAGGCAACGGAAACGTTATCACAAGAAGTCTATCTATGAACCATGTTTACTCTCGATATTAGCGCGAGAGGGGACAAGAAACATCCCATACGGTCTAGATTGCAGGCTGAACTACATGAGCTGTGTCACAGATGGAAATAGTGCAGCAGTGATCATCCACTTTTGCCCCTCCCCATCTAGTTTATTTTTTGCTACATGAACGAAGGATTCACTAGTGCAATTAACACGTGAGCCGTTTGGAAATTAAGCACGGTGGAACAAACAGAGAGAGCGCGGAGCATGGCGTAATAGATTCTGTGATCAAGGGCGATGTTAAGTCTGAGACGGACCTTGAATTGTAAAACTTTCAGGGGAATTTATTGCGTAGCTGATATTCGGCAAGGCAGAGATGATGAAAGTCAAGCCAGAGAGGTTGTCGGCGGCAGAGGTGGTAAAATTACCTTTGATTCAAGAATCGAACGGCAAATTTGCTCGGGTCTGGCAGTAGGTGTGACTTTCGCATTAAAGAGCGATAGAACGGAATTTACGGATATATACCATGTCTCTCCGATAGCCATTATCAGTTGTTCAGAAATCTATCTGAAATTCACTAGCTCGATATCCTAGATTTCTCATACAGAGTGAAAATTATTAGATTTTCGTGGAGTGTTTCATTTTTCTGATTGCAGCTGATCAACCTGAGTACTAGCGGTTTTGTTTTATGGCCATATGAACTTATGATCATACGAACTTATACTATTATAAGCATCACGGGATATTTAATATTGATGAGTTTCTTGCTGTGACCTGTGTGGTCCAATTTTCCTCATTTTCATGAGAGAAACCAGAATAGAACCATTAAATTATAATATTAACTGGACCAGAACTATTACCAGATTTACTTATATCAATCTCATCAGCCAGCTGTGGCGAAATATATTGTCAGCAACATTTGTGTTACTTAACCTAGCGTCTCAGCCACCTGAGGCTAAACAACATAGGAACTATATATATGTTCTATTCATTCTACGTCGGCGATCACCATGCATGAACCTTACTCCAACCAACTGAAGGCATAGATAACTTATTGTATCCAGGACAAATTAAATCACCGACTCTAGCAACTCCCGTGAAATTTGCAGTCAGCAACTACGGCGAGTCTGTTGCTGGATTTGGCAAAACTTAAATTTGACACTAAATAGTCTTATTACTTATTAGTGTATTTCCTTGGAATGCCTGCGACAACTACTGGGGTAAGAAAAAGTCTGAAAGTGGCCACTGAATGGGTGTAAATTGTATGAACGGAGAAAGAAACGTATGTCTTTTGTTAGCATCATATACTTATGTGGTTTCTTCTTTCTTTTTTTATCTCACTAATCTGAGTAGTCACGGGATAGATTACATTAGGAACCTATTCTTTTCCCATACTGACTATTTCATAACTTATTGTTAACTTTTGATCTTTTGGGTTAATTAACCTCTGTTGGGATCGTCTTTTCTTTTCCTTTACCAGAGGGGGAGAACCTATTTGATTAATTTCTTCTTTTGCAATTTTGTCTGTAAACCATGATCTAGTGATGTATATGCTTATTGTTATGATCTTCTATTGATAATAAACTTTATTAAACCTTTAGTTATCGTGTCGGTCAACCCCTATCCATTATATGTTATTCATAGTTTGTTTTCACGTTTGTGCGTATTTGTCACAGAATTGTGTGCATTTGAGTGCAGTGTAACTTGTATTTTCATACAAGGAGAGAAAGTGCGTCTGATTTAAATATCGTCGTCCAGATAGGCGGGATTAGATAAATTATTCTATCCAGAGACTGTCCTTTCTCTTACACGATCACCCTCGTGATAAAACTATTTCTTACCCCTTACTTTCACATTGTCATCACTATCACCTCTGCTCAGACAGGACTATAAACATCTATTACCTATCCGATAAAATCTACGACATAATGGTCGCTCGTCGCGGGACTGAACTCTAAGTCTGAGTCTAGAAAAAGTCTAAAATCTGATATTGAATCTGAATTTTCATCTAGATAGAGAGTGTGTGAGTTTGTCTTGTGAAGTTAGGGTATAAAAATTAATTATCCCCTAGACAACGATCTTAGTTACCGGGTGTTTTACCAAACACATATAGGACTGTTTTTCTTTCCACAGCATTATAGAGTTACGTGCAATTTGTTCTAATAGTAATCTTTGTCAGATATATGAGATATATGGTATTTTGTTCAAGGCCGCTAGTACGCGTGATTGTTTAACAATCACTGGGTTTTTTTGGAAGCAGCAGAGTTTGAGCAAAGCTAAGGACCGATTTCTGACTTTACGTCTAGTTAATAACGTCCCTTACTCTTAATTGACTTCTAGAGTGGGCGAGTTTTTGGTGGATTTATAAAATAAGAGAAATTTTTGTTTTCTCCTTTATGTTTATAATAACATTTTTTTTAAATCTACCGTTAGTAATAGTAGTTTTTCCAGTATTAGACTGATCTACCATTTATTTGGCTTAGTCGTCTGTATTAGGAGCCTTGTGCCAGGTAATAACAGCGATAGATTAGATAACTGATAACGGGACAGGAGGTATCTCAGTGAAATATTTTTTGTTGTTGGTTTTTTCCTCGTAAAGTTGGTTAAGGATAGAGTTTTTCTCTCCTTCTTTTCTTCTGTTTTTCTCGAGTTAACGGCATCCAGTTATTTGACATGGCTGAGCGTGCTAAACTTAGAGCAATGCTAAGAGAGGAAGGAAAGGAAACAGGATTGCAAGGAGAAGAAGTGACCGCGTTTGTCAACGAAGAACTTGACAGACATGACGCGGAGAAGAAAGTAGCAGAAGCTAGGGAGAAGAAAGATAGAGCGGAGAAGAAAGAAGCGGAAGAGCGTCAATCTCAATTGGAGCAGAAGAAAATTGAGGCAGAGATGGAAGCTCGCAGGGCAAACGAAAGGGAGAAGGAGAGACAAGATGAGGAAAGAGAGAAGGAGAGACAGCATGAACTGGCGCTTAAGGCCCTACAGATCCAAAGTCGTGGTGCTATGTCTTCCTCCAGCAATGGAGAGTCTCCACCTCAGTCACAGTTAACTGATCAATCCAGTACCCAATCTCCTCAACTCGTAGCTATGTCTTTCGCCCTGGAATCTTTCCCTAGCCCTAATGAGAAAATTGACTCATTTCTCGAGAAATTTGAGAGGATGGCGACACTGTATGGGTTAGAGAGTTCCCGATGGTGCCTAAAGCTTTCACAGGCTTTAAAAGGTAGTGCTTATGACGTCTACGTAAAACTGGGAAGCAGCCATCAAGACAACTACGACACGCTAAAGAAGGCTTTACTGGAGCGTTTCGAAATCAACGCTCGCAAATTTTTGCACCTGTTTAGAAACAGCAGAAATGAAGGCACGGAGATATTTCATCAGTTCTCTTCACGCTTGACAGGATATTTGACAAAGTGCATGGAACTTTCCGAGCTCCCTCTCACTTTTGAAGGACTTCTGGAATTCGTTCTTACAGAACAAATAAAATCCACTTTGTCAAACGAAACCCGTAGATTTCTGGCGGTACAGGGCGCAGTAAAGTTGGAGGACATTCTTAGTAAGTCTGAACGTTACGTGAATGCTTTGGCCAAGCTTCCCAGCTCAAAACGCAAGCCGACAGATGAGCATTTTCTGAAAAATAATCCAGAGCCGTCTTCCCATTCTTCCCAGCACCATAATCAACGAGAAACTTTGCCTCAGACCCCTTCCCAGCAAAAATCGAAATTCTTTAAAAACAGATACCCCACCAACAAGAATTCTGATCATCCCCACCGGCCTACATGGCACAGCCGCCAGAAATGTCAAGACAAGGGAAAGACCCCTGCACAAGGGACATCTGATCAGAGCAAGCACACCGGGACGAATAGAATCGGTTGCTTGTTAACAGACTCACAACGGAGAATTAGTGTCAGCGATTCTCAACCTGAGGGTGAGAGGCCCTCAACGCGAGGAACTGTTATTTTGAACGGGACTTCAACATCTTGTCTTTTTGACACAGGATTATCTTTTGACTGTATTGTCGCAAGGCATTTGGTCAAACTTGGTCAAGAGACAGAAGACACCGTCAAATTATGTGGAGTTTTCAAGAGTGATGCACCCATGACGCTTCCCATCGCATTGGTGGAGATACACTCTGATTTTGTCAGAGGTGTTATCAAAGCGGCTATTATGAATGATCCTATCTACCCAGTAATTCTTTGATGTAGATATGTGTTTGTTGGGAGACCGAAAGAGCCGATTGTGGCAGCAGTAACTACAAGAGGACAAACCAAGAAGGAACGGGAGCCTGCGCCAAATTTGTTACCTAAGGAACTTAAAGAGGCGCAACAAAAGGACCCTACCTTGGAACCCTGCTTTAGGAAACTGCCCATGGCCAAGGACCCCAGACAAAACGGAGACATCTTTTCCAAGGATAGCGTACTATATCGTAGAACGGGCAACCCTGATGAAGGGCATAATCAGCTCCTAGTACCGACACAGTACAGAGACCAAATCTTAGAAATGGGGCACTCTCTTCCCTTTAGCGGACATATGGGACAAAACGCCACTAATCAGCGAATATCGACTCACTATTGGTGGCCAGGAATGAACTCTGATATTATCAGGTACGTGAAATTCTGCGCCCAGTGCCAACTTGTGGCACCCAAGCATTGGACACCCCCAGTTCACATGGGTGAAATGCCAATAGTGGGAACACCATTTGAACGGGTTGCTGTCGACATTGTTGGACCCCTAGAAAGGACCAAATGAAGGAACAGGTTTATCCTGACCTTAGTCGACACATGCACTATGTGGGCTGAAGCTATACCGCTAACATGCACGGATTCCAAGCATGTCGAAGAAGCCCTAGTGCAAATTTTCACGCGGTTGGGATTTCCTCAACAAGTTTTGACGGATAACGGATCCCAATTCCGTAGCCTGTTGATGGAGGAGATCTTTAAGATCTTGAGGAACCAGCACATCTACACAAGCCCTTATAATCCGGCCAGACGTAGGTTAGTAGAACGTGTTAACGGGAGCCTCACCATGATGTTGCGTAAGCTGGGACAAGAGAAACCTGAAGATTGGGACCTTTTCATTCCTGCAGCCTTATTCGCCTACAGGGAAATTCCCCAGGCGTCTACAGGTTTACCACCAGCTACTCTTTTATTCGGCAGACATATTAAGGGCCGTTAGAAGCCTTACTCCGGTCATTGACAGACCAGAAGGCTGACGAGACAGTCGTCTCAGCCAGCTAGTATGTATCGGAACTTAAGGAAAGGTTACAACTAGGATGGAATCTAGCTACAACCATCCTTAAGAAAGCACGCAAAAGCACGCTAAACGGTACAATAAAGCGGTTAAAGAGAGAGAACTCCAACCAGGGGAGAAGGTTTTGTTGCTACTTCCAACCGGAAGCAACAAACTGCGCATCGGATGGCAAGGGCCGTTTACCGTCCTGAAAAAGATCTCAAGAACGAACTACAAGATCTCTATTAAAGGAAAGGAGAGGGTCTATGTTGCCGTCATTTTTGACGGTGGAAAAAACGCCAACCTAATGTATGTTTGGTTTAATGTGATCAAAGAGAGATAAATGTTTATTATCTTTCTGTGACAGGTTTGACTGGTGATTATCTTCCCCTATCTTATGTTGTCCTGTCTCAGGCATGTCTTAGAGTTGACATATCTTAAGTCTATTTATAGGATCATATATGGAGTATCTTTATCACCCGTTTGGGCGAAAACGCCTGGTCTGGGTTTGCCTCGATCTGGTCCATGCTCTTTGGGCATGCGCGGGTCTTGGCGGCAAAAGCCGGGAGACTGATTGAGAGGGAGTGTACCTATGGCTTAGAACGGATGTACCGATCCGTAGATTTCTCTCTGCCAAGTTTTCGATAGGGATTGGAAATTCTGGGAATGACTGTTTTGTCATTCTTCCGTCCCTGAGTGTTTCTTTATGCCAGTATTGGCTGTGTTGTGTTACCTTAGAGTGTAAGGATTCTTTGAGAAGGTAACTGAAACATTATTCGATCTTTTCGTCTCGTTTAGATCTTACAGGTACATTTATCGCTGATGGCGACATAGTGAGCGAAGCTCACAAGGAGTTATTATACTGTACCCCAGTATGGCTTCATATTTGGAAGACTAGGTCTAAGTTGACCCGTTACACACATAAGCCTAGGAATCATCTTTATGGATCCGCAATGCAGGCGGAATATGGTTTGGCAGAAAACATGATTATCTCAGAAGCTTGTGTAAACTGAGAGTGACCTGATTATCGAGGCCCGCGACCTGCGGCCTGATTTCGTTGTCATCATATTGGTCCGTGTTTACGGCCAATATTCTTCACCAGAATGAAGTATCTGGCATGTGAGGCCAGTCTGTAGTCTTTTTGCTAATTGTAGGACAATGGCATTGACTTTGTTTAAATAAATGATATCGCCCGTACTAAGCAATATATTTGCTAGGGCTTACCTGACGGGGCTCAGTCAGGGATTAGAGCTATAGCATGAACAGTAAACTTTGGTCAAGACATTGTTACATGTCTGAGATCTGTGATGCCTGAAGATGACCTGTGTAACTACACACATTTTGTACTCGATCTTATACTATTGACTGTTTCGTCCATCATCATCGTATTATCGTACGTCATGAATAAATATTGTAAACGTCAGCAGCATTCCCTACTTCACTGACTTCTACTTGTGGTTGTGTGAGTTAATGTGAAGACGTCCAAGAGCCTATACGGCCTTCGTGTTATCAGCACTGTTAATTACTCACTTACACAATCAACCACATTGTCATACAAGTACTACACGTCTGAATCTTCATGAATACTGACATTATGTGTGTGTCTACTATACCCTGGCGGCACCTCACGCTAGTGACCTAAATTCTCGTTACAACTTTGTACTGTCCAGGACAACACGACACGCTCAACGAACTAACATTCATAACACAGAAAACAGTACGTTACATCTGGGCATTTACACTGAACAACCTTAGACATCTCCGGTCAAATCCAACTTTTACAGTCTACCATGTAAATCTGCTAAAGAAATACTTGGAAAGACCAGTGCAGTCCTCCGAACATCTCCTGGCGGTCGCCATAGCAACAGAAGATGAGGAAGATGACGATAGCTGCATGGAATATCCATTGCAAAAAACGGAATTTTTCCAAGATGTGAAATTCGGTGACAATCTCTCTGAAACATAACAGACTGGAGCAGTGAGTGTCGCGAGAGGTTCAGATAGTATAGAATGTAATAAGGTAACCTGGATATAAAGGTGTATCAGATGATACCAGGATAGTGCCAGATAAGAGTCTGGTCTTATTAGTAATACCCCTTTCTCTGAAAAGAGTAAAGGTGTATAGACAACAAAGGTGGGGGTCAAGTTGTATAAGTTCCCAGAGAAGATGGTAATGTAGTACTCTGAGTCCTTATGTGCTACCTCTCCAGATCGCACTCTGTTAATATGGTAATTATTATTAATATTTTTAACTCTGCTAGTGGTAATTATTTAATTAAATTCTCCAACAATGAATAAAACTTAACTTAAAGAATTTAAGTAAGTCTGCTGGTAACTATTTACAATTTATTTGTACATTTACTCTTTTCTGTTTGAAAAGTTTTAAAAGAACTCATGTTACAACAGTAAATAAATA
Organism: Oreohelix idahoensis; assembly: GCA_024509875.1. Taxonomy (NCBI): domain Eukaryota; kingdom Metazoa; phylum Mollusca; class Gastropoda; order Stylommatophora; family Oreohelicidae; genus Oreohelix; species Oreohelix idahoensis. The sequence continues at coordinate 334,171 of JAMPIV010004858.1, read as the reverse complement.
ATAAAAATGTTCAACAAAGTCTTTCTCTGTGTTGTCTATCAATATGGAGACAGTCTTGCTTGGTTGATCTGTCCCTGAATAATTACTAGTGTTATTCTCACAGTCTAATTGAAGAGCTATATTGCTAGATTCATCACAAACTGGTTTGGTTTTAGTTTTGATGAACAGGTATATGCTACACAGTTGCCTTTGTGGGCAACTTATCTTAGTCACAGAAGATGGCTCCCTCTGATACTGGAGAGAATTGTCGGCTGAAATTCTTCCAACTGGTATACTCGTGATGTCTGGCCCTCTAACATAGACCGGCACTGCATCCGTCGTAACCTCAGTATTAGATACCTCTTATATTTGTAGTAGATTACAGGATAAAACCCTCAGGTATACACACAGACGAGCCGTTAATGGTTGGTTAAGATCTGCTTTCAGGTACAGAAGGCAAAACACTTGCATTAACACAGGCTTTCTTTTGCCGCTCGCTGTCGATTCAAATATTGTGACTGACCTGATTCTATTAGGCACGCACTATTTGTAGAGTGACCTCGACCGACCGAGGTGGTATTCTTTACTAATGTTTTTCAAGGTCCGAAAATATTGGTAAAATTTGCCTATCGTTCAAATCAGGAAAAATACTTTTATTATTATCTCCGTTATTCCTGGAGCGATTTTATTCATCCAAAGCTTAAATTATACCCTGAATTATTCTATATATATATATATATATATATATATATATATATATATATATATATATATATATATATATATATATATATATATATATATATATATATATATATCTTATAATCTTTTAGTCTCATAAGTGCATTTATTTCTATGCATAATTTAAACAGCTAAATTAAGAACTAACCTGAAGCTTCAAATGCATTCAACCAGAGGTTTCTCCCGTCCTATATTAATATTTATAAAAGTTATTGTACCTACGGGTAGAGCAACATTCCCAGTATCGTTTTGTATACTTCTTCCATGTGGTACTTCTTTCATACTGATATAGTAAATTGTCTTCCGACACTAGGTTGCACAGATTGGACTTCCATTTTTATTATCCAAGACTGTAGTAAACACTGCATAACGGAGCGATCTGATTGGACTGGGTATCTTGCAGTTCTACAATGTATGGCGCGCTGTGTGGTCAGAGTTACTTAGAATTCGTGTTGTGATACAGACGTTACTTCACGACAGTGAGGAAGAAAGGGAAAGTGAAGATAGCAATCACTCGCAAGATACGGATAACAGCAGCGCTATTTTCATAGAGGAGACATAAAGGGTTTCATGTCTTCAAGCCCGGACGAAATGTCACAGATGAAAATAGTGCAGCAGTGATCATCCACTTTAGCCCCTTCCCATCTAGTTTATTTTTTGCTACATGAACGAAGGATTCACTAGTGCAATTAACAAGTCAGCCGTGTGGAAATTAAGCACGGTGGAACAAACAGAGAGAGCGCGGAGCATGGCGTAATAGATTCTTTGATCAGGGGTGATGTTAAGTCTGAGACGGACCTTGAATTGTAAAACTTTCAGGGGAATTTATTGCGTAGCTGATATTCGGCAAGGCGGAGATGATGAAAGTCAAGCCAGAGAGGTTGTCGGCGGCAGAGGTGGTAAAATTACCTTTGATTCAAGAATCGAACGGCAAATGGGCTCGGGTCTGGCAGTAGGTGTGACTTTCGCATTAAAGAGCGATAGAACGGAATTTACGGATATATATACCATGTCTCTCCAATAGCCATTATCAGTTGTTCAGAAATCTATCAGAAATTCACTAGCTGATATCTTAGATTTCTCGTACAGAGTGAAAATTATTAGATTTTTGTGGAGTGTTTCATTTTTCTGATTGCGGCTGATCAACCTGAGTACTAGCGGTTTTGTTTTATGGCCATATGAACTTATGATCATACGAACGTATAATATTATAAGCATCCAGGGATATTTAATATTGATGAGCTCCTTGCTGTGACCTGTGTGATCCAATTTTCCTCATTTTCATGAGAGAAACCAGAATAGAACCATTAAATTATAATATTAACTGGACCAGAACTATTACCAGATTTACTTATATCAATCTCATCAGCCAGCTGTGGCGAAATATATTGTCAGCAACATTTGTGTTACTTAACCTAGCGTCTCAGCCACCTGAGGCTAAACAACATAGGAACTATATATATGTTCTATTCATTCTACGTCGGCGATCACCATGCATGAACCTTACTCCAACCAACTGAAGGCATAGATAACTTATTGTATCCAGGACAAATTAAATCACCGACTCTAGCAACTCCCGTGAAATTTGCAGTCAGCAACTACGGCGAGTCTGTTGCTGGATTTGGCAAAACTTAAATTTGACACTAAATAGTCTTATTACTTATTAGTGTATTTCCTTGGAATGCCTGCGACAACTACTGGGGTAAGCAAAAGTCTGAAAGTGGCCACTGAATGGGTGTGAATTGAATGAACGGAGAAAGAAACGTATGTCTTTTGTTAGCATCATATACTTATGTGGTTTCTTCTTTCTTTTTTTATCTCACTAATCTGAGTAGTCACGGGATAGATTACATTAGGAACCTATTCTTTTCCCATACTGACTATTTCATAACTTATTGTTAACTTTTGATCTTTTGGGTTAATTAACCTCTGTTGGGATCGTCTTTTCTTTTCCTTTACCAGAGGGGGAGAACCTATTTGATTAATTTCTTCTTTTGCAATTTTGTCTGTAAACCATGATCTAGTGATGTATATGCTTATTGTTATGATCTTCTATTGATAATAAACTTTATTAAACCTTTAGTTATCGTGTCGGTCAACCCCTATCCATTATATGTTATTCATAGTTTGTTTTCACGTTTGTGCGTATTTGTCTCAGAACTGTGTGCATTTGAGTGCAGTGTAACTTGTATTTTCGTACAAGGAGAGAAAGTGCGTCTGATTTAAATATCGTCGTCCAGATAGGCGGGATTAGATAAATTATTCTATCCAGAGACTGTCCTTTCTCTTACACGATCACCCTCGTGATAAAACTATTTCTTACCCCTTACTTTCACATTGTCATCACTATCACCTCTGCTCAGACAGGACTATAAACATCTATTACCTATCTGATAAAATCTACGACATAATGGTCGCTCGTCGCGGGACTGAACTCTAAGTCTGAGTCTAGAAAAAGTCTAAAATCTGATATTGAATCTGAATTTTCATCTAGATAGAGAGTGTGTGAGTTTGTCTTGTGAAGTTAGGGTATAAAAATTAATTATCCCCTAGACAACGATCTTAGTTACCGGATGTTTTACCAAACACATATAGGACTGTTTTTCTTTCCACAGCATTATAGAGTTACGTGCAATTTGTTCTAATAGTAATCTTTGTCAGATATATGAGATATATGGTATTTTGTTCAAGGCCGCTAGTACGCGTGATTGTTTAACAATCACTGGTTTTTTTTGGAAGCAGCAGAGTTTGAGCAAAGCTAAGGACCGATTTCTGACTTTACGTCTAGTTAATAACGTCCCTTACTCTTAATTGACTTCTAGAGTGGGCGAGTTTTTGGTGGATTTATAAAATAAGAGAAATTTTTGTTTTCTCCTTTATGTTTATAATAACATTTTTTTTAAATCTACCGTTAGTAATAGTAGTTTTTCCAGTATTAGACTGATCTACCATTTATTTGGCTTAGTCGTCTGTATTAGGAGCCTTGTGCCAGGTAATAACAGCGATAGATTAGATAACTGATAACGGGACAGGAGGTATCTCAGTGAAATATTTTTTGTTGTTGGTTTTTTCCTCGTAAAGTTGGTTAAGGATAGAGTTTTTCTCTCCTTCTTTTCTTCTGTTTTTCTCGAGTTAACGGCATCCAGTTATTTGACATGGCTGAGCGTGCTAAACTTAGAGCAATGCTAAGAGAGGAAGGAAAGGAAACAGGATTGCAAGGAGAAGAAGTGACCGCGTTTGTCAACGAAGAACTTGACAGACATGACGCGGAGAAGAAAGTAGCAGAAGCTAGGGAGAAGAAAGATAGAGCGGAGAAGAAAGAAGCGGAAGAGCGTCAATCTCAATTGGAGCAGAAGAAAATTGAGGCAGAGATGGAAGCTCGCAGGGCAAACGAAAGGGAGAAGGAGAGACAAGATGAGGAAAGAGAGAAGGAGAGACAGCATGAACTGGCGCTTAAGGCCCTACAGATCCAAAGTCGTGGTGCTATGTCTTCCTCCAGCAATGGAGAGTCTCCACCTCAGTCACAGTTAACTGATCAATCCAGTACCCAATCTCCTCAACTCGTAGCTATGTCTTTCGCCCTGGAATCTTTCCCTAGCCCTAATGAGAAAATTGACTCATTTCTCGAGAAATTTGAGAGGATGGCGACACTGTATGGGTTAGAGAGTTCCCGATGGTGCCTAAAGCTTTCACAGGCTTTAAAAGGTAGTGCTTATGACGTCTACGTAAAACTGGGAAGCAGCCATCAAGACAACTACGACACGCTAAAGAAGGCTTTACTGGAGCGTTTCGAAATCAACGCTCGCAAATTTTTGCACCTGTTTAGAAACAGCAGAAAGGAAGGCACGGAGACATTTCATCAGTTCTCTTCACGCTTGACAGGATATTTGACAAAGTGCATGGAACTTTCCGAGCTCCCTCTCACTTTTGAAGGACTTCTGGAATTCGTTCTTACAGAACAAATAAAATCCACTTTGTCAAACGAAACCCGTAGATTTCTGGCGGTACAGGGCGCAGTAAAGTTGGAGGACATTCTTAGTAAGTCTGAACGTTACGTGAATGCTTTGGCCAAGCTTCCCAGCTCAAAACGCAAGCCGACAGATGAGCATTTTCTGAAAAATAATCCAGAGCCGTCTTCCCATTCTTCCCAGCACCATAATCAACGAGAAACTTTGCCTCAGACCCCTCCCCAGCAAAACTCGAAATTCTTTAAAAACAGATACCCCACCAACAAGAATTCTGATCAGCCCCACCGGCCTACATGGCACAGCCGCCAGAAAGGTCAAGACAAGGGAAAGACCCCTGCACAAGGGACATCTGATCAGAGCAAGCACACCGGGACGAATAGAATCGGTTGCTTGTTAACAGACTCGCAACGGAGAATTAGTGTCAGTGATTCTCAACCTGAGGGTGAGAGGCCCTCAACGCGAGGAACTGTTATTTTGAACGGGACTTCAACATCTTGTCTTTTTGACACAGGATTATCTTTTGACTGTATTGTCGCAAGGCATTTGGTCAAACTTGGTCAAGAGACAGAAGACACCGTCAAATTATGTGGAGTTTTCAAGAGTGATGCACCCATGACGCTTCCCATCGCATTGGTGGAGATACACTCTGATTTTGTCAGAGGTGTTATCAAAGCGGCTATTATGGATGATCCTATCTACCCAGTAATACTTTGATGTAGATATGTGTTTGTTGGGAGACCGAAAGAGCCGATTGTGGCAGCAGTAACTACAAGAGGGCAAACCAAGAAGGAACGGGAGCCTGCGCCAAATTTGTTACCTAAGGAACTTAAAGAGGCGCAACAAAAGGACCCTACCTTGGAACCCTGCTTTAGGAAACTGCCCATGGCCAAGGACCCCAGACAAAACGGAGACATCTTTTCCAAGGATAGCGTACTATATCGTAGAACGGGCAACCCTGATGAAGGGCATAATCAGCTCCTAGTACCGACACAGTACAGAGACGAAATCTTAGAAATGGGGCACTCTCTTCCCTTTAGCGGACATATGGGACAAAACGCCACTAATCAGCGAATATCGACTCACTATTGGTGGCCAGGAATGAACTCTGATATTATCAGGTACGTGAAATTCTGCGCCCAGTGCCAACTTGGGGCACCCAAGCATTGGACATCCCCAGTTCCCATGGGTGAAATGCCAATAGTGGGAACACCATTTGAACGGGTTGCTGTCGACATTGTTGGATCCCTAGAAAGGACCAAATGAAGGAACAGGTTTATCCTGACCTTAGTCGACACATGCACTATGTGGGCTGAAGCTATACCGCTAACATGCACGGATTCCAAGCATATCGCAGAAGCCCTAGTGCAAATTTTCACGCGGTTGGGATTTCCTCAACAAGTTTTGACGGATAACGGATCCCAATTCCGTAGCCTGTTGATGGAGGAGATCTTTAAGATCTTGAGGAACCAGCACATCTACACAAGCCCTTATAATCCGGCCAGAAGTGGGTTAGTAGAACGTGTTAACGGGAGCCTCACCATGATGTTGCGTAAGCTGGGACAAGAGAAACCTGAAGATTGGGACCTTTTCATTCCTGCAGCCTTATTCGCCTACAGGGAAATTCCCCAGGCCTCTACATGTTTACCACCAGCTACTCTTTTATTCAGCAGCCATATTAAGGGCCGTTAGAAGCCTTACTCCGGTCATTGACAGACCAGAAGGCTGACGAGACAGCCGTCTCAGCCAGCTAGTATGTATCGGAACTTAAGGAAAGGTTACAACTAGGATGGAATCTAGCTACAACCATCCTTAAGAAAGCACGCAAAAGCACGCTAAACGGTACAATAAAGCGGTTAAAGAGAGAGAACTCCAACCAGGGGAGAAGGTTTTGTTGCTACTTCCAACCGGAAGCAACAAACTGCGCATCGGATGGCAAGGGCCATTTACCGTCCTGAAAAAGATCTCAAGAACGAACTACAAGATATCTATTAAAGAAAAGGAGAGGGTCTATGTTGCCGTCATTTTTGACGGTGGAAAAAACGCCAAACTAATGTATGTTTGGTTTAATGTGATCAAAGAGAGATAAATGTTTATTATCTTTCTGTGACAGGTTTGACTGGTGATTATCTTCCCCTATCTTATGTTGTCCTGTCTCAGGCATGTCTTAGAGTTGACATATCTTAAGTCTATTTATAGGATCATATACGGAGTATCTTTATCACCCGTTTGGGCGGAAACGCCTGGTCTGGGTTTGCCTCGATCTGGTCCATGCTCTTTGGGCATGCGCGGGTCTTGGCGGCAAAAGCCGGGAGACTGATTGAGAGGGAGTGTACCTATGGCTTAGAACGGATGTACCGATCCGTAGATTTCTCTCTGCCAAGTTTTCGATAGGGATTGGAAATTCTGGGAATGACTGTTTTGTCATTCTTCCGTCCCTGAGTGTTTCTTTATGCCAGTATTGGCTGTGTTGTGTTACCTTAGAGTGTAAGGATTTTTTGAGAAGGTAACTGAAACATTATTCGATCTTTTCGTCTCGTTTAGATCTTACAGGTACATTTATCGCTGATGGCGACATAGTGAGCGAAGCTCACAAGGAGTTATTATACTGTACCCCAGTATGGCTTCATATTTGGAAGACTAGGTCTAAGTTGACCCGTTACACACATAAGCCTAGGAATCATCTTTATGGATCCGCAATGCAGGCGGAATATGGTTTGGCAGAAAACATGATTATCTCAGAAGCTTGTGTAAACTGAGAGTGACCTGATTATCGAGGCCCGCGACCTGCGGCCTGATTTCGTTGTCATCATATTGGTCCGTGTTTACGGCCAATATTCTTCACCAGAATGAAGTATCTGGCATGTGAGGCCAGTCTGTAGTCTTTTTGCTAATTGTAGGACAATGGCATTGACTTTGTTTAAATAAATGATATCGCCCGTACTAAGCAATATATTTGCTAGGGCTTACCTGACGGGGCTCAGTCAGGGATTAGAGCTATAGCATGAACAGTAAACTTTGGTCAAGACATTGTTACATGTCTGAGATCTGTGATGCCTGAAGATGACCTGTGTAACTACACACATTTTGTACTCGATCTTATACTATTGACTGTTTCGTCCATCATCATCGTATTATCGTACGTCATGAATAAATATTGTAAACGTCAGCAGCATTCCCTACTTCACTGACTTCTACTTGTGGTTGTGTGAGTTAATGTGAAGACGTCCAAGAGCCTATACGGCCTTCGTGTTATCAGCACTGTTAATTACTCACTTACACAATCAACCACATTGTCATACAAGTACTACACGTCTGAATCTTCATGAATACTGACATTATGTGTGTGTCTACTATACCCTGGCGGCACCTCACGCTAGTGACCTAAATTCTCGCTACAACTTTGTACTGTCCAGGACAACACGACACGCTCAACGTACTAACGTTCATAACACAGAAAACAGTACGTTACATCTGGGCATTTACACTGAACAACCTTAGACATCTCCGGTCAAATCCAACTTTTACAGTCTACCATGTAAATCTGCTAAAGAAATACTTGGAAAGACCAGTGCAGTCCTCCGAACATCTCCTGGCGGTCGCCATAGCAACAGAAGATGAGGAAGATGACGATAGCTGCATGGAATATCCATTGCAAAAAACGGAATTTTTCCAAGATGTGAAATTCGGTGACAATCTCTCTGAAACATAACAGACTGGAGCAGTGAGTGTCGCGAGAGGTTCAGATAATATAGAATGTAATAAGGTAACCTGGATATAAAGGTGTATCAGATGATACCAGGATAGTGCCAGATAAGAGTCTGGTCTTATTAGTAATACCCCTTTCTCTGAAAAGAGTAAAGGTGTATAGACAACAAAGGTGGGGTTCAAGCTGTATAAGTTCCCAGAGAAGATGGTAATGTAGTATTCTGAGTCCTTATGTGCTACCTCTCCAGATCGCACTCTGTTAATATGGTAATTATTATTAATATTTTTAACTCTGCTAGTGGTAATTATTTAATTAAATTCTCCAACAATGAATAAAACTTAACTTAAAGAATTTAAGTAAGTCTGCTGGTAACTATTTACAATTTATTTGTACATTTACTCTTTTCTGTTTGAAAAGTTTTAAAAGAACTCATGTTACAACAGTAAATAAATAATAAAAATGTTCAACAAAGTCTTTCTCTGTGTTAAGTTGTCTATCAATATGGAGACAGTCTTGCTTGGTTGATCTGTCCCTGAATAATTACTAGTGTTATTCTCACAGTCTAATTGAAGAGCTATATTGCTAGATTCATCACAAACTGGTTTGGTTTTAGTTTTGGTGAACAAGTATATGGTACACAGTTGCCTTTGTGGGCAACTTATCTTAGTCACAGAAGATGGCTCCCTCTGATACTGGAGAGAATTGTCGGCTGAAATTCTTCCAACTGGTATACTCGTGATGTCTGGCCCTCTAACATAGACCGGCACTGCATCCGTCGTAACCTCAGTATTAGATACCTCTTATATTTGTAGTAGATTACAGGATAAAACCCTCAGGTATACACACAGACGAGCCGTTAATGGTTGGTTAAGATCTGCTTTCAGGTACAGAAGGCAAAACACTTGCATTAACACAGGCTTTCTTTTGCCGCTCGCTGTCGATTCAAATATTGTGACTGACCTGATTCTATTAGGCACGCACTATTTGTAGAGTGACCTCGACCGACCGAGGTGGTATTCTTTACTAATGTTTTTCAAGGTCCGAAAATATTGGTAAAATTTGCCTATCGTTCAAATCAGGAAAAATACTTTTATTATTATCTCCGTTATTCCTGGAGCGATTTTATTCATCCAAAGCTTAAATTATACCCTGAATTATTCTATATATATATATATATATATATATATATATATATATATATATATATATATATATATATATATATATATATATATATATATATATATATATATATATATATATATATATATATATCTTATAATCTTTTAGTCTCATAAGTGCATTTATTTCTATGCATAATTTAAACAGCTAAATTAAGAACTAACCTGAAGCTTCAAATGCATTCAACCAGAGGTTTCTCCCGTCCTATATTAATATTTATAAAAGTTATTGTACCTACGGGTAGAGCAACATTCCCAGTATCGTTTTGTATACTTCTTCCATGTGGTACTTCTTTCATACTGATATAGTAAATTGTCTTCCGACACTAGGTTGCACAGATTGGACTTCCATTTTTATTATCCAAGACTGTAGTAAACACTGCATAACGGAGCGATCTGATTGGACTGGGTATCTTGCAGTTCTACAATGTATGGCGCGCTGTGTGGTCAGAGTTACTTAGAATTCGTGTTGTGATACAGACGTTACTTCACGACAGTGAGGAAGAAAGGGAAAGTGAAGATAGCAATCACTCGCAAGATACGGATAACAGCAGCGCTATTTTCATAGAGGAGACATAAAGGGTTTCATGTCTTCAAGCCCGGACGAAATGTCACAGATGAAAATAGTGCAGCAGTGATCATCCACTTTAGCCCCTTCCCATCTAGTTTATTTTTTGCTACATGAACGAAGGATTCACTAGTGCAATTAACAAGTCAGCCGTGTGGAAATTAAGCACGGTGGAACAAACAGAGAGAGCGCGGAGCATGGCGTAATAGATTCTTTGATCAGGGGTGATGTTAAGTCTGAGACGGACCTTGAATTGTAAAACTTTCAGGGGAATTTATTGCGTAGCTGATATTCGGCAAGGCGGAGATGATGAAAGTCAAGCCAGAGAGGTTGTCGGCGGCAGAGGTGGTAAAATTACCTTTGATTCAAGAATCGAACGGCAAATGGGCTCGGGTCTGGCAGTAGGTGTGACTTTCGCATTAAAGAGCGATAGAACGGAATTTACGGATATATATACCATGTCTCTCCAATAGCCATTATCAGTTGTTCAGAAATCTATCAGAAATTCACTAGCTGATATCTTAGATTTCTCGTACAGAGTGAAAATTATTAGATTTTTGTGGAGTGTTTCATTTTTCTGATTGCGGCTGATCAACCTGAGTACTAGCGGTTTTGTTTTATGGCCATATGAACTTATGATCATACGAACGTATAATATTATAAGCATCCAGGGATATTTAATATTGATGAGCTCCTTGCTGTGACCTGTGTGATCCAATTTTCCTCATTTTCATGAGAGAAACCAGAATAGAACCATTAAATTATAATATTAACTGGACCAGAACTATTACCAGATTTACTTATATCAATCTCATCAGCCAGCTGTGGCGAAATATATTGTCAGCAACATTTGTGTTACTTAACCTAGCGTCTCAGCCACCTGAGGCTAAACAACATAGGAACTATATATATGTTCTATTCATTCTACGTCGGCGATCACCATGCATGAACCTTACTCCAACCAACTGAAGGCATAGATAACTTATTGTATCCAGGACAAATTAAATCACCGACTCTAGCAACTCCCGTGAAATTTGCAGTCAGCAACTACGGCGAGTCTGTTGCTGGATTTGGCAAAACTTAAATTTGACACTAAATAGTCTTATTACTTATTAGTGTATTTCCTTGGAATGCCTGCGACAACTACTGGGGTAAGCAAAAGTCTGAAAGTGGCCACTGAATGGGTGTGAATTGAATGAACGGAGAAAGAAACGTATGTCTTTTGTTAGCATCATATACTTATGTGGTTTCTTCTTTCTTTTTTTATCTCACTAATCTGAGTAGTCACGGGATAGATTACATTAGGAACCTATTCTTTTCCCATACTGACTATTTCATAACTTATTGTTAACTTTTGATCTTTTGGGTTAATTAACCTCTGTTGGGATCGTCTTTTCTTTTCCTTTACCAGAGGGGGAGAACCTATTTGATTAATTTCTTCTTTTGCAATTTTGTCTGTAAACCATGATCTAGTGATGTATATGCTTATTGTTATGATCTTCTATTGATAATAAACTTTATTAAACCTTTAGTTATCGTGTCGGTCAACCCCTATCCATTATATGTTATTCATAGTTTGTTTTCATGTTCGTGCGTATTTGTCTCAGAACTGTGTGCATTTGAGTGCAGTGTAACTTGTATTTTCGTACAAGGAGAGAAAGTGCGTCTGATTTAAATATCGTCGTCCAGATAGGCGGGATTAGATAAATTATTCTATCCAGAGACTGTCCTTTCTCTTACACGATCACCCTCGTGATAAAACTATTTCTTACCCCTTACTTTCACATTGTCATCACTATCACCTCTGCTCAGACAGGACTATAAACATCTATTACCTATCTGATAAAATCTACGACATAATGGTCGCTCGTCGCGGGACTGAACTCTAAGTCTGAGTCTAGAAAAAGTCTAAAATCTGATATTGAATCTGAATTTTCATCTAGATAGAGAGTGTGTGAGTTTGTCTTGTGAAGTTAGGGTATAAAAATTAATTATCCCCTAGACAAGGATCTTAGTTACCGGGTGTTTTACCAAACACATATAGGACTGTTTTTCTTTCCACAGCATTATAGAGTTACGTGCAATTTGTTCTAATAGTAATCTTTGTCAGATATATGAGATATATGGTATTTTGTTCAAGGCCGCTAGTACGCGTGATTGTTTAACAATCACTGGTTTTTTTTGGAAGCAGCAGAGTTTGAGCAAAGCTAAGGACCGATTTCTGACTTTACGTCTAGTTAATAACGTCCCTTACTCTTAATTGACTTCTAGAGTGGGCGAGTTTTTGGTGGATTTATAAAATAAGAGAAATTTTTGTTTTCTCCTTTATGTTTATAATAACATTTTTTTTAAATCTACCGTTAGTAATAGTAGTTTTTCCAGTATTAGACTGATCTACCATTTATTTGGCTTAGTCGTCTGTATTAGGAGCCTTGTGCCAGGTAATAACAGCGATAGATTAGATAACTGATAACGGGACAGGAGGTATCTCAGTGAAATATTTTTTGTTGTTGGTTTTTTCCTCGTAAAGTTGGTTAAGGATAGAGTTTTTCTCTCCTTCTTTTCTTCTGTTTTTCTCGAGTTAACGGCATCCAGTTATTTGACATGGCTGAGCGTGCTAAACTTAGAGCAATGCTAAGAGAGGAAGGAAAGGAAACAGGATTGCAAGGAGAAGAAGTGACCGCGTTTGTCAACGAAGAACTTGACAGACATGACGCGGAGAAGAAAGTAGCAGAAGCTAGGGAGAAGAAAGATAGAGCGGAGAAGAAAGAAGCGGAAGAGCGTCAATCTCAATTGGAGCAGAAGAAAATTGAGGCAGAGATGGAAGCTCGCAGGGCAAACGAAAGGGAGAAGGAGAGACAAGATGAGGAAAGAGAGAAGGAGAGACAGCATGAACTGGCGCTTAAGGCCCTACAGATCCAAAGTCGTGGTGCTATGTCTTCCTCCAGCAATGGAGAGTCTCCACCTCAGTCACAGTTAACTGATCAATCCAGTACCCAATCTCCTCAACTCGTAGCTATGTCTTTCGCCCTGGAATCTTTCCCTAGCCCTAATGAGAAAATTGACTCATTTCTCGAGAAATTTGAGAGGATGGCGACACTGTATGGGTTAGAGAGTTCCCGATGGTGCCTAAAGCTTTCACAGGCTTTAAAAGGTAGTGCTTATGACGTCTACGTAAAACTGGGAAGCAGCCATCAAGACAACTACGACACGCTAAAGAAGGCTTTACTGGAGCGTTTCGAAATCAACGCTCGCAAATTTTTGCACCTGTTTAGAAACAGCAGAAAGGAAGGCACGGAGACATTTCATCAGTTCTCTTCACGCTTGACAGGATATTTGACAAAGTGCATGGAACTTTCCGAGCTCCCTCTCACTTTTGAAGGACTTCTGGAATTCGTTCTTACAGAACAAATAAAATCCACTTTGTCAAACGAAACCCGTAGATTTCTGGCGGTACAGGGCGCAGTAAAGTTGGAGGACATTCTTAGTAAGTCTGAACGTTACGTGAATGCTTTGGCCAAGCTTCCCAGCTCAAAACGCAAGCCGACAGATGAGCATTTTCTGAAAAATAATCCAGAGCCGTCTTCCCATTCTTCCCAGCACCATAATCAACGAGAAACTTTGCCTCAGACCCCTCCCCAGCAAAACTCGAAATTCTTTAAAAACAGATACCCCACCAACAAGAATTCTGATCAGCCCCACCGGCCTACATGGCACAGCCGCCAGAAAGGTCAAGACAAGGGAAAGACCCCTGCACAAGGGACATCTGATCAGAGCAAGCACACCGGGACGAATAGAATCGGTTGCTTGTTAACAGACTCGCAACGGAGAATTAGTGTCAGTGATTCTCAACCTGAGGGTGAGAGGCCCTCAACGCGAGGAACTGTTATTTTGAACGGGACTTCAACATCTTGTCTTTTTGACACAGGATTATCTTTTGACTGTATTGTCGCAAGGCATTTGGTCAAACTTGGTCAAGAGACAGAAGACACCGTCAAATTATGTGGAGTTTTCAAGAGTGATGCACCCATGACGCTTCCCATCGCATTGGTGGAGATACACTCTGATTTTGTCAGAGGTGTTATCAAAGCGGCTATTATGGATGATCCTATCTACCCAGTAATACTTTGATGTAGATATGTGTTTGTTGGGAGACCGAAAGAGCCGATTGTGGCAGCAGTAACTACAAGAGGGCAAACCAAGAAGGAACGGGAGCCTGCGCCAAATTTGTTACCTAAGGAACTTAAAGAGGCGCAACAAAAGGACCCTACCTTGGAACCCTGCTTTAGGAAACTGCCCATGGCCAAGGACCCCAGACAAAACGGAGACATCTTTTCCAAGGATAGCGTACTATATCGTAGAACGGGCAACCCTGATGAAGGGCATAATCAGCTCCTAGTACCGACACAGTACAGAGACCAAATCTTAGAAATGGGGCACTCTCTTCCCTTTAGCGGACATATGGGACAAAACGCCACTAATCAGCGAATATCGACTCACTATTGGTGGCCAGGAATGAACTCTGATATTATCAGGTACGTGAAATTCTGCGCCCAGTGCCAACTTGGGGCACCCAAGCATTGGACACCCCCAGTTCCCATGGGTGAAATGCCAATAGTGGGAACACCATTTGAACGGGTTGCTGTCGACATTGTTGGACCCCTAGAAAGGACCAAATGAAGGAACAGGTTTATCCTGACCTTAGTCGACACATGCACTATGTGGGCTGAAGCTATACCGCTAACATGCACGGATTCCAAGCATATCGCAGAAGCCCTAGTGCAAATTTTCACGCGGTTGGGATTTCCTCAACAAGTTTTGACGGATAACGGATCCCAATTCCGTAGCCTGTTGATGGAGGAGATCTTTAAGATCTTGAGGAACCAGCACATCTACACAAGCCCTTATAATCCGGCCAGAAGTGGGTTAGTAGAACGTGTTAACGGGAGCCTCACCATGATGTTGCGTAAGCTGGGACAAGAGAAACCTGAAGATTGGGACCTTTTCATTCCTGCAGCCTTATTCGCCTACAGGGAAATTCCCCAGGCCTCTACATGTTTACCACCAGCTACTCTTTTATTCAGCAGCCATATTATGGGCCGTTAGAAGCCTTACTCCGGTCATTGACAGACCAGAAGGCTGACGAGACAGCCGTCTCAGCCAGCTAGTATGTATCGAAACTTAAGGAAAGGTTACAACTAGGATGGAATCTAGCTACAACCATCCTTAAGAAAGCACGCAAAAGCACGCTAAACGGTACAATAAAGCGGTTAAAGAGAGAGAACTCCAACCAGGGGAGAAGGTTTTGTTGCTACTTCCAACCGGAAGCAACAAACTGCGCATCGGATGGCAAGGGCCGTTTACCGTCCTGAAAAAGATCTCAAGAACGAACTACAAGATATCTATTAAAGGAAAGGAGAGGGTCTATGTTGCCGTCATTTTTGACGGTGGAAAAAACGCCAAACTAATGTATGTTTGGTTTAATGTGATCAAAGAGAGATAAATGTTTATTATCTTTCTGTGACAGGTTTGACTGGTGATTATCTTCCCCTATCTTATGTTGTCCTGTCTCAGGCATGTCTTAGAGTTGACATATCTTAAGTCTATTTATAGGATCATATACGGAGTATCTTTATCACCCGTTTGGGCGGAAACGCCTGGTCTGGGTTTGCCTCGATCTGGTCCATGCTCTTTGGGCATGCGCGGGTCTTGGCGGCAAAAGCCGGGAGACTGATTGAGAGGGAGTGTACCTATGGCTTAGAACGGATGCACCGATCCGTAGATTTCTCTCTGCCAAGTTTTCGATAGGGATTGGAAATTCTGGGAATGACTGTTTTGTCATTCTTCCGTCCCTGAGTGTTTCTTTATGCCAGTATTGGCTGTGTTGTGTTACCTTAGAGTGTAAGGATTTTTTGAGAAGGTAACTGAAACATTATTCGATCTTTTCGTCTCGTTTAGATCTTACAGGTACATTTATCGCTGATGGCGACATAGTGAGCGAAGCTCACAAGGAGTTATTATACTGTACCCCAGTATGGCTTCATATTTGGAAGACTAGGTCTAAGTTGACCCGTTACACACATAAGCCTAGGAATCATCTTTATGGATCCATGCAGGCGGAATATGGTTTGGCAGAAAACATGATTATCTCAGAAGCTTGTGTAAACTGAGAGTGACCTGATTATCGAGGCCCGCGACCTGCGGCCTGATTTCGTTGTCATCATATTGGTCCGTGTTTACGGCCAATATTCTTCACCAGAATGAAGTATCTGGCATGTGAGGCCAGTCTGTAGTCTTTTTGCTAATTGTAGGACAATGGCATTGACTTTGTTTAAATAAATGATATCGCCCGTACTAAGCAATATATTTGCTAGGGCTTACCTGACGGGGCTCAGTCAGGGATTAGAGCTATAGCATGAACAGTAAACTTTGGTCAAGACATTGTTACATGTCTGAGATCTGTGATGCCTGAAGATGACCTGTGTAACTACACACATTTTGTACTCGATCTTATACTATTGACTGTTTCGTCCATCATCATCGTATTATCGTACGTCATGAATAAATATTGTAAACGTCAGCAGCATTCCCTACTTCACTGACTTCTACTTGTGGTTGTGTGAGTTAATGTGAAGACGTCCAAGAGCCTATACGGCCTTCGTGTTATCAGCACTGTTAATTACTCACTTACACAATCAACCACATTGTCATACAAGTACTACACGTCTGAATCTTCATGAATACTGACATTATGTGTGTGTCTACTATACCCTGGCGGCACCTCACGCTAGTGACCTAAATTCTCGCTACAACTTTGTACTGTCCAGGACAACACGACACGCTCAACGTACTAACGTTCATAACACAGAAAACAGTACGTTACATCTGGGCATTTACACTGAACAACCTTAGACATCTCCGGTCAAATCCAACTTTTACAGTCTACCATGTAAATCTGCTAAAGAAATACTTGGAAAGACCAGTGCAGTCCTCCGAACATCTCCTGGCGGTCGCCATAGCAACAGAAGATGAGGAAGATGACGATAGCTGCATGGAATATCCATCGCAAAAAACGGAATTTTTCCAAGATGTGAAATTCGGTGACAATCTCTCTGAAACATAACAGACTGGAGCAGTGAGTGTCGCGAGAGGTTCAGATAATATAGAATGTAATAAGGTAACCTGGATATAAAGGTGTATCAGATGATACCAGGATAGTGCCAGATAAGAGTCTGGTCTTATTAGTAATACCCCTTTCTCTGAAAAGAGTAAAGGTGTATAGACAACAAAGGTGGGGGTCAAGCTGTATAAGTTCCCAGAGAAGATGGTAATGTAGTACTCTGAGTCCTTATGTGCTACCTCTCCAGATCGCACTCTGTTAATATGGTAATTATTATTAATATTTTAACTCTGCTAGTGGTAATTATTTAATTAAATTCTCCAACAATGAATAAAACTTAACTTAAAGAATTTAAGTAAGTCTGCTGGTAACTATTTACAATTTATTTGTACATTTACTCTTTTCTGTTTGAAAAGTTTTAAAAGAACTCATGTTACAACAGTAAATAAATAATAAAAATGTTCAACAAAGTCTTTCTCTGTGTTAAGTTGTCTATCAATATGGAGACAGTCTTGCTTGGTTGATCTGTCCCTGAATAATTACTAGTGTTATTCTCACAGTCTAATTGAAGAGCTATATTGCTAGATTCATCACAAACTGGTTTGGTTTTAGTTTTGGTGAACAGGTATATGGTACACAGTTGCCTTTGTGGGCAACTTATCTTAGTCACAGAAGATGGCTCCCTCTGATACTGGAGAGAATTGTCGGCTGAAATTCTTCCAACTGGTATACTCGTGATGTCTGGCCCTCTAACATAGACCGGTACGCATCCGTCGTAACCTCAGTATTAGATACCTCTTATATTTGTAGTAGATTACAGGATAAAACCCTCAGGTATACACACAGACGAGCCGTTAATGGTTGGTTAAGATCTGCTTTCAGGTACAGAAGGCAAAACACTTGCATTAACATAGGCTTTCTTTTGCCGCTCGCTGTCGATTCAAATATTGTGACTGACCTGATTCTATTAGGCACGCACTATTTGTAGAGTGACCTCGACCGACCGAGGTGGTATTCTTTACTAATGTTTTTCAAGGTCCGAAAATATTGGTAAAATTTGCCTATCGTTCAAATCAGGAAAAATACTTTTATTATTATCTCCGTTATTCCTGGAGCGATTTTATTCATCCAAAGCTTAAATTATACCCTGAATTATTCTATATGGTATATAAAGACGCCAATAGGCGTGATGGGAAACAATGGCAAAGAAAACCTATCTGCTGTTGCCCTAAGACGCCACTAGGCGTAATGGCCACTGATTGCTTTGACGGTCGGTGGCTAAGGACGGAAGAAGAAGAAGAATATATATATATATATATATATATATATATATATATATATATATATATATATATATATATATATATATATATATATATATATATATATATATCTTATAATCTTTTAGTCTCATAAGTGCATTTATTTCTATGCATAATTTAAACAGCTAAATTAAGAACTAACCTGAAGCTTCAAATGCATTCAACCAGAGGTTTCTCCCGTCCTATATTAATATTTATAAAAGTTATTGTACCTACGGGTAGAGCAACATTCCCAGTATCGTTTTGTATACTTCTTCCATGTGGTACTTCTTTCATACTGATATAGTAAATTGTCTTCCGACACTAGGTTGCACAGATTGGACTTCCATTTTTATTATCCAAGACTGTAGTAAACACTGCATAACGGAGCGATCTGATTGGACTGGGTATCTTGCAGTTCTACAATGTATGGCGCGCTGTGTGGTCAGAGTTACTTAGAATTCGTGTTGTGATACAGACGTTACTTCACGACAGTGAGGAAGAAAGGGAAAGTGAAGATAGCAATCACTCGCAAGATACGGATAACAGCAGCGCTATTTTCATAGAGGAGACATAAAGGGTTTCATGTCTTCAAGCCCGGACGAAATGTCACAGATGAAAATAGTGCAGCAGTGATCATCCACTTTAGCCCCTTCCCATCTAGTTTATTTTTTGCTACATGAACGAAGGATTCACTAGTGCAATTAACAAGTCAGCCGTGTGGAAATTAAGCACGGTGGAACAAACAGAGAGAACGCGGAGCATGGCGTAATAGATTCTTTGATCAGGGGTGATGTTAAGTCTGAGACGGACCTTGAAATGTAAAACTTTCAGGGGAATTTATTGCGTAGCTGATATTCGGCAAGGCGGAGATGATGAAAGTCAAGCCAAAGAGGTTGTCGGCGGCAGAGGTGGTAAAATTACCTTTGATTCAAGAATCGAACGGCAAATGGGCTCGGGTTTGGCAGTAGGTGTGACTTTCGCATTAAAGAGCGATAGAACGGAATTTACGGATATATACCATGTCTCTCCGATAGCCATTATCAGTTGTTCAGAAATCTATCAGAAATTCACTAGCTCGATATCTTAGATTTCTCGTATAGAGTGAAAATTATTAGATTTTTGTGGAGTGTTTCATTTTTCTGATTGCGGCTGATCAACCTGAGTACTAGCGGTTTTGTTTTATGGCCATATGAACTTATGATCATACGAACGTATAATATTATAAGCATCCAGGGATATTTAATATTGATGAGCTCCTTGCTGTGACCTGTGTGGTCCAATTTTCCTCATTTTCATGAGAGAAACCAGAATAGAACCATTAAATTATAATATTAACTGGACCAGAACTATTACCAGATTTACTTATATCAATCTCATCAGCCAGCTGTGGCGAAATATATTGTCAGCAACAGTTGTGTTACTTAACCTAGCGTCTCCGCCACCTGAGGCTAAACAACATAGGAACTGTATATATGTTCTATTCATCCTACGTCGGCGATCACCATGCATGAACCTTACTCCAACCAACTGAAGGCATAGATAACTTATTGTATCCAGGACAAATTAAATCACCGACTCTAGCAACTCCCGTGAAATTTGCAGTCAGCAACTACGGCGAGTCTGTTGCTGGATTTGGCAAAACTTAAATTTGACACTAAATAGTCTTATTACTTATTAGTGTATTTCCTTGGAATGCCTGCGACAACTACTGGGGTAAGCAAAAGTCTGAAAGTGGCCACTGAATGGGTGTGAATTGAATGAACGGAGAAAGAAACGTATGTCTTTTGTTAGCATCATATACTTATGTGGTTTCTTCTTTCTTTTTTTATCTCACTAATCTGAGTAGTCACGGGATAGATTACATTAGGAACCTATTCTTTTCCCATACTGACTATTTCATAACTTATTGTTAACTTTTGATCTTTTGGGTTAATTAACATCTGTTGAGATCGTCTTTTCTTTTCCTTTACCAGAGGGGGAGAACCTATTTGATTAATTTCTTCTTTTGCAATTTTGTCTGTAAACCATGATCTAGTGATGTATATGCTTATTGTTATGATCTTCTATTGATAATAAACTTTATTAAACCTTTAGTTATCGTGTCGGTCAACCCCTATCCATTATATGTTATTCATAGTTTGTTTTCACGTTCGTGCGTATTTGTCTCAGAACTGTGTGCATTTGAGTGCAGTGTAACTTGTATTTTCGTACAAGGAGAGAAAGTGCGTCTGATTTAAATATCGTCGTCCAGATAGGCGGGATTAGATAAATTATTCTATCCAGAGACTGTCCTTTCTCTTACACGATCACCCTCGTGATAAAACTATTTCTTACCCCTTACTTTCACATTGTCATCACTATCACCTCTGCTCAGACAGGACTATAAACATCTATTACCTATCTGATAAAATCTACGACAAGCTGGATATAAAGAAACAAACATTTTGCCAAAATCGAATGTCCATGAAGTCGCGAGGGAAACCCGCAAAAACATATCAGGCAAAACAAGACTGTACCATTCATTTTAAAAACACAGACCCTATTTCATCATGCTGTAAAGCAAAAAGAAGACTTTCTATTGAGGACTCAGCAGTAAGGGCATGGATGATAAGCAGAACTGGGAAAAGGGAAATACAAAAGAGAAATTTATATCAAAGAAACCATAATGTGGGTGCACATTTCTTTTGTATGCATCCCACTGATCAGGTTCAGGATAGACAGAAGAAAAAACCAACCGCAACGCATGACGATTACAACGATATCGGTCCCAAATTTTAAGCTCTACATGCGTTCCGCTTAACAAAATCGGGGGGCTATCTGTCGCATAATGCGATGGGCTCGATATCTTAGGTATCGAACACGGTCTAACACTGTGTATGCTAAGGTTTGTTTTTAGCCAATGAGAGAGCTTAGCAAGCCATTTACCGCGAGACTAGCAGGTTGGAAGCTGTAACATGGATAACTTTGTCGCCCAAGCAAAAGAAAAAATTAACAATAATACCATACTAGCACGCTCAGTTGCAAAGAAAATCCCAACAAGCTCAACTATCCCACTGTGGAAAATAAGATGCTTTCCTAAGTTAAAATCTGATATTCCAGGCATTGAAGGTAAGGGAACACAGACAGAAACACAAAGAAAGTGTATAGCAACCAAGTATATTGACCAAACATTTCCAGCAAAGCTTTGGACACATGCATATACTGATGGTTCGGCAACAAATGCAGTTGAAAATGGGGGTGCCGGCATCCTCATAAAATTAAAGAATAGAATTCACTCTATGGCAATTGCCACTGGAAAATACTGCAATAACTTCTGTGCTGAGGCAGAAGCCCTGAAACAGGCAGCTGAAACTCTTATTGAATGCAAAGCACAGGCAGAAAAACAGATAGTAATCTTTTCAGATGCCCTCTCAATAATATCAGCGCTGAAGAGCCACCAAACTAAAGGATTGAAAGATCTGATAATCTCCCTTGAAAGACTAGCCGAATGCTTCAAGAAGTGCACTATCCAGTGGATACCAGCCCATTGCAACATACCAGGAAATGAGGAGGCAGATAGACTTGCTAAGGAAGGAGGTGCCTTACAACAAAATGATATAGAGACAACTTACGCAACGGCAAAGACTACTATAAAAGGCTACATTCAAGTCCAAATGGGAAAGAGAGCACCCGGGACATTTGAAAAATGATGCATATCATCAACTATCCAGAAAAGAACAGGTCATCATTTTTCGGCTACGCACTGGTCACAACAGATTGAGATACCATCTGTACCACAAATACAAAATTGGTGCAACAGATCTCTGCACCTGCGATACCAGCCCAATGACAGTCGAACACCTGCTGCAATACTGCCCAACCTACAGTAATGAACGGAGTAGCATATGGTAACAACCCACTTCTGTCAAAGAAAAACTGTTTGGAGATGTTGGGAGCCTTGGGTTGACTACTGCCTTTATTAGAGTCATAAATGTGGAAGTCTGAAGGCGAACGAGGAAGAAGAAGAAGAAGAAGAAGGATGGAATCGAAAGTGCACTCAAATGTTTGTCTTTCCATCGGAGTTGTGAAAATATGGATGGATTGCAAATAATAAGGCCATCAAGGTTAGATATTAGAGAGCTTAAGCCTATATCTTCCTGTTATGTGCAGTATAACCCAAGATAATTGAGGTTAAAGACAGAAACACACGAATCTCACAGAGTTCCACACATTATCGCTTGCCATAGTGGAAGATAGAATGGACTGGAGTAAAATAAAATTACACAGAACGACAGCTCTAAATCGGCAGGTTGTAACAAGGCCCAAGATGAAGGAAATCGGTTGAAGGATAAAGGAACAGGAACGAATCGTTTTGGCAAAAACACACTTGCAGTTTGGTTCAGCAAACTTTGCAGAGATAGAAACGAACGAATAACATATGACGTCAGTGCTCTCTCGGTCGCAGGATGGAAGGGATAAAAAGGAAGAAGTGGATGACCAAATACTCACTGCCAATTTTCAAACACAGCTCGCCACCAAGCACCTTTTCGATCTTTATGTGTGTGCAGCCTGCCAGGCCTTTTGATGCCCTGTATATATTTCTTAATTGAGGGTAAGATTGACTAATTTAGTAAATATGTAGGTTTATATATAATATTATTTTATTATATATGTAAATTATATTGAGTGAAATTATATTGTGAAATTCTTGGAGGGAAGAAGCCATTGATGCTATATATATTTTGAAATAAACCACAGGAATGATTTGGAATGTAGAACAGTTTTCAGGAGACTTACCAAGACTTTCTTGATTACTGGATGGAATCCTACATGAAGGAAATGTGAAAGAATATGATGAAGTAATTAAATGAATGATGTGTATATATTTAAATAATAACATATGCATATACTATGTCACTGAAGTGAAATATAAAAAATGGAAGGAATTAATTCACGTGAATGATGATATAGAGGTTTATGAAAAATTACTTTTAGTATGTCACTGAATAGATATGTCTGGTCTGGCTTAATAAATGATATCTGATGTCTTACTTGCCTTACATCTGTGCTAGAGAAAGTTTCTTATAGCAAGATACTAGCCAAGGACCATTATGTTGTTGCAGGTCATATCATACCATACTCTCAGCGAGGCAGAAGACTGTGTATACCTGGGATAGCCAAAGAAGCATTAAATCCCCAAGAGTATACCTCAGATCAGGTCTAGGAACCCTAATGCATTGGAATTGCCAGCCACTGTCTACTCAATATTGACAGCCCGGTGAAGTCAACACAGATAAGTGTCCACAAGAAGGACTGAGCACATATTATATGGTTCAACACACTTGGAGAAAATTCAGATGATGATAGCATTCTTTGTTAAGGTCACTACATTGTAAAGACAGTATCTTAAGTCAAAGTGACTATTTTAAAAGTTTAAGAACAGTGATTCAGGAACTGTTAGTTCCAGTCAAGGCAACAGTGAATTTCAGTATACGTTACAATATAAATTAAAGTGACTTTTGATTTTAAAGTGACATTTCCTAAGAGGAAGGAGTCATCGACACTCTGTGCATAAAACTTTAATTGTGTGTGTTTCACATTTTTTTTTCTTGTAAATTTTCATCGTCATTTTGACTTGCATTCCAAAGGAGAAAACAAGAAATTAATGTAAATATAATAAATTAATTAATTGTATCCAAAGCCTTGAGTAACTCATTCCAGTTTTGTTTGACGTTACTTTTGTTTATTATTTACTCTAGACATAACATAACATAACATACGATAGTTGTGGAGAGGAGATGACTAAGAGTCTGGTACTTCTTATTACCATCTGGGCCAGATAATTTTATAGTCTGACTATACCTACGACAACCATACACCAGTGCTCATTTCTGAGACTGGGGTATTGCTTATAAGACCAAAACTCTTATCTGGCAAGTGCATCCTGGTATCATCTGATACACCTATTTATCTATTCATTCTCTATTACAAATTAACATGTCGTGACGAGATACACGCTCGGATTGTTGTCGATTAGATCCAGATATGCAATGGCCCAGGCAAAGGCATATATGTGGGTAACCACCGACAAAAGACACCCCCTACATGAGAATGTAGCTGACATCAAAGGAGCAAGAATCAAGAGGGGGATGTCATGGATGGCACAGGCAGAGGCTACGATTGGTCAGGTGACCAGTGTTGAAAATGTATCCAAAGAGAAAGAGTGGAGTAAGTTTGGGAAGAACTGGATAAAGTAACAGCAGGTCATCATTAGCCTTGGCAGAGAGTGCGGAGCTTGGGACAATGGAAACGTGATCATGCTGGAGATGATGACGCCATTGTGTACACTGATGGGTCTGTAGTGTGTGGTGAGAAATCAGGATGGGGCTTCTCTGCGAGAATAAAGGACAGGATCGCCACTGAACAGAGTGGCTCCTACATGACAACAACCTCCAGCATGAGAATGGAGGTAGAGGCAGTTACTGCAGCACTGAGGCGGCTGTCTGAAACTCCATCAACCAGGGCAGTTATATTGTCAGACTCTCAAGCCATGCTTCGGAAAGTTCAGAACGGATGGCGCCTGTTAAGAATAGAATTGGTGTAAGGGGCGTAAATCTGGGTAAATTAGTAGCCAAGATAGATTCTGAGTTGGAGCACTTGTTTGCTTGTAGCTATCGAATTATTTAGAGAGTATCTCGTGATAGTTTCGAGAGACAGATTACAGACAGCGTGAAAAGCGCTGATATATTTATTCTGTATTGTTTTGAGTTGGGTGAGAGAAGCTCGCTGCTAGCCCTCAATTGTTTGTGTTGTGTGAACAGTGAAAAAGTCTCGTGACTGCTTTTGAGCGGGACGAGTGTGTTATCTAGGGAGAGTGTTCCGGGCGTTTTGACCGGGTAGGAAGACAGTGTTTTTGGGAAGTGTGAAATGCCTGTACAGTGCTGAATTTAAAAATGTCGACGGATTTTTCGCTGTGGGTACAGCGTAGTATGAAACTGCAGTTTTTTGATGATTGTGGAAATGTTTATAACTGCAGTGTGCAGTCTTTAAAGGCCATTATCTCCTGTGTGAGGAGTCTTGTTTAATAAGAGTACTTTAGGCCATGAATCATGATAGCTCCTGTGAGAGGATTGTTATTGAGGATTCTTTATAGCGCTGAGTTTAATAAGAGTACTTTAGGCCATGAATCATGATAGCTCCTGTGAGAGGATTGTTATTGAGGATTCTTCATAGGGATGAGTTTAATAAGAGTACTTTAGGCCATGAATCATGATATCATTGTAGCTGCCGAGTGCGCAGTTATTATGTGGTACTTTATATCTTATGTTGTGCTGTGAACGGTATTCTATGTGTATTTCATCAATGTGTTGTGACGTGAATAAACCCATATGAAATGTCACCCGTCGTTTACAACCATCCATGACTCTTGTGTACGTACCTGTGGTGTAAACGACTAAACCAACACACGCACTTAATATTACAAGTGTGACAGGGAACTTAACACGTATTGAGAAATAGCCCCGGAGTGGGCGTGGTCTATCTGTATCGAGAACCTGATCATCGCTTACCAGTAGACTTCTACAGTGTTTGCCTGTGTGGCGTATATGTATGTATCAAATGTAGACATTACCAGATCCACAACACAGCAGCAACGTTAGCAGATAATTCAATAAGACACCCTATCAGTAACTAAACCAATACGTTATCAGTGATCCCCATAACATTGACGTTTCAAAAGTTTACGGCCATGACCTCCCGGGGTTTTCACATCAAAAGTTAGGGGGGTGTAACAGCGCCACAGGAATAGAAAACATCAATAGAATCCTCAAGTCTTGAAGAACTGGTGTGGATCTACTGTCCTTGTCATGCAAGGGTACGTGGCAATGAGAGCTGACAGCACCCATCGAGAGCACCCATAGTAGGGACACTGGACATGGATAAGGGGGAAATACTAAGGACTATTAATGATCGCCTGCTGGATGATGACACTGCAATGAATGAATCAACAAGGCTGATACTGTTGGAGTTTGGCAACAAAAGTGGGACTAAAAGAAATGGACGTGAGAGAGGATGCATCCGTCGTATGTACAACCAGCGTGCTACAGGTACAATTAGCATTCATACTCTTCGACATTTGCTTCGACTATATTACAAAAACTAAAGCTAACATATAAAAAACAAATAAGGATTTGAGCCAGTAGTCCAAACTGGTGAAAGACTCGCCCCAGGTACATACAGATTAACCAAATAAACCATCCAGTGAAAATTAAAAACATACTAACTTAGAAAATGGCATATTTTGGATTTTTTTTAGAAACCATGTTGAACTATAACTACAAAAGGAAAAATACCGACTAGAGATAATATAGTATAAAATAAATGCAAACAAAAACATATTACAATAAAGGAAACACGTCCTGATATAACCAACAACTCCATGTACATGGTAGATGGTTGAAAGAGGCGTGCTACAAAGAAATGTAGCAAACACATTAATTTAAAAAAAAAGACATTTGCTGAGGGAGACTGAGCGCCTATGGGTTTGCGCGGGGGGCAGTGAAGTCGATTCTGATTAACAATAAGATATATATACTTCTTCTTCCTCGTTCGCCCTGAAAAGGACGGTGGTTGCGTTGTGTCTGTTTACGCCGTAGCTGTGATATCTGCACCTTTCGGTCGACACATCCGACTTCTGCACGGCATTTTTAAGGACCGGGTTTGCCTTCCCATTTCGATCCGTACTCGCTCAGCCAGACTGCACTGCTGCAGACTGTTTCCAGGACCACCACGTGGAGGTGGAGTACGGTCTTGACCAGTGTAGTGGTTTTTATTGGTATTGTATAGTTGAAATGTTACCTATATTACTACCACTTACGACCTCAAACATATCTTTTTTTCTCTACTAATATGAATGTAGCTACGTTAAAAGTCTAGGGTACTGAAATGTAATGTGTTGTAGTAGATTACCCACACACACACAGATATTTAATAAGTCTAATAATAATAATAAAATTTATAACACACTGAACTAACTCAGGCTGTTTTAGTTTTAAATATTAAATCTTTTGTTAAATTTATTTGTTCTGAACCAAATGTTTGTTGGTCAGAACATATGAAATATTATGGAGTTATAAATGGAATGCATAATTATATGACATAATAAAATGGAATGAGTGTACATAAATATTTTAAAAGACTGGTTAATATTACTTATATTAGATTGTCCCAGGAGAACTATTACTGAATGTACTGTTGGAGTGGTATCATCACGCCCAATCTGTGACTACCAAAACATTGTCCATTGACTTATGGGATGAATACATGGTTTATTTTCCCACAATGGTATGTCTTTATTAGATGGTGAATTAGTTGGTGGATTAGTTGGTGAATTAGTTGGTGAATTTCCAGCAGGCCAGAATCTCACGTATCTCGACTGCGTCGATCTTGAACAAGAGTCTGGTGGCCCCTCCTCTCCGTGCTGGAGTACAATATTCGGCTGCTCTGACACAATGTTAGACTGCACTGGTCCACGCTTGTGTATTTCACAACAGCATTTGGCACCTCTTCGGTGCCAAACAGAAACTCACAATTCTGAAATAAAAGTTTTGTGGCATGTGTCAGAACTCTACATACTGAGCCACTTCTGCACACAACACTACACAACAACACCACACAGACTGGGTCAGATCTCTCTGACCACACAGCACATCTTACCCAGTTGTTTTCACATAGTACTAGTTCCCCAAGACTACATTGCATCTGAGATATGTTCAATAGTTTCCTTCTATTCAATAAGATAGGTGATATGTTCCACTGATCTCAACAATAGATCCGCCTTCCATAGTTTTAGTAGGCGTCCATATATTTTGTTTGTCTCTAGACCCTGAACTTGGGCTGGGGATCTAGAGCGAGCACTTACTTGTCGTAATCATTTTATATGATATGGCAGTATCAATCACTCGAAATATTAAAATGTACAAAAGAAATACTTTCATTCTTACCAGAATTCAGAATTGAGAACACAGTTAAATGCTAGCAAAACTCAGCTGAGCTGCTGGCTATATGATGGCGTCCCACTAAATGTATGTAAATCTTCTGGAAACAACACCACAGGCAATAAACCACTGTGTCTCTGGACAGTCTTGTAACGAATGGCAAAAATGCGCATCTCTGTCCTGCCAATATGATTTCATTCATCCAATCACCGACTCCCCCCCCCCCTAACTTTCAAATCTACAACCAAAAGTCAAATTTCAGTCAGCTCTCAGTCAAGTATGTATTACTGTCTGTTGGTCCGTCTGTCTCTACTTGTTTTTCATACAAAAAACACGCTTGGTTCTTGGACCAACGCCATGCAATACCCTACACACTTCTGCCTCCGAAGTTATTTTTAGCCACAATTCTCCACCTTTCCCCTCTCTTTAATTACAGCTCGATTTTTGCATTTGCGTGTCTCAAGGCCGAAAATTTGAAACTTTAGTGAAATTTTTTAACAGTGCAGTCGCTCGTCTGATATGAACAACACAGTCTTTTGTCAATATCTTCCTTGTTATCTATCCGTCTGTATAATTTAAGGTATATTAGTTCTCTACTCAAGACGGGCTATCAAACTAGCTAGGTTTTATATTCATAACATTATTATTAAGAAAAAGTTACTTTTTCAAGGTTAGTTTTTTTTTGAAATATGTTCGAGAACCTTCTCCACGGCGTTTGCTGCTGAATTCAAATACCAACCAAGTATCGTAAAACGTCCAAGAAATGACTGTTTCTGACAAGAGCTAAAGTCGTTTCTGTCCATTTCCTTACATTGTGTCAACTAGTGACGTGAATTTTTTTTCTCTTTTACTACCAATTGCGTCTTTTAGCCTTGCTATCTTCAAACACGTGTTCAGTCATATTTTTCCTTTTGTGTTCTCCGTTTCTCTCCCGTCTACAAAGGGTAAACCGTTTCGTCTGCACATCTAACTCGTTAGTTTTAAATGGCGGTAGGAAAGGCGGGCATGGGCGAGCATGTCTCCTAGTATCTTACGCATTATTTTTATCCCTACATTTTATCGTTAAATTTGGAGATATTTTAACGTTGTATCATGGTAAATTCATCACAACCAGCTCTGGTTCGCTGGTCCTGATGCAAGCAGTCAAGCTATGGGTCGCTGACTGCATTCACTATTGCTGCATCTTTGGATCCCAGATATATATACAAGAGTGAATTTATTATATAATGGTGTGGTCTGCGTGTTGATTTAACTGTCTGGTGGTTAGTGTGTTAGTGTTAGCATTTGTTGAATGTTCGTTTTAGTCTTTCTGTTGGCTACGTAGTTTCTCTTCAGTGGAAGAGTTTGTTCTGAGGTGTTTAGGTTTCTACAGAACCAAATGGATAAACCTCAAGTGTTGAACTTTCCTTTATCTGGTGAGTCTCAAGATGTATCAATGTTGTATTGTGACAGATTAAGTGTCTTTGCTTTTTCTGACGTATTCGTTTAAGTTTTGTGGCAGAAATATGAGCTATGGGCAGCCTCCTGGCCCAGGTTCTTCTGAGTAACCTCAGGAGGACAATTTGCTGCAATATGATTAGGAACTGCCGTCAATGGTACCTATACCTTGTAGCGGTATGGCAGCTTGTGTACCCTGATAATCCCCAGAGCTATGCCAGTGGGAGTTTTACTCCTGGTAGGTTCAACCAAGCTGGACTGGTCTGCGTGGGTAGGGGTCAGACAAAAGCTGGTACCATGGTCCTTCAGGTTGGGGGTTTTAGCACAGGGCCGACACCCTGTCTATGTAAAAAAAATCAAACTTGTTACGGAAACAGCAACAAATGGAAAAACTTTGATGCGGGACGGACATCCGGAGTCTCAGGCTCGTATGACTGCCAATGGTGAAAGCCGAAAGGAAGCCATTGGCATGAAAACGGATGCCCTGACCGCAAAACACGAAACCAGAATTGGATTTTGGAACGTCAGAACTATGAATGAGGCAGGAAAGCTGAGACAAATCACAGCAGAGATGAGGAACTACAAATTACATATCCTGGGAATAAGCGAGAGCAGATGGACAGGGACGGGGAGAATAAAAACAGCTACAGGGGAAACAGTACTTTATTCTGGTAGAGAGGATGGTCAGCACAACGAAGGTGTAGCCATTATCCCGAAGAAAGGAATGGAAAGGTCTTTACTAGAATGGAAACCCATCAACAACAGACTGATAAGAACAAGACTTAGAGGAAGATTCCCCAACACCACAATTATACAATGCTTTGCGCCAACAAACGCCAGCGATGAAGACACCAAGGACGAGTTCTATCAACAGGTACAAAAGGAAATGGAAACTGCACCCAGGTACGATCTTATTATAGTAATGGGAGACCTCAATGCGAAAGTTGGAACACACAATAATATAACGAAAGAGTAATGGGAAAATGCGGCAGTGGAACAGTAAATGAGAATGGGGACAAATTAATGAGCTTCTGCAGTATTAATAACCTGGTCATTGGAGGAACACGATTTCCGCACAAAGAAGTGCACAAGTTAACGTGGGAATCACCAAACGGACGGGACAGAAACCAGATAGATCACATAATGATCAATGGCAGATGGAGACATGCATTACAGGACGTGAAAGTTAGAAGAGGCGCAGATGTGGGAAGTGATCATCACCTAGTAGTAGCAAGACTGAAGGTAAAACTCAGAGCTGCTCGACCAGTTGCAGTCAAACAGAAAAGATATAACATCACGAAACTTAACCCTCACCAGAAAAGCTTTCGTGGTCGACGTAAAGAGACGATATCAGATTACCAAAAGCCAAGAAAGAACAGAGACCAATGATTCATTCATAATTCATTCATAACCCTCCACTCCCAAAGGAGCATAGGCCTTCAACAAACACATGCCAAGTCCTCCTGTCACGTGCCATCATCTCAAGTTCCTTCCAAATTCTCCTTATCATTTTCATCTCTGTTTCCAGCTCTCTTCTCCATGTGCTTCTTGGTCTACCTCTGCCTCTCTTGCCCTGGGGGTTCCAGAACAAGGACTGCCTTGTAATGCTATCAAGACCGATGATGTCGACCAGAAATTCAACACCATCTCAACAATATACAAGGAAAGCAGCATGTCATGCTTGGGATTCCATGAAAGAAAGCCAAGATTGGATAACACCAGAAACGCTAAACACCATAGCGAAGAGAAAGGAAATGAAAAGAAAGAAAACAGAAGCTAAGTCTCCCAGGTTAAAGGCAATATATAGTGAACAGTACAATCAGCTGGACAAGGAAGTAAAACGTCAAACCCGTGCTAACAAAAGGACATTTCTGGATGACCTTGCAATACAGGCAGAAGAGGCAGCACTGAGAAATGAACAAAGCACAGTTTATAAAATAACTAAAACTATCAGTGGAAAACGAGGTGCAAACAACATAACGCTAGTAAGAGACAAGCAAGGAAATCTCATCACCACAGCACAGGGGCAGGAAACAAGATGGGCAGAGCACTTCAGAGAAACACTGAATAAGGAACCACCAGAGACTCAGCTGAATGTTCCTGAGGCTGAAAGTGACTTAGACGTAAATACAGACATTCCACGAGATCATCACAGCTATCAAAGGGTTAAAACATGGAAAAGCGCCTGGTCACGACAATCTAAATGCTGAGTTATTCAAGGCAGAACCTGAACTAGCAGCAGAACTATTAGAACCACTATTTGCACAAGTCTGGGAAACTGAGACAACACCAACAGAGTGGAGTAAAGGAATAATTGTGAAATTGCCCAAGAAGGGCGACCTTGCAGATTGAAACAACTATAGAGGAATTACTCTCCTCTCAGTTCCCAGCAAAATACTAGGCAGGATAATCATCCAGAGAATTTCAAAAGCAGTTGACCATAAACTGAGGAAAGAACAAGCGGGTTTTAGAAAGAACAGCAGATCGTATATTCACCCTCAGGAACATTATAGAGCAGTGCTCAGAATGGCAGAGACAGCTATACATTAACTTTGTTGATTTTGAAAAGGCTTTCGACAGCATACACAGGGACATCCTAAAGAAAATACTGAGGGCTTATGGAATTCCCAGCTGCATTGTTTCCATCTTAAAAAGCCTCTACTCTAACTTTACATGCAGAGTTGGATTGAGTAATCTAACTTTCGAAGTGAAAACAGGAGTACGATAGGGATGCCCCTTATCAACAACATTATTTTTGACAGCAATAGATTGGGTGATGCGCCAGACAACAGAGGGCAGTCCAAGAGGAATTAGATGGACAGCGTTTTCTACACTGGAAGACCTGGAATATGCAGATGACATTACACTACTCGCGCATTCACATCAACACATCCAAGAAACAAACAGATAGACTGAATAAGTATGGCCAGTGGGTTGGCCTGAACATCGATCTGAAGAAGACAGAGGTCATGACACTAAATGTGGGCAATCCTGAGCCAATAACAGTAAGGAACCAAAAGTTAGAACAGACAGACACATTTGCTTACCTAGGATGCATAGTAACACATGGCGGCGGAACAAGCAAGGACAGCACAAACACTGTCGTGAGAAATTCTAATCCACATATATAAATTAAAAAGTAAAGGTACAGCCTAACACATAAATTCAATAAAAGGAAAGAAGAATGGTAAAGAACAGTGCTGTCACAATGACTGTACTCGAGATCCCCTTTTTATGCTTCGTCTGCATATTCTCACGCTTTCACGTTGATAGTAAAGCCTACTGCATCAATACACGCTTTCTACAATAACACTGTACTGCATTTCTAAGAAAAACCTTGAGATACGCAAGCTGATTAATGACCTAAATTAATACTAGCATTAATTACACTACGTTACCATAAACGAACGGACAGATGGACTTAGGATAGAAAGAAAGGGGGGGGGCTGAAAGCCGGGACGCATGCAACACTAACACGCGTCTTGCTATACAATTAATGCCATCACGCGTGTAAGGCCACAAGCACTAACTTTTTTCAAATCGACAGTGATAAAAAACACTACCCATACGAGAGTTAGGTTTAAAAACCTGAAAAATGCTTATTAGGAAATATGACATTATACTGGTTTACGTTTGAAAGCATGACAGTACAGCAGACACCATAAAGTTTGGAAGTGAGGAGGTGGCAACAGCACGACTATCCTAGAAGAAAATACATATTTTGAACGCAGCCCCTTAGCCCCATTAAATTTATATATTTGGGTTCCTTAGGACTTGCTGACAAAGAATATGTTAAACGTTACGCAAATAGTCTAGGAATTAACAAATTATAGCCAAAAGAAAATAGTGAGGGTGTCAGACAACACTAAATAATAATCGCACAGTGGCATGTTTTGGAACCACTATTTTACGGGAAATGGGCCACCATGTAAAATCCTATTTGATTGGATAGAAGTAAATGTAAGGCTAAACACGATTAGTCGGGCTACAAATACTATTTTTTGTTGTTAGGGGAGACGGAAGGAAGGGTACTTTTTTCAAACGCTTGTGTAAACATGGCTCGATTGGTTAGACCCGCCAGTATATGCAATTAGGAGCGTCAGTTCAGTGCCACATTTTTCAAATAAACTTACTAAAGCAACAGTGCGTTGAGAGCCAGTGCATATTTTTCTAAATAAAAGCCTGGGACATCGGCAGATCGAAATTGTGCTATATTCATTGCCAGTCAACGTAACTGTGTATTATTTCCATGAATTGTGGTAAGCTTGATATATTCAATATCTTTTTAATGAAAATTGAATGTAAATTGATAATTTATGTCTGTATATGTGTGTGGTTCAGTAGCGAACATGAGGCAAGGCCTATATAGTGCTCCAACCTGAACAGAAGGTGTCGGAGAAAAGTAAAACTGCATGGAATTGCCAAACAGTACACTGACACCTATCTTATTGACTAGAAAGAACTAATGCTGGAATTGCAGAGGCGTGGTAACCATTAGGGAGGAGTGTTACGTGCAGTCTTGGATATCTTACAATATTATACATTGGTATTCTTGTTATGTTCGCAAATATTTTGTAAACAAAATAGTGCTTAAGGGAAAGTCATTATTGAGTTACTTCCCTTGAAAGTTGTGCCGTCTCTTCGATCGAACTCCGCGGGTGAGTCCAGTTTTCTGCGATTTATTCTTCGTTTGGGTAATAATAGATTGTTCTTGCTTCAGAATATCTATGGCCTGAATTTATGTGTATTGTTTGTCTGAGTAGGACGAGTCTGTCTTATATCTGTATATCTTTACATATCTAAGTCGAACTATATGTTCTGTTGTCTCTAGAGAGGTCAAAGGCTATTCGGCGGATGTGTCGCTAGAGTGTGGTGTGATTTGGCTTCGTCCCGATAGGGACTGTGTTTTCTATGTCGGCTTGTCGCCGGGAAAAAGTGATCTCAGTATTGGTGGGGAAAGTGATAGTCGTCTAGACCTATCGTGTATGCTTTACCCCAGTGTTTATTCGTATTGCCAAGGAATGGCATTTTCATATTTCTGATACCAAGGTAATAATAGACACTCTTATGAACTCTCGTACGAAGCCACCATTTTCGATAGGTACGATTTGAATGTCTAAGAGAATATATTTGACTCGATGAAAACGACTTCGATTCCTAGCAGCACTATATCCTGTAGATTGCAGTCAATTGTTCATGATCAAATCTACAGAGCAATGAAATGTTTTATGAATGACTAACTTTAGGACAGATTCATTATCTGTATCCAAACGTGAGTGACAGCTCACGAGTGAAGCCATCTTGGAACCAAAACATGTAGTGACTTTCAAGAAGAGAAAAGGGATGCCCGTATTATCGCTTGTTTAGTCCAGAGATCACTGCTACACATGAGAACCCGTTATTAGCGGTTCAATATTATTATATGGAAAAATATGTGCTGAACATTATGTTGAAGAATCGTCGCTAGACGAGATTAGGTTTAGAAGCCATCTGAAATATTGTTTATAAGCTGACGTGCTCAGTCAGTGAAGTCAGATGATATATATGTATGGGCGATACTGAGGGCTTGGCTACTGACAGTCCTCTATACTATTATTCTACATGAGTGCCCATGTAACATAACATTGCAAGACCATTTATCCACTGTACCATGATGTATTATGCCAACCTGTGATTTGTCACTATCTGTGCTGTCGAGTGTGTACGTCCAATTAAACTTTAGAAAAGGTACACAGTCGTTGGTGTCGATGACTTCCAGTCATACATGAGTGTGAGAAAAGAACATTTGTCAACACCACGAACCCTTATTAACATTCGCACATTATACACTCAATCCATGTCTACACACCACTGCGTAGGTCAAGTTGACATTCCATACACTACAGTGGAGCAAACAACACCATAGAGATCTTATCAACTGATGATGATGATGATGTCTGCTTCCATCCACTTATATCTATCTTTTGGTGGATATCATTTACGGGAATAAAAAAAACCAACTTTATCAACTTTATCAACTGGTGGACCAGCTTTCTGGGTTTGACCTCGCAGAAGTTCAGAAGTCAACAGAGTACCGATACCAGACCGTTTCCTGTGGCTGATACGACACACTTGCAGTATTGGTTTGCTATTTGTCAACACTTCGTCACGTGACCTGTCAAGTGAATGCAGTATGTAGGTCAGCGTTGTTGACATTTTTACATTAGACATTACAGAGTTTCACAGAACAGTTGGATCAATTCTTGTCAATATCAACAGGAAGACAGTATTAGTGAACTAAGAAGTCCTATTTTCATCGATGGATCTTCTTGTTTTCTGTATATGAACTTTAATATTTAAGGCCAGAATGTTTAATTGAATAAAGTGGCAGTTTGTTTATTTTCATAAAAATAACTTTGCCATTACTGTAAAACTGAGCCTATTTTGCAACACATACTATCATACACATAATTTATATATATTTATGTTTACATGTTATTTGTTTGTATAGTATGTTAGTTTCTATGTCAGCGGGTTGTGTTTAAGGTTGGGCGGCGTCCTCACAACAGAATATCCCACGTCATAGAGGGTCCGTTGTGGGCGTTTTCTATAGGTGCAATTTTCTTGATTGAAAATTTGCTGCGACAACTGTTGCTTTTGTGTTAGCTGTGAAGTCTGTAATTATTGTTATTTTTGTAATATTTCTTTGTTCTTTAGTTTTGTTTTGATTTGTTTGTAATTTGTTGGTCTAACCTTTTCTATCTTTCAGTTCTATTCACAATTTATATTCATATATTGTGACGTCATTTGTGTTGTTATTCTTTGCAGATTCAGTGATTATTTTCATTGATTTCCCTATTTGATTTATTTTGATTTCTGCAAACGTTCTTGTATTGTCAGTCCTATTTGTACTTTATGTATTCTGTTGGTTGACATATGTTTTATATAGGTATATTTCATAAGACACAATTGCCTGTGCACTGCACTTGGATTATGGTATAAACCAGTACCTGATTATTATTACTATTATACAAGACCTTATTAAAGGCTTGTGACCCACAGATATTGGGATAGTATACTGATTAATCAAGTCATTGAGAACTTGTGGTATTATTATTATTTCAGGTGATTAGTATTATTGTTAGACATCATGTCTACATTAGAATACTTCATTACACAAGGGAAAGCCCTTGATAAGACTGGTCAACAATTAGAACAGTGGGCAGTTGCTCAATATGACAAAGCATTAGCTGCAGAAGAGAGAAGAGCTATGGCAGAAGAGAAAAGATTAGAAAGAGAAGCTGAGGCTGCTGCTGAACAAAAGAAATTGCAGATGCAGGTGGAGGAAAGGAGATTTGAAGCTGAACAAAAAAAATTAGAAAGAGAAGCTGCAGCTGAACAAAAAAAATTAGAAAGAGAAGCTGCTGCGGAACAAAAAAGATTAGACAGTGAAGCTGAACAAAAAAAATTAGAAAGAGAAGCTGCTGCTGAACAAAAAAGATTAGACAGTGAAGCTGAACAAAAAAGATTAGACAGGGAAGCTGAACAAAAAAGATTAGACAGGGAGGCTGAACAAAAAAGATTAGATGCTGAAGAGAAAAAAGCAATAAGAGAACATGAATTTGAGTTGGAGAAATTGAGATTGACAAGTATGAGTAATGTTAATCAGGCATCTAGTGGTAATGGTAAACCTTCTACTTACAAGGTTAAGGTTCCACCGTTCAATCAGTCCAGTGACGATATTACATTCTGGCTGGATAGATTTGAACGTTCTTGTCGTACACATAATGTGGATAAATCACAATACGCTAATCAATTATCAGAAAACTTGAAAGGTGAATCTTTGACTAGATTATGCCTTGTAGGAGAAGCAGATAAGGATAATTATGATGTCATTAGGGCGGCTTTGATAAAAAAATATCAGCTAAGTGAGGAAGGCTATCGCCTTTTATTTAAAACGATGGTGCCTGAGACGGGTGTAGAATTCTCAGAATTCACTGCAAAGGCACGTCTCACAGTTGATCGTTGGATTGAGCTTTCCAAAACAGAAAAAACGTATGAAGGACTTATGGATTTGTTGCTCAGAGATAAGATTATGTCATGTGTGAACAAACCTTTCCTTGAATTTATACATGAGCGTAAACCCAAATCTCTAAAAGAAATGGAAGAATATTGTTCCCAATATGTCACTGCACACCCCGACGTGACTTTTGGCAACACTAAGATTAAGGAGAGTATGCCAGTTGCTTCAGCAACACCATACAATCCCAATTATTCACACAGATTTCAGGGACCTCAAAACAGATTTGATAAAAAAGGTAACCATAATAGTTATCAAAACCAAGGTAACCAATCATTTCAGGGTTCTTCTTCAAAGAACTGGAGACGACCTGATAGCTCTCGACACAGGGGTGGTCATAATTATAGGAATTTCCGTAGAGGAAGTAATTATAGAAACTATCAGGGTTATCCGTCTTGGAGTCAACAAGATCATAATTACAGAGATACTCATTATAATGAATATGATAATGGTAACCAAGGGAACTATGACTCAAACCCAAATAGGGGTTACAATAGAGGTAACAATAACTACAGAGGTGATAATAACCGAGGTAGATCTCAAAACAAAAGACATAAACCACATTTTCAGGCAAACTCTGCACAACAAGAGTCCCATGAAGCCTATAAACAGAGTAAAGATAATAATGATGCTAGTAATATGGCATGTGCCGCTTTTGATTTTGGGAGAGCATCTCAGTGCCCCCAATGCAAAACGTTATTTGAGCCAACCACAGTGTCTACTTTAAGCTGTGGCCATCCTCTTCCTGCTCTTCCGGCATCAGTCGCGCATGATGGAAGAGGTTCTCTTGTCTTACATAAGGGTTTAGTGAATAACAATCCAGTCTCTGTGCTATTTGATTCTGGATGCACCACAATTGGTGTTAGGCAGTCACTCGTAGATCCTTCCCGTGCCACTGGACAAGTAGTCAAATGTGTAACATTTGGCGGCACATTAGAGAAATACTCTACTGCTATCATTAGGATTGCTACTCCTTTCTTTACAGGAGATGTACACGCATGTCTTCTTCCGAATCCGATCGCTGACCTCATCATCGGTCGCATTCATGGAGTCAAGAGAATGCACTCCGCAACAAATTTCCACGTGGGAAAGGCAAAACATGCAGATTGCTAACGCTGTAGTCACTAGAGCTCAGGCTCTTAATATGCCTCAAACTTCATCTACTGAAGATAATGAAGTGCATAACCAAGATAATCCCTTGGTAATTTCTCGTGACTCGTTTATAAAACAGCAAGAAGATGATCCCACTCTGAAGAAATTCTTCATTCTTGCAACTAAAGGTGATCCGAATAAAGACACAAGTCGTAAATCGTGGATTACAAAGAAGAATGGCGTACTTGTACGTATGGTTCAAGACTCCATTACGTCAAGTCATTCTCAAATCCTGGTTCCCAAGAATTTGAGAGTTAAAATTTTGCAGCACGCTCACGACTCTCAGTGTGCTGGACACATGGGTTTTTCCCGTACTAAGTCAAGAGTCCTTGCGGCTTTCTTTTGGCCATTGGTAAACAAGGACATACGGATTTATTGTCGATCTTGTAAAGTATGTCAGGAAGTTAAATCCAAAGGTCCACGGCATGCTGCACCCATTCAGGCGGCGGACATTCCTATTCGGCCGTTCCAAAAAATGGCCATAGACATTATTGGTCCATTTAAGATCAAGTCTGCCAGAGGACATCAGTTTATCTTGACGTGTGTTGATATGTGCACACGTTGGCCAGAGGCTATTCCTCTGAAGAGCATTACTACTGCTGATATTGCAGATGCTCTTTGGCTTATATTTTCTCGTCTGGGGTTCCCCGGAGAGATATTGTCAGACCATGGCACCCAACTAATATCAGATACCATGTCTCAAGTAATGTCTACTCTGCAGATAGATAGATCTTTAAGTAGTATCTACCATCCAATGTCTAATGGTATGGTCGAACGCCTTAATAGAACACTTAAAAACTTACTGGGGAAGATAACTGAGGATCATCCTCAAGACTGGGACAGAGTTTTACCTGCGGCCCTCTTCGCTTACAGAGAGGTACCCAATGAACATACGGGATTTTCTCCCTTTGAACTCGTCTTTGGCGCGCGTCCGCGTGGCCCTATGTCGTTGCTTCACGATCTCATAACATCTGACAATATTGACGATGACACAAAGTCATCCTACGAATATGTCATCGCGTTGAGACAAAAGATTATCGAAGCATGCAAATTAGCAACTTCTTCTTCTGAATTTGCGAAACAGAAGGCAAGGCAATTTGCCAATAAGAAGAGATGCTTACGACAACTTTGTCCTGGTGACAAAGCATTTGTATTACTACCTTGTAGGGAAAACAGATTACTTATTTCTTGGAAAGGTCCGTACGATATAATATCGAAAATTTCCGATGTCGACTATATTGTCGATATTGATGGGAAGCATAAAACCTTCCACATCAATATGCTTACTGAATTCCATGAACGTCCGGATTATTTGCAACCCATTTTCCAAGCAACGGACAATTCTCCAGTACAACATGGTCATTACTCATCACTGTCCGTGATACAGGATGAGGAAACAAGTTTTTCAGATGTAAATCTTCCTCTTCCAATGATCCCACTTCATTCTAGTGAATCATGGAAGAACGTTACTGTCTCTCCTGATTTGTCTCTAGGAGAACAGCGACAAGTTTCAACTATGTTGCAAACATTTCAGGATGTACTCACTGACATCCCTGGACAAACGAATGTCATTGAACATGACATTGTTCTAACTGACCATACTCCTATTAGGGTTAGACCTTATCCTATACCTATAAATTTTCAAGCACAGGTCGAGAAAGAGTTGGATGAGATGATAGATTTGAAAATAATCGAACCATCCACCTCTGCATATTCTTCGCCGATGGTTATTGTGCGTAAAAAAGACAATAACATACGTCTTTGCGTTGACTATCGAAAATTGAATCAAGTAACGAAGTTCGATGCCGAACCTATGCCTTTACTGGAAGAGCTACTTACTCGACTCTCCAAATCTCATTTTTTCACTAAACTTGATTTGTCTAAAGGATATTGGCAAGTTCCTTTATCTGAACGCGCCAAACCTCTCACGGCTTTTTCAACACCTAGAGGTTTGTTCCAATGGAATTTTATGCCTTTCGGTCTTATGAACGCACCAGCTACATTCGTACGCATGATGCGCCGAATCCTATCTTATCGGTCAGATGTCATTGCATATCTAGACGACATCTGTCTTTTCAGCGATACTTGGGAAGATCACTATTCAGGGTTAGATGA
This sequence comes from Oreohelix idahoensis, assembly GCA_024509875.1. Taxonomy (NCBI): domain Eukaryota; kingdom Metazoa; phylum Mollusca; class Gastropoda; order Stylommatophora; family Oreohelicidae; genus Oreohelix; species Oreohelix idahoensis. The sequence goes on along the minus strand of JAMPIV010004858.1, from coordinate 292,867 downwards.
ATTGCTGTCTACTTTGCGTGAGCACAACCTGACAGCGAAACCCTCTAAAGCCTATATTGGTTTTAGCGAAATTTCTTTCCTAGGCCACCGAGTTGGTCATGGTTTCCTAAAGACAGAGGACCATAATACTAGTAAGATACTTAACATCTCAATCCCTAAGACTAAAAAACAGGTGAGAAGTCTGTTAGGTCTTATTCAATTTTATGGCAGATTCATTCAGAATCTATCCTCTATCATGGCACCTCTCTCAACACTTCTAAAGAAAGGTTCGCCTAATGTGGTCCACTGGTCTCAGGAATGCCAATGCTCTCTGGATAAGATTAAAACACTGTTTTCAACACCACCTATTTTAGTGCTACCCACTAAAGATAAGACATTCGTTCTTCGTAGTGACGCTTCATCCACTGGGATTGGAGCGGCACTAATGCAAGAGTACTCTGGAACTCTGCATCCTGTAATGTATATTTCCAGAAAACTTAATGCGGCAGAAAGGAATTATTCGGTTTTAGACCGTGAGCTATTAGCTATGGTTTGGTCGATCCTCAAACTACAGAGATTCCTTCTAGGCGCACATTTCATAGTAGAAACCGACCAAAAAGCTCTTACTGCTATACAGAGTAAGAATTTGAAGAGCTCGAGGTCTACTCGATATGCAATTGCTCTTCAACCTTTTCATTTCTCTGTGCGAGCTATTCGTGGATCAGATAATGTGATGGCAGACATTCTGTCAAGATGCCCACATGATTCCACATAACTATTAGGGCTTAGACTTCTTGATATGTCTAGTTCTATAGTAGTTCCTTTTCTATATCATGATAGATACACATTTGTAATTTAATAATATAATGATTGTATCACTACATAGCGGTTCATTGATGTTTATTCACCGCTGTGCTTTGATGATTTTTTCTTCATAAATCATAAATTTAAGATATCTAATACGAAATGATGATATGAATTTTTTAGGCATTGTGTAATTGCCAGAATTGTATTATACTTTGATGACACCTTCCTGGAAAAATATACTTGTAGAGAAATAATTTCTCTCAGTTTATGAGACACATTCTCACCAGTCGCTCCATAAGTCGACTTAGCCTCATATTAGGCGTTATAGGTATTCCTGATATTTTCATCTGCGCATTATTCATGCGTTGTGAGCCTATTGTACGTTGCTCCTAGATGTATTTCAAAAAAAAAAAAAAGTTCCATTTTTTTTTTCCCGGGAGGTGTGGTAAGACTGTTACGTGCAGTCTTTGATATCTTACAATATTATACATTGGTATTCTTGTTATGTTCGCAAATATTTTGTAAACAAAATAGTGCTTAAGGGAAAGTCATTATTGAGTTACTTCCCTTGAAAGTTGTGCCGTCTCTTCGATCGAACTCCGCGGATGAATCCATTTTACTGCGATTTATTCGTTGTTTGGGTAATAATAGATTGTTCTTGCTTCAGAATATCTATGGCCTGAATTTATGTGTATTGTTTGTCTGAGTAGGACGAGTCTGTCTTATATCTGTATATCTTTACATATCTAAGTCGAACTATATGTTCTGTTGTCTCTAGAGAGGTCAAAGGCTATTCGGCGGATGTGTCGCTAGAGTGTGGTGTGATTTGGCTTCGTCCTGATAGGGACTGTGTTTTCTATGTCGGCTTGTCGCCGGGAAAAAGTGATCTCAGTATTTGTGGGGAAAGTGATAGTCGTCTAGACCTATCGTGTATGCTTTACCCCAGTGTTTATTCGTATTGCCAAGGAATGGCAGTTTCATATTTTCGATTCCAAGGTAATCAAAGAGAATCTTATGAACTCTCGTACGAAGCCACCATTTTCGATAGGTACGATTTGAATGTCTAAGAGAATATATTTGACTCGATGAAAACGACTTCGATTCCTAGCAGCACTATATCCTGTAGATTGCAGTCAATTGTTCATGATCAAATCTACAGAGCAATGAAATGTTTTATGAATGACTAACTTTAGGACAGATTCATTATCTGTATCCAAACGTGAGTGACAGCTCACGAGTGAAGCCATCTTGGAACCAAAACATGTAGTGACTTTCAAGAAGAGAAAAGGGATGCCCGTATTATCGCTTGTTTAGTCCAGAGATCACTGCTACACATGAGAACCCGTTATTAGCGGTTCAATATTATTATATGGAAAAATATGTGCTGAACATTATGTTGAAGAATCGTCGCTAGACGAGATTAGGTTTAGAAGCCATCTGAAATATTGTTTATAAGCTGACGTGCTCAGTCAGTGAAGTCAGATGATATATATGTATGGGCGATACTGAGGGCTTGGCTACTGACAGTCCATTATACTATTATTCTACATGAGTGCCCATGTATAACATTGCAAGACCATTTATCCACTGTACCATGATGTATTATGCCAACCTGTGATTTGTCACTATCTGTGCTGTCGAGTGTGTACGTCCAATTAAACTTTAGAAAAGGTACACAGTCGTTGGTGTCGATGACTTCCAGTCATACATGAGTGTGAGAAAAGAACATTTGTCAACACCACGAACCCTTATTATCATTCGCACATTATACACTCAATCCATGTCTACACACCACTGCGTAGGTCAAGTTGACATTCCATACACTACAGTGGAGCAAACAACACCATAGAGATCTTATCAACTGATGATGATGATGATGTCTGCTTCCATCCACTTATATCTATCTTTTGGTGGATATCATTTACGGGAATAAAAAAAACCAACTTTATCAACTTTATCAAGGAGTATACTGGTGTAAATTGTTTCAGATGAAGCTGACAGTTGGCCTACCGCTCTGAACTCAGTGTTTGTTATGTATTGTGTTCAGTCTGGAAATAGATTATAAATTAGTTCTGAAATAGGAGGTACAACCTTCTTGTTTCAGGGACCGTGGTCCTAAAGTTATTGAGCAGCACCTGGTCTGAGCTTTGCTGAATCTAGAGGCTGACAGCATACTCCTGGGTCCAGATAGCGACCAGTGAGGTGTCTCCAGAACACAGGGAAGCTATCGAGCAGAGGAGTCTTTTCCTGCCGCCATCACGAAAGATAAGCTTCTGTGGCCAGAGGAGCTCAACATTATGTGTCCCCCTCTAAACTTGACATTATAGTAAAACAGAGGGAAAATACATTGTTTAAATTTATAGGAACTGTGAAGTTTTCCCCATACTATTTCCAAGATAAACAAACACTTGAAGTCATGATGACAAATAACAACATAGCTTGAAAAACAAAACCAGTATTACCTCATAGTACTACTACACAACTGACACACTTAGGATAATACTAATACAATATGTCACTACAAGGTTCATATTTATAAATTATGTACATATAAATTGTGATTACATTTGATTGTGATTCCTGGTTCACTGTGTAGTTGAATCAGGATATCTATTAGTGAAAGTAATTAATACATATATATTTGAAACTTTACCATTGACTCATTTAAGATAGTGTTGCGTGCATATTTTTGACGCACATATTACAAAAAATCGATATGGTTATTTAATATGGGAAAAATATAGTCATGCATCCATCTGTGTATGAAAATGCTGTTTATTGTAAAAGCGAGATAATCCATGTTTGATTCACACTTTTGATTATAGGAGTAATCGGTCTGGATATCGATCCAGCGCAAGAATAGTACGCTTGCGTTTGTACTTAATTTTAGGGCCAGAAAATATATTAATTTGCTTATTGTGTTTATGGCCTGAATTCATATGTATTACATATTATTAGTACAAGTAGAATCAGTCCTATATTGTATATTTTGGATGGGTATGAGGGACTAGATTCTTGTTAGCGGCAGTATGAGTTGTCTTAACAAGTCGTGATGAGTTCCGATGTACTGCTAAGAATGGCGGGGTACGTTTTTCAAGAGCTGGTCCCTTCGTCAAGAAAAAATGTCTTACGAAGTGGTTTTTTCTTCTGGAGGAGATAGTGTCTCTACGATAGTTTGTGTTAGAGACTCTCCTTATGTCAGTATATAGATGGTTCGGACTCCAGGTAAAGCCAGCTCGTATTTTTGATGATCTCTCGTCGGTTAGGCCTAGCTTGACTTTTGGGTGCTTCGATATGCTAGTGTCGTGTTTTGTATCGACGAAGATGACAGATTTTCCTGCAGCGGTTATGGCTACGTGAACTAACCTGATCACCGTAGTGCTGCATGGAACCATTCATGAAATCCTTTATATATCCATTGTAAATTAACTTTGGCTGATATTCTTCCTATGAATGAGTGAACGACAACTCAGGAAGGTAGCCATGTTGGATTTCGGTCATCGTCTGTTTTGATCACTGCCAAGAGAACAGATTATTTATCTTATTATCGGACAGTGACAGAGAGATCTCAATCCTGCTAGAAACCCCCTTTTCGTGGTTTCATAAGATGATGTATCATGACATTGAACTTTGATGTACTACCCATTATTTCTGCATGTGTCATGACTTCAGATCTGCTATGTATACCTACAAATTGTTATGTCAACAAAGCCTGATGTACTCGTATGTCCCAGTGTGTACGTCTGAATAAATTGAGTAAACTAAGATTCCAGCAGTCTGCATTGGTGCCTTGTAGACACATGTGTATGAGTGATTATATTGGTCAGCACACGAACAGTACACCATTCGCGGTAATCACACTCTACACTACTACTTCATACATACACCATCCTGCGTCGGCTGAAGTGACCAAGTTTAGGGCCTGCTTCCCCTGGAGCCTTTGCCTTCCCTAACTCAGGACTAGGGTGAGTTACCCATTTACAGCTGGGTAGACTGGAGCATGCCTGATCTCAACAACACACCACTCTTCCTTACTGAGCAGACAGACTGATACTTTACAGTGGTGTACTACAGGTGTAGTAAGAAATAACGTCTTTACAGATAGTCTTATAGAGTGTTAAATGTGTGTGAGTGTCACAGTGTTGTCAAGTGTTGTGGAATAAATTAAATTGTTTATCTGTCTGTTGTTGTTGTGACTTACACTTCATCATTTACATAACCCTAGACATTCAACGTAGTCATCACAATATTCCAGAATATTTCTGACTGAGGTATAAATGTGGTAGCAAGTAAGGTTATCTATAAAACACTACACCTATTAGATACAGATACCTTCACAGCTGATCTCAGTCAGTACACTAAGTCCCCTATAAGTATTTATATCATCCCACTTTACCACATATATTGGGGTCTCGCTCCCGGGATTTTGAATCTTTCCCTATTATAAATATTGGGGGTAATTCACTTCAGGGAATAATAAAAATTTTAAAAGGTATCCTTGGGTGGAATTAAATAAGGTTGAGCTCTCAGTGCCTGTGGTGTCCTTGGATAAGTAATTACAGATTGTATTGTTTAGTTAGACATTACATATATTTACCTGTTAGAAAATGGCCGACTTGGCAAAATTTCGATCTGCTGCTGTGCAGACTGCAAAAGAGTTAGGAATGGACGGGCAAATTATGATTGCTTATGTCACTGCTGAATGTGACAAATATATTGAACGGGAAGAAAGAAGATTAGAAAAAGAGGCCGAAAGAAAGTTAGAGGCTGAAAAGGAAATTAAGAAGTTACAATTTGAGGCTGAGGCTGAGACTAAGAGGCTGCAGATTGAGGCTGACAAAGAGGCTAAAGCATTGGAGGCAAATAAGGAGATTAAAAGGCTCCAATTAGAAGAACAAAAGGCAGAAAGAGAAGAGAAGAAATTGGCTGCAGAAAGAGAGGAAAGAAGATTGGCTGCAGAGAGGGAAGCAGAAAGAGAGGAAAGAAGATTGGCTGCAAAGAGGGAAGCAGAAAGAGAGGAAAGAAGATTGGCTGCAGAGAGGGAAGCAGAAAAGGAGGAGAAGAGATTACAAAGGGAACATGAGTTACGACTAAGGGAGTTTGAGTTTCAAGGCCATGCTCCTGAAAATGGTGCCAGTCCCTTTACTTCTGATGCCACTGCTAGTCAGGGAGCCACAACCTCAGCTATGAATTTTCATTTAGATCATTTTGTTGAGAAAGACGACGATATTGAGAGCTATCTAAATAGATATGAACTATTAGCTACCACATATGGGTTAGAGAGAGAAAGGTGGAGCTTAAAGTTATCTCAAGGGCTTCGTGGGGCAGCTTATGACGTTTTTGCCAAAATGAGCAGAGGTGATCAGGAAAATTATGACATGCTAAAGCAGGCTCTTTTGTTAAGATATGAAAAGAACGCAGAATTTTATAAAAAAAAAATTTAGGAATGCTAAACTACTGTCAGGTGAAACCTATCACCAGTTCTCTGCACGGTTAGAGACATACTTGGAGAAATGGACTTCTCTGGGGAAAACCCAAGATCTTAAGGAAATGGTCCTTATAGAACAATTAAGAGAGTCCATGGCTCCAGACCTGAGAAAGTTTCTCATGGAACAAGGTGCAGAGAGGCTGGGTGAGTTGCTAAATGTTGCAGAAAGGTATCAAGTGGCTCAGGCAGAGGTATCAGGTAATAAAAAGAAACAGGTGGATAATTTTAGGGCACCACAGAACTTTAATAAATTTGATCCTAGAGATCAAAACAAAGGTAAGCACCAGTTTGATAGGCCACGGTATGACAATAAAAATAAAACCCCACAATTCGATGAAAGGAAATATGATGAAAGAAAATCTTTCAACCAAGGAAGGAGGTGGTGTAAAAATTGTAAGATGAACAATCATGACACTGACCGTTGCAGAAGGAACCCTATAGTTATGGCCACCCTTCAGGTCAGGTCGACCTCAAGAAAGGAGGAGGATATTCTGATAGATACCACTCCAGAAGAGATGAGGAAGGCACAGGCTGGGGATAAGACCCTCAAGCCTTGTTTCATGAAATTGTCAACTTGTCATACAACTCCAGGCAAGGGAGATTTTTACATGAAAAACAAGTTGATTTATAGGAAGGCCGGAACTAGATCCCATGGTCACGGACAGTTGGTTCTTCCAAAGAGATATAGGGCAGAATTAATAAGGAGCCACATGTGAAAAAAAGATGGGGACCATGAGAAAATAGGTACCATCATCCAAAAGGTGGCTCACAATTATTATTGGCCCAAGGCAAGGTGGGACATTGAGAATTTTGTAGAAAGGTGTAGCATAGCACATGAGGGAACACCCACAAGTGGGAACATTGATCAGGACCTGGACACGCCACGAGGCAACCGTAGGCCTGACAATAGAAAGAAAAATAAATTTGATAAAGTGGACCAAATGGAATGGGAAGCCCCTTTTCACGGACAAGCTTCAATTAACTGTTTTACAATGGCCACTATGCAGAGAGTGCAAAAAGATGTCTTACCCCAGGATAAGCCGAAAATCCCTCAATCGGACTTAAACAAACTGGAGGAAGAGGACGTAGAGAGGAAATCTCTCATCAAGAATTTTAAGTGGGGAGAAAGCCCCAAAAGAAAAATTGGTAGCGGTCGTTTTGTGCATGATACTTCTGGGAAGAAAAATCATCACTATAGCGCTTCGAGTGGAAGAGACCATACCGGTGCATGGACAAATAGGTCCACAAAATTAAAAGTCCATATGTAACGCTGTTAAGAACGTGGACTCATGAAAAGGCAGAGGAAAACATTACATCTTCATACCAATATGTGAATGAGCTGACCACTCGTTTAAAAACTGGCTGGAAACTTGCCAATGAAAATTTGAAACAAGCCAGGAAGAAACATGCTGCCTATTATAACAGGAAAGCTAAAGACAGAGATTTGGCTGTGGGAGAGAAGGTACTGCTTCTTCTCCCCGGTAGTCAGAATAAGTTACAAATTGGATGGCAAGGTCCATATACAGTTCTAGAGAAGGTGTCTAGAACCAATTATAAGATAGATAAGAAGGGGAAAGAAAAAATCTATCATGTGAATCTCCTGAAGAAATATATGGAAAGAGAAAATCAGGAAGAGACACACTTGTTAACCTTGTCCATTGCCATGGAGATGAAAAAGGAACCACTTTCATCATTTGAATATCCATTACATCCCTGTGAGACAGCGGCACAGGTGAAAATCAGTACACATTTAACGAAAAATCAGAAAGAGAGAGTGCAACAGGTTCTAGATAATCATACAGAGGTGTTAACAGACCGACCGGGGCATACAAACTTATTGGAATATGATATGAAGCTGATAGACCCCACACCTGTCTGTATGAAACCCTATTCGATTCCTTTTGCTAAGGAGAAAGCTTTGAAGGAAGAGATAGACTATTGGTTGAAGGAAGGAATTATTTCACACAGTGAATCTTCGTATAGTTCCAGTGTTGTACTCTTAAGGAAGCCCTCTGGAGAACATAGACTCTGTATAGATTACAGGAGACTGAATGCTATTACAGAAGGACAGGTGGATCCATTGCCGGATACAAATCAGTTGTTTGCCAGACTAAATAAAGCTAAATATTTCTCAAAAGTGGATCTGAGTAAAGGATACTATCAGATTCCAGTAAAGCCTGAGGTTAGACCATACCTAGCTTTTAGTACATCAGAGGGACACTATGAGTTTAACAGCTTGCCATTTGGATTGAAGAATGCGCCTAGTGTCTTCTCTAGAATGATGAGAAAATTATTGGACCCTCTGAATAATCCATTGTAGCGAGATTTGGTAAACACTTGCTTGGTTGTAGCGCGACACGCCCACGCGACACCCACACACACCAGCGCAAGGTCAGCGCTGCGGTCTTTCTTTGAAGTTGGTAGACAGCGGAAATGTGACTTACGGTTAAAAGCCATACAGTATTACTGAAGAATGAGGAAATAGCTATATAGGAATGTATGGCCGACTTTAAAAGTTTGCATTTACTGGACATTAAATTATTCACTACAGGAGAACGCATGGTTGGAATAATATTAAATAAATATAACTCAACAAAGGAGATAGGCTAGGAATTATATCCAAAAGGATATTATTCAAATATAAATAGTTTTAAAGATAATTAATATTTTTCACCTTCATCACATCGGCTAAAAGTTAGCTAATAATCTTTAAAAATTTATTACACTAACAAGCCTCAACGGAATTGTATAAAACTTATATGTAATGAAAGCCCCATATGGGGAAAAGGAAATGATATATAGGAAGGAAGGAAGGAGATAAGTGTGTGAGTGACAGAAGAGAAAAACGAGTACAGGAAAAGCACAGATTGTTTCAAATAGCTTCAAAACAGGAGATGAAACTAAAATCTTTTGGGGAATTTGGGAGCTGCTTTCTCGTACGCGCGAGAGACTGAAATATAAGGACAGAGCGGCGCATTGTAAATCACACACCAAATCCAGAAGCCAGAGTGAGAAACTGGAGGACAGCCTCTGCAAGAAAAGTTCTATTTTCACGCTGCATGCAGGGCAGATTAAGTTAAGCCAATACAGTCTCACCGTGAGCTTATTAATCCTAAGAGGGTATGTAAGTTTATTAAAAATATATGTATTACTAATATCATTTTATTTCAGATTTTATTTCTGATTGATTGTAGCAGATATAATAAAAAAGGGAATGACGCTAACCAGAGATAACCTTCACCGGCATTGTCAGGAAGCATAACCATTAATTGGTTAGCCAAATATATTATGGCTAATTCTTGCCTGGAAGCTTACGACATACCAGCAAGTACATAAGTGACTTGACATCCATAAGTGGAAGGCAAAGGTTATATCGTACCCATGTATCATAACATGTGATTTATTCATGTATATTGTTAATTCTGCACCTTATACATTATCTTATCATGCTATCTCTGTAATATACTACCATGATTCATTCATTTACATACAAACACTGAAGACATGGTCGCATCATGAACAGCAGAGGGTGGTGAGATTGTTAGAACAATGGCCACCTATTACTTCTTGTTCCAGGTTTTTATGATCAATGTTTATGATCATTCCTGATCGAGAAACTAAAGACTTGAAGAAGTTGATCCAGCTCACTGAAGCCTAGAGGTCAACCAAACTTCAACACCTTAGTCCCCCGTAGTTATAGGGCGGGCTGAAGGAAAGTCTTCCGTACTCCAGTGTGTCGGAGGAACCTCGAGCAGACGTGGATAAAGTTGAGTTTATATATTTCCATCCAACAAATCCTGTGAGCAGTTCTAAAACGACTTTCTAATGATGAAAACTAGATGGCAAGAGATAATGTGACAAACTTGTTTTATAAATTCAGTGGAAGATAAATCCAAGACTTTTTCTATTAGTTATTTTAATTTGTAACTGTAAATAATCATACATTTTACCATCTTCCAACACCCATTTATCATTACAAGAATATATAGATGTACATAATAAATTGGATAATTGTACTCATTTGACTTGTTAAATTTTTAACTGTTAAATTTTGAGTTACTTTTTCTAATTTAATTATAATATCACATAGGGTTACGATAGCGAAGTAGCATCTTATACTTCTGAAGCCTAAATCTATTGTCCAGCTCAGAGTATTCACAGCTGTAACTCACTTGTGATACCAGTGTACTTCTCGGGCACTGGAACTTCATACTTTCTGGAGAGAGATTCTACTTCTGCTCTACCACTACTATCATACTAGGAAAACCTTTCGCTACATTGGGGGCTCTTTCGAGATATTATTTTGTATCCTGGGCCACTATCTATGTATTCTTCTATCTTGAGCCACAAATAGTTTGTAAAAATAAATTTTTTTTTTTGGAAAAAATTCTAAAAACTTAGAAATTTGTTTGTAATAGTAGTACCATTGAGTACGAAGTAAATAGGAAACGCTCACAAGGTTTTAAGGATTTGTCTTGTTCAAAGTAATTAATTGATTTTAATTAAGTTAGTTTGTTAGTGAAGATAAAATTATATACCCTCTGGTAAGTAAGCATCATGGCTGAATTGGTGAAGTTTAGAGCTGCGATTATGCAGGAAGGAAAAGACTTGGGTATGACAGGAGATGCTCTAATTCGATATATCACAACTGAAGTGGATAAATATTTAGATAGAGAGACCAAAAGAATGGAAGTTGAGGCTGAAGCTAAGAAATTAGAGGCAGAAAGAGAGACCAAAAGAATGGAAGTTGAGGCTGAAGCTAAGAAATTAGAGGCAGAAAGAGAGACTAAAAGAATGGAAGTTGAGACTGAAGCTAAGAAATTAGAAGCAGAGAGAGAAGCCAAAAGACTGGAAAGAGAAGAAAAGAGACTAATTTTGGAAGCTGAAGAAAGAAGGTTACAAAGAGCGCATGAGTTAAGTTTAAAGGAACTTGAACTCCAGGGAGCAGCTAGCAATCATGGTGCTAGCTCACCTCACTCTGAGAGTAGCTCCAACCATAGCGCGGCAAATGGAGCCATGAGTTTCCACCTGGATCCATTTATTGAAAAAGAGGACGCCATTGAGTCGTACCTGGATAGATATGAGAGACTGGCCTCTACCTATGGATTGGAAAAGGAAAAATGGAGCCTTAAGCTATCTCAGGGGTTGAGGGGAGTTTCATACGATGTTTATTTAAAACTCTCAAAAGAAGACCAGGAAGATTATGAAATCTTAAAACAAGCTTTACTGGTCAGGTACGAAAAGAATTCTGAATCTTATAGAAAGAGATTCCGAACTGCTAAGCTACTTCCAGGAGAAAACTATCACCAGTTTTCTGCCAGATTGGAAACTTATCTGACAAAATGGATTAGCTTAGGAAAGTGTCAAGATATAAAAGAAATGGTCATGATGGAGCAACTGAGAGAATCCATGCCTCAAGAAATGAGAAAATTTCTTATGGAACAAGGAGCTGAGAGATTGGAAGATATTTTAACCATGGCTGAAAGATATCAAGCAGCTCAGTCAGAAGTATCAGGAAATAAGAAGAAGCAGGGTGAGAACTTCAAACCTTCACAAAACTTTACCAACTATGAACACAGGGACAATTCCAACAAGAACAAACACAGAACTGATTATAAAGACAAAAACCCTCTAGGATCAGAAAAGAAACCTCCAAGAAAGGAAGGAAAGTGGTGTAAATCTTGCCAAATGAGTAACCACAATACTGCGGAATGCAGACGGAAAAACCCTCCTCATCACGCTGCATGCCTTACAACAGAGAACAAGGGAAGGAAGGACCTGGCAGATAGTCAGAATGACCTCCATCATCCCCCTGTCTGTGAGGAAGTGACCTTGAATGGCACCCAAGTACTGTGCTTATATGATACAGGCTTGGACTTTGACTCAGTAGTGTGCTCTTCTCTGGTGAGTCCGGAACAGATAACCACAGAAACAGTGGAAATCAGAGGACCAGTCAAGGGAGCAGGAACCATGACACTGCCCATAGCCCGAATCAACATAAGATCTCGCTATGTGGAAGGAGAGATCAAAGCAGCAGTGATGGACAACCCTATCTACCCATTAATACTGGGATGTAGATATGTCTTTCTAGGAGAACCTATAAGACCCATAGTGATGGCAACAGTCCAGACCAGGGCAAGCTCTAAGAAAGAGGAGGACACTATCATCAATACTCATCCAGAAGAGATGAGAAAGGCTCAAACTGCTGACAGTACATTGAAGCCTTGCTTTGGCAAATTACCTAAAAGCCATAACCCTCCAGAGAAAGGAGACTTATATATGAAAAAAGGCCTACTATATAGAAAAGCTGGAACAGGACCAAAAGGACATGGACAGCTTGTAGTGCCAAAATCATACAGGGAGCAGGTTATGAAGCTAGGACATGCTATACCCTTCAGTGGACATATGGGAATAGGGGCCACTGGACAACGGATAGCCTGTCACTACTTTTGGCCAGGGATCACAGAGGACATAAAGAGGTATGTGAGATCCTGTCCAGAATGCCAAAGAGTAGCTCCTAAACATAGGACTGCACCAGCAACACTGGGAGAAATGCCCATCATGGGAACGCCCTTCGAACGTGTTGCCGTGGATATTGTTGGACCCCTCAGTAGGACCAAGAAGAGAAATGCATATATCTTAACCTTGGTCGATACTTGCTCTATGTGGGGAGAGGCAGTAGCAATGTCATCGATAGATTCGAAACATGTGGCAGAGGCACTGTTAACAATATTCACCCGATTAGGTTTCCCACATCAAATATTGACTGACAATGGTTCTCAGTTTAGGGGAAAGCTAACACAAGAAGTATTCAGGTTATTTCAAGCTAGACATTATCACTGTAGCCCGTACCACGCCCAAGGGAATGGTCAAGTAGAGCGGTTCAATGGCACGCTCATTTCAATCCTTAGAAAGTTGGCTAGTGAGAAACCTGAAACTTGGGACACATACTTACCCTCAGCACTATTTGCCTATAGGGAAGTCCCACATAACTCCACAGGATTGGCTCCAGCTACATTGTTGTTTGGACGACCAATCAAAGGTCCACTGGAAGCATTGTTGCGGACATGGACTGATGAAAAAGCAGAAGAAACCGTGACTTCTTCATACCAATACGTCAACGAGTTGACATCTCGATTGAAAACAAGTTGGAAACTGGCAAATGATAACTTGAGACAGGCCAGGAGGAAGCAGGCTGCTTACTACAATAAAACAGCAAAAGATAGGGAACTTGAGGTGGGAGAAAAGGTTCTGTTACTGTTGCCCAGCAGCAATAATAAATTGCAAATTGGATGGCAGGGACCCTACGTCATATTGGAAAAACTTTCCCGGACCAACTATAAGATTGACAAGAAAGGAAAGGAGAAGGTGTATCATGTCAACCTTCTTAAAAAGTATTATGACAGGGAAGCATCAGAAGTTGCCCATATCATGACCCTGGCCATTGCAACAGAAATGCAGGATGAACCAATTTCCTCCATGGAATACCCCCTATCAACTACGGAAAGCTATGCTCAGGTTAATGTGAGTGAACATTTAACTCTTGAGCAGAGGAAAAAGGTTCAGGAGGTGTTAGAAATCCATGCTGATGTACTCACAGATAAGCCGGGGTGTACTAATCTGTTAGAGTATGACATGACGATTACTGACCCTACACCAGTTTGTATGCGGACATACCCTATACCTTATGCTAAAGGACAGGCACTCAAGGATGAGATTGATTATCTCTTAAAAGAGAAAATTATTTCAAAGTCTGAATCTCCCTACAGCTCAAGTGTGGTGCTATTAAGGAAGCCTAGTGGTGAACACAGGTTATGCATTGATTATAGGAAACTAAATGCTATCACTGAATCTCAGGTAGACCCATTACCTGACACCAATCAGTTGTTTGCTACATTGAGTAAGGCTCGGTATTTTTCAAAAGTAGATCTAAGCAAGGGATACTACCAAATACCAGTGAAACCAGAAGTTAGGAAACTGTTAGCCTTTAGTACACCGGATGGACATTACGAGTTCAATGTACTCCCATTTGGTTTAAAGAATGCTCCAAGTATCTTCACCAGAATGATGAGGAAATTGTTGGAACCATTACAAAATCCTCATATCACCAACTTCATGGATGATATTCTGATTGCTACCACTACATTCGAGGAACACGTAGTAGCACTCTCCATGTTGTTAGGTAGATTAAGAGAAACGGGATTGACAGCACGCCCAACTAAGTGTCATATTGGATGTGAGACATTGGAATTTTTAGGTCACACTATCTCTACAGGGCAAATGTCTCCGGACCCAAAGAATGTAGAGAAAATGAGAAAAGCACCAAGACCACAAACTAAGAAGGATGTAAGATCCTTTGTGTCACTGTGCGGGTTTTATCAGAAATATATACCCCATTTTAACTCATTGTGCGCGCCATTAACCGACTTAACCAAAAAAGGTCAGCCGGATAAAATACAATGGACTGTGGAGTGTGAACAGGCTTATACAGAGTTGAAAAATAAGCTGACAAATAAACCTATCCTTGCCCTTCCCGATCTCACACAAGAATTCGTACTAAGAACGGATGCTAGCAATGTAGGCATCGGAGCAACATTACTACAGCGGGCAGACACACCGCCACATATGCTATTACCAGTAGCTTTTGCCAGTAGAAAGTTAAATACAGCTGAGAGAAATTATTCTACCGTTGAACGTGAATGCCTCGCTTTGGTCTGGTCGATCAACAAATTCGCCCCTTTTCTTTACGGGAAACACTTCATTGTGGAAAGTGATCACCAGCCTTTGATGTTTTTAGCAGTGTCTAAAAAATTAAATTCACGACTTTTAAGGTGGAGTTTACTGTTATCTCCATATTCGTTCAATGTGAGATACATACCAGGACGGGACAATCTTGGACCCGATTTTTTAAGTAGGCATCCTATCAAAGGAGATATAGAGAAACAGAAAATTAAGGAGGAACTGCAGCATGTGTTACCAAAAAGTTAACCGTGCAGGCACTGTTTTAAAGAAGAGGGCTCTGTAGCGAGATTTGGTAAACACTTGCTTGGTTGTAGCGCGACACGCCCACGCGACACCCACACACACCAGCGCAAGGTCAGCGCTGCGGTCTTTCTTTGAAGTTGGTAGACAGCGGAAATGTGACTTACGGTTAAAAGCCATACAGTATTACTGAAGAATGAGGAAATAGCTATATAGGAATGTATGGCCGACTTTAAAAGTTTGCATTTACTGGACATTAAATTATTCACTACAGGAGAACGCATGGTTGGAATAATATTAAATAAATATAACTCAACAAAGGAGATAGGCTAGGAATTATATCCAAAAGGATATTATTCAAATATAAATAGTTTTAAAGATAATTAATATTTTTCACCTTCATCACATCGGCTAAAAGTTAGCTAATAATCTTTAAAAATTTATTACACTAACAAGCCTCAACGGAATTGTATAAAACTTATATGTAATGAAAGCCCCATATGGGGAAAAGGAAATGATATATAGGAAGGAAGGAAGGAGATAAGTGTGTGAGTGACAGAAGAGAAAAACGAGTACAGGAAAAGCACAGATTGTTTCAAATAGCTTCAAAACAGGAGATGAAACTAAAATCTTTTGGGGAATTTGGGAGCTGCTTTCTCGTACGCGCGAGAGACTGAAATATAAGGACAGAGCGGCGCATTGTAAATCACACACCAAATCCAGAAGCCAGAGTGAGAAACTGGAGGACAGCCTCTGCAAGAAAAGTTCTATTTTCACGCTGCATGCAGGGCAGATTAAGTTAAGCCAATACAGTCTCACCGTGAGCTTATTAATCCTAAGAGGGTATGTAAGTTTATTAAAAATATATGTATTACTAATATCATTTTATTTCAGATTTTATTTCTGATTGATTGTAGCAGATATAATAAAAAAGGGAATGACGCTAACCAGAGATAACCTTCACCGGCATTGTCAGGAAGCATAACCATTAATTGGTTAGCCAAATATATTATGGCTAATTCTTGCCTGGAAGCTTACGACATACCAGCAAGTACATAAGTGACTTGACATCCATAAGTGGAAGGCAAAGGTTATATCGTACCCATGTATCATAACATGTGATTTATTCATGTATATTGTTAATTCTGCACCTTATACATTATCTTATCATGCTATCTCTGTAATATACTACCATGATTCATTCATTTACATACAAACACTGAAGACATGGTCGCATCATGAACAGCAGAGGGTGGTGAGATTGTTAGAACAATGGCCACCTATTACTTCTTGTTCCAGGTTTTTATGATCAATGTTTATGATCATTCCTGA
The DNA here is from genome assembly GCA_024509875.1 of Oreohelix idahoensis. NCBI lineage: Eukaryota > Metazoa > Mollusca > Gastropoda > Stylommatophora > Oreohelicidae > Oreohelix > Oreohelix idahoensis. The sequence continues at coordinate 276,279 of JAMPIV010004858.1, read as the reverse complement.
TCGAGAAACTAAAGACTTGAAGAAGTTGATCCAGCTCACTGAAGCCTAGAGGTCAACCAAACTTCAACACCTTAGTCCCCCGTAGTTATAGGGCGGGCTGAAGGAAAGTCTTCCGTACTCCAGTGTGTCGGAGGAACCTCGAGCAGACGTGGATAAAGTTGAGTTTATATATTTCCATCCAACAAATCCTGTGAGCAGTTCTAAAACGACTTTCTAATGATGAAAACTAGATGGCAAGAGATAATGTGACAAACTTGTTTTATAAATTCAGTGGAAGATAAATCCAAGACTTTTTCTATTAGTTATTTTAATTTGTAACTGTAAATAATCATACATTTTACCATCTTCCAACACCCATTTATCATTACAAGAATATATAGATGTACATAATAAATTGGATAATTGTACTCATTTGACTTGTTAAATTTTTAACTGTTAAATTTTGAGTTACTTTTTCTAATTTAATTATAATATCACATAGGGTTACGATAGCGAAGTAGCATCTTATACTTCTGAAGCCTAAATCTATTGTCCAGCTCAGAGTATTCACAGCTGTAACTCACTTGTGATACCAGTGTACTTCTTGGGCACTGGAACTTCATACTTTCTGGAGAGAGATTCTACTTCTGCTCTACCACTACTATCATACTAGGAAAACCTTTCGCTACATCCATGCATCACAAATTTCATGGATGATATCCTTATAGCCACAGAAACATTTGAGGAACACATTGACTCTCTGAACATGCTGTTTAATCGACTTAGAGAAGCGAATTTAACAGCCCGACCAACCAAATGTTGCGTTGGATGTAAAGAATTAGAGTTCTTGGGACACACAGTTCATCAGGGAAACATGACCCCTGACCCCAAGAATTTAGAGAAACTAAAGAAAGCCCCAAGACCACAAACCAAGAAAGACGTGAGATCCTTTGTCTCATTATGTGGTTTCTACCAAAAGTATATCAAAAACTTTAATTCCATATGTGCACCGTTAACTGATTTGATAGGTAAAGGACATCCAGATCGAATTACATGGACTCCACAATGCGAATTCGCTTACCAGGAATTGAAGGAAAAGCTCACAAGTAAACCTATTTTGAAATTACCTGACTTAAGTCAAGAATTCATTGTAAGGACGGATGCCAGTAATATTGGGTTAGGTGCGACTCTGCTACAGAAATCAGATGCATTGGATAGGGAATTAAGCCCAGTGGCATATGCTAGCAGAAAGTTGAATAAAGCTGAAACCAATTACTCAACTAGCGAAAAAGAATGTCTTGCAGTAATATGGGCGATAAAGAAATTCAATATTTATCTGTATGGGAAGGCATTTAAGTTGCAAACGGATCATAAACCCTTGTCGTTTCTAGCGCAGGCTAGACATGAAAATTCTAGATTACTCCGTTGGTCCTTACTGATGCAGCCATATGAGTTTAGCATAGAGTATATAAGTGGAAAAACAAATCTGGGAGCGGATTTTTTAAGCCGCCATCCGTGTGATGAGAATCACCCTAAGCCCCAGGAAAGATAATAAATTTCTCTATGTGTATATAGAATTATAGACTGACATATAACGTCTGTTTCAAGTGGGGAGAATTTGTCGTGAGAAATTCTAATCCACATATATAAATTAAAAAGTAAAGGTACAGCCTAACACATAAATTCAATAAAAGGAAAGAAGAATGGTAAAGAACAGTGCTGTCACAATGACTGTACTCGAGATCCCCCTTTTTATGCTTCGTCTGCATATTCTCACGCTTTCACGTTGATAGTAAAGCCTACTGCATCAATACACGCTTTCTACAATAACACTGTACTGCATTTCTAAGAAAAACCTTGAGATACGCAAGCTGATTAATGACCTAAATTAATACTAGCATTAATTACACTACGTTACCATAAACGAACGGACAGATGGACTTAGGATAGAAAGAAAGGGGGGGGGGCTGAAAGCCGGGACGCATGCAACACTAACACGCGTCTCGCTATACAATTAATGCCATCACGCGTGTAAGGCCACAAGCACTAACTTTTTTCAAATCGACAGTGATAAAAAACACTACCCATACGAGATTTAGGTTTAAAAACCTGAAAAATGCTTATTAGGAAATATGACATTATACTGGTTTACGTTTGAAAGCATGACAGTACAGCAGACACCATAAAGTTTGGAAGTGAGGAGGTGGCAACAGCACGACTATCCTAGAAGAAAATACATGTTTTGAACGCAGCCCCTTAGCCCCATTAAATTTATATATTTGGGTTCCTTATGACTTGCTGACAAAGAATATGTTAAACGTTACGCAAATAGTCTAGGAATTAACAAATTATAGGCAAAAGAAAATAGTGAGGGTGTCAGACAACACTAAATAATAATCGCACAGTGGCATGTTTTGGAACCACTATTTTACGGGAAATGGGCCACCATGTAAAATCCTATTTGATTGGATAGAAGTAAATGTAAGGCTAAACACGATTAGTCGGGCTACAAATGCTATTTTTTGTTGTTAGGGGAGACGGAAGGAAGGGTACTTTTTTCAAACGCTTGTGTAAACATGGCTCGATTGGTTAGACCCGCCAATATATGCAATTAGGAGCGTCAGTTCAGTGCCACATTTTTCAAATAAACTTACTAAAGCAACAGTGCGTTGAGAGCCAGTGCATATTTTTCTAAATAAAAGCCTGGGACATCGGCAGATCGAAATTGTGCTATATTCATTGCCAGTCAACGTAACTGTGTATTATTTCCATGAATTGTGGTAAGCTTGATATATTCAATATCTTTTTAATGAAAATTGAATGCAAATTGATAATTTATGTCTGTATATGTGTGTGGTTCAGTAGCGAACATGAGGCAAGGCCTATATAGTGCTCCAACCTGAACAGAAGGTGTCGGAAGAAAGTAAAACTGCATGGAATTGCCAAACAGTACACTGACACCTATCTTATTGACTAGAAAGAACTAATGCTGGAATTGCAGAGGCGTGGTAACCATTAGGGAGGAGTATACTGGTGTAAATTGTTTCAGATGAAGCTGACAGTTGGCCTACCGCTCTGAACTCAGTGTTTGTTATGTATTGTGTTCAGTCTGGAAATAGATTATAAATTAGTTCTGAAATAGGAGGTACAACCTTTTTGTTTCAGGGACCGTGGTCCTAAAGTTATTGAGCAGCACCTGGTCTGAGCTTTGCTGAATCTAGAGGCTGACAGCATACTCCTGTGTCCAGATAGCGACCAGTGAGGTGTCTCCAGAACACAGGGAAGCTATCGAGCAGAGGAGTCTTTTCCTGCCGCCATCACGAAAGATAAGCTTCTGTGGCCAGAGGAGCTCAACATTATGTGTCCCCCTCTAAACTTGACATTATAGTAAAACAGAGGGAAAATACATTGTTTAAATTTATAGGAACTGTGAAGTTTTCCCCATACTATTTCCAAGATAAACAAACACTTGAAGTCATGATGACAAATAACAACATAGCTTGAAAAACAAAACCAGTATTACCTCATAGTACTACTACACAACTGACACACTTAGGATAATACTAATACAATATGTCACTACAAGGTTCATATTTATAAATTATGTACATATAAATTGTGATTACATTTGATTGTGATTCCTGGTTCACTGTGTAGTTGAATCAGGATATCTATTAGTGAAAGTAATTAATACATATATATTTGAAACTTTACCATTGACTCATTTAAGATAGTCTTATAGAGTGTTAAATGTGTGTGAGTGTCACAGTGTTGTCAAGTGTTGTGGAATAAATTAAATTGTTTATCTGTCTGTTGTTGTTGTGACTTACACTTCATCATTTACATAACCCTAGACATTCAACGTAGTCATCACAATATTCCAGAATAATTCTGACTGAGGTATAAATGTGGTAGCAAGTAAGGTTATCTGTAAAACACTACACCTATTAGATACAGATACCTTCAAAGCTGATCTCCGTCAGTACACTAAGTCCCCTATAAGTATTTATATCATCCCACTTTACCACAAACACCAAACTAAGATTGTATGAGAGCTGTGTACTTTCTGTGCTTCTCTATGGTGCGGAATGCTGGAGAGTAACAGAGAAGGAAATGTCGAAACTGTCCTCCTTCCACACTATCTGTCTAAGGAAAATTCTCCGAATCTTTTGGCCAAACTCAATCAGCAACCAAGAACTACGTATTCGGAGTAACCAGGAGGACATGCACACCATCATAGCTAGCAGACGCTGGAGTTGGGTTGGCCACGTCCTCAGAAGGGACCCTGATACCATCACAAGAACAGCTATGCAATGGACCCCCGAGGGAAAGCGAAAGAGAGACCGACCAAAAAACAACTTGGTGGAGAACTGTGGAAGCCGAGATGCAAAGAATGAACCAGAGTTGGGGCACTGTACGAAGGATGGCCGCCGACCGAGCAAAGTGGAATCAATTTGTTGCTGCCCTACAAGACGCCACCAGGCGTGATGGCCACTGACAGCTTTGACGGTTGGGGGTTAAGGATCAAAGAAGAAGAAGATGATTATGAAGAATTTCCACAGAACATACAAACGTCCATTAACACAGTCTCCACAACTAAAAAACTTCGACTACGTGCATGTCTTGGACTTTGTGACGTACGTCTAGTTCGACAAGTGAATTTTCCCTGATATGATGGATGATTAAAGGGACTTTTAGCTTTTCATAACATTAGAACCCCTGAACATTTGTTGTAACTTTCGTTTCGCCAGAGCGAACCGACCGGGACTCATTTAGTATGCGGCACGAGATCAAAGAGACAGACTGAGGGATTTCAGGGGAGACTATCGGCGTTATCAAAGACAGTAGTGGTCCCTGCTACGAGACGCAGTTGATTGCCGCTATTTTCGCGTCTCGGTGTCAATCGCAGAACCGAGCGAACGGGGAAAGCCGAAACGGGCAACAGCGAGCGGATACGAAGACCAGGGGGCGGCTTCTTCCCTTGATTTGGCGGTCAGATCCCCAAAAGTTCGTGAGATCAAATAAGCTGTCAAGTTTATCATGTCCCACTCAACTTACATTCCATTTTAGATAAATAGACCATGAAGAATAGACATTTTATCACTCGCTGGCCAGACCTTTACAGAAGCACTAGCTTTATTGAAATCTTGTTATAGATTTCCCCCTGGATTTTATATATATATTTGCAGTGATTTCTATTCTGTGCAAAGCGGTAATATATATTGTGTAAAGTGATCAGTGGTCTAGTTCAGTCATTCTATTTCAATGGATTTTGTGTTAATTTAAATCTATTAAATTAAACCATCTCAATAGTTCCAGTTGTAAATATAATGATCTATCTATTATATTATTTCAAAAGATAATAGATGCTTAAATTAACTTTTAAAGTCGCGAAGGAATTTATAATTAATAAATTCAGTTAAGTCCTAGTTTTATAGATGTGTGTTTTAACCACTAGAATTCGCGCAGTGTTTATTAAATACATAATTAAATACTCGAGTGTATTATAGGCTAAACGGGAAATTTATCGCGCTTGATTTTTCGGTATGTTACATGTCTTTTTTCTTTCACACAGAGTGATCGTAACCTGCGGTCCCAGCTAAATAGAGAAAGAAATAAAGAAATCATCCTATAAACTTCCAGTCATATTGAAGAAACATTTCTTTTAAATATAATCTTGTGGCGGTCCTTTTGCGACCTAGCTGTCAGAATTAAATGAAATAAAGCCCACCCAAGAACATTTTAAAGAACAATCATCAAATTACCCTTACAAACCTGTAAGATAAACTGGAAGGTAATCATCGCCAGTAGCGATATCATATTTACTGTTTACTGTGAGAGAGTACATATTTTCCTGACTGTGACTGAGCTTAGTTTTTCCTCAATTGGATTTAATAAAAAAACTATCATCACGCATTGAAGGAATTTTACCATAGCGGAAGATTAAAAGAGACCACTTCATTTTCACCCCTGTGTCGAACTGTGTCAGTGCCATCCCATAGACTCGTTTCTTTATAATAAACCACAAGAACTCTTAGAACTTCAAGTCCGGCGATAAGCGGGAATATTTGCTCTCAGTAAAAACTCGCAATATCTGGCGCGGGGCATAGAAGTGCTAGACAGTTACACGTGTCAAGAGTTTAATCAGTGTGTTTATCATTCTATGGATTGACTGATGCTGAAACTCGGTAAGTGTGTGGTGTTTATGAGTGTGGATCCTCACAGTGTGCATGAATGACAGGAGATTTAATTTTTTTTGCAACAAACCATTTGTTAACTTGCCTACCGGGAAATACGTTTTCTGTATACCCGGCATTGTTCCCTTTAGTGGGATAATTTGTTAACTCTGTTTCATTCCCCCCCCCCCTTTTTTTTCTTTGCTTAGTAAAGGGAAGACACCATTGGGATAATAGTAATTTTTGTCTACCACCATAACTAATATTGTAACACCTCTTTTCAGAGTAATTAACTTTACTGTTTGGTTAACGTACCTATGTTCCCGATATTATCTATCTCTGGACTGGGTTTATCTTTGTCTAATACAAGCGGGAAGGGCTTAGTCGATACCAATCTTCTTCACCCCCTCCCTACCTTGATATTTGCATTTTTTTCTGTACTTATGATAATTTTTATGTAACACTTGATATTGTTTTTTTTTGTGATTTGATCTTTTAGATTAATAAACATCATAAACTTAAATCGGACTGTGTTGGAATACCCAAAAGCCCAAACATTCCTTATTCGTTTAATATAGTTTGTATCTACGTCGTATGTGTGTTTGAAAACACCAAATCGGTGTGCGCGCAGATGCGGGTCTGGAAAACTGGCAAATAATTGTTTGACCAGGAGAGTGAAAGAGAAGATTGAGAGAAACGATTTGTCGTAAATAAGTCTGTCTTTACTCTCCTCCAGCACGCTGTGAAGCAACTATTAAATCTCTACAATTTTCTATCACTGAGCTTTCCATCATCATTTTCCACTCTAAACCGGACCACTATTTCTAAGACTCTTTTCTCTCAAAATAAATTTACGACAGACTTCACGACAGTTACATGTAGAAGCTACACAAACTCCGGGGAAAACTATATATTTATTCGCAGATAATTCTCTTTACATCGTTTTCTTCCAGTTTTCCTTCTCAAATGATATACAGAATTCAGACAGTGAAATACACGTTCTCATGTGATATACAGAATTGAGAACAGTGAAATATATAGTTGGTTATTTATTAATGATATGAGTCAATCGTATTCCTCTCTCCTATTTGACGTCTACAAAAGTTAGTTGATGATTAGTTTGGTTACTGCATTCAGCAAGGTAATACTTCTTAATTGTTTCTCCTAAGAGTAGTAAGAGTTGATTCAGTCTTGTCTTTCTCCTACTATCTGACATCTACTAAAATTACTTGTAACGACTGGTTGTGCTTCTGTTACGACTGGTTGTACTTCTGTAACGACTGGTTGTGCTTCTGTTACGACTGTTTGTGCTTCTGTAACGACTGGTTGTGCTTCTGTAACGACTGGTTGTGCTTCTGTAACAACTTTATACAAATGCAAGTGCAGCGGTTCTCCTCTTTTCTATATCTTTGGTAGCCGAAAATAATAAGGTCTCTTTAAATTCGTTAAGCTGTCAAACTTTCTCTAGCAGAAATGCAAAATTGTCGTTCGGAACACCTGACAGTCTGCGTTTCCAACAAATTTATGTTTGTATACCGATGAATGTTTCTCTACACTTTTAATTGGTTTTCTGCATTCTATTTGAGCAGGTATAATTAACAAGGTACATATATTGGTTACCTCTTCTTGGTTAGAAGAAAAACTTTAACCGAGGACGTAGTGCTGATGTTGAAGAGTTGCTGTCTTTGGAGAGATCTCTTTCTTATTTCTGCTTCGATTTAAAATTGTGAAGTTCTTGTAGTCTAAATGGTTGTTCTGCTTGGTTGTAGCAAGTTGTAAAAACACGCTTAGTTATTGCTGGTTAATGAATGGAAAAGAAACAAGCTTAGTGAGCGGCAGGAAAAGTAGGACAGAGGTATACAGGCCAATGCTGTACTATTTTTTCGGAGGGGGGGGGGGGGGGGGGGGGGGGCAGGTTCAGCCAATCACGGAAGAGCCGCCTACACAAAACCGATCGAAAAAACTACTGTAGTTTATAGGAAGAATAAAAAGCGTACGAAACATAGGTTACTTAGGGCTCGTAAAGGAGAACGAAATGACAGACAAAGATGAAAATAGTCTCCTTTTACAGGGGAGAACTCCAACTATGTGAAAGGTAATCGGAAAATTGGATGGATGGAGTAGTTTTGAAAATATTTGATAGAAAAAGTGTCAGTGCCTCGAGAAATCCGGTGATTTTCCTAATCGAAATTCGATATAATTTCACTAACACGATCGATTAGGGAAAACAACATATGGATAGAAAGAAAAACTTACTGAGAATGGAAGACCATAACTCAAAATGCTCTAAATAGAAAAGGTGCGATACACGAAGCCGAGGTCTCTAATACAAAATCGCTCAAATATGAAAATTTTGCAGGATTGAATCGGAGTTACCGACCTTGTCTTCTCAGACGCATGCTCTCAGCCTGTATAAGGAGACCGCGGATAATTCACTCACTTGCCCAGCATAAAGACAGAAGGACGGAGGCTAGAGAGACGCTTGTAGAGGCTAAATTCTTACCACCTGTGGCCGGGCAGCATTATTTTCCACCAAAGTCAGTCTTTTCTGAACATTATATAGATCCTGAGAGGGTATGTAGAATTAGTATGTATATTTAGCACATTAATTACTACTATTTATTTCAGGATTTGATTAGTTGGTATGTTATGAAGGTATCATACATCGTCGTCGTTTATTAGGTATGATTGTTGAAGATGGAACCCAAAAAATATAACCATACAGTGACTCAGTCCTTATCAGGACTAGCCCAGTCACTATCAGGACTAAAACAGTCCTTATCAGGGGTTATCCAACCTGCCTTATGTTATAGCACTTTTCAGAGCTGACTTGTCAGGCAGGGAAAGTAAGGGTGACTAAAACAGCATACCCTGTGTGTAAATAATTGATGTATTATATTCCTATTTTATTTTATTTCAAGAAATGTTTGGCAGCTAGACACCTGTCTTGTCTCGCTATCGCTGTCATACTGAGCCATGTATCATCCATATACATGCATACACCTGATAACACTGTCATCTCACATACATTAAGCTTGTGGACATTAAAACAAAAGATAGCCACATGTCTACGCATTGTCCTCAGGTTCCTACGAGTCATTCAAAATCAGAGGTCGTTGATTAAAAATCCTAAGAGCTATTGTGACCTACCAGAAGTCTGCATAGGGGTTTCAAGATCACCAGCTTTAACTGATTCCGTACGTAAGATCTAATAATAGACGCAAAGGCCGAACGCTGTAGACGTAAGATCTTTTAAAAGACGCTGATTTATTTCATTGTTTCTTTCGATTCTGATATTTTATACTGCCCGGAATTTATCTCGAACGGAAGTAAACACAAAACTGGTCAAATTTCAACAAGCTTTAACGTCTTTTATTTGCGTTTGAACGGATTTTTTCACATTTATCTTCATCTTTAATCGTGTTTTGTCGTATCGCCATAATGGCCGAAAAACACACAGGATATGTTACTAATATGTGAACAGTGAACAAACTGTGTGATCAACCATAACTTTCTTACTTTTTCTGTGTTTCTAAATGGAGTACCTGCACAAAGAGAGCAGTGAAACTGTATTGTGATAACAATTTATGTTACAAGCCTTACGTAAGTCGAAAATTTTTGTTCAAAATTTCAAGTTTTCTTTTTTCCGTGTACATGTTATCTGTTATAACATAAACATAACATAAAATTAGCTAGAAAGGCATATGGATTTATATTGTTCATCCAATGTACTTTAATTTGATGTATAATATGTTATACTTAACTCATGATTAGACACACATTGTCAGTAAACGTAAATTATATATGTGTAAATTTTTGGGGCTTAAAAATAATTCCGTCCAGAGCTGAAAATAATTACGTACGGGTCCCGAAAGACTGTGCAAATCAACAGAACCTTGCATCTGACATATAAGTTAAGTCAGTGTGTTATGAAACTCATGTAATCTTGAGTGACCAGCAACAGATTTTGTTGAGTGATGAATAGTGTGATAGCTAGCAGGGACATTAGAGTATACTAGACAAGCGAGGAATTCATTTGGAGAAGCCAACAAGAACATTTTAGTTAATCATTTGAAATTTTATTTCATCATTTCCAAGTTGTTGTGAAGTTATTCCTTCATTGAATCCATCCACATACACTCACAATACAGCACAAGACAGATAGATGTAAAAAATTATTCAATAATTGTACTCAGCAGCTTTATTAATTTTATATTGTTAAAGTTGAGTTTTGTTGAATTATTAATTATCACTAATAGTTACTTAGTGGGCGTGGCACTTTAGACTCTGACTTCACGTGGAATTCTTCCTGTAGCAGAAATCTTCACAGCCGTGACTATCTAGTGATACCAGTGTACTTCTCCTACACTGAGACCTCACCCTTCCTAGAGAGAAGACTTCTTCTACTCTACCACAATCATCACACTCAATAAAAACCTTCCGCTACATTGCTACTGGCACCACGGTTTCTGTCTTCTCTCTCTCTCTCTCCCCCTCTCTCTCTCTGCTCTTATCTGCTCTGTTTACCCTTTTTATACCCCTCCATGGGAGCCGCGCTGGTGTAATGGCTTCGGCGTTGTACTGGCGACCAGGTGTTCATGGTTCAAACCCGGGCGTCGGCGTTTGAAGAAATGTTTACGGCCGGAAATTTGACTGAATAGCCTGAACGGCTCCTGTGATAAACCCTCTGTGGATGGGAAGGAGCGAAGCTCCTGACCGGGTTGGAAGGAAAGTCCTCAGGTTCCCCAGCCTCGCAATGACATGTCATTGGGCCGAAGGGCTGAAAGCCCAAGTGCCGCTGGTTAAGGAAAAAAAAAAAAAAAAACCCCTCCATAGGAGCCGCGCTAGCGTAGTGGTTACAACACCGCTCTGGCGACCGGGTGATTCAGGATCAAACCCGGGCGACGGCATTTGATGATTTTTCGTCGACCGGGGATTGGACTGGATTAACTCGAGACATGGCGAAAACATTTGAAGGAGTGTCGTCGACCAGGGATTGGCGGCTCCTGAGCCGACCCAGCTCTAATGGGTACCTCCGAAATCGGCGAGTATCTGCATGAATGGCGAGGAACACCATCTCTGTACATGAAAAGGGATACTCACGTAAAATCAATGTCAGGTTAGACATTAATAATAACCTGAGATTTCGCCTCGAGTATTAGCGGGCGTACGAAAAAAAAAAATAAAAAAAATACCCCTCCATGTTTAGTAATCTTTCCCACGCACTCTCTACCGACTACCCATTCTCTCGTGTCAGTCCGTGCTGACCATTTTATGATATTCGTTAAAATTTTGAGTGCGGGGAACGTTTCTAAACCTGGTGTAGTTGCTAGTATCTAACTTAGTGAAGGACTTTTCCTATATAATGTTAGAATCGCTGCTGATGCAGTCTTTCAGTCACGTATTAGAACTTTTACTCGTCAGTTTTTTGACACATGTTGTGTCCGTGTGATCTGTTTTTCCGTGAGGTCATCTCGCCTCCAAGTTTTCTTCAAACTAAATATCTAATTGACCTTGCTACTTGTCGTTTAATACAGGTTGGTCACGTATTACGAACTAACTTACTCATCACTTTTTGACAACTGTCTGCTCTTTTATTTAACATAACTTAGCTGGTGCTACTGATTTTTCGTTTTATGTTATCTTAGTAAAGTATTCCTTTTACAAGATAAAGATTATGAGAATAAATGCAAGAAATGATAACAAGGTTGAACTTGAAGAAGCACCACTACAAGATGTACAATCGTACACATATCTTGGCAGTAATATAGACAAAGTTGGAGAGACAGGCAGTGATATCAAAATAAGAATACAAAAAGCAAGAGGAGCTTTCATTGCATTGGGACACACGGAGAGCAAGAGAAATCAAGTCCAACACGAAAATAAGAATCTTCAACTCAAATGTCAAGTCAGTCCTATTGTATGGCTCTGAGACATGGAGAACAACAAAAACAACAACCAAAAAGCTACAGACTTTTATAAACGGGTGCTTGCGTAGAATAGAAGAACTGAAATGGTATGACAAAGTCACTAATGTGGAATTGATGACAAGAACCAGACAAGTGCCAGTGGAACAAGAGTTGAGAAGAAGACGCTGGCGATGGATAGGACACACATTGAGGAGACCTGTTGATAGCATTACAAGGCAGTCCTTGTTCTGGAATCCACAAGGAAAGAGAGGCAGAGGTAGACCAAAAAACACATGGAGAAGAGGACTGGATACAGAGGTGAAAATGATGAGGAAAACATGGAAAGAACTTGAGCGGATGGCACGGGACAGGAGGACTTGACGTGTTTGTTGAAGGCCTATGCTCCTCCGGGAGCTAAAGGTTATTGATTGATTGATTGATTGAAGTCTACTAGTGGAAAAAAGAGCAGTCGTAACCCTCTCACTTTAAATGCACAGTTAGAAATTATAAAACTTAGTGACCAAGGTTTAGCGAATGCTCAGATAAGCTAGATCTGGCACACCAAACACTGAGTGCAATTATTAATGTAAACGACAAAGTGTTGAATGAAATTGAAAGTGTTACACATGAGAACATTAAAGTGATTAGAAGACATGATAATCTTATTGCGGATGTGGAAAAACTTTTATCTCCTTCATCTTTCCTACAATAAATATTAACAATTTCTCAAGTTTGTATTTACCAATCACTGTAAGCTAATGATTAAATATTTTAATGTAATCAATGAGTGCTCTAAACTATATATTCTTATTCGTATTCTATGATTTTTATGTAAGGGTATCAGGTAGGGATGTGTGCTGTCACCAGAACGTTTCAATCTGTACAGTGAAAATATAATGAGATCCCTAGAGGACATGCCAGAAATATCATTTAGCGGACATAATATAAACAACTTGAGGTACGCTGATGATAGTCTTAATAGCAAAAGGGGAAAAGGAGTTCGCAGGAAATGATTGATACAGTAGTGACAGAAAGCGAAAATAAAGGCCTTAGCAAACAGACAGAAAAATGGTCGTCTCAAAGAAGGCTCCCCCAGAATGTGCTATCAAAGTAAATGGAACAGTTTTCCGAAGGTTCAATTTTTTTTTTTTAAATTATTATTTTTTTTTTACATTGTTAGTTGTCACGAGAGATGAATTAATGTAGAAGATAATGAATAAAAAGATGTATCAGATTGATACGTAGTTACCGGCGTGATGCCGACCACATCACCCCTCGTGTGCCGACGGTCAAGATAATATGGGCCTAACACCATATTCCCAATATGCCTCAATGGGCGTGTAACGGGTTCCTTTACCTTTATAGCTGCCAGCTCAGAGTCTGGCCTTACAAGTAATACCCCAGTCTCAGAAATGGGCACTGGTGTATGGATGACCATAGGAAATAGACTGCAAAGATTCTGGCCTAGGTGGTAATTATTCAGCACCAGATCCTGAATTGTCTCATCTCGACAACTATCCTATGCAATAATATTATGTCTAGGGAAAATAACAAAGTAATGAAGTAACTGCAAACCAAACTGTAAAAGAGTTACTCAAGACTTGAATACAATTGATTGATTTATTATATATACAAGATTTCTGCTTTTCTCTTTTTGAAAAATAGCAAAATGGAGTGAAACTCAAATTGATGATGATGATATTATACACAATGATGAAATGTGTAACACACACAATTACTTTTTTAAAATACACAGCGTTAATAGTTCCTTCTTCTTGGATCTTGATCACTTTTAAAATTAAATGTCCTGTTAAATAAAAGTTCAATTATTCTACTCTCACTGTTCCTTGACTTGAATTTGAAATTTTTATTCACTGTTAACAATTCTTAATAGAGTCTCTGTGACTTAGGTTCTGTCTTTCACAATAATGTGTCCCAACAACAACTCAATGTCATCATGTGTCTTAATAAGCGTCTTCTTTGATCCTTAGCCGCCGACCGTCAAAGCAGTCAGTGGCCATTACGCCTGGTGGCGTCTTGTAGGGCAACAACAAATTGATTCCACTTTGCTCGGTCGGCGGCCATCCTTCGTACAGTGCCCCAACTCTGTTCATTCTTTGCATCTCAGCCTCCACAGTCCTCCGCCAAGTTGTTTTTGGTCGGCCTCTCTTTCGTTTTCCTTCAGGGGTCCATAGCATAGCTGTTCTTGTGATGGCATCGGGGTCTCTTCTGAGGACATGGCCAACCCAGCTCCAGCGTCTGCCAGCTATGATGGTGTGCATGTCCTCTTGCTTGCTCCGAGTAAGCAGATCTTGGTTGGTGATGATATGCGGCCAAAAGATTCGGAGAATTTTTCTTAGGCATGTTGTGTGAAAAGAGGACAATTTCGACATTTCCTTCTCTGTAACTCTCCAGCTCTCCGCGCCATAGAGAAGCACAGAAAATACACAGCTCTGATATAATCCTAATTTTGTGCTTGTGCTGTACTGAGAGGACTTCCAGATGTTGTTTAGACTAAAAAAGGCTGTTCTTGCTTTGTTCATTCTGTTGTTGATGTCTTCGCTTGCTCCGCCGTCTGGTGTTACTATGCATCCTAGGTATGTGAAGGCATCTGTCTGTTCCAGTTGCTGATTCCTTACTGATATGAACTCAGGGCTGCTCACATTGAACTTCGTGACCTCTGTCTTCTTTTTGTTGATTTAATAAGCTTAGATGGCTATATTTAATGAATCAGGTCAGTTGTAGACCACTTAGCTTTGGTTGACAACACCGTATGACTCTCTGCTGCAAATGTGGTTAGAAGTGCCCAGGTAATAGGGTTCGCAAACCAGACTTGAGATAATCACTAGGTGCCTGAATGCTTCTTTGCTTTGCACATGAACACCAGAGTCTTCAGTTTTGCTAACAGTAGGTTTCGATAGGAGCTGAAACAAATAATGTCCTAGGCTTTATCTGGCCCATATAACTTTCTCCACCACAGAGGTGAGATTAGCTAGACAATCAGACAGAAGATGTTAAGACACAGTAAACATTTCCAGTCAGAGACATAATACAGATAGTTTTAACAAAAATAACTATACATTATTCAAAAATCTCAGTTTTACTTGATTGTCCATGATTGACATCACTGATATAATATAGACCTTAATATAGTATTCAAATATGTTCTCAAATCATTCCGTACTTCAAACCATCCTGTTCTATCAGGGTTCCTTAGGTATTGTCTCATCCAATAATCATAAATAGTTTCCAAAGTCTCCTGAAATTTACTTTACTTTTTTAAACAATCTTCTGGTGTAATTTTTTTAAAAAGTATGCACAACACACAAAGGCGTTTTCCCTCCAGAAATTTCACAAGATGATTCTACACACCAATACAATATGACTTTGCAATAAATAATATGATATACCCATTCTTAATTAAAGTACTCTTACCCTCAATCAGAATACACAGAGCATCTAAAGGCATGACAGGCTGCACACACTGATGTATGGCAAAGGCGCTGTGTGGTGTTAACGTTGTCTTCTGTGTTCTGTATTCGATTTTCGCGGCGAGTGAATTAGTCTTCCCTGCCTTCCCCCTTATATACGGTCACACCCGGCGTATGAGAAACAATAAGGCCATTGGCTGGTACCTTCATTCACTTCCTCGTAAAATATGCAGCATCTGGTCCAAAGTGTGCTTGTGGTAAAACTTCCATAAATTCCTGTAACGTTATTTTTCAACCAATTTCTTTCATCTTGGTCTTCTTTTACACAGACAATTTGCCGCTATCGTTCCATGTAGCTATCCTTTTCTTATCTTGAATGTACATTTTGCTAGTACAGCCGAAACAGGTCAAAACTTCTTACGATCCTTGTTTTTCTGCCTTCAAACACTTATCTCCGGCTACACTATACATAAAACATAGATATAGATATCTAGATAATGCTTAGGCTATGTAATATCGTACCTTTTGGGAGCCGCGCTGGTGTAATGGTTACCACATTGCGCAGGCGATCAAGCCCGGGCGTGGACATTTGAAGGAGTGTCATCGACCGGGATTTAGACTGAATAACCTGAACGCCTCCTGAGATAAACCCTCTGTGGATGGGAAGGAGCGAAGCTCCTGACCGGGTTGGAAGGAAAGTCCACAGACTCCCCGGCCTCGCAATGACATGTCATTGGGCCGAAGGGCTGAAAGCCCAAGTGCCGCTGGTTAAGGGGAAAAAAGCCATTTATGTTGGAATCCATCTGTCTTTTCACCATAACAATAGAAAAGCACACATCTTCGAACGTTTTCATATTTCCATTTTGTTTACTAGCCTAGACACCTAAGGGTCAAGCCTCGAACTATCTCTCTTCCCATTGGATGACCTTTGCAGTACACAATTTAGGCGGTTTTAGCTATATTTTTGATTGCCGAGACATTGGTTTAGTCTATTGTGACAGTAGTACAGTCACTTGGTGACAACAAGTATAAGTGTTCCGGTGTTGTAACTCGGGGACATGGGGAATTATCGGGATTCGTGGAGTGCAGACTTTCTTCCCGCTACCACAACCTGTCAGGATGGTGGCCTCTACTGTTTAGTTCTTCAAAGGTGTTATTTGGAGTCTAGTGCCATTACACAGTTTGGGCGGGCTAAGATTGCGGAGTAAAATTATTGGTGCAACCAATTTTAAACGTAGTTCGTGAGACGGTAACCCTGAAGGATTTGAAGAGAACTTTGGCTCTCGGAGAGACATGACGCTCCCTGTCCAAAGTAAGTTGGGCTTGTGTCTCTGCATGAGTATCATTAACTCTTTGAACAGTATGGCGAACCCTATCTTGAGAGAGACGAACATCTCTTTCAGAGCAAGTCTCATTAGCTCTCTGAAAGACATGACGCTCCTTATCGTAAGTTAGCCGAGTTTCTGTCTGTGAAGGAGTCTCATTAGCTATTTGGACAGTATGGCAGATACTATCTTGAGAGAGATGATCCTCTCTATCTGCAGGGATCTCACTCTGTTTGTGGCATGATGCTCACGATCTCTTAAGTGACAATCCTTCCTTTCTGAGCTCGTTTCGGCTTTCCTTCTTATTCTCATTCTCTTTGCTCTGTTACTAAATCTCCTAATTGATTAAGTTATTTTGGGCATTTTGAAGGGCACAGAGTAAAGCAAAAATAAAATTAAATTAAAGTACCTAACTAAGAATAAATATACCTATGTCTTAAAAAAGAATTAACAAAACGAAACCTACTATTTTTCCAGAAGTGTGGATTATAATACCTAAAAATGATCCTAAAACAAAAAATTCTAAGTGTTTTTAATAGAAGGATACAAACCTTGTCTACAATATAATTAAACACAAACACTTAATAAATTAATGAAACAAAAACTGAAGTAAATGAAATTAATAATGACTTACTTCGTTCCTCTTCTACCGTGAGGTGTAGAGATTTTGAAGAGAGAGCGCGCCATACTATCCTACCTGCTGTCTTCCTCCTGGCCTGGTTCCATTTTAGTCCTCAGTCCTTTAGAGATTGTCTAATGTTGTCCTCCCAGCGGACTCTGGGTCATCCTGGAGGTCTGGATCTCTGGCTCTTATTTTCCCATACTTGTCGTGGTAGCCGATTTTCTCCCATTCTGCAGACATGGACAAACCATTTTAGTTGGGACTGTTCTACTTGGGTCTGCAGGGGCTAGGTTTTTAGGTCTCGACGTATCGTCTGGTTGCGGACTGTCGTAGATTTTTCGATAGGAATTTAAGACATAGATTGGTCCCTTCTGGATAGGACTAGAACAGGTGATAGCTCAGTGGGAGATAAGGCAAAGAAATAGATTTTCCCGAGTGAGATGGTGGAAAAATAGGTAGAGTCTGTCCCTGAAATCGAGAAACTTCTCTCATTCAGCGTATCTCTACAACAAGACTTTGTTAGTCAGACAGTATACCACACTATATATTATTATATATCCCAACTCACATACACACACACGTAAGTGACGACAGTTAGACGCACAGACGTGAAAACTATATCTATGGAATAGGGATCTTTTGGAACGAGCTGACCGACACACGTGAATAAAGTTTATGTAAATTTTATTATCATAAAGAACTTACTTTATTACTTACAACAGTAATATATTTTGAATATCAAATCAAATACAAATAAACATAAGTTAATGAATTAATTAAGAGTTAGACTCATAGGGGTAATCATCCCTCCCTCTGTTGAGACAAGATCCCGTTAGAAAAGACGTTATTAACATCCAGAGAGTCAAAGGTGTTTACACTATGGTCTAGGATTTCCCTCTACAATAAAGTACAGAGTTTATACGTTATTCTATTCTGGAAGGGACAGCATTAGCAAAACTTGCATAAAAAATACAAAGTTAGTAGATGGGTTATACAATGAAAGAATTATTTATCCTTGCTTTCTCTTGCTCTGACAGACCTGTGATCACAACCATTCACTCTTACCTAATAGGGTTTTTACAACATCTGGAACAATCGTAAGATACACAGGCCATCCAGGGTTGGTTATTGGCGAATCAAGCCCCAGTTTCTCCAAAGACAAATTAATTCAAATGATGGGAAACGCTTGATTCACTACTGGTAGTAGGATGCTGATTATGTCACTTCAATTTTTGTTCAGGTAGTAAAATAATTAAGAGGTCTAATGTTCACAGTGTACAGTAGCTTGGAATCTTCAATCGTTAAATCGAGTGTCAGGTAAATAAATCTGTTCAGGATAGATCTTCTTCACAACACAGTGGTTGTTATTTCAGGTAATGTCAATGTTTGATATTATCGCCACCACAGGCTGAAAGTATATGAACTTGGGAAAAGAAATCTGGGTATCTATGAGTCCAGTTACAATTATTCTTAATATTCTTTGGGTTGGTACTCTGTCTCTTTCCGGGTGTAAAACCACGAGGCCAGACAGGTCACCTTGAAAAACCCGATATTTATATCAGAATGTTCTTTTTGTAAAGCTATTCTCAGTTCATATGGAAGCCGCTGGTAAGGTTTAGGGTTTGACACAAATAATGTATAAAGAGAAAAGATACCAATACTTAACATAATATATTATACACAATCCTATCCTTATCCCGCGTAACATAGAATATATTTATCCACTTCGGTTATTTAACTTTAAATTATAAACTACAAGCTTAGAGCTTGTCTTATCGTTTAAAAACTTCCGTGAAATAAATTCTAGTCATTTAAAACAAATCAGTCATCATGAATTAGAAATACATATTTCGTCAATACTCATGATGAATCAGTGCATTTACTTAGTTGGTTAAAATATTCTCTGACTGGTTACTATCAGTTAATAAAATTTATATTATAGCTGGAAGAGTTTAGCTAGAAATTAATATTAGTTCTGCTATCCACTTTAACACAGTAAACCTAGAGAAATATAATTTACGATTTAACTAGTAAATCACTCTGAACAAAATCTTAGAAAAATATAATTGACGATTAAACTAGTTAAGTCACTCAAACTTCTAGTATAATAATTACCACAAGCCAGAAATAAACGATCTCCAATCGAAAACTAAGTGATACACCTATTATAAGAGATCTTTAGAATCGAAAGCTACATGTTCTCTGAAATACTGGCGGTACTGGAAAAATTTGAGTTAGAATGCTCTGGTATATATATCTCTGAAATCAAAGAAACTATTACACTATAGATCGAAACCAGACTCTCTGCCAGATCTTAGCACCTACGGAGAATTCTTCGTTCAATCTGCAAATCAAAGATCTTTCTCACACTAAAGCCGAAATCCAGATTCTCTCTGTTGCGTATGGACTCGCTTGAGATCCGGCGTAACGTAAATTTGCCGAGACATTGGTTTAGTCAATTGTGACAGTAGTACAGTCACTTGGTGACAACAAGTATAAGTGTTCCGGTGTTCGTATGGCCATTTCTAGCGCGCAGTGTCCTTTGATCTGGCAATTCTCCGTGTTTAATTACTTTCAAACGAACAGTTCAGGGGAAGGTAATAGCAATTCTCTGCCCCTTTATTCCCAGTAATCTGCTCTTAGATCGCCGTCTGATCCTATCCAACGAGTTTCAATCGCTGGTGTTAAGAATAAAATTTCAGATACCTCGCCTTCTAACACTCAATCTCCTCAACTCATTGCTATGTCTTTTGCTCTAGAATCTTTCCCATGTCCTAATGAGAAGATTGACACGTATCTAGAAAAATTTGAGAAAATGGCCAATCTGTACGGTTCAGAGAGGTCGCGTTGGTGTTTAAAACTTTCCCAGGCTCTAAAAGGGTCTGCTTATGATGCGTATGCAAAACTGGAAAGCAGCCAACAAGACAATTATGACGTGTTGAAGAAAGCTTTACTTTTTACATTTTAAGTAGGAGGGGCAAAAAAAAAAGGGGGGGGGGGGGGAATGATGAACCTAACAAAGAAAAGATTGCAGTCCTATCCCATCCAGTTCACGGATATATTTTAGTAGCCATTTTGAGTTTTCATTTGGAATGTGGAAAAATTACCTTTGACCCCGGGACACCACGATTTTAAATGCCAGGTGTCAGAGGTCTAGCCTGAAATTTCCCTAGTTAAAAAGTCTTTCTTTTTTACCCCCGCAGTCGACGAAAGATTGACCAAATAATCTACTGGGAACTATCGGTAGATTGAGATCGACTGGTTGCTGACCCCTGATGTATAGTGTCGCTATTTCCAGATTACTTTCTGTGTAGTTCCGGGTGGTTCTCTGAGGAGACAAAGAAAGAATAGAACAACTGATCCCTCAAGTATGCCGTAGACGACCACTATTGTGAGGTTGTGCATTGGGCTGGCAACCTCACCGTCTAAAACAAATTGTTACCGAAACCACTGCTGCAAGAGCAAGCACTTTGAAGCAGGCTTCTTGCGATAATGAGGCCAGTTGCAGTGGTGACTTTATGCTATGTAAGGAGTGAAAAAGACGGAACTCCAGGTAAAAATTATCATTACCGATACCTGATCGTGGTGCGCTGGAGATGACTTTAGGAGTCCTACCTTTGGAACTACGGACAGGGATTAAAACTAAATTACATGACCAAAATTATGTTTGACAAGATTCACACAGTTTATCCAGCATTTGTAAGGCATCAACTGTCAACTTAGACCAGATCCGTGAATATCAGTAGATGCTGGGTGTTTTCTGTATATAGGAGAATATAACAGATGATACCTATCTAGGCGAGACCTGGTCATCATTTTCCGTTTACTCACTGGTCACAATAAGTTGAGGTGCCATCAATATAACAAGTACAGGATTGGTCCAAGAGATCTCTGCTCCTGTGGCACCAGCCCCATGACAGCCGAATATCTACTACAGTCCTCACAACTTACAGCAGTGAACGGAGTGGCATATGGCAACAGTCCCCTTCTGTCCACGAAAAACTGTTTGGGGATGTCAGAAACCTTGAGCTGACTACTGCCTTTAATAGAGTCATTAATGTAGAAGTCTGAGGGCGAACGAAGAAGTAGATGCTGAACGGGTGGAAATGCATGCAGGAACTAGTATATTTGGATGCTCTAACTACATCAATTAATAACAGTTGTACATACAGGCCGGTTGTTCCACACTGGGAGCCCGAGAAGCCAAATACGAATTACCACCTGGCAGATATAACTAATAAAACAACTCATATGGAAACTAAAAACAGCCAGGAAATATGTACAACAAATATCAAAGGACAGTATTACTGTGTATAATAATAATAATAATAAAGCCCCTCCAGTCACAACTGACTATGGGAATGCGCCCCTGAGGAGACAACCCTCAGCTACTTATTTCTCCTCTCTTCTGCTTGCCATGAGAGATTCTTTTCGCCCAATCTGAGGTGGCGCCGTAGATACCATAGCCACTTGGTGCGATTGGCAGCTTCAACCTCCCAGGTTGCTGGATTTATGTCCAGTGCCCTCATGTCTCTCTTGCATACATCTTTAAACCGCAGCAGCGGTCGCCCAACTGCTCTTTTGCCATCTGCCAGCTGTCAGTAGAACATATCTTTCGGGATGCGACCATCTTCCATGCGGCATACATGGCCAAGCCAGCGTAGTGTATACATGCTTTGAAGGCCAGCGCGTGTGCAGCACCTAGACATTTGTCACTTTACAGTGTATATACAGATGAGTATAAAGGGGAATATAATATAGTAGGGATAGGAATTTATATTTAAATGTGGAAAATAATAAAAAGATATAGTATAACAGAGTATGCATATATTTTCACAGCATAGATGGTTGCAATTCTAAAAGACTTTACGAATTTTATTTTCCCCGAAATCGGAGAGTTGGGCTCAGTTTTAAGGTTTGTCTCGTTTTGGCGAGGCGCTCTCCGTCCATCGTAGATACAAGGGCCATGTGTTATAATAGAGCGCATGTCGAGATGTTACTAAGGAAAAGAAAATGGAACAAGGAGTCTGTTGTGTCCTTTATGAGTCCTTAACATTCACAAGTAGTCATCAGGTCCTACTTTTGTTAAGAGAGTACGCACCAACTAATGTGTTGGTAATAGGCTTTGTATATTTTATTTATCGCGCACGTAAACTCACAATTTTGCGTATGGGAATCTTCGGGCGCGCTTGTTGCCAAACAAATCAGATGACGTCGCAGCTTGTAGGGAACAAGCCAGCATCTGTGTGAGACCTAAGGTCTATCGTGATTCTAGTCCCAAGTGTTGGGAAAAAATTATTAGGCGACATGACTCATTGAGGAAAGTCATTGTCAGCTGTTACAGACGTAAGTCGTAGTCCATTTAATTTAAGAAATTGGAATTTTATTATATTCTTTCGTGAAGTGTCACCCAAATGACATCTAGCTAGAACCTACGCTCTATGGTACTAGAATGGAGTAACTTGGGGAGTCTACTCACGGAAAGCTTGCATGTATCCTAAGGGAATCATTATATATTAATATGTATGTAATTGCTATGAATCATTGGACTGCCGTCAAGCAAGTCACTGCTACAAAAAGAGGTTAATCAACGTATTATACTTAATCTTTTGAATAGGCGCAAGAGGATGCCTAGTGTATAAATTATTCCAATTAATGCTCTTTTCGAGGCCATTTAAGGAGGACAGATTTTGTCATATATATATATCTCGAAATGATGCGATGGATAACAATGAGGGTTTCTGTCCTTGACACAAGATCGACCGTTAGATGATTCCATAATGTATGATTCGAACTGCTTGCCTGCTTGATCCTTTATGCACATTAACTTTATGAATTCGAATATCAAGCTATCAATTGTTTTAAGGATGTTGTCTGGAACTGTCAAACGATGTTTAATATCTTGTTTCGTTCAAGTATATTGTCAAAAATAAATCATGTACCAATTTTCGTCGACGAGTTCTCCTATGATCGTCTTGGCACCCGTTGACGTGCCCTGTTCGCATTTTGTTGACTGATTAACATAATATTATAAAAAAAAAGAAAAAAAAGGAACTTCGCGTATTCAGCACACCCTGGTAGTCGACTGTATCCACCTCCAGAAAACAGCGACAACAGAGTCATGAGATGGATTTATAAAACAGAGATCTGTTCGTGGCCAGCGGGAAATATCATTAGTTGGTCAAACTCCAATCGTACTCTCCAATCAGTAGAAACAGAAAATTATGATGGACTTCTGAACCGCACACTTATTTTTTTATTCAAAGATAATAATTGCAGTTTATATTAGTTTTGAATTTGTCTAATCAGACTCATATGTTATTTGTGCCTGTTTTGTGCAAAATATTGCTGATCGTTTCGGTGTAGGTGCAGGACATATAGTTTTTCGGCGAAACCATCCAGAAAAAACAGTCTGATTAACTCTTGAACTATAGGCTAAGTATAACGACATTTCATTCCTCATTTCTGTTGAAACCCGACTACGGGAAGCTACCACGAAGAAATATAGTCATGACGAGTGATTCAACGGATTCAACAATTGACTTAGATCGTTTTCTGTTACAGTCTTTTCTTGATTTAGAAAAGATAGATGAAAACTTCTTTAGGTAGGTTCGAAAGCAGATGGTACTGTCATTTTCATCTTTGCAATCGGTGGTCAGGTTTGAAGCTACAAAGATCACAAAGCCCATTTAACATAGTGATGAGTCATGAAATTAAAATACTGCTCAAAATCATTCAGAAAAGAATAAAAAGTAAGGTAGACAGCGAAATCCAAGAAAAGCAGTTTGGTTTTAGACGGAACAGCGGAACAAGAGGCAATATTTTGCCTAAGAATATTAGCAGAAAAATATAGAGGTCCAAAAAAGTATGTAGGCTACATGTGCTTAATTGACTATAAGAAGGCTTTTGACAGAGTCCATCATGAGAAAATAATTGAATGCCTCGAAGACAGTTTTTTTGTTGTTTTTAAATTAATGAAGAAAAATATCCCTTCAACCTCTGATGGGTTATAGGCCTAATTGGATATATATTGTTTTCAATTCCAAATAATATGAACAACTGCCGATATGAGAAAGTGGCATCACATTTGTCAAATCATTGTAAATAGGGACAATCACAATTGTGCTTATACGTTAAATAAAAAAACTAACAAAATCAAGAAGAAACTCTGAACAAGAATAATATTAAAGTGGAGGGGTGTAAAGGCCTGGTGGTTCCAGTTATATAACTGACTTTTAATAGATATTTAATTGACTTTCATCTGTTAAAAGTTATTTGCATTGTAAGAACAGCATCAGACCTTCACGTTCCCAACCACTATATATTAACGTTTGTTCGTGTTAAATATTGCTTGACTATATTATGCAGTTCCCTAGGTCTGTCTATCCTTAACACCTCTTCTATATTTATAGGCAAGTTTGATGCCTGCAAATAATCTAATATTGGTATTCTCAGGGCCGTAGATAGGACTTTATTAAGGGTAGGGGGGGGGGGGGGGGGGGGTTAATTTAAAAAAAAATTTTTAATGCACTAATTTGGTACCGGTACAGTATAATTTCCTCCCTAAAAGGGGGGGTGTTGCACACACACATACAACACCCCCCATATCCCTATCTACGGCCCTGGGTATTCTCATTTGTTCATACCTCTTACATTTTAACAAGAAATGTTCTGTATCATTGTCTTGAAGACATCCTGCACAGTAAGGTTCTTCTATTCTGAAATAGCCTTTTCCCAGCTGTAGTTTGAGAAGTTTCTTATTACTGGGAATTTTCAATTCCCTAGATATCTGAAATTTTCTTGTTGGAGCCTTGAACATCTTATATGCATGTCTTCCTTTTAGATTTTTATCCCACTCTGCTTTCCATTCATCTGTTATTAAATATTTAATTAAGCTCTTAATCTCTGATTTACTCATCCTTACATTTATTAGATTTTTTATCAGATCTACCTTTCTTGGCTTCTTTATCTGCCTTTTCATTTCTCTCTATGCCAACATGTGAAGGTATCCAAGCAATTAATACTGAACATCCTCTGGAATATAAGTATGTAGTAGCCAGAAATATCTCCTCTGCTATATAAGGTCTACTACATTCTCGAAAGTTTCTAAGTGCTTGAATTGTTGAAAGAGTCAGTTAAAACTGTTGTTTTTTGGGAGGGTTATTAGAGAATATTTCGAGTGCTTATCGTATTGCCACCATCTCTGCACTAAAAATGGACATATTTTCCGTGATACTCTATTCTTTTGCCATTTTCCATAATGGAATACGAAGACATAGGTATTGATGGAAAAGACATAAGAATACTCAGTAACCTTTATTGGGAGCAAACTGCTACTGTAAGATCTGGAAGGAATTATTCACCAAACATAGACATAAAAAGAGGTGTCAGACAAGGTTGTGTGCTGTCCCCCTGCCTGTTTAATCTATACACCGAAAACATTTTCATACAGATAAAGGAAATTCCAGGACTGAACATCAATGGAAGGTCAATAAACAACCTTAGGTATGCAGATGATTTCGTGTTGTTAGCTGAAAGTGAACAAGATTTGCAAGAACTAGTGATTCAAGTGAACAGTATATGGATTGGACATTAATACTGAGAACACAAAAACTATGATAATTAGCAAAACAGACGATAAGCCTACATTAAAGATAAGCATAAATGGGAAAATCCTGGAACAAATCAAGAGCTACTCAAATTTCGGTCATATAATAACAGAAGATGGCAGATGTGAAACAAATCAAGAAGAGAATAGGAATGGCCAAAGCTACATTCAACAACATGAAACATACACTGACATTTAAACAGTTATCTCACAAATTAAAACTGAGAATCATAAAGTGTTATATATATTCTGCACTACTGTATGGTGTAGAAACATGGACAATGAATGAGCAATTGGAAGAACGAATTGAGACTCATGAGATGTGGATGTATAGAAGAATGGGGCGCATCTGATGGAAAGAGAAGAAAACACATAGGAGGTCCTAGAAAATCTAGGTATGAAAAGAGAACTATTGAGGGAGATCAAAGTTCGGCAGCTAAAATACTTTGGCCACATAAAAAGGCATAACACCTTGCAGAAGACCATAATAGAAGGGAGAGTTGAAGGCAAATGTGCAGGGGGAAGACAGCGCTATAAGTGGGAAGATAACATCAAGAGATGGACAGGAAAGAGTCTATCAGAGTGCACCACCAAGACAAGAGACAGAAGAAGTTGGAGATCCATTACAGCCAACCTTTGTTGTGGAGATGGCACCTGATGATGATGATGAACATCAAGCTTAAACAGGTTGCCAGAGTTCATATACCAAGGAAACATTTTCACAGAAAATGGAAGACAGAAACTGCAACCACCACTCAACTTCCGAATATTAGTGTGAAAGCTAAACGACAGCTGATAAATATATATCTTATTAACAACTCTTTTGCTATCAGTATCAACCTAAACCAGTAAACAGATCACCTAGACCACAAGATCAGTCTCACATGTCATCAGCTCAAGGTCTTTCCATGTCACTTCATCATTTTTATTTCTGTCTCCATTTCTCTTCTCCATGTGTGCTTCAGTCAGCCTGCACTTCTTCCACCATGGGAATTTCACAACAAGGACTGCCTGTACTGCTATCAACAGGTTCCCTCAGTGTGTGTCCTATCTATTGCCAGAATTTTCCTTTTATCTCTTGTTCCACTGGCACTTGTTTGGTTCTTGTCAGTGATTTTGTCATACCACTTCAATCCTTCTATTCTATGCAAGGAGCCATTTATGAAAGTTTGTAGCTTTTTGTTTGTTGTATTTGTTGTTCTCCATGTTTCAGAGCCATACAATAGGACTGACTTGACATTTGAGTTGAAGATTCAGATTTTTTGGTTGGACTTTATTTATTTTTATCTCCATATGTTACTTACTTACTTAGTTGTTCCCCTTCTACCGTGAGGTGTAGAGGTTTGGAAGAGAGAGCGCCAGACTATTCTATCAGCTGTCTTCTTCCTGGCCTGGTTCCATTCTAGTCCTCGGTCCTTCAAAGATTGTCTAATGTCGTCCTCCCAGCGGACTCTGGGTCGTCCTGGAGGTCTGGATCCCTGGCTTTTTGTTTCCCATGCTTGTCGTGGTAGCCGATCTTCTCCCATTCTGCAGACATGGCCAAACCATCTTAGTTGGGACTGTTCTATTTGGGTCTGCAGCGGGTGGGATTTTAGGCCTTGACGTATCATCTGGTTGCGGACCATGTCTCTTCTTGTTACTTCAACCACCTTCCTCAGATACCTCATTTCTGAGGTTTGGATCTGGCTTTTGTGGGTTGTAGTCATTGCCCATGACTCGCATCCATATGTCAAGACTCGGACATAGGTGGAGCGGTATACAGCCATCTTCGTTTTCTTACCAACCTCTTTCTTGCTGAGGAATCCTCGATTTATGGCCTGATAAAGTCTCCCAGCCGCTGCTTTTTGAGTGGCCAACTCTTCTTTGATGCCCCCCTTTCGATCTATAATAGCTCCGAGATATTTAAAGTGGTCGACCTGCTCCAGGACCTGTTCTCCCAACTTAATCTGATGTTTTCTTTCTTCTTGTGATATCATCATGGATTTTGCTTTAGAGCTGCTTATGACCATCCATCTCCATATGTTTCCCATTGCAATTAAAGCTCCTTTGTCCTTTTGTGTTCTGATTTTTAAAATCATTGCCTGTCCCTCTAACTTATGTCTTACATCTGATTATGGTTATGGGCAGAAGAGAAAGATCACCTGCAAAATGTAGATCATCAAGCTGTTAGAGTCCACTGTTCCATTGTTTTGATTGGTGGTTCATTGATTAACTCCTATCCCAGGATGTTTTTAGGGTTTACCCAGGTCTCATAAGGGACACGTTTTTTTTCTACAATTGGTTTTTAAAAGAAGGCAGTAGACATATATATTAATGAAGCAGACATACATATTATGCATCAAACTTTAAGAAATTGGCTACAGAATGTTCTGAAATAAAGTGAGTTCTTATCTGGTGCAGAAAATTGTTTGCTATGTCTTGTGAAGTGTAGAGACATTGAAAAAAAAGTCAAATTGTGTACTTACACCTCTACGCTATTATCACAATCAGTAGCATTAAATTTCATTTAGAAATAATCTCTTATGGTCGATGAGTTGATAGTCTATGACTGTGATGTCTATGACCATACTGTTTATAAATAAACTACCTATCAATGTTAAAAACGGATACAAATTGGCAAAAATTAAAGAGCAGAATACTTCTTTCTTATCCAGTTTAAAACAAATGATCCACAGGAAGTGTTAACATGATTTAAACCAGCTTAGGCTAGGTATTTTATAATTTTTAGTTCACAATTGGACACATATCAAGCGGGTGCATCATTCGGCCCCTAGGTAATTTTAAAGGGTTACCTGGTGCACCCTACTGTCATTGGTTAAAATGAGTTAATTTGGGGAAGGATAGGAAGTGTGAATATAACGTTCACTCTGAGGAGAGGTGAGAGCAAGAAGGTTAAAAATCTTTGATCTAGTTTTTATGCCCAATGGACTGACCCTTGTTTACAATTTTTGTTTTGTTCTAGCAGTCAAGTGCAAGCAAGGTTTCCATTAAAAAAAATTATGTAACTTATATCTTGCAGTTTGTCATAGGATGTTGAATGTTATTTTTCTTCAAATGCTGGCATTGGTACTCAGACATTTATTACAGTGGTATTAAATTTGTTTACAAAAGGCAAAAGAGCTTTTATTGCATTGGGAAATACTGGTATATGGAAATCAAAATAAATCGAGTCCAACACAAACGTTGGAATCTTCAAACCAAATGTCAAGTCATTCCTATTGCATGGCTATGAAACATGGAGAGCAACAAAAACAAAATAAACTACAGACTTTCATAAATAGATGCCTATGTAGAACAGAAGGATTGATATGATATGACAAGATCACAAATTTGAAACTGATAAGAACCAGACAAGTGCCACTGGAACAAGAGATGAGAAGAAGATGCTGGCGATGGACAGGACACGTATTGTGGAGACCTGCAGATAGCATTCAAGGCTATCCTTGTAATGATATCCCCAGGGTAAGAGAGGGAGGGGAGACAAAAAAGACACATGAAGAAGAGAACTGGAGACAGAAATGAAAGGGATAGAGAAGAAACAGAAGGCCTTTGAGCAGACGGCACAGGACAGGAGGACTAGACAGGAGGACTAGACAGGAGGACTAGGCATTGAGGACTTTGGTGTGGTCTTAATGACCATCTCCATTGCACATGGGCAACGCCATAAGTGCTCCGATCTCCTCCCTCAGATCACACTAGCAGGGTTGCAGCACAGTGCATGAACACCATAGCACCGGCAAGAATCCGTGTGTGTATACAGGAATCACACATTCTATAAATATTTTTGTGGTGGGTAGGTTTCCTAATTGTTAAATTTTGCCACGGCAGCAGCCGTATGGCCTACTCTTTATGATTTCCAACTGCTGAGGGATTTTTAACATGCACAACTTGCACATGGGACCTGATATTTTATTTGCCCTTAATGATGATGGTGATTTTTTGTAATAATGGGGATCATGATTAAATTTGCTTGTATTTTTACCAGGAGTAAAACATTGTGGAAATGCACAATATCACATAGAGTTTATGGCGGTCAGATGATGGCGCATGCAATGGTGGCAGCATTACAGGGCATACCCAAGAATCAGCAAATACACAGCATCCATGCATATTTCCTGAAAGCAGGTTAGTATCGGAGCAGTAGCAAATATAACTGGTGTGGAGGGCACCATGATTTAACAATACGGGGCCCCTCTAACTATAGTTATTAGTAAAATCACACCAGAGCCCCACAATGTGAAATCTGCTTGGGTCATATTTATGGCACTGTATCTGAGCAGCACAAATAACAGGTGTGGGCCCCCATGGATTGACCATTCAGGGCCCCTCTCGCCATAGTTAGTAGTAAAATTACATTTGAGACCCTACAATGCAGGATCTGGTGAGGCCATATTTATGTCACAGTATCTAAGCTGTTGCCCCGTATAGTTCCCGGGAGTCTTTGACGAGACAAAGAAACAATAGGATTACTCTTCCCTCGGGCACATCGTACAAGATGACTAATATGAGGTTCCGCATGAGGAGAGCTACAAATTAACGGTGAAAGACCAACGAAGGAAAAAAATAAAGAAAGCCATAAAGCTTCTAAGAGATGGAAAAGAGTCTGGACCTGATGGCATTCCAGCAGAGGTCATCAAAGCAGATATCGACACAGCTACAGAGATGTTATATAAATTACTTGGTAAAGTCTGGGAAAAGGAAGAGATACCAGCAGAATGGAAGGAAGGATATCTGGTTAAGTTGCCGAAGAAAGGAAATTTACAAGAGTGCACAAATTATAGAGGAATAATGTTACTATCAGTGCCAGGAAAAGTATTAAATAGGATTATCCTTGAGAGATTAAAAGAGTCCATAGACAAGAAATTGAGAGATGAACAAGCAGGTTTTCGACAAAACAGATCTTGTACAGACCAGATAGCCACTTTGAGAATAATAGTTGAACAAAGTCTGGAACAAAGTAAAACTATACATCGGATTTGTGGACTACGGAAAGGCATTTGACAGTGTAGACAGAGAATCACTTTGGAAATTGATGAGGCATTATGGAGTTCCCCTGAAGATCATTAATTTAATAAAGAAAACATATGAAGACATGACATGCAGAGTTCTTCATGAAGGACAGCTTACAGAACCATTTGGGATAAGAACAGGAGTGCTACAGGGATGCCTCTTGTCTCCATTTCTTTTCTTATTAGCAATAGACTGGGTTATGAGAACATCAACAACACACAACAGAAATGGAATCCAGTGGACTCTGACTAAGCAGTTGGATGATCTGGATTTTGCTGATGACTTGGCTGTTCTGTCCCATAACCGTAATCAGATGCTGGACAAATTGAAAACACTCAATGAGATGTCACAGTAATTGGGTCTGAAAATACACAGGGAAAAGACAAAGATAATGAGAATAAATGCAGGTAATGAAAAATGGGTTGAACTTGAAGAAGCACCAATACAAGATGTAGAATCGTACACATATCTTGGCAGCAATATAGACAAAGTTGGAGGGACAGACAGTGATATCAAAATAAGAATACAAAAAGCAAGAGGAGCTTTCATTGCATTGGGAAATATATGGAGATCAAGAGAAATCGGATCCAACATGAAAATAAGAATCTTCAACTCAAATGTGAAGTCAGTCCTATTGTATGGCTCTGAGACATGGAGAACAACAAATACAACAAACAAAAAGCTACAGACTTTCATAAATGGGTGCTTGCATAGAATAGAGGGATTAAAATGGTATGACAAGGTTACCAACGTGGAACTGATGACAAGAACTAGACAAGTGCCAGTGGAACAAGAGATGAGAAGAAGATGGTTGTGATGGATAGGACACACACTGAGGAAACCTATTGATAGCATTACAAGGCAGTCCTTGTTCTGGAACCCCCAGGGCAAGAGAGGCAGAAGTAGACCAAGAAGCACACGGAGAAGAGAGCTGGAAACAGAGGTGAAAATGATAAGGAGAACGTGGAAGGAACTTGAGATGATGGCACGTGACATGAGGACTTGGCATGTGTTTGTTGAAGGCCTATGCTCCTTTGGGAGTGGAGGGTTATGAATGAATGCATGAGGCTGGCAACCTCATCATGTCAAACAAATTGCCACTTAAACCACCGCTACAAGAGCATGTCAATGATTGGTGCAGGCTTCCTGGAAGGTGGATCAGCTGTAGTGGTGGCTGCATGGTCCTTAGGTAGCGCAAAGGAAAATGATGGTGATCTGAGCTGCTGATGATGCATAGTTTGGCTCAGTTCATATTTTGTCCGCTGTGTTATGATTCTGACATAGAGAAAGGTGGGGCAACCAAGAAATGTATGAAAAGATTAAAAAACGGGAGTTGAAATTCTTTAACAGTGCCCGAGTTAGTTAATGAAGATAGCATAGAAATTAGTGTGCTGGAAGATGTTACATAGGCCATATGCTCTGTCAGGAACCAGAAGGAATAAGTAACGATATTATAATCTGAGTGGCAAAGGGACATTGGTTCCAAACCCAGGTCACACAACGTTCATGACTCTTCAGTTGTAAAAATGGGTACCTATTCATGCTCTTGAATTAGGGAAGTCAAAGGCAGCAAGGAAGGGAACAGGTCACCCCCCACCTCATGAAGCAGGGACCCTTTATAGGTGAAGTCTTTAATACTTCACACCCATGTGACTGTATCTGCTCTGGGACTAACTTTACCTTCACAGCGAGACAGTACAATGATGACTTGAGACATTTCACAAACTCGTAGTCAGGAAAAAAAAAGAAAGAGAGAAAGAGACAAATCAACATTATCTCCCTTCAACACCCCAAGGAGCATAGGCTTTCAACAAACTTATGCCAAGTCTTCCTGTCCTGTGCCATCAGGTCAAGGTCTTTCCATGTCTTCCTTTTATGTCTATCTCCAATGTTCTTCTCCATGTGTTTTATGGTCTCTCTCTCCCACTTACCCTGGGGATTCCAGAGCATGGACTGCCTTTCAGCAGGTTTCCTCAGGATGTGTTCTGTCCATCACCAGCAACTTCTTCTCATCTTTTGTTCCACACAGGAAAAGGAAACTAAATAATGGTTGAACAAAAACCAGCAAGAGGGTGACACACACCAACAAAAAATACAAAACAGAAAACAAAAGAGGATGACTCAATAACTGCTAAATTTGATGGCAACTTGAAAAAAAAAAGTGATGACAAGAACCAGACAAGTGCTAGTGGACCAAGGAATGAGAAGAAGATGCTGGACATGGATAGGACACACACCGAGGAAACCTATTTATTGCATTACCAGTCTTATTCTGGAATCCCCTGGTTAGAAATAGAAGCAGACTGAAAAAAAATGGAGAAGAGAACTAGAGACAGAAATGAAAATTATTACGTTTGGCTTGGTTTGGTTTTAAGGAATATCTTCATTGCACACAGACAACTCCATCAGTGCTCCAATCTCCTCCCTTAGATCACACAAGGAGGATCTAAGCACAGTGCATGAACTCCGTAGCACCAGCGAGAATCCCAGTGTGTAAGTAAGAATCACACATTTTATAAATATTTTTGTGGTGGGTAGGTTTCTAATTTTTAAATATTGCCAGGGCCACGCCCTTATGGCCTGCTCTTTACGATTTCCAACTGCTGAGGGATTTTTAACATGTGCAACTTGCACACAGGACCTCCTGGTTTTTCACCCTTATCCGAGAAGGCTAAGCTTGCGATCTCACTACCCAGGAGACCAGGGGGGAGTATGACATCATTAGGACCACTGGTTCTGACAAAAAAATTTCCATAAATTATATTCCCTCTACTGTGAATCGAACCCCGTACCTTTAGAATTCAAGCAGATGCCAAACCTCTTAGCCATTCCAACCCCAAATTATTAGGAAGACATAGAAAGGCCTTGAGCTGATAGCACACGACAGGAGGACTTCACTTGAGTTGATAGCACATGACAGGAGGACTTCGCTTGAGTTGATAGCACATGACAGGAGGACTTCGCTTGAGTTGAAGGCCTATGCTCCTTGGGGATCTAAAGGGGAGTGAATGAATAGTTTAAAAAGTTTATGTGGAATCTGTATTCTTCTGTGGCATTATCTTACAGTAAATGTGACATTTCATTGTTATCTTCTTCTTCCTTGATCAGCCCCTGATTATCAAAGCAGTCAGTAGCTATCACGCCTGGTGGTGTCTTGTAGGGCAGCAACAAACTGCTTCCACTTTGATTAGTGTCAAAATACTGGTAAAGGGGTATACATTGCTGATACGAATATGCAGTATTACCGCTGCACGAATGGACTTTATATGGGACAGCACAATAGACTTGTAGACATAATGGGTGCCACCTGAGCACGGCGACACAAGAAGGGAAGACGTAATCAGCAACTATCCATTTTATTTACAGTACATACTTACTTACTTAGTCGTTCCCCTTCTACCGTGAGGTGTAGAGGTTTGGAAGAGAGAGCGCCAGACCATTCTATCAGCTGTCTTCTTCCTGGCCTGGTTCCATTCTAGTCCTCGGTCCTTCAAAGATTGTCTAATGTTGTCCTCCCAGCGGACTCTGGGTCGTCCTGGAGGTCTGGATCCCTGGCTCTTTGTTTCCCATGCTTGTCGTGGTAGCCGATCTTCTCCCATTCTGCAGACATGGCCAAACCATCTTAGTTGGGACTGTTCTATTTGGGTCTGCAGCGGATGGGATTTTAGGCCTTGACGGATCGTCTGGTTGCGGACCATGTCTCTTCTTGTTACTTCAACCACTTTCCTCAGATACCTCATTTCTGAGGTTTGGATCTGGCTTTTGTGGGTTGTAGTCATTGCCCACGACTCGCATCCATATGTCAAGACTGGGACATAGGTGGAGCGGTATACAGCCATCTTCGTTTTCTTACCAACCTCTTTCTTGCTGAGGAATCCACGATTTATGGCCTGAAAAAGTCTCCCAGCCGCTGCTTTTCGAGTGGCCAACTCTTCTTTGATGCCTCCCTTTCGGTCTATAATAGCTCCGAGATATTTAAAGTGGTCGACCTGCTCCAGGACCTGTTCTCCCAACTTAATCTGATGTTTTCTTTCTTCTCGTGATATCACCATGGATTTTGTTTTAGAGCTGCTTATGACCATCCCTCTCTTCTCCAGCTCTTCCTTCCAGACTTGCAGGTTGGATTGGAGATGTGCCTCTGATTTAGCAATCAGGGCAACATCATCAGCAAATGCCAGCTCCGAAATATAGACCTGTCTCATCTTCCAGTACCCCACTGAATACTTTCTTGTTCTCTCCTTACATGCCTTGATGACATCGTCCATAAGGAGTATGAAGAGGTAAGGTGATAGGATATCACCTTGTCTTACACCAGTGGTGGTCCTGAACTCTTCTGACTTATGGTTTGCTGTCCTCACATAATTTCTGCAAGACTTGTAGAAGCTCTGTATAGCATGAATCAGAGGTGCTGGAATATTCTTCCTTGCCAAACAGTCCCAAAGTTTGCTCCAGGGGACCCTGTCAAACGCCTTTTCCAGATCTATGAAACAAAGATGGATCTCACTCTTATACTCAAGGGCCTTTTCACTCAGCTGTCTGAGTGTGAAGATTAGGTCTTGAGTACTTCGGTTTGCTCGGAATCCGCACTGGACCTCATCCAATTGTGGCTCAGCTAGGCGTCGGAGTCTCTGCTCTAGGATTCTAGAGTAGATTTTACCAGGGACACTGAGAAGGGATATGCCTCTATGGTTTCCACATTGTCGATTGTCACCCTTTTTGAAAATTGGTGTTATGATGGCAATCTCCCAATCCTTTGGTATGGTCTTGTTGCACCATGCTGCCTGTAGGACCTTTAAGAGTAATAGGTCGCCTGATGCTCCCATGTACTTAACCATTTCTGGTGTTATACCATCATGCCCTGCTGCTTTGCCCATCTTGATTTTCTCTAGTGCTGCCCTCAGTTCTTCCATCTTTATGTCATCTTCACCATCATTGGTTTTCTCTTCTGTGCTAGTGGTTATCATTTCTGATGCTTCATCATGCTCACCATCCAGGAGTTCTGAGAAATATTCTTTCCATCTTTCCATTACTTCCTTCGGGGCAGTAAGCAATTTGCCTTGCTTGTCCTTTATAAATTTGAGAGGGCATTGTTTTTCTTTCCTCATGTTCTTTAGGGTCTTATAGAACAATTTCTGGTTTTCTTGTGCATCTTTTTCTAGCTTTTCTCCAAATTCTTCCCAGGACTTCTGTTTTGCTGCTAGCACTTTGTTCTTTGCTTCTGTTCTGAGTGTCACATATTCTCTATATTTTTCCATTTGTCCTGTTGTGTTTTTAGCTCCTAAGTATTGTTTCCATGCCATTTTCTTCTCTCTTATTTTCTCTTTGACTTCCTCTGTCCACCAAGGTGTCCTCTTTCTCTGGTTCCCAAGTCGGACTTCACCGCATGCTTCTGCAGCAGCTGTCTTTATGATATCCTTGAATTTATTCCAGAGGGTTTCCAAGTCATCAGGTCGTTCTTCTGTGTTGCTCACTGCTGTAGCAATAAGCCCCTGATATCTGGTCTTAATTTCTGGCTCTCTCAGCTTGTAGGTCCTAATGCTCATTTCTCCTGTTCGTTTACTTGGTTTCTTGCGTGATGTTGGGCAGTTCCTAGGCTGAGCAACTCTTTCAGTTGTTCGTTTGATTGTTAGCAGGTAGTGATCACTTCCAATCTCTGGCCCCCTCCAGACTCTTCCATCTCGGACATATCTGAATGAGCTTCTCCGAACAATGGCATAGTCGATCACTGACTTCTCATTCTTGGTTGGTTCACATCTAGTGTATGCATGTATGCGCTTATGGGGGAACTTTGTGTTTGTAATGATCAGATTCTGCTCACTGCAGAATCTAAGGAGTCGCTTTCCATTGTCATTGAGAGTATCTTCTCCATATCTTCCGATAACTCCACCCCATCTAGCATGGTCATTTCCAACTCTGGCATTAAAATCTCCGAGCATAATAACTTCATCTAGGCAGTCATCCACTGTCCTTTGAAGCAGCTCGAAGAATTCCTCCTTGACCTCTGCTCTCTCATCCTCATTTGGCCCATACACTATGACCAGGTTGACTATGGTTTCTCCTTCTTTTAGTTTTACAACCATAATGCGCTCCGAGACAAAGTTCCATCCCTTGATACTATCTTTTTGATTTTGGGCCACAATGCAACCCACGCCCCCTTTAGCTCTTTCAGATATGGGTACACCACTGTAGAGCAACGTGTTGCCATCGAGATCCATGACTCCTTGTCCTTTTTTCTTCGTTTCCGTTATAGCCAGGATTTCTAGTTTTGCTTTCCTCATCTCTTCCACCAGCTCCTCTTCCTTCCCATTTATACTTCTTGTGTTCCAAGTTCCATAAGTCGTAGTCCGTAGTCCGTTCCAGTTCGTCGCCTTTAGAATCAGTCCGGTTTTCTCTCTTGTAGTTCGCGTAATCATGATTTAAAGCAAACAGGTGATTGGCCTATTTACAGTACATAACATGGCCAAATAGTGCCGTTGTGAAATACAAAATACATGCGTGCTACCAATGCAAATAGTAAGATAGATATAAACTGTCTGCTAAGCCTCACGGTCTGACCACCACTTAGCATAATGGGTGATGAGGTAAGCTATAGTATAACATTCTCATTGAAATACTAACACACTCACAAAGCGAGAATAAAAATTACAGCAAATACAGCCGTCAACTTGGAAGAGCAAAATAGTTCTGCCCCAGAACAATTATATCAGGACTATGTTAATAATGCAACTAATCACAGTCTTGCCATTAGCTGAAAACATATGGTATCAAAACCAGCCTTCCAAAAAACGTCTCTTCAAGATGGCCACCAAGACTCTAGTTATTTCGTAGCCTCTTTTTGCTCCCAAAATTCAACCCCGTCATGTGAAATCACATGATGAGTTGTTTAAACCGTAACTCAGGCATATGGAGTTTTGTTCACGGCCCAGAAAAACACAGCTTGGCTTCCGACCAAGCATATGAGTCAAAACGGCAGTAAAAACAAGCCGTGACACTCGGTCGTTGGCCATCCTTTCATTCTTTGCATCTCGGCCTCCACAGTTCACCGCCAAGTTGCTTTTGGTTGGCCTCTCTTTTGCTTTCCTTCAGGAATCTTTATGTTTCAGTAAACGTGACATTTCATTGTTATATCAGCTTATAATTTTTTTATTTCTTTGTTTTAAACCAGGAAATGGAGATATCCCGATGCTGTACCATATTGATAAGACAGGGATGGAAGGACGTACTGTGCTTGTTCTGTGAAGGCTGTGCAATCAGGAACTGTTATGTTCACGATGCAGGCATCCTTCAAACAGGAGGAAGCAATCAGCACAGTGCACCAGTTGCCAATGCCAAAGGTGCATACACTTTGTTGTGTCTTCATCTCCATTTCCATCATAATTATCGTAATTTTCCTTTATGTTCCTCATGGAATATGAAGCCACCACCACAACTGGTCCCCTTGCAGAAAACTTGCACCAAACATTCACATGTTCTTGCAGCGGTGGTTTCTGTGGTAATTTGTTTGACATGATGACATTTCCAACCACATACACAACCTTATAGTAGTAGCCTTGTACAACATGATGACATTTCCAACCCCATACACAACCTTATAGTAGTAGCCTTGTACGACATGATGACATTTCCAACCCCATACACAACCTTATAGTAGTAGCCTTGTACAACATGATGACATTTCCAACCCCATACACAACCTTATAGTAGTAGCCTTGTATGACATGATGACATTTCCAACCCCATACACAACCTTATAGTAGTAGCCTTGTATGACATGATGACATTTCCAACCCCATGTACAACCCTATAGTAGTAGCCTTGTACAACATGATGACATTTCCAACCCCATACACAACCGTATAGTAGTAGCCTTGTATGACATGATGACATTTCCAACCCCATGTACAACCTTATAGTAGTAGCCTTGTACGACATGATGACATTTCCAACCCCATGTACAACCTTATAGTAGTAGCCTTGTACAACATGATGACATTTCCAACCCCATACACAACCTTATAGTAGTAGCCTTGTATGATTTGATGACATTTCCATCTCCATGTACAACCTTATAGTAGTAGCCTTGTACGACATGATGACATTTCCAACCCCATACACAACCTTATAGTAGTAGCCTTGTATGACATGATGACATTTCCAACCCCATACACAACCTTATAGTAGTAGCCTTGTATGACATGATGACATTTCCAACCCCATACACAACCTTATAGTAGTAGCCTTGTACGACATGATGACATTTCAAACCCCATACACAACCTTATAGTAGTAGCCTTGTACGACATGATGACATTTCCAACCCCATACACAACCGTATAGTAGTAGCCTTGTACGAAATGATGACATTTCCAACCCCTTACACAACCTTATAGTAGTAGCCTTGTACGACATGATGACATTTCCAACCCCATACACAACCTTATAGTAGTAGCCTGAGGGTGTAGCAGTCCTATTCTTTCTTTGTCTCCTTAGAGACCCCCCCTGGGAACTGCAAGGGGCGTCTCCATCGGCAACTGGTCTTTTTTTATTTAGGCTGAATAAAAGAAAGAAGTATTACTCTTAAAATCACCACAATATCTCTATAGTGTACCCCCATTTTTAAACTTATATCCATGTACGTTAAATCATTGATTCTTTCTTTTACCCTGC
This sequence comes from Oreohelix idahoensis, assembly GCA_024509875.1. Classification (NCBI taxonomy): domain Eukaryota; kingdom Metazoa; phylum Mollusca; class Gastropoda; order Stylommatophora; family Oreohelicidae; genus Oreohelix; species Oreohelix idahoensis. The sequence goes on along the minus strand of JAMPIV010004858.1, from coordinate 236,552 downwards.
CTCACCCCAAAGAGAAAAGGCCTTCAACAAATTTATGCAAAGTCCTCCTTTCCTGTGCCATCTGCTCAAGGTTCATCCTTGTCTTCTTTCATTTCTATCTCCAGTTCTCTTATCTAATGTGTTTGGTAGGGGCACAATGGTTAGAGCACTTGCCGCTAGAGGCAAAGTTCTTCTTCTTGGATTCTTATCCCCTGACTGACAAAGCAGTCAGTGGCCATCACGCTTAGTGGCGTCTTCTAGGGCAGCAACAAACTGTCCCTATTTTGCTTGGTCGTTGGCCATCCTTCGTGCCGTACCCCAACTCTGTTTTATGCTTTGCATCTCAGCCTCCAGTGTTCTCCGCCAGGTTGTCTTTGGTCTGCCTCTGTTTTGCTGTCCTTCTGAGGTCCATAGCATAGCAGTTCTCGTGATGGTGTCAAGGTCCTTTCGGAGGACATGGCCAACCCAGTTCTAGGATCTTCCCGCAATGATGGTATGCATGCATATTTGACTGCACCATGTAAGCAGTTAGCGGTAAAGTTACCAGGTTTAAAAACCTGGTAGTGTCACGCTCCAGTCATCCCAGCAGTAAATGGGTACATGACTCTGCTCTTGAGTTTGTTTATATAAATATAACCGGGGGGGGGGGGGGGGGTTTGATTTTGACCCCTTTGGAGACCCCTGCTATATGCAGTAGTGAACTTATTGTATTTGGCACCCATGGCGGCTTCTTTCTTTTTTTCGCATACACATTCACACTCACCCACCAAATAAGTAAATATACAGAAAAATATATTATTATTATGCTTGCAAGTAAATTTTAAAACTGCCAAACTAATGTCTGATGGCACCTCTCCCTCCTGGCTGGCACCCCCTTTGTGGTTTCCCCCCCCCAGTATGCCAATGGCTGTATTTTGTTGTTGTATCCATCGTGCTACTTTGTACTTTTGTCTTTTTCATGTGTCCATCTTGAAATTCTTTCCTGAAGTTGATTTCTCTTTTTTTTTCCTGCTTTTAGCTATTATCTCTCAAAATCTGTTGTTGTCTGTCATCTACCACTTTTTTGCAGCTGTCTGTTATTTACTTCTTGGTAATGGTTACCTATGTTTTTTTTCTTTGAAAAAAAAAATGTTTATGTTATTTCTGTGTGCATATTTCAGGTACCGTTTCCTGATGAACTAGAATCTGTGACAGAAACCCTGTTGAGATTTCTAAAGTGAGTATCAGATGATTTATTCTGAGTAAAGGTAGTGCCATAGGGGAGTGAAGTGTTAGAGATGTCACCGTACTAGGTTCAGCTTTTTTTTTCATGAGGTAAGGTAGCTAGTTCCCTTCCTCTCTGCCTTTGCCTTCCATAACCCAAGAGGGTAAATGAGGTACAGTTTTTTTATTCATTACCTTCCGCTGCGTAGGCCTTCAACAAATTCATGCCTATACTTTCTGTCCTGTGTCATCCATTTGAGATCTCTAATGAAGTACCTTCTGCCATCTTAGATGGCTGAGTTAAATTACTGGGATTGCTAGCTTGGATATCTTGGTAGTGTTGTTGAATGAAGCAGCTGATAGACTGACAAAGAAGGGAACAAACATGCCACAAATTGACCAACCATTGAATATGTTAACAATAAAACAACAAAATCAAAAACAACTGTAAAGAAGATTGGCTAATCACTGTGGCCACAGGCTAAAACATGAAGATTGACTCTTCATACACCTAACAGCCCCAAATAAGGAAAATGCTTTCAACCATATTGAATGAAGATATCAAACCAAAATTTTCAGATTCAGAACAGGTCACTCTACACTAAATGGCCACAGAAACAGAATGTGTTCACAAAATGTAGACACTGCCCAAACCCGTTTGAGACAGTAGAACACCATCTACTACAGTGCCCTGCACTTGAGAGAATGAAACAGCTCCTACTACACAACCCATCCATAGACAATACACTTTATAGCAGCCTAGATTAGCTTATACGAACTGCGCAGTACCACATAATGGCATCAAGGTCACCAAGAGCTGACCCTCTATGACAGTAGATCAAAGTCAAGTCAAGTCAACAGTTGTTGATTTTTTTTTTTTTTTTTACTTTAAATTTCTTACTGTACGGCTGTAGCTGGCTCCATGCCCAACCTTCCTTTGTTACTTTCTGTGACATGCTTGGTAGGGTATGGTGTACCTGTTCTTTACTTCCAATATCACTTAAGTCATCATCATCATTATTAACTGCCATCTCCACAATGAAGGTAGGCTGCAGTAGATCTCCAACATTTTCTGTCTCTTGTCTTGATGGTGCACTCTGATAGACTCTCTCCTCTCTTAATGTTATCTTCTGTTTTATAGCATTGTCTTCCTCTTGCATGTCTGCCTTCAACTCTACTTTCCATTATGGTCTTCAGCAAGGTGTTTTGTCTTATATGACCAAAATATTTTAGCTATCTAATTTTAATCTCCTTCATTATCTCTCTTCATTCCTAGATTTTCTAGGATCTCTTTATTTGTTTTCTTCTCTTTCCATGAGATGTGCCCCGTCCTTCCTGTATAACCAAATCTCAAGAGCCATAATTCTTTCTTCCAACTGTTTGTTCATTGTCCATTTTTCCACACCATACAGTAATGAAGAATATATACAACTTAATTAGCTTATAGTTATTCATAAATTTGTATTTATTTCTTGGTTTCTCTCTTCATGTTCTATCTTCTACTCAGAGTGATTTCATTGTATACATCAACAGACACGGGGATCTGTCAGAGACAAACCATCTGTTTGGAAAGGAATGGTATGATAGTTTTCCTGCCACAGTAAAACTGATAGAACCAGAGCAGCTTCTCCTCCAGAAGACATATTATCCAAAAAGGCACCTGTGGGTAAAGGCCAAAGGTCATTTTGGTAAGTGTTGTTACTCCTGTCATAAACTGCTTTCCTGATACCCATAATTCCGTGCTGCCTGAACTTGCCAGTGATTGACAGCACTGGAGACTGTGATGCTATGAATCGATATTACGGATAGTCTTGTAACTGCTAATGGTTTGTACCATTTTATACTATTGTTGCCACTAATGACCTTGTCCTACCATATTAATCTTTTTCGCCTTTTCGCTACCTGCCTTCTTCTTCTTCTTTGGTCCTTGGTTGATGACTGACAAAGCGATCAGTGGCCATCACGTCTAGTGGCGTCTTGTTGGTCAGCAACAAACTGTCTACACTTTTCTCGGTCGACAGCTATCCTTCGTGTGATGCCCCAGCTCTGGATCATAGTTAGTATCTCCGCCTCCACTGTTCTCCGCCAGATGGCTTTTTGGCCGTCCTTGCTCTCGCTTTCCTTCTGGAGCCTATAGCATGTCAGTTCTGGTGATGGCGTCAGGGTCTCTTCTGAGGATGTGGCCAACACAATTCCAGCATCTACCTGCTATGATGGTGCACATGTCCTCTTGGTGGCTCAAAGTTATTCACTACTTGCTATGATGGTGCACATGTCCTCTTGGTGGCTCAAAGTTATTCACTACCTGCTATGATGGTGCACATGTCCTCTTGGTGGCTCAAAGTTATTCACTACCTGCTATGATGGTGCACATGTCCTCTTGGTGGCTCCAAGTTATTCACTACCTGCTATGATGGTGCACATGTCCTCTTGGTGGCTCCAAGTTATTCACTACCTGCTATGATGGTGCACATGTCCTCTTGGTGGCTCCAAGTTATTCACTACCTGCTATGATGGTGCACATGTCCTCTTGGTGGCTCCAAGTTAATCACTACCCGCTATGATGGTGCGCATTAGAGATGGTCAAATCGACACACTCCGCTGTTTCGAGACATTCGGCACAGTGATTTAAACTGTATCAACACACAGTTTTGACACAACGGCACTTTTGCCCGTGTCGGGACAAGTCTCTAGCAATAGACAGTATACATGAAATCTATGGCATTTCGTGTGACCACAATTCAATATTTTTACACAAGTCTTCATTATGGTGAAATAAAATGGAGATATGATGATAGCTGCAGTATATGTGAAAATAATAAAAAACAACAATAATAATAACAGTAATTTTTTTTTTTTTTTTTTTTCCCGTACGCCCGCTAATACTCGAGGCGAAATCTCAGGTTATTATTAATGTCTAACCTGACATTGATTTTACGTGAGTATCCCTTTTCTTGTACAGAGACAGGTGTCCCTCGCCATTCAGGCAGATACTCGCCGATTTCGAAGGTACCCATTAGAGCTGGGTCGGCTCAGGAGCCGCCAATCCCTGGTCGACGACACTGCTTCAAATGTCCTCGCCAGGTCTCGAGTTAATCCAGTCCAATTCCCGGTCGACGAAAAATCCTCAAATGCCGTCGCCCGGGTTTGATCCTGAATCACCCGGTCGCCAGAGCGGTGTTGTAACCACTACGCTAGCGCGGCTATAATAACAGTAATAATAACACATGATATCAAACTAGAGTAAGCTAGTTTTGGTAGACAATGATTCAAATCCACACCAAGTACACAGATATCAGCAGAGCTAATAAAGTGTCCATTATAAAAAAAAAACAATTATGACTTGTTTGATTTTCCATACTATCTATGAACGACTAATGTCCCGGACGCTTGACTCAAATTTTACAAAAGGCCCACGGAAGGTGAGACAGTGTGCCTCTTTGCAAAACAGCGAGGCAGACAGGAACTGAAACTGTTTCGAAACAAGAAGCAGGCTGTGTTTCGGATCTTTCGGACTCAGCGCTGTTTTGAAGCATTGTTTCGACACACACACACAGTAGCCATCTCTAGTGCGCATGTCCTCTTGGTGGCTCCAAGTTATTCACTACCCGTGGAGCTACTTATTTTACTTCTGTCTTTGTTCCACTTTTGCTGAAAAGTTTCATGGTTTTCATTCTTGAGCCAAGTTTGCCTCACTGGCTTGTGTTTGCCTGTGTTGTAGAATTTCTTTAGCATTATTTATACATTTGTCAGTGGAGTAGGAGATGAGAAGAAGATGATAGAGTTGGATAGGACACACCTGGTGAAAACTTGTTGATATCATCACCAGACAGTTCTTGTTCTGGAATCCCCATGGTAAGAGAAGCTGAGGGGGACAGACAAACACAAGAAACAAATGAAAATGATGGTGTTTGGTTTGGTTTTAAGGATTATCTTCATTGCACATGGACAACTCCTTCAGTGCTCCAATCTCCTCCTATAGATCACACAAGTAGGATCTCAGCACAGTGCATGAACTCTGTAGCACCAGTGAGAATCCCAGTGTGTGTGTTTATAGGAATCACACATTCTATAAATATTCTATAAAAAGGATGAGAAAGACATGGAAACATTTTGAGAGGATGGCACCAGACAGGAAGAATTGGCATGTGTGTGTTGAATGTCTGTGGTTCTTAGGGAGCTGAAGTGTAAGGAATGAATGAATCTGCCTCTTTGTCTCCCTTAAGCTCTAAAACCAGGTCTTCTACTGTTGTAGGCATGTAGTGGTGATTGATCAGGCTCCATTCTCATAGGACGGCCAAACCACTTAATTTCTGTCTCTCCTTAAAACTTGCTGCAGGGTGTAGCTTGGACTACTTTTTTCTGATGTCGTAATTTCTCGTTCTGTCTCTTCTGATAACATCAATGGTTCTTCTTTAAGCTTTTCATATTGCACAATGTGAATTTTCTCTCCTATGCTCTGGTTTGATGCTGATAACAAGAAGTTGGTTACTAATAGTATACTATTTATTAATTGAAGCATATGTCCATTGTGCAGCATAGGTCTTTAATAAGCTCAGGCTCTTACATCATCTGTTCAAGTTTCTTTCCATGTCTTCTTTGTGCCTCTTACCTTCTTCTTGGATCCTTAGCTCCTGACTCCTTTGTACCTTTTATGGCTGTTCCCAAATCATTCTCTCCTTGTGATTTTTTTTGGTCTCCGTGTGAATGTCTGTTTAGTTTATGGAAGTCTGTTTTGTGGATGTATGTTTAGTTTATGGAAAGTATGTTTAGTGAATAATGTCTGTTTAGTTATGGAAGTTTGTTTAGTCATAATTTTTATCCTTCTTTTCTGCGTAAGCACCCATATATGTAAGTCTCTAACTTATTAGTTGTCACTTGTGTTGATTTCCATGTGTTAGAGCCATATAACAGGACTGTACTTGATGTGCAACACATAATCCCATTAGTGTATAAAATTGTTTATATGTATTCTTCCTAAGGTGAAGACCTGCATCAGAATACACACAATTGCTGCTTGGCTTTCTTGTGTGACTCATTTATACTACAAACAGCACTGATGCGTCTAGCCCCAATGCAGAACAGATCCTCTGTCTTCCTCACATCGCTGGATCACTGCATGTGGTTCCATGCTCAGTGCCGAGCTGACCAGTGGCTCCTGTATCAGATTGAGACAGAGCATATAGGTAAAGCATAGTGTAGATACGGGCAGGTGTTTCAGTAAAAAAAAAAAGGCAGTGTTGTCCAGCCTAGGTTAAGTGGAATCCTAGGTTTTCTGCCTGGTTCTATCAAGGGTATCATGAGATGGTGTCTTCTTAGTGATCAGCTCAGTAATGGGCTTTGCTCCACTCATTAAGGAACAAATTGCTCTGATTCTGTAAAGCAGTGATTCTTAACTGGTGGTGCATGCACCCCACTAGGGGTATCGAGACGTCAGATATTTTAGAAGATAAGTCATCATAAACACAGTATAATACATAAAAGTAAATGTAAAGGATCCTGTTACACGCCCATTGAGGCATATTGGGAATATGGTGTTAGGCTTATATTTTCTTGACCATCGGCACACTAGGGGTGATGTGGTCAGCATCATGCTGGCCACCTTAACCTTCCCAGAATTGCTCTGGTACCCAATTCATGAGGCTGGGTCGACCCCGGAGCCGTTTGCGTTCTAAAAAGTCCCACCTCAACTGGGGATCGAACCATGGACCACTGAGCTAGGAGGCCATTGCACTAACCACTGCACTACCGTGGCTTATAATACCTAAAAATCAAATGTACAAAATAGAACAGTGGAAACGCGGATTAAATACCGAACCTTAATCACATTTTGTAAATAACATTTCTCAAAACAGACTTTTATCTCTTTTTTTAACTTCTAGAAAGGTTAAGAAGTACTGCTGTAAAGGATTTATGGTAAATATTAAGAGAGTAAGTGAGAAGGTAAGATTTTATTTGTTTTTTTTTTAAACAAAAGTGTCCTGTTCAACCCTTGATGGGTTATAATTAGGATATATAGTGTAATACATTCAAGACAATAAAATCAGATTTCCGATATCCAAATATGGTATCTTCTGCCCTCCACTCAGTCCAAATATAGTAAATCAAAACCAAAATTGTGTGAGTGTATTTGTGTGTGACACCCCCTTTTCAAGAAACAAACAAACTAAAAATAAAAAAAAAACCAATACAAACAAGAAAAACAAAGTAAAGTCTCTTACAACTGCCCTGCTGTTAACAAGTTGGAAGGGGGTGAGAAAACCTGGAGGTGTCCGAGATCACATTAAATCCATCAACTATCTGCCGTCAAGGTAAGATCACTAAGTGGATGGGAAGTAGTTGTCTGAGTGCACGATCATGGCAAGAAACAGAAAATGTTGAACATTCATTAACGACAACTTTTGATGCAGAGACAGCACTTTATCTGACCTGACTCAGACACAGGTTAACTGTCAGATTTATAGTGATTATAATTTTTTTTTAATAAGCCAAATAATATTAACAAAATATGTCTCTCTGAGTGGAAAAATAAACAAGAATTCAGGAAAATGAGACAGCTAATAAAAATAGATCATGAAAGAGCAAACATTTAGCTAAAACAGCATATGGGGGAATTAACCTAAAAAAAAAAAAACGAGAGAGAGAAAGAAAAGAAAACAAGAAATTAGCCATTGAAGAAAAATACACACCACCACAGGAAGAAGATGCTGGAATTGGGTTGGCCATGCCCTCAGAAGAGATCTTGACACCATCACCAGAACTTCCATGCTGTGGGCCTCAGAAAGAAGATGAAAGAGAAGTGGACCAAAAACAACTTGGTGAAGAACTGTGGTGGCAGAGATGAAAAGCATGAACCAGAGATAGGGCATTGTATGATAGATGTCACAGACCAAGCTCCTTCTTCTTCATACACTCTCAGACGTCAACTTGAATAAGTTCAAAGGAAGCAGTGGTCAACTAGAGTCTATTTATATCTCCGTAGAGTTTTTCCAGGAATGGTAACAGTGATGTCCTTATGTGCTTTCTTTGTTGATCATAAGTTGGACGTCTTTGAAGCAGATGTTCAGCAGTCATTTTATCAGGGCCACAGTTACACCCATGAGTAGTTCCTATCTTTAACTTGTTGAACAGATGATATCGCAATATGTTGTGGCCCGTTTAGAGTCTGAAGATAATCACTTGTTCCCTTCTGCTAAGCTGGTAGTATGAATCATTTTGTGTGCTGGAAGCTCTGCAATCCCATTTGTTTCTGTATTGGTTCTGATGAAACTGTTTGCCTCTTTGAAAGATATACTTGTATCAGGTTGAGGTAGCTTTCCACCTTGCACAGACCTAGCGAAGTGGAGAGAATTGCTGCCCTACAAGACATCACCAGGCATGATGGTCGGTGATTCCTTTGTTAGTCAGCAGCTAAGAATCCAAGAAGAAGAAGACAAATAGATAGAAAAAAGTCCCAGACATACTGGACATATACAGCCTACAGCTTTAAAAGAGTTGAAAGGGAAGGTAAAGTCATCAAAGGTTCATGGGTCCCTTCAGGTTTTTGGACTTCGTCATACCCGTCAACCTTCTGAGGCAAAAACCTGTACACTGAACCAGTAAAAACCTTGCAAACACCCAAAAACCTTACACAAAAAATATATTAATAAATTACACGCAATACGGTTTTGAAACAGCAAATTGCATATATTAATTAATTAACATTTGAAATATTACGATATGAAATATACTAATAAAGTCACGTTGTTCTTTATGTGTATAGGAAATGCCGTGAGTAATAATCATTAAAAATATGTGTTATTTGCTTTAAATTATATATCACATCATTCATAACATGGTGGTGTTTGTGCTAATTTTGTAAAATGCACCAGAAAATCAATAACTTTATAACAAAAGTCAGATTATAACATAACTGTGATGATAAAATACATATATATAATAATGTAATAATAAAAAAATAATTCAGCTGAGATTCAAAGATGTGTGCAAGAGAGACATGAGGGCACTGGACATAAATCCAGCAACCTGGAGGATGAAGCTGTCGATCACATCAAGTGCCGATGCTATTACGGCGCCACCTCAGACTGGGTGAAAAGCAGCTCGCATAACAAGCAGATAAGAGGAGAAAACTTCAAAAGGAACAACAGGAAAATAAGCAGCTGAGGGCTGTCACCTCAGGGGCGCATTCCCATAGTCAGTTATGACTGAAGGGGCTATTATTATTATTATTAATAAAAGCGAAGACTAAAACACTGCCATGTTTAAAAGCAAGAATATGCTAGTAGTTGTAAATTGATGCGTTCTGAGAATGCACTACCCTACCATTATTCCACACAAAAAAACGATCATTATTATGCTAGTTTTAAATTAAAGAATTCATCCTTCGCATAAAATACTGCTACTACTACCATGATCTCTAACCCTATCTGCAGTTGTTAATTTCTTTGAATTAACTCAGCCATCATTTGATGGATATATTATTTCAAGTTATAATCTTGGAAGGGGAAAAAACCTAACACAAATTTACAAAATTATTATTAAAAAGTTGGTAGACCAGTGGTACACGTTTTATTGAAAAAATAAAGCAGCGAATCTCGATCGCTGGTGTAAAGTACTTCATGGATTTACTCTAGAAACAGAAAAGCTTATGCAACATATTCATTTATCGGAAATGTATAAAAGGGGAAAATATAATTGGAAAGATAAAGAGAATGATACAAAAATGCAACAAAGCAGAGCAAACAGCCAACAACAGCAAACAATATTTAACCAAATTTTTAGCACAATATCAAATAAATACTTAGCTAATTTAAAAATGGAGTCTAAGGGATAGTTGCGAGGGTGGTTAATGACAGATAGCTATACAAAATGTTTGTCTAGTTGAGCATCAAAACTGAATGAGATTTCAAAATTGCGACATGCTGGCAAAATTGTTGGGTATAACAGGATTTAATTGGTTGCTAGGAGAGATCTTGTTTTAAAAATAGATGCCAAGAAATCCCGTAATTTAAAAAAAAAATCACAGACCTTAAGAGTTAAGCAAATATGTTTAGTTGCTTTTTTTTTTTTTTCTCGTAAAGCGACCTGGAACACCCATACACGACTAAAAGTCAATTTCCCATACAGGTTCACAGGTATGGCTTAATAGCTGTTTATTGGTGAGTACTTGATATATCCTGATGGTTTTTATTAATAAGGAACTGTGTTATATTACAGGTGATGGCCGTGCCTTCTGCCGTGGTAGTATCTGGGACATGAATGGGACACTAGTAATAACTGTAGCCCAGGAGGGGGTGATGAGACACCAAGAAACACCATCAAAACTGTAACTAGACTTCTGGACTTCTGCTGTAAAATTTATCATGATGAGACATGCAGAAACAACGCCCAAACTAAACTGGGCTTTCATTGGTTAATGATAAGTCCAGCTACTAGAATATTCAGTGTAACATTTAGCTAGTTCAAACATACACAATAGGATTTCCTGTTCCCTTGAGGTTGTCACAAGATGTCACTTATATGTGGCTGGCAACCTCATCTTGTAAAACATATTGCTGTAGACCCCCACCCCCTACAAGAACATATGAATGCTTTAATAGGTTTACTGTGACGGGACCAGCTACAGTCAGGGCTCCGTGTGACATAAGAAATGAGTGAAACATACAGAAATGAAAGAAACGTACAGAAATGAATGAGACGTACAGAAATGAATGAAACGTACAGAAATGAATGAAATGGACAGAAATGAATGAAATGTACAGAAATGAATGAAACATACAGAAATGAATGAAACATACAGAAATGAATGAAACATACAGAAATGAATGGAACATACACAAATGAATGAAACATACAGAAATAATGAGACATACACAGATGAATGGGACATACACAAATGAATGGAACATACAGAAATGAATGAGACATACAGAAATGAATGAAACATACACAAATGAATGAAACATACACAAATGAATGAAACATACAGAAATGAATGAGACATACACAAATGAATGAGACATACACAAATGAATGGGACATACAGAAATGAATGAAACATACAGAAATGAATGAAACATACAGAAATGAATGGAACATACAGAAATGAATGGAACATACACAAATGAATGAGACATACACAAATGAATGAGACATACAGAAATGAATGGGACATACAGAAATGAATGAAACATACAGAAATGAATGAGACATACAGAAATGAATGAAACATACAGAAATGAATGAGACATACAGAAATGAATGAAACATACAGAAATGAATGAAACATACAGAAATGAATGAAACATACAGAAATGAATGAGACATACAGAAATGAATGAAACATACAGAAATGAATGAAACATACAGAAATGAATGAGACATACAGAAATGAATGAAACATACAGAAATGAATGAAACATACATAAATGAATGAGACATACAGAAATGAATGAGACATACAGAAATGAATGAAACATACAGAAATGAATGAAACATACAGAAATGAATGAAACATACAGAAATGAATGAGACATACAGAAATGAAAGAGACATAACAGAAATGAATGAAATGTACAGAATTATTGGTGTAAACTGTAGCAGTTCCAGGAACTCTATGGGGCACATAAGATATTGGCTTTCATAAATGTATGCTTGCATAGAAAAGAAGGATTGAAATGGTATAACAATGTGGAACTGATGGAAAGAACTGGACAAACACCAGTGCAACAGGAAGTGAGAAGATGTTTGCGTTTGAAAGGGCACACATTAAGACAACCAGTTGTTAACAATACAAGGCAGTCTGTATGTTTTAGAATTCCCAGGGGAAGAGACATGGGGATAAAAAAACATGCACTGAAAAGAACTGGAGACAGACATCAAAGGAATAAAGACAACATAGAAAGACCTTAAATGGAGGGCACAAGACAAAAAAGGGCATTGGCATGTTCTTGTGTTGAGGACGTGCTGGAGGGAAAAAAAAGAACATACACAGAGAAAAGAGCTGGAGACAGGCTTGTAAAGGTTAAACCTGAAAAGACTTGAGCAGATGTCACAGTATAGGATGGCTTACCATGTTTTTGTTGAAGACCTTTACTCCATATTAGCTGTAAGGTATTGTTGATGATGATGATGCCACATGGAGTGAATTAGGTGCTAGAAGAATTTTGTGGCTTGTATTTTGTGACTTATTGAGTAATCTCCAAAAGAACATTGCCATTCGTTTGGCACAGAATATTCACTTACTTACTTACTTAGTCGTTCCCCTTCTACCGTGAGGTGTAGAGGTTTGGAAGAGAGAGCACCAGACCATTCTATCAGCTGTCTTCTTCCTGGCCTGGTTCCATTCTAGTCCTCGGTCCTTCAAAGATTGTCTAATGTTGTCCTCCCAGCGGACTCTGGGTCGTCCTGGAGGTCTGGATCCCTGGCTGTTTGTTTCCCCATGCTTGTCGTGGTAGCCGATCTTCTCCCATTCTGCAGACATGGCCAAACCATCTTAGTTGGGACTGTTCTATTTGGGTCTGCAGCGGATTGGATTTTAGGCCTTGACGGATCGTCTGGTTGCGGACCATGTCTCTTCTTGTTACTTCAACCACTTTCCTCAGATACCTCATTTCTGAGGTTTGGATCTGGCTTTTGTGGGTTGTAGTCATTGCCCACGACTCGCATCCATATGTCAAGACTGGGACATAGGTGGAGCGGTATACAGCCATCTTCGTTTTCTTACCAACCTCTTTCTTGCTGAGGAATCCACGATTTATGGCCTGAAAAAGTCTCCCAGCCGCTGCTTTTCGAGTGGCCAACTCTTCTTTGATGCCTCCCTTTCGGTCTATAATAGCTCCGAGATATTTAAAGTGGTCGACCTGCTCCAGGACCTGTTCTCCCAACTTAATCTGATGTTTTCTTTCTTCTCGTGATATCACCATGGATTTTGTTTTAGAGCTGCTTATGACCATCCCACTCTTCTCCAGCTCTTCCTTCCAGACTTGCAGGATGGATTGGAGATGGGCCTCTGATTTAGCAATCAGGGCAACATCATCAGCAAATGCCAGCTCCGAAATATAGACCTGTCTCATCTTCCAGTACCCCACTGAATACTTTCTTGTTCTCTCCTTACATGCCTTGATGACATCGTCCATAAGGAGTATGAAGAGGTAAGGTGATAGGATATCACCTTGTCTTACACCAGTGGTGGTCCTGAACTCTTCTGACTTATGGTTTGCTGTCCTCACATAATTTCTGCAAGACTTGTAGAAGCTCTGTATAGCATGAATCAGAGGTGCTGGAATATTCTTCCTTGCCAAACAGTCCCAAAGTTTGCTCCAGGGGACCCTGTCAAACGCCTTTTCCAGATCTATGAAACAAAGATGGATCTCACTCTTATACTCAAGGGCCTTGTCACTCAGCTGTCTGAGTGTGAAGATTAGGTCTTGAGTACTTCGGTTTGCTCGGAATCCGCACTGGACCTCATCCAATTGTGGCTCAGCTAGGCATCGGAGTCTCTGCTCTAGGATTCTAGAGTAGATTTTACCAGGGACACTGAGAAGGGATATGCCTCTATGGTTTCCACATTGTCGATTGTCACCCTTTTTGAAAATTGGTGTTATGATGGCAATCTCCCAGTCCTTTGGTATGGTCTTGTTGCACCATGCTGCCTGTAGGACCTTTAAGAGTAATAGGTCGCCTGATGCTCCCATGTACTTAACCATTTCTGGTGTTATACCATCATGCCCTGCTGCTTTGCCCATCTTGATTTTCTCTAGTGCTGCCCTCAGTTCTTCCATCTTTATGTCATCTTCACCATCATTGGTTTTCTCTTCTGTGCTAGTGGTTATCATTTCTGATGCTTCACCATGCTCACCATCCAGGAGTTCTGAGAAATATTCTTTCCATCTTTCCATTACTTCCTTCGGGGCAGTAAGCAATTTGCCTTGCTTGTCCTTTATAAATTTGAGAGGGCATTGTTTTTCCTTCCTCATGTTCTTTAGGGTCTTATAGAACAATTTCTGGTTTTCTTGTGCATCTTTTTCTAGCTTTTCTCCAAATTCTTCCCAGGACTTCTGTTTTGCTGCTAGCACTTTGTTCTTTGCTTCTGTTCTGAGTGTCACATATTCTCTATATTTTTCCATTTGTCCTGTTGTGTTTTTAGCTCCTAAGTATTGTTTCCATGCCATTTTCTTCTCTCTTATTTTCTCTTTGACTTCCTCTGTCCACCAAGGTGTCCTCTTTCTCTGGTTCCCAAGTCGGACTTCACCGCATGCTTCTGCAGCAGCTGTCTTTATGATATCCTTGAATTTATTCCAGAGGGTTTCCAAGTCATCATCTCGTTCTTCTGTGGGACCCCAAGATGCAGCAATAGTGAATGCAGTCAGCGACTCATAGCTTGACTGCCTGCGTCAGGACCAGCGAACCAGAGCTGGTCAAGACCGTGCTCCACCTCCACGTGGTGGTCCTGGAAACAGTCTGCAGCAGTGCAGGCTGGCTGAGCGAGCATGGATCGAAATGGGATGGCAACACCGGTCCTTAAAAAATGCCGTGCAGAAGTCGGATGTGTCGACCGAAAGGTGCAGATATCACAGCTTAGGCGCAAACAGACACAACGCAACCACCGTCCTTTTCAGGACGAACGAAGAAGAAGAAGAAGAAGAAGTTCTTCTGTGTTGCTCACTGCTGTAGCAATAAGCCCCTGATATCTGGTCTTAATTTCTGGCTCTCTCAGCTTGTAGGTCCTAATGCTCATTTCTCCTGCTCGTTTACTTGGTTTCTTGCGTGATGTTGGGCAGTTCCTAGGCTGAGCAACTCTTTCAGTTGTTCGTTTGATTGTTAGAGGTAGTGATCACTTCCAATCTCTGGCCCCCTCCAGACTCTTGCATCTCGGACATATCTGAATGAGCTTCTCCGAACAATGGCATAGTCGATCACTGACTTCTCATTCTTGGTTGGTTCACATCTAGTGTATGCATGTATGCGCTTATGGGGGAACTTTGTGTTTGTAATGATCAGATTCTGCTCACTGCAGAATCTAAGGAGTCGCTTTCCATTGTCATTGAGAGTATCTTCTCCATATCTTCCGATAACTCCACCCCATCTAGCATGGTCATTTCCAACTCTGGCATTAAAATCTCCGAGCATGATAACTTCATCTAGGCAGTCATCCACTGTCCTTTGAAGCAGCTCGAAGAATTCCTCCTTGACCTCTGCTCTCTCATCCTCATTTGGCCCATACACTATGACCAGGTTGACTATGGTTTCTCCTTCTTTTAGTTTTACAACCATAATGCGCTCCGAGACAAAGTTCCATCCCTTGATACTATCTTTTTGATTTTGGGCCACAATGCAACCCACGCCCCCTTTAGCTCTTTCAGATATGGGTACACCACTGTAGAGCAACGTGTTGCCATCGAGATCCATGACTCCTTGTCCTTTTTTCTTCGTTTCCGTTATAGCCAGGATTTCTAGTTTTGCTTTCCTCATCTCTTCCACCAGCTCCTCTTCCTTCCCATTTATACTTCTTGTGTTCCAAGTTCCATAAGTCGTAGTCCGTACCAGTTCGTCGCCTTTAGAATCAGTCCAGTTTTCTCTCTTGTATTGCTCGTAATCATAGTTTAAGACAAACAGGTGATTGGCCTGTTGTGCCTTTGCATGGTGGAGGGGCTGCCTCCTTACGGCCTCCATGCAGGCCGCCCTCCTCCTTTTTCATCCGGGCTTGGGACCGGCATAGGCCGAGTTACAGAATATTCACTTGGAGTTATTTCCCTTTAACACGTGTTTCGTGGTTTAGCAGTGTTTCATGGACAGGTAATGTAGTGTGCAAGTATCGATTGTAATAGGAATTGTCACACTATTTGTGGTGCAAAACAAGTGCCAGTTATAAAGGAAATACATTTTTTAATGGGGGTGGCAGGCTTGTGAGGTGTTAAAGCTTGAGGCTTTAGGTTTATTGTTTAACTGACTTTTATTTGTCATAATTAATTTTTTATAAGCCCCTCCCCCCAACTGACTGACAAACTGACAAAATTTTAAGTGTGTAACTTATTAACGGACTGATTCATGTATTGACATATGGACTGAGTAACTGCCTGATGTACTCCATAAGATTGGCTGATTTGACAGACTGACTTTTGTACATCAGTTTGTAAGTCGGTCTGTCAAATTAGCAGTCTATCCCAATAAAACAGAATGTTTTGTTTATAATTGTCCCTGCGTTTTGCACCTCAAATAGTGTGACAGTTCATAATTACAGTCGATATTTGGACGCTACGATACATGTTCATGAAACACTGCTAAAGCATGAAACACTGCAAAAGGGAAATAACCAAGTGAATATTCTGTGCGGACAGAATGCAACGTTCTTTTGGAGATTACCACTAATTGTATGGTACATTAGGTGAATGAGCATTGCTTATGTATTTAGTGTTTTCCTGTGTGGGGTGAATTTTGATACTAGATGAATGTGAATAGAAAAACAACAGCCAATACAGACATTTATAAATGAATGCTTGCGTAGAATAGAAGAATTGAAATGGTATGACAGGATCACCCATGTGGAACTGATGACAAGAACTAGACAAGTACCAGTGGAACAAGAGCTGAGAAGAAGACATGGGAGATGAATAGTACAAACATTGAGGAAACCTGTTGATAGAATCCCCAGGGTAAGAGAGGTAGAGGGAAACAAAAGAACACATGGAGAAGAGAACTGGAGACTGACATACAGGGGATGAAGAACACATAGAAAGACCTTGAGCAGACGGCACGGGACAGGAAGACTTGGTCTAAGTTTGTTAAAGGCCTATGCTGCTTGGGAAACTGAAAGGTGATATTAATTTTGAATGTGAACAGCTTTTGTATTTTGAATTTTATTATGTGCTGGGCGAGTGTGGAATTTATGAAAGCATTTAAAAAAAATTTTTGATGTCCTTTTAAATATTTTTTTGATATGTCGTAATCAAGAATTTACTCTGAAAAGATTTTTCTTTTCTTTTTTTTTTTTTTCATATTAACCGTAAGTGATGATAAGTTTGACTATAAAGATCCAAAAAAGCTGAATGGAAATGGCAAGGAATTATATGAACACAGGAGAATTAGCACGATCATCAGGGCATGCAACAGGAAGAGCACAACATTATTTGACGTCATGTTTTGGCAGACTACTTGCTCATGTTATAACAGCAAGCAACAATTTGCCAGCAGAAAAATTGATAAGACGCCTACGAACATCGATTAAGAAAACAAAACCAAAAAAAACAAAACTTTTGGGGTTATACAATAATATAAAACAGAAACTCATTGGACAAAAGAGGAAACAGAAGATATTAATATGTTCTGGTTAAACGAGAACAGACATATAAAAGAAACAAAAACAGTATCGGTAAAGGTAGTCCCGTATTAGAAGGGCGGTTATTGTATCAGATTCACAATCCGTGCTTCGGAAGGTCCAACGTGAGGGGCTCCGGCATGACTGGAAAACCTCCATAGAATCCTCAAATCTTCAAGAACTGGTGTGGATCTACTGTTCTGGTCATGCAGGGGCACGTGACAATGAAAGAGCTGACAGACTAGCTTCAAGAGCCACCATAGAAGGTGTATTGGATATGGATAAGGGAGAGACTGAGGGCAATTAATGATTGCGTTTTAGAGAATGACACTGCAACCGATGAATCAACAAGGCTAAGATTGATGGAATTAGGCATTAATTGTAAGACCTGCAGAGATGGACGTATGAGAGGGTGCATCCGGCGTGCATACAACCAACGCGCAACAGGAACAATTAGCATTCATACCCTTCGACATTTGCTGAGGGAGACTGAGCACCTATGGGTTTGCCCCTAGTGCAATGACGTCGATTCTGATCATCAATAACTCCACTAAACTATGTTTCAGCTTTATGAGATAGGTTGACAGGCTCCATTCCTTACTGCCTTTTCCCCTCCCAAACTCAAGACCAGAGTTATGTATACGGTATATTAACAGCTGGGTTGGCTGGAGCGTGGAATGACCTGTTTCAGTAGTTATTTAAAAAAAAAAAAACACAAACCAGATGTCCAACAACAAACGGGATCACAGCACCCAATGTGACACATTTGGCCCAAAAACGAACACTTCACCTTCCCACAATGCTTCAAGACAAAGGTAGACCAAAAACGTAATCTATATAAATAAAAGGCAATGTATGTACGAGGGAGAGTAAAAAAATAACCTTAATATGGCAATAAAAAGTCAAAATCACGTAGTAGACGGTTGTACTACAGATATGTTATGCCCTCCCACTTGAGGTACCAGTGAGCGCAGGCCCATCTTTCTGATGGGAAGTATGACGTCAGCAAACCATAGCCAAGATGGCCACCCCCTTGGAAGAATGCACGAGAGAAGAGCAGCGTGCAGTTATCTGTTTTTTGGGTAGTGAGGGTGAGAAACCAGCAGAACATTCATCGGAGGATGAAGAGTCAGTATGGGGACGCTTGTGTGTCGCTTCAACAGGTTTATGAGTGGCACAAGAAGTTTAAAAGTGGGGTGTCAATTGTGACTGATGCAGCTCGCTCCAGCCGGCCTCACACTGCGACTATGCCTGACGCTATCGCTGTAGTGGAATGAGTGATACTGTGATAGGGTGGGCGAGATGATGATGATGATGCTGTTGTGATATGTGATCACTTTCTTGCACACTCGCAACCGACCCGAACAACAATAAAACTCTTGATTCTAAGGCAGGGGTTATATTTATTGATACAACCCATTCAGTGATAAAGAGCGCATGAAGCAAACATTAAACAAATAAAACAAAGCAAACAAAACACCCAGCCAGTGCTCTTGCTAATCCTGAAATGCAAACAAAGCACCGACTAGTTAAAATCATAATAGTTAAAAATGAGAAACAATACTCTCACCTGCCAAACAGTCCTGATACACTCAACTATCAAACACACACACACTCATGCATGTCGTCCAGTGAGACTAGTATGGTGTTAACCTAAATTAACTCACGTGTTCAAGGCATCTACAGATCGACTCTGGTTTCTTTGGGGCGACTGGCGAAGAGAGAGGGCTCTGCTGGCCTGGCACTTCTTTATATAAGCCGCTAGGGCTAATTGCTCAACTTAGTGCGCGCAGCGTAGTAATTGGGCCACGCAAATAACACACGTGATGGAATGCTCTAGAAGGAGCGAAAACACAAATATAACCCACAACTATTTCTAGGCTTTATTGTGGCCTAGTAATATATCTTCTTCTTGAAGATGTTTTTGTAAAAAGGCAGTGAACCACGGAGACAATGGCGATGACAAGATGGCGTGGTTACAATACGAAAACACCGGCGGGTAACAATCGACGAGGTGGCTGGAGAATTGAAGATCAATCATGGTTCGGCGCACCACATCATTCACAATGTGCTGCAGTACCACAAAGTCTCCGTTAGGTGGGTACCAAAACAACTCGCCCCCGAACTGAAAGAACGTCGTGTGGATGTTAGTGAAACACTGTTACGACGTTATGAAGCTGAAGGAGATGGCTTTTTACACCTTATAGTCACTGGTGAAGAATACTGGGTCCACTACTTCCAGCCAGAGACTAAGCGAGCCAGCATGGAGTGGCGACATTCATCATCGCCGAAAGCAAAAATGTTCCGTACAACGTGGTCGGCCGGCAAATTGATGCTCACGCTCTTCTGGGATTGTAAAGGCCCAATCCTGGAACATTACATGCCCACGGGACTCACTATCAACAGCAAATCATACTGTGATCTACTTCAGAACCACTTAAAACCTACAATCAGGTCAAAACGTCACAGCTTGCTCAGTTCTGGTGTGTTGTTACAGTAAGAAAATGCTGGCCGCACACAGCTCGTGCGACAATAACGAAAATCACGAATCTGCGTTTGGAGTGTCTTCCACATCCTGCATATTCACCGGACCTCGCATAGAGTGATTATCATGTGTTTTGACCCCTCAAGGAGGCACCCAGTGGCAAGAAGTTCAGTATGGACGACGAGGTGAAAGAGGCGGTGCATACGTGGCTACGCAGTCAGTCAGAAGAGATTTGTTCTCGCAGAATACAGGCATTAGTGAAGTGCTGGCACACCTGCACTGAACATGGTGGGGACTATGTTGAAAAGTGATTAAGTGGTTTCATTCCTATTTGTGCATATTCTGTTAATGAAAAAAATATTAAGGTTACTTTTTGACTCCTCCTCATATCTGTTCTTAATACAAATCCGCATGCCTCATTATCTATATAAATAAAAGGCAATGTATTTACCTATGTTCTTAATACAAATCCGCATGCCTCATTATTTCTTAATGAATTTTGGCAGAGTCTCTTTAATTACTGCCGGGTAACGCCATATAGTTATTTCATAATTTAATATTGTAATTATGACATTATGAGTAATTAAAGTTTTCCGTAACAAAATGTAAAAAAGCCAGTTAATTCTCAAGGGCTGTAATCAAATAAATAGATATCCAAAAAATATCAAGTGATGTAACACAAGTGTTAAAACTATTATTTTATGTTTGTTATTAATACCCATACATTTGCCTATTTTATAAGATAATTTAAAATGTTTAACTACACACTTTTACTTTAACAGGAAATAGGAAAAAAAAAAACCCAGTTTTATGTAGCACTTCCTTTTTTTTAACTATGTAATTTTAATGGCAATCATTTTGCCAGGCGGGTTCAAATTGGATCAGAGCTGTATGTATTGATACATATATTAAATCCAATGAATGTTTTGTGAGGATAATAACCACTACCCTCGGACCTAAAGGTCTTTTATATTTGGACATGCACCCTAATATAACCGACTAGGTTGAACAGGATGAGCCTCGCCAAAACGAGGCAAAAGTTTTACACAAAAAAAAAAAAAGTTTTGCGAGGATGAACATTCACAGTGCGTGTTTAATCTGAATGAAAATCGAACATTGTTTAAAGTTTTACTTTTTTTACAGCACTTTTAATGTGCGTGGTCAAAAGAATTTAAATTGTAAAACAACTGTATCGACATATGTAAAAACCAAACTCACCCGTTAGTTGCTTTTTTCCGTTGCAATTATTTTTAAGTTATTTTATAGTAAAACGTTAGTTGTTGCAGGAAACAAATTATTTGATAGTTATGATTGTTGAAGTAATTTTGTCACATGTTGCCAGGTAAGATAATTTGGTTTCTACCGCTTTGGTTAAAAAAATGTCAAATATGTATTCAGTTCATGTGAATGTATGTTTATTTTGATTGAAAAAGCAGATTTATGCATTCATTCGCTTTCACTTATGGTATTTTGGTGCATCAGAATTTTTTTTTATAAATCTTTGTCCCCGCTTAGTATTAAAATTTAGAAAATGCCTGGCTTTAGTCTGGTTGTTTAAATAATTTCTGGCTATCCACGCCCTGATGTTGCAGCTGCATCAAGTTTGATTCATGTTGATTTGTTTGAGATTTTCTATTTCCATTGTTAAACATGAGTACCCATCTACTTAGCCTGTCACAGTGTGATTTTAAAAAAAATAGCTCTAACAAGCCACCGAAGAAAAGAAAATCTGTTGGAAAAATCAATCCTAAGACTAAGAAAGTTAAATTAATAAGAGAGACTTTTCAAGAGCATGAAACTCGGCTTAATAAAAACCGAATTAGAGAGGCTGAATCCAGGGCTATGGAGAGCCCTCAACAGCATGAAGCGCGACTTACTAAACTATGAATTAGAAATGCCGAATCCAGGGCTAAGAAAAGCCCTCAACAACATGAAGCGTGACTTGAACATAATAGAACAAGATGTGTCAAATTAAGGGAAGTGTTTAAAGACTCTGATCTGAATTTGCAGCATTAGGTTACAATCCCAATTTCGATTACCGGTTTCGCCCAAAAGTTGTGACAGGAAAAATTGATACAATATGTAATCATTGCGGAGCAATGAAATTTAAAACTGAAGCACCTGGAATGTGTTGTGTGAATGGAAAAGTTAAACTATCAGATTTAAATCAACCTCCAGATCCTCTGCTTTCCTGTACGTCTGGAAATACTCCAGAATCAAAACACTTTTAAAATAATTTAAGAAGATACAATTCTTGCTTTCAAATGACATCTTTTGGTCCAACAGCAAGCGTAGAAGAAAGTGGCTACATGCATACTTTTAAAGTACATGGTCAGATTTATCACAAAGCTGGATCATTGTAAGAGAACATTCCTGGTACAAGACGAAACATTGTTTTAAATCTCCAGCGATTTTTTCACCAGCATAAATGATTTAGTAAAGGTTTTAAGACGGCATTGCTGTGCAACGATAACATTGCTGCGAAATCTTGATCCGCCTAAATTGTGTAATGGAACCAGATTAAGTGTTAAGAACCTCATGCCAAACGTGATAGAAGCAACAATATTAACAGGTTATGCCAGGGGAGAAAATGCATTCATTCCACGCATTCCTCTGATCCCAACTGACATGCCTTTTGATTTCAAGCAACTGCAATATCCTGTATGCCTTGCATTTGCAATGACAATAAACAAGGCCCAGGGACAGTCATTGAAGGTAGCAGGCATTGACTTAGAAAATCCATGCTTTTCACATGTTGCTTGCTCCAGGGTGGGCACACCAAGAAATTTATTCATTTTTGTCCCAGGCTGCAACACGATTAAGTCAACTATGTTAATTGTAACTTGTGTAACTTCCATGTGTGTAACATGTATGTAAGTTTCATAAAGCGTTAGTAGAAATCCGGGCAACGCCGGGTACTTACAGCTAGTATATATACGAGTATATGTGTGTGTTTTTCGACCAGTCTCTACCTCTCTTACCCTGGGAACTCCACAACAAGGACTACCTTTTAATGCTATCGATAAGTTTCATCATCGTGTGTCCTATCCAACTTCACTATCATCTTCTCACACCTTGTTCCACTGGCACTTGTCTGGTTCTTGTCATCAGTTCAAAAAAAGCTTAGCTTACTCTGTTGCTCATCTTTAGAACAATCTTCCACATGATCTAAAAAACAAGGGTCTGGTTCTTGTCATCAGTTCCAAGAAAAGCTTAGCTGACTCTGCTGCTCATCATTAGAACAATCTTCCACATGATCTAAAAAACACGCTGTTCCTATTCATAGTCATAGGTTGGTTCGGTTTTAGGACCAAGCACAGGAAAATTGGTGTTTGTCATGAGCATTGGATAACCAGTTCAACTCCATGTGGGTTATAATTAGGGTATATAGTGTTTATTTTCTATATAGCATATTTTCTTGTGTGTTGGTTTTTCCATGCTGTAATTTATCTACCGTTTATTGTGGCCTTCTTTAATGTCTATGGTGTTTATCATTGTCCCTGTCCTAAATTGATCTTTTTATAACCTGTTACATGTTGTAGGGTTAGTTGGTTGTGTTTAATTGTATAGAGTATAAATTATTATTTTTTTTTCAGTGTTTTTTTTTCTTTGTCTTTCTCATTTGTTCTGGTTGTTATATGATAGTTTTTGTTTTGGTAATATAACATTTTATTAAGTTGTGTAGCTCCCAGGGTAGGTTGTTGTTTAACTAGGGCTGCTGAGTTTCTCGCTCTTTCGAAGCAAATACCAAGTTGAAGACTCCTTCCATGGTATTAACTACACTGTAGATCTAGGCTTTTCCTGTGGCTTTTCTGCCATTCCGAAACATGTTGAGTTGAAGTCATGAGCTCCAGTTTCTCCAGCTTGACTTGCATTTAAAGGATCGTCACATCTGGTCCCAAGCTAGGAGTAAGAAGTGCGTGGCATACTGTGCATTCCCCGCCATCCAAGGGGGCTCCCTAACTATACAGAGCTAAAATACTGTGCTCTGGTTCTGGGCTCTCCCAAGGAATTCTCACGTCCTGCACAGAGCCACTTCTAAGCTTCCCCTGCCTATAACTGGGTCCATAGTGAGATCCTCCTGCATGCAGTCAACCAAGTCAAAGCCAAAGAATTATGCCTGTGGCTCAAGTGACTTCTCCAAGCTTAGTGTGCAATGCTGGGTTCTCAACAAGTTTCATCACAGGGGGAATCCCTGGAAGTGTGTGGATGATTTCAAGAGTCAACGAGGATGTAATTAGCCTCACAGACATAGGTTCACTTCCATGTACATATATTGTAGCACTGTGCATAGCTGGTGGTCATATATGGATGACACAAGATATGCCTCCATGCCTTCCAGGGTAGGTCAATGTTTAGTACCGTTTCTAGCGTTACTTTAAGAGTGCTGATTACATGCCCCAAATCTTGATTAAATTTCCAAATAAATACATAATATCGTATGTGGGTTTTGGTAATCTTCAGACTCCGCACTGGCCACAACAGATTGAGATACCATCTATTCAACAAGCTAAAGATAGGAACTACCGATCAGTGTAACTGTGGCGCTGATAAAATGACTGCTGAACATCTGCTTCAAAGTTGCCCCTTATATGTGGTACAGAGAAAGTGCATATGGCCGACGCCAGCTCCTTTCGTGGAAAAGCTTTACGGGGATTCAAATAGCCTCAAACTGACTACTGCTTTCTTTGAGAACATTCAAGTGGACGTCTGAGATTATACGAAGAAGAAGAAGAAGTATGTGGGTTTCATTTACGTACATAGGATGCATGCTAACACCAGACGGCAGAACAAGCAAAGACATCAACAACAAAATGAATAAAGCTAGAGCAGTTGTGGCCGTATAACTACCATTGTGGTTAAAACAGACGATAGATTTGTAACTAAAGCTCAAGAATAAAATAACGTAAAACTACCATTTTGTTAGAAACAGACCATAAAATATTAACTAAAATAAAAAGACATTAAGAGAAGGAACGATACGGAAAAGCGTTAGTAATGAATGCGGAACAAGCTTGGCGGGGGTCATGTGATGTTTTTACCCAATAAGATTAGCTCAAGTTTAGCTCGAAGCATTGTCGGCAGGATTCCCCAGAAAAAGTTTTAGTTTTAGAAAATGGCTTGAAGGGAAACAGCCGTGTGTTTTTTCTGATATAGTCCAAAACCAGAAGAGCGGTGCCGTAAGAATGTTTTTTCTATTCACGGGCTCAAATGAACGTTGAGACATTCAACAAGATGGTTTTTCTGTTTATTGAAATTCACCTAACTAATGATGTGTATTTCAACTTATTTCGGAACAATTTGTGAGTATAAATGTCATATCCTTACATATTCCAGCTAGCAGCAGCATAAATAAGAATCCTTGATTTCCACCCTGAGTTCGACAGGCATTTCGGAAATCTAGTTAACAAACAACAAACTGATGAAATCAAAACCTATGGAAAGAGAATAACATGAATTTTGGATGTACTAACATGAATGAAAACTTAAAGAAAATAAGGAAGGAAAGAGATGATACATCCAGGCATTGATTTGTGAAAACTATGTACTAAGCCTAGAAAAATGACAAACGTTTATTTACTGTATATACTTGACTTTGCTTGTTGAGATGTTCAGTCGTTTTTGACCATTTAGTTTTTCTGTTAGAAGAATGTCAAATAAATAAATGAAAACTTCAAGGCTGTTTTTGATGACTTTGGAAAAGTGATTGAAATATGGAGATGTGTGGTCCATTTAAACATGTTAAGATTCTCAATTATATAACAACAGCAGAAGGAGGACTTATGGATGAACCTGCACCCATGAGATAAATAGTGAGACAATAGCCAACTCTGGCGAGCTTTAAGCCAGTCAATAAATCTAAATCTCACGTGACAAAAGAAATAATACTATCTAGGAAATACCCGGACGACCTGGCTACAGTCTTTCATAAATCTAAACAACATCTGGAAGTCCTCTCAGTACAGCACAAACACCAAATTAAGATTATATGAGAGCTGTGTACATTCTGTGCTTCTCTATGGTGCTGAATGCTGGAAACTAACCGATAAGGAAACGTCGAAATCGTTCTCCTACACAATAGCCTAAGGAAAATTCTCAGAATCTTTTGGCCGAATAGCATCACCAACCAAGAACTGCTTACTCGGAGTAAATAAGAGAACATGCACACCATCATGGCTGGCAGACGCTAGAGTTGGGTTGGCCACGCCCTCAGAAGAGACTCCGATGCCATCACAAGAACAGCTCTGAAGGAAAGCGAAAGAGAGGCTGACCAAAAACAACTTGGCGGAGAACTGTGTGTCACGAGAGGGTTAGATGTTATTGTAATTCTTTAGTATCCTGGACACAAAATTGTATCAGGTGATACTAGGATAGTGCCAGATAAGAGTTTGGTCTTATAAGAAATACCCCCTTCTCTGAAAAGAGTAAGGGTGTATAGACATCAAAGGTAGGATCAAACTGTATAAGTTCCTAGAGAAGATGGTAATGTATTACTCTAAGTCCCTACGTGTTCCCTCTCCAGATCCTCCTCTGTTAATTGTATTATTATTATTATTATTAATAACTCTGCTAGAGGTAATAACTTAATTATCTACGAGGGGCGTTCAGAAAGTAATGCACCACATCGTTTTTCTCAGCTAATAATGAAGATAGAAGCATGAAATTTTGCACACTTCAAATATAGCATGTGCCAATTGTGTGCTTCAAGTTGCACTGCAACCGGCCAAATAATACGGCTGCCCTAAACCATTGAAATGGAGCGTGTTAGCAACTTGCGTTATAAACAGCGAATTGTGATAGAATTTCTCGTTGCAGAGAAGGAAACTGTTGTGAATATTCACAAGCGTCTATGTGATGTGTATGGAAGTTTTGCAGTCGACAGGAGTACAGTCAGTCGCTGGGTTCAGAGAATCAAAGAATCAGGAAGTGGAGATACGGAGCTGCTTGATCGGCCGCGCTGTGGACGTCCTGCCACACCACCAATGTTGAAATGCGCTGAGGGCATTATTCTTACTGATAGGCGAATCACTACTCAACAATTGGCCTTACAGCTGTCAGTCAGCATTGGTAGTGCAAATGCAGTTATAAAAACTCTCGGATTTTCTAAGGTTTGCGAACGATGGGTTCCTCGAAGTCTCACAAATGACCACCGATTGCAAAGGAAAGCAATTTCTTCTGAATTGTTGGAGCGTTTCAATGCTGATGGAGAGAACGTTTTGGCTAAGATCGTTACAGGTGACGAAACCTGGCCACATCATTTTGAACCTGAGACAAAAAGACAGTCAATGGAGTGGCATCATCCGCAATCACCAAGAAGAAAGAAATTCAAGACAATTCCTTCAGCTGGAAAGGTCATGATCACTGTCTTTTGGGACAATGAAGGTGTGATTCTTGTGGACGTTATGCCAAGAGGAGAGACAATCAATTCGCAAGCTTACATTAAGACTTTGAAAAAACTCAATCAACGTTTTCGCAGAGTTCGGCCGCACAAGAATCCAGCAGACCTGCTTCTCCTTCACGACAATGCGCGCCCTCACACAAGTCTGGCAACACGGGAAGCAATCACCAAATTGGGTTGGACTGTACTACCCCATCCACCCTGTAGTCCCGATTTGGCACCTTCTGATTTTAATCTATTTGGTCCACTTAAAGATGCACTCCGTGGGACAATGTTTGAAGATGATGAAGGAGTGATTCATGCAGCGAAGAAATGGCTACATGATCAAGACAAAATCTGGCACGGGCTAGGAATACATTCACTTGTTTCGCGCTGGCATAAAGCCGTACAAGTTAATGGGGATTATGTTGAATAAAACCGATGTTTACATGACATATCCATGTATATTGTATATAAATTTCATGCTTTTTGAATAAACAGCTCCTGAGAAAAACGATGTGGTGCATTACTTTCTGAACGCCCCTCGTACCAACAGAAACTGTAACTTAACTTAAAGAATTTAAGTAAGTCTGCTGGTAAATATTTACAATTTATTTTTACACGTTTTCTTTTCTTGTGAAAACCTTTCACTGAATTCAAAAGTTGATTACAAAACTAAATAAAAAAAAATACTTGCAAATCGTTAAAATTGTTTACAGTCTTTTATCTTTGTATGAACGTTCTCCTTTCTAGGCTGAAATCACTGTAGGTGTAGACTGTCTGTACTTTATGATTTATTTTATCTTCTTCACAGTTATTGGAATTAAGTAACCACTGACTAGGAGGTTTGCCTAGCGAAAATGCACTGTTTATTCATCATAGTCTATCTAGTTTGAGGTGATGCTGTGATAAACTATGCAGTAGCCTTGGGTGGCTACTTAGCTTGAGGTCTTGATTTGGTAGTCTGTTCCATCTTGGGTTTGGCAAGAAGACTGTCTCATCCAGGCTTTTGGATCTGGGTTACTGGCCCTGTATCATTAAAGGGCACTCGCACCTCTGAATCCTATAGTAGAGTCTGGCTCCTAAAGGTGGCAGGTAATTGCAGGATGTAACCTGAAAATATATTTAATTTCACCACTGTATTGCCTATCTCTATCACAGAAGTAGGAGATGAGAGATAGTTTTCAGACAACAGAGTGCAGGTAGACGCACAGGTCACATCAAGTCAGCATTAATACAATTCAGTTCACTGTGAATACAGTTTTCCTTCAAATCCTTAGTTAGAGCTATTTGTCCATGATTCACCTCCATAAAGTTATTAGGTTTTGTGGAAAAATACCAAGTGATATCTTAATCAATGCAGTAAAACAATTCCTTTCATCCTCTCTCATGTTCCTAGTATGTGATCCATTCCATCAAGAAATAATTCTTTAAATACTTTTCTAAAACTATAGACACAACCTTGCTACCATTCTCAATCGATTTGAATATTTTCACAAGCTTGGCTTTTGCCTCCAGAAAATTACACAGTAGTTCAAACATGTTCTACACACTTTCTAACACACACTGTAATTAATCCATAAAAATACATATATATATATTTATACATTCTTTCTTACCCTCAGGCACACACAGTCGAGCTGTTAATGGTTGTAATTGTCTGCTCTCAGATACATAAGGCAAAGGCACTATGCATTAACACTTGTGTTACCGCTCACCGTGATTTTTAAAAAAAATGACTGGCCCCATTTCGTTAGCATACACGTTATTTATAGTGTGAGGTCGGGCGTCCGAGGGGTTTCCCTGCTTGCTAATATTTGCATCCGAAATTTTTTTGTAAAATCTGCCTAGTTGTGCAAATCAGGAAAACTATGATTTTATTTATCTTCGTTATTCCTGGAGCGATTTTCTTCATCTAAAGCTTTAAATACGCTCTGTATTATTCTACACCTTCCTAGCTACTAATCTGTTACTTTCCTAAATGCATTTATTTCTATGCGTACTTTAAACAGCCAAATTATGGACTAACCTGAGGCCTCGATGCATTCAAGCAAAGATTTCTCCCGTCCTATACTACTGATTGTGAAAGTCTCTGCACAGACGTGTAGAGCAACATTCCCGTTGTAGAATTAGAGACCTCTTCCAGGTGGTACTTCTTTCCTACTTATGTAATTAAATGGCATCCTTCACTCAGTTGCACGGATTAGTCCTAGCCATTTTGTCTGTTCAATGCTTTAGTAAACACGGCAGAACGGTACCTTCCGATTGGTCAGTGTATCAAGCAGTTATCATAACGTATGGCGCGTGGTTTTGTTAGAGTATACAGAAGGACGTGTTGTGAAAACAGACCAACTCACGACACTGTGTATGCCGAAATGCAAAGAATAAACTAGAGCTGGTGCACTGTACGAAGTGTAGCGAACGGTTTTTATAAGTATTGATATTAGTATTTCTCAGACAAAGAAGTCAGTATGAAAGAGTATAATCCGAGTGTCAGAAATGAGCACTGGTACCACCCACAGGATAGTCAAGGTATCTGCTTCATAAAGTATTCAGAGTAAAGTCAGACCGTAAGTTGCCACCTCTGCTATGTACCTAACCTATGATATTAACAAATTCAATAAAACTCAAACTTCAACAATATAAAATTAATAAGTCAGCTGAGTATAATTACTGAATTTATGATTTACGAGTACATCTATCTTTTGATATTCTTCTTATGCAGTATGATTGATGGAAAATGATGAAGTGAATGCAAAACAAAAATTAATTTCACACACACACATATATATATATATATATATATATATATATATAAATAGGTAAGTATCAATTTTAGACCAACAATCCTTGTTGAAAACATCACTTAAATAAACTGTTTCTTCAAGTTTCTTTAGAGAAAAGTCACTTGTGAAATCTTCAGTTAATTAAAACTGGTTCTTTAAGTTCCTTTAGAGTAAAAGTCACTTGTGAAATCTTCATCTAACAGTTATCATCATGACACTTCTACTGTTCTTTAGCTCTTTTCATTTGAGTCTCACAGTTGTTGTAGCATATGAACAGTTAGTTTACTCAGCCTGTATGTTATGGTACAGCACTTCTGGTCTCTACTTGTGGTATATGCAGCAGTTGTCTATGGACCCTGCACTGGACTAATCCACACCTGAGGGAGTCAGTGCGTGAATAGAATCACACCAAGGTGCTCCTTAATGTAGCAGTGAGTCACGAGTGGATTCAAATTCGGGTTCCTGCTGTTCTAACCAAAACAGTAACCCTCTTAAGATGGTTCAGAAGTTCAACTTTGACTGAGGAATTGGTGGAGATATTTACGGCCCAGCATACAGATGGAATAATAGCTTTCTTGGCACGCTGTTCTCACTCCTCCAGCAGTCCGTCTTCTGATTTGTATTTTGCACTCTGTATGTTTTGAAAAAAACACCCTTCTTTTTAGAGGTACAGCGCGGATGTCTGAGAGAGTACAGTACCAACTACTGGCTGAAAATTTGCTTTTCTCGCTGATATGGGGAATCTGTGCTTAGCCTGGTCCATAACCTATGCTCGTTCTGTTCATCCAGACCATGGATTACTGTCAGCCATATCTCCTTTAATCTGTATGCTCGTTAGCTTCATATATATATATATATATATATATATATATATATATATATATATATATATATATATATATATATATATATATATATATATATATATATATATATATATCTGGTTTTCCATAATCGGTTTGGTCTTTGATTTAATATCAATTTTTGAAGTCAATCTACACAGCAACTCTTATCATACTGGTACTTTTTCCTACCTTTTTCTCCAAAGCGAAATCAGGTAGCAAGTTTTCCTTGGAGATGCATATGGTTTGTCTTTTCCTTCACAAAATGAGACCAATATCATCTCTTTCCATCGTTCCATTCTCTTGTAATCCATCTAAGTCTACGTTCTTTGATGCACACTATCTCCATCGGTTTAGTCGCTGTTGTGAACCTGCTCAATGCAAGCAAGCGTTCGTGGTTTCTGATTGGCCAAGACACTTCCCCTCTTTTGCATTCATAACAAGGCATGGTTTATCATGCTACATGAAGGATGGTCATCAACTGAACACAGTGGAAGCAATTTGTTGCTGCACTACAAGACGCCACCTGGGGCATGATGACCACTGACTGCTTTGACAGTCGGCGGCTAAGGAACAAAGAAGAAGTAGTATGTGATTTTTTGTACTTTTCGACATATTTTATTCCTGGCTTATAATCAGATATTATAAATGCGAGTATGGTCTTATTTTACAACATTGCATTACTTGAAATTAATATGTAAAATGTTTGTGAGAATAAATGAATTCAGTGTAAAGATGACAGAAAGAAAGAGCAGAATGTTAGACGGGCCTGCGTGCACACTTTTCAACCCTTTGAAAATAAAGTCCGTTCGTCCGTTCCACTTTGGTGATCTTGTCATACCAATTCAATCTTTGTATTCTGCCCAGGCATCCAACTATGAAAGTCTGTAACTTTTTGTTGGCAAACAAGAATACAAAGAAATAATTTAGTCATATTGTCTTTTTTTCCCCACAGAATGTTGCGTGAGTTCAAAGGCCAAGACAGGGAAGATTTTTGCTCACCCCTATATACAAATCAAGCTGATGAAAATGCCATACTCAATTTTTTCATGCAACATTTTGCACTCTCGTGCTTGTTTGTTCACACTTCAAACAAGAACATTCTGAGAAAAAAGGACATTTTGTGTTTATTATTATAATTAAGAGTTATTGGAACAAAACTTCTCATTCAGCTTAACAGGGGATTCAATCATCATGAATAACGTTACGTGGTATATTTGTTATGTCTCTTTTTCGTTTGTAGTGATAACGTCACAGACGCACCAACAACAAATAATGGAGTTCAATTCACGGTTCAATTCTTAATATGAAAAAAAAAAATATTCTCTATCCATCTTCAGCATCTTCTTCTCAGCTCTTGTTTCACTGGCACTTGTCTAGTTCTTGTCATCAGTTCCACATGGGTGATCTTGTCATCAGTTCCACATGGGTGATCTTGTCATCAGTTCCACATGGGTGATCTTGTCATCAGTTCCACATGGGTGATCTTGTCATACCATTTAAATTCTTCTATTCTACGCAAGCATTCATTTATAAATGTCTGTATTGGATGTTGTTTTTCTATTCACATTCATCTAGTATCAAAATTCACCCGACACAGGAAAACAAAAATACAGAAGCAATGCTCATTCACCTAATGTACCATACAATTAGTGGTAATCTCCAAAAGGAACGTTGCCATTCTGTCCGCACAGAATATTCACTTGGTTATTTCCCTTTTGACATATAGCACCCACTTATCGACTGTAATTAGGAACTGTCACACTATTTGGGGTGCAAAATGCAGGGACAATTATAAACAAAATATTCTGTTTTATTGGGATAGACTGCTAATTTGACAGACTGACTTACAAACTGATGTACGAAAGTCAGTCCGTCAAATCAGCCAATCATATGGAGTACATCAGTCAGTTACTCAGTCCGTCAGTCAATACATGAATCAGCCGTTAATAAGTTAGACACTTAAAATTTTGTCAGTTTGTCAGTCAGTGACGGGGGGATCTTATAAAAAATTAATTATGACAAATAAAAGTCAGTTAAACAATAATCCTAAAGCCTCAAGCTTTAACACCTCACAAGCCTGCCACCCCCATTAAAAAATTTATTTCCTTCATAAATGGCACTTGTTTTGCACCACAAATAGTTTGACAATTCCTAATTACAATCGATACTTGCACACTACATTACCTGTCCATGAAACACTGCTAAACCACGAAACACGTGTTAAAGGGAAATAACTCCAAGTGAATATTCTGTGCCAAACGAATGGCAATGTTCTTTTGGAGATTACCCAATAAGTCACAAAATACAAGCCACAAAATTCTTCTAGCACCTAATTCACTCCATGTGGCATCATCATCATCAATACCTTACAGCTAATATGGAGTAAAGGTCTTCAACAACAACATGGTAAGCCATCCTATACTGTGACGTCTGCTCAAGTCTTTTCATGTTTAACCTTTACAAGCCTGTCTCCAGCTCTCTTCTCTGTGTGTGTTCTTTTCTTTCCCTCCAGCACAAGTCCTCAACAAAAAAACATGCCAATGCCCTTTTTTGTCTTGTGCCCTCCATTTAAGGCCTTTCTATGTTTTCTTTATTCCTTTGATGTCTGTCTCCAGTTCTGTTCAGTGCATGTTTTTTTATCCCCATGTCTCTTCCCCTGGGAATTCTAAAACATACAGACTGCCTTGTATTGTTAACAACTGGTTGTCTTAATGTGTGCCCTTTCAAACGCAAACATCTTCTCACTTCCTGTTACACTGGTGTTTGTCCGGTTCTTTCCATCAGTTCATCATTGTTATACCATTTCAATCCTTCTTTTCTATGCAAGCACACATTTATGAAAGCCAATATCTTATGTGCCCCATAGAGTTCCTGGAACTGCTACAGTTTACACCAATAATTCATTCAATTTTGTATGTTTCATTCATTTCTGTATTTCCAATTTATTTCTGTATTTTTCATTCATTTCTGTATGTATGTTTCATTCATTTTTGTACGCTCCTTTCATTTCTGTATGTATTTTTCATTCATTTCTGTATGAATGTTTCATTCATTTTTGTACATTTCATTCATTTCTTTATGTCTCATTCATTTCTGTATGTCTCATTCATTTCTGTATGTTTCATTCATTTCTGTATGTTCCATTCATTTCTGTATGTTTCTTTCATTTCTGTACGTTTCATTCATTTCTGTATGTTCCATTCATTTCTTTATGTCTCATTCATTTCTGTATGTCTCATTCATTGCTGTATGTCTCATTCATTTCTGTACGTTTCATTCATTTCTTATGTCACACAGAGCCCCGACTGTAGCTGGTCCCGTCACAGTAAACCTATTAAAGCATTCATATGTTCTTGTAGGGGGTGGGGGTCTACAGCAATATGTTTTACAAGATGAGGTTGCCAGCCACATATAAGTGACATCTTGTGACAACCTCAAGGCAACAGGAAATCCTATTGTGTATGTTTGAACTAGCTAAATGTTACACTGAATATTCTAGTAGCTGGACTTATCATTAACCAATGAAAGCCCAGTTTAGTTTGGGCGTTGTTTCTGCATGTCTCATCGTGATAAATTTTACAGCAGAAGTCCAGAAGTCTAGTTACAGTTTTGATGGTGTTTCTTGATGTCTCATCACCCCCTCCTGGGCTACAGTTATTACTAGTGTCCCATTCGTGTCCCAGATACTACCACGGCAGAAGGCACGGCCATCACCTGTAATATAATCCAGATCATTATTAATAAAAACTAACAGGATATACCATGTACTCACCAATAAACAGCTATTAAGTCATACCTGTCAGCATGTATGGGAAATTGACACTTTTAGCCATGTATGGGTGTTCATGGTCGCTTTACGAGAAAAAAACAAAGCAATTAAAAATATTTCCTTAACTCTTAAGGTCTGTGATTTTTTTGCTTGTTTGTAAATTACGGGATGTCTTGGCATTTATTATTAAAATGAGATCTCTCCTAGCAACCAATTAAATTCTGTTATACCCAACAATTTTTCCAGCATGTCGCAATTTTGAAATCTCATTCAGTTTTGATGCTCAACTAGACAAACATTTTGTATAGCTATCTGTCATTAACCACCCTCGCAACTATTCCTTAGACTCCATTTTTAAATAAGCTAAGTATTTGATATTGTGTTAAAAATTTGGTTAAATATTGTTTGCTGTTGTTGGCTGTTTGCTCTGCTTTGTTGCATTTTTGTATCATTCTCTTCATCTTTCCAATTATATTTTTGCCTCATATATTTCCGATAAATGAATGTGTTGCATAAGCTTTTCTGCTTCTAGAGTAAATCCATGCAGTACTTTACACTCGCGGTCGAGATTCGCTGCTTTATTTTTTCAATAAAACGTGTACCACTGGTCTACCAACTTTTTAATAATAATTTTGTAAATTTGTGTTAGGTTTTTTCCCCTTCCAAGATTGAAATAATATATCCATCGAATGATGGCTGAGTTAATTCAAAGAAATGAATAACTGCAGATGGGGTTAGAGGTCATGGTAGTAGTAGAAGTATTTTATGCGAAGGATGAATTCCTTAATTTAAAACTAGCATAATAATGATCATTTTTTTCTGTGGAATAATGGTAGGGTAGTGCATTCTCAGAACGCATCAATTTACAACTACTCGCATATTCTTGCATTTAAACATGGCAATGTTTTTTTGTCTTTGCTTTTATTAATAATAATAATAGCCCCTTCAGTCATTGACTACGGGAATGCGCCCTTGAGGTGACATCTCTCAGCTGCTTATTTTCCTGGTGTTCCTTTTGAAGTTTTCTCCTCTTATCTGCTTGTTATGCGAGCTGCTTTTCACCCAGTCTGAGGTGGCGCCGTAGATAGCATCGGCACTTGATGCAATCGGCAGCTTTATCCTCCCAGGTTGCTGGATTTATGTCCAGTGCCCTCATGTCTCTCTTGCACACATCTTTGAATCTCAGCTGAATTATTTTTTTATTATTACATTATTATATATATGTATATTATCATCACAGTTATGTTATAATCTTCTTCTTCTTCGTACACTCTCAGACGTCCACTTGAATGTTCTCAAAGAAAGCAGTAGTCAGTTTGAGGCTATTTGAATCCCCGTAAAGCTTGTCCACAAAAGGAGCTGGCGTCGGCCATATGCAATGTTATAATCTGACTTCTGTTATAAAGTTATTGATTTTCTGGTGCATTTTACAAAATTAGCACAAACACCACCATGTTATGAATGATGTGATAATTTAAAGCAAATAACACATATTTTTAAAGATTATTACTCACAGCATTTCCTATACACATAAAGAACAGCATGTGACTTTATTAGTATGTTTCATATCATACTATTTCAAATGTTAATTAATTCATATATGCCATTTGCTGTTTTAAAACCGTATTGCGTATAATATATTTTTTGTGCAAGGTTTTTGGGTGTATGCAAGGTTTTTACTGGTCCAGTGTATAGGTTTTCGCCTCAGGAGGTTGACGGGTATGACGAAGTCCAAAAACCTGAAGGGACCCATGAACCTTTGATGACTTTCCCTTCCCTTTCAATACCTTTTAACTCTTTTAAAGCTATAGGCTGTATATAGTCCAGTATGTCTGGAACTTTTTTCTTTCTATCTGTGATGAATTTACCGTGATACAAGGTTAAAATATCTCCAATATAAAGATAAAATGTAGGGATAAAAATAATGCGTATGATACTAGGAGACATGCTCGCCCATGCCCGCATTTCCTACCGCCATTTAAACTAACTAGTTAGAGGTGCAGACAAAACGTTTACCCTTTGTAGACGGGAGGGAAACGGAGATCAAAAAAGGAAAAATATGACTGAACACGTGTTTGAACCTAATGGGCAAAAAGACGCAAGTTGTAGTTTAAGTAATAAAAGAGAAAAAAAAAATTCACGTCACTAGTTGACACAATGTAAGGAAATGGACAGAAAAGACCTTAGCTCTTATTCGAAACAGTCATTTCTTGGACGTTTTTCGATACTTGGTCCTTTTATTTGAATTCAGCGGCAAACGCCGTAGAGAAGGTTCTCGAACAAATTTCAAAAAAACTAAACTTGAGAAAAAATATGTTTTTTCTTAATAATAGAGTTATGAATATAAAACCTAGCTAGTTTGATAGCCCATCTTAAGCAGAGAACTAATATACTTTAAATTATACAGACGGATAGATAACAAGGAAGATATTGAAAACAGACTGTGTTGTTCATATCAGACTAGCGACTGTACTGTTCATACTTTCACTAAAGTTTCAAATTTTCGTCCTTGAGACATGCAAAATGCAAAAATCAAGCTGTAATGCAAGAGAGGGGGAAGGTGGAGAATTGTGGCTAAAAATAACTTAGGAGGCAGATTTGTGTAGGATATTGCATGTAGAACCAAACGTGTTTTTTATGAAAAACCAAGTAGAGACAGACGGACCAACAGACAAGAATACATACTTGACTGAGATCTGACTGAAATTTGACTTTTGGTTTGTAGATTTGAAAAAGTTAGGGGGGAAGTCGGTGATTGGACAAATGTAATCATATTAGCGGGACAGAGATGCGCATTTTTGCCATTTGATACAATTATGTCCAGGGACACAGTTGGTTATTGCCTGTGGTGTTGTTCCCAGAAGATAGTACATACATTTAGAGGGACGCCATCATATAGCCAGCAGCTCAGCTGAGTTTTGCTAGCAATTAACTGTGTTCTCAATTCTGAATTCTGGTAAGAATGAAAGTATTCATTTTGTATATTTTAATATTTCGAGTGATTGATACTGCCCTATCATATAAAATGATTACGACAAGTAAGTGCTCGCTCTAGGTCCCCAGCCCAAGTTCAGGGTCTAGAGACAAACAAAATATATGGACGCCTAACTAAGACTATGGAAGGTGGATCTATTGTTGAGATCAGTGGGAACATATCACCTATCTTATTGAATAAAAGGAAACTATTGAACATATCTCAGATGCAATGCAGTCTTGGGGAACTAGTACTATATGAAAACAACTGGGTAAGATGTGCTGTGTGGTCAGAGAGATCTGACCCATTCTGTGTAATGTTGATGTGTTGTGCTGTGTGTAAGAGTGGTGCAGTAAATAAAGCACTGACACATCGCACAAATTTTGTTTCAGAATTGTGAGTTTCTGTTGTGGCGCTAGGGTAGTGCCACATAAGTAATCAAGATTGCACAAGCAGATGTGTGTGCAGCCAAACAGTGTGTCGGTGCAGTCTACCATTGTATTCTAGCTACCGAGAGGAGTGGGCCACCTGAATCCAGCATCAGATCTTCGCAGACAAGATGAGTGATTAGTGGCCTGCTGAGGATTCACCATACTCCTAAATATTTCTAAATATTTCCCCATCACAAATATACTGAATTTTGGGAAAGATAACATTTATTACAGTTTATAAGACAATGGACAAAGCTTATTCTAGTCACAGAGTGGGTGTGATGACACCACCCCAACAGCACATCCAGTAATAGTTCTCCCAGAGACATTAGAAATATAATTAATATTAACCAGTCTTATAAAATACTTATGTACACACATTCCATTTTATTATGTCATATTGTTACGTACATTTATTACCTAAGGGGGTAGTCGTCGGTCCTGCCAAATGTACGCACCAGTTTTATGTAGTTATATTATTTGTGCGTTCGATTGATTCACGCACTGACGTGCACAATGCTGTGTGAGTTGCTTTGGACGCACGTGTAACCTAGTTGAGTAGTTTGTGACGTCAGGTTTTGAAGTGGAAACATGGAACTGGCTTGTGTCCATGATTGTAATTTTATATTGTGTATCCAATGGCATGTTGAAGGAAGCCATTTATTATTGTGATTTGTATTGGTCTTCAGGTCGAAGCCAATCGCAGTAATGTCACGTAAGTTATCGCCCACTTCTTATTTTAATGCTGCATAAAAAGGCCGCTCTACTACTAATCTAGCGGGAATCTTATCATTCCTAGAATGGATCTACAGAGTCGCTTGCCTTTAAGATTTGGATCGTAGACGGAGAATTCCTACGAGTAGAAGAAGTTATATTGTTTACCTTATGCACATGTTTTAAATGCCGTACATGCTTCAATGCCAAAGTCGTGGCATGGATGTAAAGAGAGGGTAGCCAACTGAAAGCCTTTAACTGATAGGATTATCGTATATGACTTTGTGTGAAATTATATGATGTACAACGCTATGTAGGATGAACGTCTGGGAATTTTAACAAATGTAATATGGAAGATTTCATCCCAGAGTATGAATACGTTACCATGATAGACGTCCTTGAAAGAAGGTCAACGGTCGTGACTGAGAAGGATATTATACGGTAACA
Organism: Oreohelix idahoensis; assembly: GCA_024509875.1. Taxonomy (NCBI): domain Eukaryota; kingdom Metazoa; phylum Mollusca; class Gastropoda; order Stylommatophora; family Oreohelicidae; genus Oreohelix; species Oreohelix idahoensis. Next base: position 197,226 of record JAMPIV010004858.1, on the reverse strand, counting down.
GTTTTGTAATCCTTAGTCTATGGACAGAGGTCTTTACTAGAAGAGAATCTTCAGGAACTTTAGCAGCAATAATTAATATGTTGTCGTGTGATCTTTGCGCCTGTGACGATGTCCGTCTTGTCCACTTCGTGTCCTGGTGAATAAAATCTATGTAAAGTTACCAACGACTTGTGTGCTGCCAATACTTGACCAGTTCACCCAATTCAAGATACTTGTTGGTTTTCGTTTGAAAAGCATTGTTGACATTTATTCCGTTGTAACCATTCGCGTTTCAATTCATCACTATGAAAACGACACCAACACATATATTTATGCATTCCATTTATAACTCCATAACATTTCATAAGTTCTGACCAAAATAAAACATTGGTTCAGAACAAATAAATTTAGAAAAAATTTTAATATTTAAACTAAAACAGTCTGAGTTAGTTCAGTGTGTTATAAATTTTATTAATATTATTAGACTTATTAATTATCTGTGTGTGTTTGTATATTCTACTACAACACATTACATTTCAGTACCCTAGACTTTTTAACGTAGCTACATTCATAATAGTAAAAAAGATATGTTTAAGGTCGTAAGTGGTAGTACGAAGGGCCTTCTGTAATTCACATCTACATTTATCTCAGGAGCCTTCACAGCTGACCTCATACATTACACTAGGTAACACAACAACCATACAGTACCATCAAAAACCACTACAAATATTGGGGTCTTGTCCAGGGATAATTAGTTTATCATAAATATTAGAATCTCCTGGTGGGAGAATTAAACCAGTGGGGACAGATTGTAAAAATTTAAAAAGTGTCCCTTAAAATAAAAAGGGGAAAATAAAAGTTGGTGAATCTTCACAGCCAGTGGTAATTAGTTAATTAATTAAATAAGTAGAATTACCTTAGTCATTAATTAATTAGATTTACCTTGGTCATTGTTAATTTTGTATGATGGCTGACCTAGCAAAATTTAGATCGGCTGCTGTGCTAACGGCGAAGAAAATGGGAATGGAGGGTCAGGTTTTAATTCAGTATGTAACTGCTGAATGTGACAAGTATATTGAAAGGGAAGATAGGAGGTTAGCTGAAGAGAAGAGGTTACAAATTGAGGCTGATAAAGAACTTAAGAGGTTGCAGATTGAGGCTGACAAAGAGGCTAAAGCATTGGAGGCAGATAGGGAGATTAAAAGGCTCCAATTAGAGGCAGAAGATAAAAGGTTGACTGCCGAAAGGGAAGCAGAAGATAGAAGGTTACAAAGGGAGCACAAATTACGACTAAGGGAGCTGGAGTTACAAGGCCATGCTCCTGAAAATGGTGCCAGCCCTTTTGCCTCAGATGCTACGCCTAGTCAGGGAGCCTCAACCTCAGCTATGGGGTTTCATTTAGACCATTTTGTTGAAAAAGACGATGACATTGAGGGGTACCTCAGTAGATTTGAATTATTAGCTACTACATATGGGTTAGAGAGAGAGAGGTGGAGTCTAAAGTTATCACAGGGACTGAGAAGTACTTCTTATGAAGTTTTTGCTAAAATGAATAGAGAAGACCAAGACAATTATGACATGCTAAAGCAGGCTTTGTTATTGAGATACGAAAAAAATGGTGAATTTTATCGTAAGAAATTTAGAAATGCCAAACTGTTGTCTGGGGAGACATACCACCAATTCTGCCAGACTGGAAACCTATTTGGAGAAATGGACTGCTCTGGGGAAGACCCAAGATCTTAAAGAGATGATCATGATAGAGCAATTAATAGAGTCCATGGCTCCAGACTTGAGAAAATTTCTCATGGAACAAGGTGCAGAGAGGTTGGGGGAGGTTTTAAATGTCGCTGAGAGGTATCAGGCAGCCCAGGCAGAGGTAAGTGGCACTAAAAAGAAGCACATAGAAAATTTTAAAGCTCCACAGCAATTTAATAAATTTGATAACAGAGAACGGTAATTGTTGCGTGGGTGGTTTACTGGTGTTGGAGGGTCCTTCGTTCGATTATTATAAGTTTAGTTGGGATGCTTGCTTAATTATCATTACACAACTTGTGTCCAAGCAAACCCCGGTTCCGTACGAACTGATCCATTATTACTATAAACTTCTTACAAGAAAGAGTTCATCAGGTCAAAGGACCGTCAACAATGCAAGTTGAAGCAATCAAACGTAATCAAAGGAATGTGGGTAAGCCTTCGATTCGAGTCCAATATTTATTACAAGTTGACGCACGAAGACAGTTCACATCGGTATACATTCATATATAGTCATTAGAAATTACATGCATAGTATTCATGTCCGTCCGTGTCAAAACAATATGTCAGAAGAACATCGTGGCTATATACGTGCGCTGTTGTAGTCAACAGCCAGAAATGAGCACATGAGTTCTTGACAGCTACAATTTGAATCATAATGCGATTCTCCTTCCATCATTTAGTTAATTTAATTAATCTCATACTTAGATTAATATCCGAACTGACCCCGAGTTCTACATCGATTCATATATCTAATATAGGTTATATACTCAGCCTTTTTTTCCTTGGAAGAAATACAAGACACGACCTTCTTGCTTGACGGATAGCGTAACAAGGGCCATGTAACCAAGTCACCCAGCGTGACCTTCCCAACGCGAATGCGTCATAATCTCCGCATATATTTCGCGTTCAGTATACCGTAAAATATCGACATATTCTATAAATGTTAATGACCCCTAACGTTGCGCATGGCTAAACCCCAGCAGACGCCGTCATTTAAAATAACACCGTAACAGATTTCCTGTCAGACGGGGGAAAAAAAATCTATTAGATTTTTTTTTTTGGAATAATATTAATCAAATTATCAAAAATTTAACAAGACCCGACGTATGACCTACGATGTTCTATCTAGAACAGTGTTGTGGTCATGTCAGTAATATCTTATAATAAAATCAACGTCATATCATACATATAACTTATATTAAACAAGGAAATGTCACTGTCACTAACTAATTAACTAATTAATTTGTTGTATGTATCGACTAACTAATAATGTGAGGTGTTATTAAAATTATTCTAACTAACTAAAATTAAAATAATTAATTATAGTATGTACGTATGGTACTAACTAATTACTATCTAATTGAAGAAAATGAGAAATAGTATAAGAGAGTAAAAGAAATAAAAATTGAGAAGTACGGACAATTAAAACCAAATATTAAAGTATACATTAAATTAGAATGCGTGTGAAAATGAAGTGTAAGGATAGATACCTAATTAAATTAACGCAATCAGAAGAAAAGAACAAAAAAAAAATTCATACATTTTAACTATAAATATGAAATGTCATAATGTAATATCTATTACCTTGATAATTACACTAATTAAAATATTAATTGGTGTGATATTATTTTGTTTCATCTTTTCTTTGTATATTTTTTTATTTCATCACACTTTAACTTTATTTTATTATATATTAATTTAATAACTAGAAAATTTAACAATATCGGACATGAAGATCCAATCGTTGTTATATCCTGTTGACTTGTATGAAAGTTCATTAAGACACAAGGTTCATATTATCGAATTATGATATGATTATCCAATCATCGTTAGTTCCTTTATTAAAACTTTGAATGTAATTGAATCAGTCATCACAGTATATGTCCCTTCTACATCAGAGATTGTTCCTTTTTAACAGTTTTCAATCGAAATGAGTGATACGCAAAGTGGAATTGAAGTTCAAATTTTCAAACGATCCGTAAAACTTGATATTTTGATCACAATAGTTTATTTCGAAATGTCCTTATTTAAGTAGGAAGTCCAAATGAAGTGTTGTATATTCTGACGTGGCATTAATACAGTTCATTGCAAATGTAATGCTTGATTAGTCAGAAAATTTGAAATAGTAATATTCATTCAGAATCCGTAGGATGTCTGGACAACGTATCGGCTATGACGTTCTCAGTTCCTGGTATCGACTGTATTTCGAACTCATATGGTTGCAACGTAATAGCAAATCGTGCAAGTTTAGCACTTTTATGGTTTGAACGACGTAATGCTGCTACAGATTTCTGATCAGTCTGGATCAGAAATGGAGATCCCAGCAAAAATTTTTCTAACTTGGTAATTGCCCAGATTACGGAGAGCAATTCTCGGTCTACAGTCGAATATTTAGTCTCCGGAGGTTTCAGCTTGCGTGAGATATAAAGTACAGGGTGAAGGACATCATCATGATATTGGAGTAGACAAGCCCCGAGTCCGTAATTACTCGCATCTGTACGTAGAACAAACTTTTTAGAAGCATCTGGTAATCTTAAAACAGGTGGGCATGAAAATATGTTTAAGATAGTGCGAAAAGTTTTGTCACATTCGTCTGTCCAATTTATCCTTACTGGCATGTTCTTCTTTAGTAACGATGACAGGACAGCCGTGATGGATGATAGGTGAGGTACAAATCTGCTATAGTATTGGATCAAACCTAACAGACTCCTAACCTGTTTCTTCGTTTGAGGAACAGATAAATTTAATATTTTAGAAACCGTACTGGGAATTGTTTGGATACGTCCTGATCCAATAATGTGTCCCAGGAATGTTATCTCATTACACGCTATTTGAATTTTAGTTGGTTTAGCGGTTAAATGGTTATCCCGCAATATTTCCAAAACTGATTTAAGACCCAAAAAATGTTCCTCAAATGATGAACTAAACAAACATATGTCGTCAATGTAGGTAATTATATCTGATCTACCTGCTAAAATTTTTCGCATCATGCGAATAAAGGTAGCTGGAGCATTCATTAGCCCAAAAGGCATCACGTTCCACTGGTAAAGACCTTGTGGAGTTGAGAATGCTGTGTAGTATTTGGCTCTTTCGGTTAGTGGAATCTGCCAATAACCTTTGGTTAAGTCAATTTTAGTGAAAAGTGTAGCATTGGATAGACGAGGAAGTAAATCGTCAAGGATAGGATGTGGTTCGCTATCCGGTACTGTCTGCGCATTAAGTTTCCTATAGTCAACACATAAACGTATGTTGTTGTCCTTTTTCCGGACAATGACTAAAGGAGAAGAAAATGGAGATGTACTAGTCTCAATAATACCTAATGATATCATCTGTTCGAGTTCCTGAGATGTCTTACTCAGAAAATGTAGAGGTACAGAATAAGGATGAACACGAATTGGTGTATCATCGTTAAGAATAATATCGTGACTAATTACAGATGTGCAACCCGGTACATCCGTTAACACATCTGGGAAAGATTGTAGAAGATCAGCAACGCGTTGATGCTGTTGCGGTGTAACCGTAGAAGAAATGGTCACATCACGCCAAGATTCAGTAGATTGGACAATAAGTACAGGTAAAGGCATCTGCACTTCAGGAAAAGAAGATTCTTCCTCCTGTATAACAGATAGATTAGAATAATGACAAGTAGATACAGTATTGTCATCTAATTCATGAAAAATTGACTGTAAGTGTATAGGACGTGTATGAAATTGCTTGAGCATATTAATATGGAATATCTTTCTGTGTCCCTTGATATCTAAGACGTAATCAACGTCTGAAATTTTATCAGTAACCTTATAAGGACCAGTCCATGAGATCAATAACTTATTGTTATTGTGAGGGAGTAATACATAAGCCTCATCGCCTGGGAATAATTGGCGTAATCGTCTAGATCGATTTTGTATAGATCGAGCCTTAGCTTTTGCAGCCTCAGAAGAAGCTGTTGCCAATTGGCAAGACTCAATAATATTATTCCGAAGATTAATCACATACTCATAAGATGACTGAGTGTCCTGAGTCATCTCTGCATCAATTAATAAATCTTTTATCAGTCCCATAGGACCTCTCGGAGGGGCACCAAAAACTAACTCAAAGGGAGAGAAGCCAGTTTGTTCATGTGGCACCTCTCGGTAAGCAAACAGGACAGCTGGGAGTGCTCTGTCCCAGTCCTGAGGGTGTTTAACAGTAACCTTATGTAAAAGTTGCTTAAGCGTACGGTTAAGTCTTTCAACTGCACCGTTACTCATGGGATGATAAATGCTACTCAAATTCCTATCAATGTTCCAGGTTTTCATTACCTCGTTCATGGTATCGGATATAAACTGCGACCCATGGTCAGATAATAATTTTCTAGGAAACCCTATTCTAGAAAAAATTAGATGTAATGCATCAGCTACATCTGTGGTAGTGGTGGTCTTCAATGGAATGGCTTCTGGCCATCGTGTGCATAAATCAATGCACGTGAGAACAAATCTATGTCCTCTCGCAGATGGTAGAAGTGGACCAATTATATCTATGGCCATCTTGTCAAAAGGTCGTACTGAGATATCGCAAGCCTGAATAGGCGCCGTGTGAAAAGCTCCACGTGCTTTCACTTCCTGGCATGTAGTACAAGAACGTACATACTGCGAAATATCACGTGATACTCCTGGCCAAAAGAATGAAGACAATACTCGAGATCGTGTTCGAGTATATCCCATATGTCCTGCACACTGCGAGTCATGCGCGTGTTGAAGAATGTACCGTCTAAAAGCAGCCGGTACCATCACTTGTTGTTTTACCTGTGATTTATCACTAAAGCATCTAATCAGTATATCATTTTTAACAATAAACCAATGTTTGTTATTATTACCTGATGTTAAATTATCAACCTTATTAACTAGGTTAAAAAATTTATTTAGAGATTTGTCATTTTTTTGTTTGTTTGCAAATGATTCCCTGTCAATAGGTGAATTGACCTCAATATCCTCCTGTTTCTCTGCATCCATCTTATTATCATTGACACTCTCCATGAGCATAGTCTGAGCTCTAGTTGTCACGGCATTTCCAGTGCATAGATTGTGTCTCTCCCATTCAATAATATCTTCTGGTGAACAATCCTTGCTGCCGTGTATGCGACCCACCATAAGGTCTGCAATCGGCTTTTTCAGCATGCATACCTTCACGTTACCTGTGAAAAAAGGTGTTTTAACATGGATAATAGCTGTGGGGTAAAACTCAATAGTTCCCCCAAAAGTCATGCAACGGACATATTCCCCCGTTGCACAGCTAGGATGTACAAGCGACTGTCGCACTCCAATGGTTGTGGACCCCGAATCTCTCAATACAGAAACTATAGAACCGTTAACTATCCCTCTGTTAAAAATCAGAGAGCCTGTTCCATCATTGGCTGCAAGACCTACTTCTGGTGGAATGTGTCCGCAGTTTAGCACTGTCTCCTTTGCCTTCTGAAAAATAAGATTGCATTGTGGGCAACTATTCGCCATGTTATAATTAATAGCAAAGCATGCAGCAGAAGAATGCATTGTATTATCGTTAGGTGGAACCTGAACCTTAGGGGTGATATCATTTGTAACTGCTGCCCCGGTATTATGGTTATAATGTGAAGATCCACAAGAATGAGAACGATTACGAGAATAATTAGTTGAATTATCCCGTTGTCGTCTATTGTAATTGTTATCTCGATGTCTCGAGTTATAATTATCGCTATTCTTCCAATTGTTACCATTATTATATTGATATGACCGATTATAACTTGAGTTACGTGGATTACTGTTGTATCTTGACTGAGGTGAATAATTTCTGTTTTGTTGTCTTCCTCTATTAAAGTTATTGTTAAAGTTATTCTGTCCCTTATGAAAATTAATGTCATAGTTTCCTTTGAATCTACCTCTGGCTACACTGTGTGTTCTTGGTTTGTTATTACTATGATATGCCATATTGGAGGCTACAGGAAGTGGTTCTCTTATCAACGAGCCAGAAATATTAGCATTCGGATGAGCTGTGCAGTAATTTAAAGAAATTTTTTCTAACTCATCAATAGATTCTGGTTTTCTTTCTTGCAGATAAGCAAAGAATGGTGGGCTGACAGAAGATAACACTTTATCCCTCAATAACAAATCGACTAACTTGTCGTAAGATTTGTTGACACCTGCCAGTTCAACCCATCTGTTAAAAGTATTGCGTATGTTAGCAATAAATCCCGTAAAATCTTTATTATTATCTGGCAATAAACTTTTGAAACGTAATCTACATGCCTCTTCGTTCAAATGGAACCGACGTAATAACAAAGTCTTAATGGCCTCATAGTCTGTGGCTAATGTAGGATCAATATTTTGTGCTGCACTTGCAGGTTCGCCATCCAGAAATTCCTTAAGTTTAAGTGCCCATGCAGTTTTGTCAAGGTTATTGACCTTACATATATCCTCAAAGCGCGCCAGCCATGATGATAGGTCGTCCACGTGTAATTTGAACGGTGGTAGTTTAAAGTAATAATTGCCCTTAAGTCGGTTGGAAGAAGATCCCGATTGAGCATTATCATTTTGGCTTGCTGCAGCACCCTGCGAATTAAGTTTTGCTGTTTCCAATTTAAGCCGTTGCAATTCCATTTCTTGCTGCAGTATGATTTCCTGTCGTTTCAATTTATTCTCTTCTTCAATCCGTAGGATTTCATCTCTTGCCACCTTTCTTTCTTCTTCTTCCTTAGCAATAGCTTTCTTTTCAGCCTCTTTTCTTTCAAGTTCTTCCATATCTGACTTATATTTTGCAAGTTGTTGTTCCGCATATTCCCGTAGTTCTGATCCTTTCAAATTAAAGTCCTTCCCATTTTTAATAAAATAGTCTAAGTTAAGCATCTTGACGTTAATTTATTTAAGTATTCAATTACTTATGTCTAGTAATCACCACTAGAATCTGTGTCGATAATTATAATTACTCGACGTGTGAATAATCAATATACGAAATTGCAATATTCCTGTATTGTTATGTATAAGTTCCACAAATCTATAATATTTTGTAAAAATATTATATATACCCACTAATATCTATCATAAATAGTTATGATAGTTAGTTATATAAGGTGCTGAAATTATATCATGCACTTAATATTAATATTCAATAATTATGAGTATTATTCCTAAATAATTAGGTTATTTAATCTTAATTGCCACTAAGTTCTCAATGTAGTACTGAGAAAGTGTACTAATTAATATTTAATATGTCTTAATATGTTATAAAGTTATAATAATTAAGCATAGTATATTATGTCATATTCATGAGCAATAAAGTGCATTGCCCATTTCTTGGACCATCACTGCAAATTGGTGCAAAGTCCCTAATTCCTCTTTAAAACTCAAAAAAATTTAATGTATTAATCTATACTCTTATTAATGAATAAATTATAGCATTAATATTAAATTATAAAGGGATGAAATGAAGACAAACAATACAATGGGTTAACCAAGGATTACAGAACATTATTAACATACACAAAGACCTTTTCACAATAAAAATGCATTTACAACTAAGTTGACTAGACCGGAAGTGAGAATTAAAGAATGAACTGAATAGATAATTAACCTGCGTACACAAAAATTAGTGACGTATACATGGACTCATTAACGGTCGTACAACAAAAATATAAACTGAAAGATAGTAAGGTCAGAAAAAACACGATAGATTACCAACATTGTTAAAGAACTGAATAAAAATTAGAACCAAATACACTAGAATACCACAGTTATAACACGACTATACAACTAACATGCAAGGTGAATTAATGCAAGTCCGAACGACACGATCACCGATATCCGACGCGTTCTTCGCGAAATGCTATTAATTCACGGCCTTAAGAACGATTACAATCAATTCGTAGCATCCCAGGAGCTATGGAACTGATTATAATTCGCCGCCCATCCATACCCGCTACATGTAAAAGACAGAAACAATATTTAACATGGCTACAAAAATGAAGAACATGGCATTATCGGACAAATAGGATTAACTTATTGTAACCTTCAAATAAGTTACTTATCTTTTTGCCTCGATAGATTCATACAATGCTTGCTTCGCCAACGGACAGTAGGACCTATAATTCATGCTCATGTTGATTGAATCTATTTTCCAATGTTCGATTAAGCGTTTATAAATAATCTTCTTCAAGGACGTTGAAAGGCGGCTGCCATCACTACAGCTGATTCATCCTGTTGTCAAGGGGGTGTGACGTCATCGGTGTAGATACAAAAAGTGTTCATTTCGCTCGAAGGAAAATTATTTCTTTCAACTCGATAATCTTTGAGTATTTTTTTACAATTAAATTCCAGTTCCGCATCACATTGGCCACCACTGTTGCGTGGGTGGTTTACTGGTGTTGGAGGGTCCTTCGTTCGATTATTATAAGTTTAGTTGGGATGCTTGCTTAATTATCATTACACAACTTGTGTCCAAGCAAACCCCGGTTCCGTACGAACTGATCCATTATTACTATAAACTTCTTACAAGAAAGAGTTCATCAGGTCAAAGGACCGTCAACAATGCAAGTTGAAGCAATCAAACGTAATCAAAGGAATGTGGGTAAGCCTTCGATTCGAGTCCAATATTTATTACAAGTTGACGCACGAAGACAGTTCACATCGGTATACATTCATATATAGTCATTAGAAATTACATGCATAGTATTCATGTCCGTCCATGTCAAAACAATATGTCAGAAGAACATCGTGGCTATATACGTGCGCTGTTGTAGTCAACAGCCAGAAATGAGCACATGAGTTCTTGACAGCTACAATTTGAATCATAATGTGATTCTCCTTCCATCATTTAGTTAATTTAATTAATCTCATACTTAGATTAATATCCGAACTGACCCTGAGTTCTACATCGATTCATATATCTAATATAGGCTATATACTCAGCCTTTTTTTCCTTGGAAGAAATACAAGACACGACCTTCTTGCTTGACGGATAGCGTAACAAGGGCCATGTAACCAAGTCACCCAGCGTGACCTTCCCAACGTGAATGCGTCATAATCTCCGCATATATTTCGCATTCAGTATACCGTAAAATATCGACATATTCTATAAATGTTAATGACCCCTAACGTTGCGCATGGCTAAACCCCAGCAGACGCCGTCATTTAAAATAACACCGTAACAGTAATAAAGGCAGGACAAACTTTGAACGGCCAAGAAATGACTATCGTGACAGAAACTCACAGTTCAATGACCAAAAATATAATGAAAGAAAACCGTTTAACCAAGGTAAGAGATGGTGCAAATGGTGTAAGAAAGACAACCATAACACCGAATTTTGTAGAAGGAAACCTTCAAACATTGCTGCAATGAAGTCGGGGACTCAAAGATTAAAGGTTAATCCTAATGGACAGCAGGAACCTTATCACCCCCCAGTTTGTGAGGATGTTATTTGTAATGGGGTCACCATAAGGTGCCTTTATGATACAGGTTTGGATTATGATTCAGTTGTGAAGTCTAGCCTAGTGGACCCAAGTCAGTATATCACAGAAACAGTGGAAATACAAGGGGCGACTAAGGACATACCACTCATGACACTTCCCATCGCAAGGATAACGGTGAAAACTCGCTATGTGGAAGGAGAAATCAGAGCAGCAGTGATAGATGAACCAATCTACCCTCTGATATTGGGGTGTAGGTACGTCTTCTTGGGGAATCCCGAGAGACCTGTGATCATGGCGACAGTGCAGACCAGGTCACAGAAAAAGGAGGAAGAAGGTGAACCTATAAATGCTCATCCAGAGGAGATGAGGAAGACGCAGGCTGAGGATAGGACACTCAAGCCATGTTTTAAAAAACTGCCCAAATGCCACACACCTCCAAGCAAGGGAGAGTACTTTATGAAGGGCAGATTGTTATACAGGAAGACAGGAACTAGACCCACTGGTCACGGACAGTTGGTTCTTCCCAAGATATATAGGGCAAATTTAATAAGGAGCTTACATGTTGGAAAAGATGGTGACCATGAGAAAGTAGGTACCATCTGCCAAAAAGTTGCTCGAAAATACTATTGGCCCGACGTAAATGTCGATATTGAAAACTTTGTAGAAGCATGTGGCGTATTTCATGAGGGAACACCCATAAAGGGAAAATATGTGCAGGACCTAGAAACGCCACGGGGCAAACTTAGGCCTGGAAGGAAAAATAATTATACTCAGGTAGACAAAGTGGAATGGGAGCCCCCTTTTCATACCCAGTCTTCACTTGAATGGATTAACATGGCCACTATGCGACGAGTACAAAGAGGAAATTTACCCCAGAATAAGCTGACTATCCCTCGGTCAGCCTTATATCAACTGGAGGAAAATAAAAGAGAGCGAAGATCTCTCATAAGCAATCTAAAGTGGGGGGACAAACCCAAGAAAAAAATTGGTAGTGGTCGATTTGTGAGTGATGATTCTAGGAAGAAAAGTCCTCATTATAAAGCTTCCAATGGAAGGGACCCGACTGGTGCCATGAAAAATAAGTATGAAAAATTAAAAGTCCAGATGTAGCTTTATTAAGGACCTGGACAGATGAGAAGGCAGAAGAGACTGTTACCTCATCGTATCAATATGTGAACGAACTGACCACTCGTCTGAAAGCTGGATGGAAACTGGCAAATGATAATTTGAGACAAGCCAGGAAGAAACATGCAGCATATTTTAATAGGAAGGCAAAGGACAGGGAACTAGTTGTGGGAGAGAAGGTGCTTCTTCTACTACCCGGCAGCCAGAATAAATTACAAATTGGATGGCAAGGTCCATATACGGTTCTAGAGAAGGTGTCTAGAACAAACTATAAAATTGACAAAAAGGGGAAGGAGAAAGTTTATCATGTAAACCTTTTAAAGAAGTATCTGGACAGACCACTCCAGGAAAGCACCCCCTTACTGACCTTGGCTATCGCAACTCAAATGCAAAAGGAACCACTCACCTCACATGAATACCCATTACATCCTTGTGAAACAGCCGCACAGGTAAAAGTCAGTAAGCACCTGACTAAAAATCAGAGGGAGAGAGTTCAACAGGTTCTGGAGGAACATACAGATGTATTAACAGATAAACCAGGACATACAAATTTGCTACAGTATGACATGAAACTGGTAGACTCAAACCCAATCTGTATGAGAGCCTATTCTATTCCGTTCGCGAAGGAGAAGGCATTGAAGGAAGAAATAGATTATTTGTTGAAGGAGGGGATTATTTCACACAGTGAATCTTCTTTTAGCTCCAGTGTAGTTTTGTTGAGGAAACCGTCTGGGGAACACAGACTGTGCATAGATTACAGGAAACTGAATGCTGTCACAGAAGGACAAGTGGATCCATTACCAGACACAAAACAGTTATTTGCCAGATTAAACAAGGCAAAATACTTTTCAAAGGTGGATCTTAGTAAAGGCTATTACCAGATTCCAGTGAAGCCTGAAGTGAGACCTTATTTAGCTTTTAGCACTTCGGAAGGACATTATGAATTCAACATGCTACCATTCGGATTGAAAAATGCTCCGAGTGTATTTTCAAGGATGATGCGCAAATTGTTGGATCCCCTGAATAACCCATGTATCACGAATTTCATGGATGATATTCTCGTCGCCACAGAGACATTTGAAGAACACATTAACTCCCTGAAAATGTTATTTGATAGGCTTAGGGAGGCGAACTTAACTGCTAGGCCAACAAAATGTTGTATTGGATGCAAAGAGTTGGAATTCTTGGGACACACTGTATATCAGGGTAACATGACCCCTGACCCCAAGAACTTGGAAAAACTGCAGAGAGCACCTAGACCACAAACAAAAAAGGACGTGCGATCATTCGTGTCGTTATGTGGATTTTACCAAAAATATATCAAAAATTTTAACTCTATATGTGCTCCTCTGACTGATCTGACTCGCAAGGGACATCCAGATAAAATAGTTTGGACTGCGCAATGTGAATTGGCTTTTCAAGAGTTAAAGGAAAAACTCACTAGCAAGCCTATTCTCAAATTGCCTGATTTGACACAGGACTTCGTGGTGAGAACAGATGCAAGTAATGTAGGCCTCGGGGCGGCTCTGTTGCAAAGGTCATCTTCACCCGATGGGGAACTGAACCCAGTCGCTTATGCAAGCCACAAATTGAATAAAGCGAAGCAAGGATATTCCACAAGCGAAAAAGAATGTTTAGCGTTAATCTGGGCAATAAAAAAGTTCCAAATCTATCTGTATGGTAGGACTTTTGTGGTCCAGACGGATCATCAGCCCCTAGTGTTCTTATCTCAGGCTAAGCATGAAAATGCTAGATTGTTGAGATGGTCTTTATTATTGCAACCTTATCAGTTTAGTATTGAGTATATACCAGGGTCATTGAATGTCGGTGCAGATTTCCTCAGTCGGCACCCCTGTGATCAAAATTAGAGTAGTGGTAGGCGTGAGGAGTAATTTTATCTATGTGTATCACTGGTTTTGGAACTTGCCGTAGTGCATGTTCTCAGGTGGGGAGATGTGTGATGAATTTACCGTGATACAACGTTAAAATATCTCCAATATAAAGATAAAATGTAGGGATAAAAATAATGCGTAAGATACTAGGAGACATGCTCGCCCATGCCCGCATTTCCTACCGCCATTTAAACTAACTAGTTAGAGGTGCAGACAAAACGTTTACCCTTTGTAGACGGGAGGGAAACGGAGATCAAAAAAGGAAAAATATGACTGAACACGTGTTTGAACCTAATGGGCAAAAAGACGCAAGTTGTAGTTTAAGTAATAAAAGAGAAAAAAAAAAAATTCACGTCACTAGTTGACACAATGTAAGGAAATGGACAGAAAAGACCTTAGCTCTTATTTGAAACAGTCATTTCTTGGACGTTTTTCGATACTTGGTCCTTTTATTTGAATTCAGCGGCAAACGCCGTAGAGAAGGTTCTCGAACAAATTTCAAAAAAACTAAACTTGAGAAAAAATATGTTTTTTCTTAATAATAGAGTTATGAATATAAAACCTAGCTAGTTTGATAGCCCATCTTAAGCAGAAAACTAATATACTTTAAATTATACAGACGGATAGATAACAAGGAAGATATTGACAAAAGACTGTGTTGTTCATATCAGACTAGCGACTGTACTGTTCATACTTTCACTAAAGTTTCAAATTTTCGTCCTTGAGACACGCAAAATGCAAAAATCAAGCTGTAATGCAAGAGAGGGGGAAGGTGGAGAATTGTGGCTAAAAATAACTTAGGAGGCAGATTTGTGTAGGATATTGCATGTAGAACCAAGCGTGTTTTTTATGAAAAACCAAGTAGAGACAGACGGACCAACAGACAAGAATACATACTTGACTGAGATCTGACTGAAATTTGACTTTTGGTTGTAGATTTGAAAAAGTTAGGGGGGAAGTCGGTGATTGGACAAATGTAATCATATTAGCGGGACAGAGATGCGCATTTTTGCCATTTGATACAATTATGTCCAGGGACACAGTTAGTTATTGCCTGTGGTGTTGTTCCCAGAAGATAGTACATACATTTAGAGGGACGCCATCATATAGCCAGCAGCTCAGCTGAGTTTTGCTAGCAATTAACTGTGTTCTCAATTCTGAATTCTGGTAAGAATGAAAGTATTCATTTTGTATATTTTAATATTTCGAGTGATTGATACTGCCCTATCATATAAAATGATTACGACAAGTAAGTGCTCGCTCTAGGTCCCCAGCCCAAGTTCAGGGTCTAGAGACAAACAAAATATATGGACGCCTAACTAAGACTATGGAAGGCGGATCTATTGTTGAGATCAGTGGGAACATATCACCTATCTTATTGAATAAAAGGAAACTATTGAACATATCTCAGATGCAATGCAGTCTTGGGGAACTAGTACTATATGAAAACAACTGGGTAAGATGTGCTGTGTGGTCAGAGAGATCTGACCCATTCTGTGTAATGTTGATGTTTTGTGCTGTGTGTAAGAGTGGTGCAGTAAATAAAGCACTGACACATCGCACAAATTTTGTTTCAGAATTGTGAGTTTCTGTTGTGGTGCTAGGGTAGTGCCACATAAGTAATCAAGATTGCACAAGCAGAAGTGTGTGCAGCCAAACAGTGTGTCGGTGCAGTCTACCATTGTATTCTAGCTACCGAGAGGAGTGGGCAACCTGAATCCAGCATCAGATCTTCGCAGACAAGATGAGTGATTAGTGGCCTGCTGAGGATTCACCATACTCCTAAATATTTCCCCATCACAAATATACTGAATTTTGGGAAAGATAACATTTATTACAGTTTATAAGACAATGGACAAAGCTTGTTCTAGTCACAGAGTGGGTGTGATGACACCACCCCAACAGCACATCCAGTAATAGTTCTCCCAGAGACATTAGAAATATAATTAATATTAACCAGTCTTATAAAATACTTATGTACACACATTCCATTTTATTATGTCATATATTTATGCATTCCATTTATAACTCCATAACATTTCATAAGTTCTGACCAAAATAAAACATTGGTTCAGAACAAATAAATTTAGAAAAAATTTTAATATTTAAACTAAAACAGTCTGAGTTGGTTCAGTGTGTTATAAATTTTATTAATATTATTAGACTTATTAATTATTTGTGTGTGTTTGTAAATTCTACTACAACACATTACATTTCAGAACCCTAGACTTTTTAACGTAGCTACATTCATAATAGTAAAAAAGATATGTTTGAGGTCGTAAGTGGTAGTACGAAGGGCCTTCTGTAATTCACATCTACATTTATCTCAGGAGCCTTCACAGCTGACCTCATACATTACACTAGGTAACACAACAACCATACAGTACCATCAAAAACCACTACACTATCTGTCTTCTTCTTCTTGGATTCTTAGCTGCTGACTAACAAAGGAATCACTGACCATCATGCCTGGTGATGTCTTGTAGGGCAGCAATTCTCTCCACTTTGCTAGGTCTGTGCAAGGTGGAAAGCTACCTCAACCTGATACAAGCATATCTTTCAAAGAGGCAAACAGTTTCATCAGAACCAATACAGAAACAAATGGGATGCAGAGCTTCCAGCACACAAAATGATTCATACTACCAGCTTAGCAGAAGGGAACAAGTGGTTATCTTCAGACTCTAAACAGGCCACAACATATTGCGATATCATCTGTTCAACAAGTTAAAGATAGGAACTACTCATGGGTGTAACTGTGGCCCCGATAAAATGACTGCTGAACATCTGCTTCAAAGACGTCCAACTTAAGATCAACAAAGAAAGCACATAACGACATCACCATTACCATTCCTGGAAAAACTCTACAGAGATATAAATAGCCTCAAGTTGACCACTGCTTCCTTTGAACATATTCAAGTAGATGTCTGAGAGTGTATGAAGAAGAAGGAGCTTGGTCTGTGCCATCTATCATACAATGCCCTATCTCTGGTTCATGCTTTTCATCTCTGCCACCACAGTTCTTCACCAAGTTGTTTTTGGTCCGCTTCTCTTTCATCTTCTTTCTGAGGCCCACAGCACGGAAGTTCTGGTGATGGTGTCAAGATCTCTTCTGACGACACGGCCAACCCAATTCCAGCATCTTCTTCCTTTTTTTTAGGTTGATTCCCCTAGATGCTGTTTTAGCTAAGTGTTTTTTTTAAGGATTATTTTAATGTTTGCTCTTTCATGATCTATTTTTATTAGCTACCTCGTTTTCCTGAATTCTTGTTTATTTTTCCACTCAGAGAGACATATTTTATTAATATTTTTTGGCTCATTAAAAAGAAAACTATAATCACTATAAATCTGACAGTTAACCTGTGTCTGAGTCAGGTCAGATAAAGTGCTGTCTCTGCATCAAAAGTTGCCATTAATGAATGATCAACATTTTCTGTTTCTTGCCTTGATCGTGCATTGAGACGACTACTTCCCATCCACTTATTGATCTTACCTTGATGGCAGATAGTTGATGGATTTGATGTAATCTCGGACACCTCCAGGCTTTCTCACCCCCTTTCACCTGGTTAACAGCAGGGCAGTTGTAAGAGACTTTACTTTGTTTGTTTTTCTTGTTTGTATTTGTTTGTTTTTTATTTTTAGTTTGTTTGTTTCTTGAAAAGAAGGTGTCACACACAAATACATTCAAACAATTTGGTTTTGATTTACTATATTTGGACTGAGTGGAGGGCAGAAGATACCATATCTGGATATCGGAAATCTGATTTTATTGTCTTGAATGTATTACACTATATATCCTAATTATAACCCATCAAAGGTTGAACAGGACACTTTTGTTTAAAAAAAAAACAAATAAAATCTTACCTTCTCACTTAATCTCTTAAGATTTACCATAAATCGTTTACAGCAGTACTTCTTAACCTTTCTAGAAGTTAAAAAAAGAGATAAAAGTCTGTTTTGAGAAATGTTATTTACAAAATGTGACTAAGGTTCGGTATTTAATCCACGTTTCCACTGTTCTATTTTGTACATTTGATTTTTATGTATTATAAGCCGCGGTCGTGCAGTGGTTAGTGCAATGGCCGCCTAGCTCAGTGGTCCATGGTTTGATCCCCAGTTGAGGTGGGACTTTTTAGACCGCAAATGGCTACGGGGTTGACCCAGTCTCATGAATTAGGTACCAGAGCATTTCTGGGAAGGTTAAGATGGCCGGTGTGATGCTGACTACATCACCCCTATTGTGCTGTTGGTCAAGAAAATATGGGCCTAATACCATATTCCCAATATGTCTCAATGGGCGTGTAACAGGATCCTTTACATTTACTTTTATGTATTATACTGTGTTTATGATGACTTGTCCTCTAAAATATCTGACATGTCTCGCACTCCCCAGTGGTGCATGCACCACCAGTTAAGAATCACTGCTTTACAGCATCAGAGCAATTTGTTCCTTAATAAGTGCAGCAAAGCCCATTACTGAGCTGATCACTAAGGAGACACCATCTCATGATACCCTTGATAGAACCAGGCAGAAAACCTAGGATTCCCCTTAACCCAGGCTGGACAACACCACCTTTTTTCTTTTTACTGAAACACCTGCCCATATCTACTCTATGCTTTACCTATATGCTCTGTCTCAAGCTGATACAGGAGCCACTGGTCAGCTCGGCACTGAGCATGGAACCACATGCAGTGATCCAGCGATGTGAGGAAGAGAGAGGATCTGTTCTGCATTGGGGCTAGACGCATCAGTGCTGTTTGCAGCATAAATGAGTCAGACAAGTAAGCCAAGCAGCACTTGTGTGTATTTTGATGCAAGTCTTCACCTTAGAAAGAATACACATAAACAATTTTATACACTAATGGGATTATGTGTTGCACATCAAGCACAGTCCTGTTATATGGCTCTAAAACATGGAAATCAAGACAAGTGACAACCAATAAGTTAGAGACTTTCATATATGGGTGCTTACGCAGATAAGAAGGATAAAAAATATATGACTAAACAGACTTCCATAAATTAAACAGACATCCACTAAACAAACTTCCATAACTAAACAGATATCCTTTAAACAGACTCTCTGTAAACTAAACAAGACATTCACGAAACAGACTTTCTTAACCTAAACAAATATCTACAAAAAAGACTTCCATAGACAATACACTTTATGGCAGCACAAAACAGCTTATAGGAACTGTGCAGTACCATATAATGGCATCAAGGTCACCAAGAGCTGATGCTCAATGAAAGTGGATCAAAGTAAAGTCACTAAACAGTCTTCCATAAACTAAACAGACATTCACTAAACCATAAACTAAACATATCTACTAAACAGACTTCCATAAACTTTACAGATATCTACTAAACAGACTTCCATAAACTAAACAGATATCTTCTAAACAGACTTCCATAAACTAAACATATATCTACTAAACATACTTCCATAAACTAAATAAACATCCATTAAACAGCCTTCCATAAACTAAACAGATATCCACTAAACAGATTTCCACTAAACATACTTTCCATAAACTAAACAGACATCCACAAAACAGACTTTCCATAAACTAAACAGACTTTCCATAAACTAAACAGATATTTACTAAACGTGACTTCCATAAACTTAACAAATATCCAATAAACACTCTTCCTTAAACTAAACAGACATTCACAGGCAGATCAAAAAAATCACATGGAGAAAAGGATTTGGGAACAGCCATAAAAGGTACAAAGGAGTCAGGAGCTAAGGATCCAAGAAGAAGATAAGAGGTACAAAGAAGACATGGAAAGAAACTTGAACAGATGATGTAAGAGCCTGAGCTTATTAAAGACCTATGCTGCACAATGGACGTATGCTTCAATTAATAAATAGTATACTATTAGTAACCAACTTCTTGTTATCAGCATCAAACCAGAGCATAGGATAGAAAAATCACATTGATTTTATCAGAAGAACCATTGATGTTATCAGAAGAGACAGAACGAGAAATTACGACATCAGAAAAAAGTAGTCCAAGCTACACCCTGCAGCAAGTTTTAAGGAGAGACAGAAATTAAGTGGTTTGGCCGTCTTATGAGAATGGAGCCTGATCAATAACCACTACATGCCTTCAACAGTAGAAGACCTGGTTTTAGAGCTTAAGGGAGACAAAGAGGCAGATTCATTCATTCCTTACACTTCAGCTCCCTAAGAACCACAGACATTCAACACACACATGCCAATTCTTCCTGTCTGGTGCCATCCTCTCAAAATGTTTCCATGTCTTTCTCATCCTTTTTATAGAATATTTATAGAATGTGCAATTCCTATAAACACACACACTGGGATTCTCACTGGTGCTACAGAGCTCATGCACTGTGCTGAGATCCTACTTGTGTGATCTATAGGAGGAGATTGGAGCACTGAAGGAGTTGTCCATGTGCAATGAAGATAATCCTTAAAACCAAACATCATCATTTTCTTTTGTCTCTTGTGTTTGTCTGTCCACCTCAGCTTCTCTTACCATGGGGATTCCAGAACAAGGACTGTCTGGTGATGATATCAACAAGTTTTCACCAGGTGTGTCCTATCCAACTCTATCATCTTCTTCTCATCTCCTACTCCACTGACAGATGTATAAATAAAACTAAAGAAATTCTACAACAACACAGGCAAACACCAGCCAGTGAGGCAAACTTGGCTCAAGAATGAAAACCATGAAACTTTACAGACAAAGTGGAACAAAGACAGAAGTAAAATAAGTAGCTCCACGGGTAGTGAATAACTTGGAGCCACCAAGAGGACATGCGCACCATCATAGCGGGTAGTGAATATCTTGGAGCCACCAAGAGGACATGCGCACCATCATAGCAGGTAGTGAATAACTTGGAGCCACCAAGAGGACATGCGCACCATCATAGCAGGTAGTGAATAATTTGGAGCCACCAACAGGACATGTGCACCATCATAGCAGGTAGTGAATAACTTGGAGCCACCAAGAGGACATGGGCACCATCATAGCAGGTAGTGAATAACTTGGAGCCACCAACAGGACACGCGCACCATCATAGTGGGTAGTGAATAACTTGCAGCCACCAAGAGGACATGTGCACCATCATAGCGGGTAGTGAATAACTTGGAGCCACTAAGAGGACATGTGCACCATCATAGCAGGTAGTGAATAACTTGGAGCAACAAAGAGGACATGTGCACCATCATAGCAGGTAGTGAATAATGTGGAGCCACCAAGAGGACATGTGCACCATCATAGCAGGTAGTGAATAACTTGGAGCCACCAAGAGGACATGTGCACCATCATAGCAGGTAGTGAATAACTTGGAGCCACCAAGAGGACATGTGCACCATCATAGCAGGTAGTGAATAACTTGGAGCCACCAAGAGGACATGCGTACCATCATAGAGGGTAGTGAATAACTTGGAGCCACCAAGAGGATATGTGCACCATCATAGCGGGTAGTGAATAACTTGGAGCCACCAAGAGGACATGTGCACCATCATAGCAGGTAGTGAATAACTTGGAGCCACCAAGAGGACAAGTGCACCATCATAGCAGGTAGTGAATAACTTGGAGCCACCAAGAGGACATGTGCACCATCATAGCGGGTAGTGAATAACTTGGAGCCACCAAGAGGACATGTGCACCATCATAGCAGGTAGTGAATAACTTGGAGCCACCAAGAGGACATGTGCACCATCATAGCAGGTAGTGAATAACTTGGAGCCACCAAGAGGACATGTGCACCATCATAGCGGGTAGTGAATAACTTGGAGCCACCAAGAGGACATGTGCACCATCATAGCAGGTAGTGAGGAAGTTGAGGGGAACTGCGGTAAGACGTGGAATACAATGGGTGGGTTTGAAAAAAAATCGAAAAAAGGTGATTCGTCTTACGAGGACAAAAGACAAAGAAAATAGTCTACGTTACGGCCACAAGGCCTTCGTCAGGAAAGGAAAGAAAGTGAAGTCTAGATAGGACACATAAAAAACTTAATAAAATAATAAAATAAAAACTGGGTACTTCCCTGAAGGCAAGAACCGAAATTCGCTGTCTGTTGAAGAGCGCGTGGCTGAACAGAAAGCGACTTCCGCCGCCGGGTGTACACAATACATACTGAAAAACTAAAAAACGAAACCGGACAATAAACTACCCAACGGGATAAAAGTGGGGACTGGAAATAGAAGAGGACAGAATGAGTGGGAGATAAATAAATATGAAATTAAAAAATGTATATGGCATACAAATAGAAGAATAGGATAAGAGTGGAAAGAGTCAAATAGAGCAAGAGAGGAAAGGGTGACCTCAGACAAAGGTGTGAAAAGTGTTGAGACCGGCTGGTTTTAGACACCCCATGCGGTGTATAAGACGGTTCTCAAGCTGTTCTCGGCTGGCAGTGTCAGAGGAGCAGGATCGGATCGCTGTGACCTGGATGTCGATGGGACCATGGTGGTCAGGACCATTGAAGTGTATGGCAACTGGTGTGGACTTTTGCTGAGCGATGTCATTTAAGTGCTGGCTGAATCTGTCCCCAAGTCGTTTGCCTGTTTGGCCAATATAGGTTTTGCAGCAACGTCATCAAAGACACCAATCACGCTCTTACTACTTTCTCCTCTATCCGACTCCCAGCAGACCGCTCCTACCGTCTTTTCTTGCTAGACGTCTGCTCTCTGTATACCTCTATTCCCCACTCTGATGGTCTCCGAGCTCTTCGGTTTTTTCTGGATCAGCGCACTTGCCCTTCTATATCCACTGACACCCTTCTCCGTCTTGCTGAACTGGTCCTTAACCTGAATTCCTTTGAATTCAATGGTCAATTTTTTGACCAAATTAGTGGTGTTGCCATGGGAACGAAGATGGGTCCCAGCTATGCCTGTCTATTCATGGGCCACTTGGAGCATCAGATATGGCAACAATACTCCGGTCCTTTCCCTGGGTTTTACCGCAGATATATCGATGATGGCATAGGTCTCACAGATATGTCTGAGACTGATTTACACCGCTTCATCGACTTTGTGAACTACTTTCACCCCACCATTAAGTTCACCTCCCTCGTCTCCACAGTTTCTGTCAACTTCCTCGACATTACTATTTCTATCACGCCCTCCGGCCTTAATACCTCAGTATACTACAAGCCGACAGATGCCCACAGCTACCTCCTGTATACCTCTTCTCATCCTCGGGCCTGTCGTGACTCCCTTCCTTTTTCACAACTTCTCCGCCTCCGCCGTTTATGCCAAGACGACGATGACTTCCACTTACGAGCAAATGAGATGTTGGATTTCTTCCGTAACCGACTTTATCCAGAACATGTTCTCACCTCTGCTCTCCAACGTGTGCTCCCCATCTCTCGTCAGGAGGCCCTCATACCTCACCATAAATCCACTTCGGATAGAGTCAAATTAATCTTGACCCATCACCCTCATAGTACTACTGTCAAACAGATCCTTTTCCGCCACCTCCCTATCCTCCAAGCAGAGCCTGTGACCCAAAAAGTATTCAGTGAAGCACCTTTGGTGGCATATAGACGTGACAAGAACTTGAAGGATCTTCTTGTTCACAGCCGTCTCCCAAAGGAGAATGCCACTCACTTTGGCACACTACCCTGTGGTCGGACAAGATGCAACACGTGCAAGTATGTCACCTCAACCCAGAAGGTGTCCTTTCCTAAGGCTACGTACACCATCACTAGTAGCTTCACGTGTGAATCGCGCAATGTCATTTATACGATCATATGTAAACGTTGCTGCAAAACCTATATTGGCCAAACAGGCAAACGACTTGGGGACAGATTCAGCCAGCACTTAAATGACATCGCTCAGCAAAAGTCCACACCAGTTGCCATACACTTCAATGGTCCTGACCACCATGGTCCCATCGACATCCAGGTCACAGCGATCCGATCCTGCTCCTCTGACACTGCCAGCCGAGAACAGCTTGAGAACCGTCTTATACACCGCATGGGGTGTCTAAAACCAGCCGGTCTCAACACTTTTCACACCTTTGTCTGAGGTCACCCTTTCCTCTCTTGCTCTATTTGACTCTTTCCACTCTTATCCTATTCTTCTATTTGTATGCCATATACATTTTTTAATTTCATATTTATTTATCTCCCACTCATTCTGTCCTCTTCTATTTCCAGTCCCCACTTTTATCCCGTTGGGTAGTTTATTGTCCGGTTTCGTTTTTTAGTTTTTCAGTATGTATTGTGTACACCCGGCGGCGGAAGTCGCTTTCTGTTCAGCCACGCGCTCTTCAACAGACAGCGAATTTCGGTTCTTGCCTTCAGGGAAGTACCCAGTTTTTATTTTATTATTTTATTAAGTTTTTTATGTGTCCTATCTAGACTTCACTTTCTTTCCTTTCCTGACGAAGGCCTTGTGGCCGTAACGTAGACTATTTTCTTTGTCTTTTGTCCTCGTAAGACGAATCACCTTTTTTCGATTTTTTTTCAAACCCACCCATAGCAGGTAGTGAATAACTTGGAGCCACCAAGAGGACATGTGCATCATCATAGCAGGTAGTGAATAACTTGGAGCCACCAAGAGGACATGTGCACCATCATAGCAGGTAGTGAATAACTTGGAGCCACCAAGAGGACATGT
The DNA here is from genome assembly GCA_024509875.1 of Oreohelix idahoensis. Lineage (NCBI taxonomy): Eukaryota > Metazoa > Mollusca > Gastropoda > Stylommatophora > Oreohelicidae > Oreohelix > Oreohelix idahoensis. The sequence continues at coordinate 172,463 of JAMPIV010004858.1, read as the reverse complement.
GCACCATCATAGCAGGTAGTGAATAACTTGGAGCCACCAAGAGGACATGTGCATCATCATAGCAGGTAGTGAATAACTTGGAGCCACCAAGAGGACATGTGCACCATCATAGCGGATAGTGAATAACTTGGAGCCACCAAGAGGACATGTGCACCATCATAGCGGGTAGTGAATAACTTGGAGCCACCAAGAGGACATGTGCACCATCATAGCGGGTAGTGAATAACTTGGAGCCACCAAGAGGACATGTGCACCATCATAGCAGGTAGATGCTAGAATTGTGTTGACCACATCTTCAGAAGAGACCCTGACACCATCACCAGAACTACCATGCTATGGACTCCAGAAGGAAAGTGAAAGCAAGGACGGCCAAAAGCTCCACCTGGTGGAGAACAGTGGAGGCAGAGATGCTAAGCATGAACCAGAGTTGGGGTACCATACGAAGGATGGCTGTCGACCGAGCAAAGTGGAGACAGTTTTTTGCTGACCAACAAGACGCCACTAGACGTGATGGCCACTGATTGCTTTGTCAGTCATCAACCAAGGACACAAGAAGAAGACAGGTAGCGAAATGGCGAAAAAAAGTAATATGGTAGGACAAGGTCATTAGTGGCAACAATAGTTTAAAATGGTACAAACCATTAGCATTTACAAGACTATCCCTAATATCGATTCATAGCGTCACAGTCTCCAGTTCTGTCAATCACTGGCAAGTTCAGGCAGCATGGAATTATGGGTAACAGAAAAGCAGTTTATGACAGGAGTAACAACACTTACCAATGTGACCTTTAGCCTTTACCCACAGGTGCCTTTTTGGATAGTATGTCTTCTGGAGGAGAAGCTGCTCTGGTTCTATCAGTTTTATTGTGGCAGGGAAAACATCATACCATTCCTTTCCAAGCAGATAGTTTGTCTCTGACAGATTCCCGTGTCTGTTGATGTATACAATGAAATCACTCTGAGTAGAAGATAGAACATGAAGAGAAAAACCAAGAAATAAATACAAATTTATGAATATCTATAAGCTAATTAAGTTATGTATATTCTTCATTACTGTATGGTGTGGAAAAATGGACAATGAACAAACAGTTGGAAGAAAGAATTATGGCTCTTGACATTTGGTTATACAGGAAGGATGGGGCACATCTCATGGAAAGAGAAGAAAACAAATAAAGAGATCCTAGAAAATCTAGGAATGAGGAGAGAAATAATGAAGGAGATTAAAATTAGACAGCTAAAATATTTTGGCCATATAAGACAAAACACCTTGCTGAAGACCATAATGGAAAGTAGAGTTGAAGGCAGACATGCAAGAGGAAGACAATGCTATAAAAGAGAAGATAACATTAAGAGAGAGACAGGAAAGAGTCTATCAGAGTGCACCATCAAGACAAGAGACAGAACATGTTGGAGATTTACTGCAGCTGACCTTCATTGTGGAGATGGCAGTTAATAAGGATGATGATGACTTAAGTGATATTGGAAGTAAAGAACAGGTACACCATACCCTACCAAGCATGTCACAGAAAGTAACAAAGGAAGGTTGGGTATGGAGACAGCTATGCCCATCCAGTAAGAAATTTAAAGCAAAAAAAAAAAAAAAAATCAACAATTGTTGACTTGACTTTGATCTACTGTCATAGAGGGTCAGTTCTTGGTGACCTTGATGCCATTATGTGGTACTGTGCAGTTCGTATAAGCTAATCTGGGCTGCTATAAAGTGTATTGTCTATGGATGGGTTGTGTAGTAGGAGCTGTAGTAGATGATGTTCTACTGTCTCAAACAGGTTTGGCAGTGTCTACACTTTGCTACATTTTGTGAACACATTCTGTTTCTGTGGCCATTTAGTGTAGAGTGACTTGTTCTCAATCTGAAAATTTTGGTTTGATATCTTCATTCAATATGGTTGATAGCATCTTCCTTATTTGGGGCTGTTAGGTGTATGAAGAGTCTTCTTCCTGTATTAGCCTGTGCCCACGGTGTTTATCCAATCTTCTTTACAGTTGTTTTTTATCATTTGTTTAATTGTTAACATATTCAATGGTTGGTCAATTTGTGGCATGTTTGTTCCCTTCTTTGCCAGTCTATCAGCTGCTTCATTCAACAACATTACCAAGATATCCAAGCTAGCAATCCCAGTAATTTAACTCAGCCATCTAAGATGGCAGACGGTACTTCATTAGAGATCTCAAATGGATGGTACAGGACAGAAAGCATAGGCATGAATTTGTTGAAGGCCTAAGCATCGGAAGGTAATGAATAAAAAAACTGTACCTCATTTACCCTCTTGGGTTATGGAAGGCAAAGGCAGAGAGGAAGGAAACTAGCTACCTTACCTCATGAAAAAAAGGCTGAAAATAGTAAGGTGACATCTTTAACACTTCACTCCCCTATGGCACTACCTTTACTCAGAATAAATCATCTGGTACTCACTTTCGAAATCTCAACAGGGATTCTGTCACAGATTCTAGTTCATCAGGAAACGGTACCTGAAATATGCACACAGAAATAACATAAACATTTTATTTTTCAAAGAAAGAACAAAGGCCACCATTCATATTCATTCAGTCATAACCCTCCACTCCCAAAGGAGCATAGAGAGCATAGGCCTTCAACAAACACATGCCAAGTCCTCCTATCATGTGCCATCATCTCAAGCTCTTTCCACGTTCTCATCATTTTCACCTCTGTTTCCATGTCGTGGAATATTCTAATCCACATATATAAATTATTAGGTAAATATGAAGCCTAACAAATAAAATTAATAAAGAAAAGAGCAATGGTAAAATAACAGTGCTGTCACAAAGAAGGTACTCGAAATCCCCCTTGTTTTCTGCTTCGTCTGCAAATTGTAACGCTTTCACGTTGATAGTAAAAGCTTACTGTATTATTACCCGCTTTCTTCAATGAAACGTGTGCTGTATTTCTTGGAAAAACATTGAGAGGCACCCTGCGTAATGACCTAAATTAATCCTAACATTAATTATATTACGTTACCAAAACGAACGAACAGATGGACTCAAATAGAAAGAGAGAGAGGGGCGAATGAAATCAGGAACGCATGCAAAATTAAACACGCGTCGCGCGATACACAATTACTACTATCACGCGTGTAAGGCTACATGCACTAACTTTTTCGGACGGACAGTGATAAATTCACTACCCTTCCCAGAGTTAGGTTTTAAAATCACAAAAAACGCTTATTAGGAAAGATAACAATAGATGGGTTTACGTTTGAAAACATTACAGTACCCAGACAGCACATCTTCGAAACAGGAGGTAGAAGAAATTGCATATTTTGAACGCAGCCACGTAGCTCTTTTAAATTTGGATATTTGGGTTCCTTAGGGCTTGCTGACAAAGAATATGTAAAACGTTACGCAAATAGTCCAGGAATTAATAAATTATAACCAAAATAAAATAGTGGGGATGCCTGACAACATAAAATCATTTCTGCTCATAAAATTTTTTATAACGTGTTTGAAAAAACCTTACGTTACAGAAATAGCCTACCATGTAAACTCCAAATTGATTGGAGCGCAACAAATGAAAGACTAACCACGATTGGTCGGGCTATAAATACTATCTTCGTTGTTAGGGGAGACGTGGAAAGGTAACATTTTTTCAAACACTTGTCGAAACGTGGCTCCATTGGCTAGACTCGCTGATATACTCACTTAGGAGCGTTAGTTCGAGACCACTAGTGCAAATAAGCTTGATAAAGCAACAGTGCGTTGAAGCCAGCTCATATTTTGCTAAATAAAAGCCTGGAACATAAGCAGATGGGAATTTGTGCCAGAATTCATTGCTAATCAACGTATCTGTGTTTATTCCATGAATTGTGGTAAGCTTGAAACATTCAGTATCTTTTAATGAAAATTGAATGTGAATTGTTAATTTATGCCTGTATATATGTGTAGTTCAGTAGCAAACATGATGTAAAGCCTATAATGCTCCCGCCTGAACAGAAGGTGTCGGAGGAAAGTAAAACTGCATGGAATGGCCAAACAGTACACTGACACCTAGATTATTGATTAGACAGAAATAATGCTGGAAGTGCAGAGGCGTGGTAACCATTAAGGAGGTAAATACTGGTATAAAGTATTTCAGATGAAGCTGACAGTTGGCCTAACGCTCTGAACTCAATGTTTGTGATGTATTGTGATCAGTGTAAAAAGAGAGTATAAGTTAGTTATGAAGTAGAAGGTACATCCTTCTTGATTTCAGGGACCGTGGTCTTGATGGTATTGAGCAGCACCTGGTCAGAGCTTTGCTGAATCCAGAGTCGGACAGCATACTCCTTGGTCTTTTTAGCTATCAGTGAGGTGTCTCCAGAGCCCAGGGGAGAATTCGAGCAGAGGAGTCCTTTCCTGCCGCCATCACGCAAGATAAGCTGATTTGGCCAGCTGAGCTCAACATTATGTCCCCTCATCTTGAAATGACTTTGTAAAAATAACATTCAGAGGGGAATTTAATTGTCTTAATATCAGGAACTGAGAACATCTCCAATACTAGTCCCAAAAGACAAACTATTGAAGTCATGATGACAAATACCAACAGAGCTTGAACAAAACAAAACCAGTATTACCTCATATTACTACTACACAACTGACACACATAGGATATTTTTAATAATATATGTCACTACAATATTCATATTGATAAATTCTGTACATATACTTGTAATTAAAATTGATTGTGATTCCTGGTTCCCTTTGTATTTGAATCAGGACACATATTCATTCATGACAGCAATGAATACATATTGTTATTTGAAAAGTTATCAGTGACTCCTTTAAGATATCCTCATAGAGTGTTATATGTATGTGAGTGTCACAGTGTTGTTAAGAGTAGTGGATTAAATTAAATTGTTTATCTGTCTGTTGTTGTGACTTACACTTCATCATACACATACCCTAGACACATAACGTAGTCATCACACTATTCCAGAATAATTCTGACTGAGATATATAGATATGTGGTAGCAAGTAAGGTTATCTATAATACACTACTCTTATTAGATATAGATACCTTCACAGCTGATCTCAGTCAGTACACTAAGTCCCCTATAAATATTTATAACATCCCACTTCACCACATATATTGGGGTCTCGCTCTTGGGATTTTGAATCTTTCCCTATTAAAAATATTGGGGGTAATTCACTTCAGGGAATATAAGAATTAAAAGGTATCCTTGGGTGGAATTAAATAAGGTTGAGCTCACGGTGCCTGTGTTGTCCATTAGATATATTTAGAGATTAAATTGTTGGTTAGACATTGTAGAAATTTACCTGATAGACAATGGCGGACCTGGCCAAATTTCGATCTGCTGCTGTTCAGACTGCAAAAGAGTTAGGATTAGATGGGCAAGTTATGGTTGCCTATGTCACTACGGAATGTGACAAATTTATTGAACGCGAAGAAAGAAGATTAGAAAAAGAGGCCGAAAGAAAGTTAGAGGCTGAGACTAAGAGGTTGCAAGCTGAGGCTGAGACTAAGAGGTTGCAGATTGAGGCTGACAAAGAGGCTAAGAAATTGGAAGCAGAAAGAGAAGACAAAAGATTAGCTGCAGAAAGGGAAGAGAAGAAATTAGTTGCAGAAAGAGAAGAGATTAGCTGCAGAGAGGGAAGCAGAAAAGGAGGAGAAAAGATTACAAAGGGAACATGAGTTACGACTAAGGGAGTTTGAGTTTCAAGGCCATGCTCCTGAAAATGGTGCCAGTCCCTTTGCCTCTGATGCTACTGCTAGCCAAGGAGCCTCAACCTCAGCTATGAATTTTCATTTAGATCATTTTGTTGAGAAAGACGATGATATAGAGAGCTACCTAAATAGGTATGAACTATTAGCTACCACGTATGGGTTAGAGAGAGAAAGGTGGAGCTTAAAGTTATCTCAGGGACTTCGTGGGGCAGCTTATGAAGTTTTTGCAAAAATGAGCAGAGGTGATCAGGAAAATTATGACATGCTAAAGCAGGCTCTTTTGTTAAGGTATGAAAAGAATGCAGAATTTTATAGGAAAAAATTTAGGAATGCTAAACTACTGTCAGGTGAAACCTATCACCAGTTCTCTGCACGAATAGAGACATACTTGGAGAAATGGACTTCTCTGGGGAAAACCCAAGATCTTAAGGAAATGGTCCTTATAGAGCAATTAAGAGAGTCCATGGCTCCAGACCTGAGAAAGTTTCTCATGGAACAAGGTGCAGAGAGGCTGGGTGAGTTGCTAAATGTTGCTGAAAGGTATCAAGCAGCTCAAGCAGAGGTAACAGGTAATAAAAAGAAACAAGTGGATAACTTTAGGGCACCACAGAACTTTAATAAATTTGATCCTAAGGATCAAAATAAAGGTAAGCACCAATTTGATAGGCCACGGTATGAAAATAAAAATAAATTCCCACAATTCGATGAAAGGAAATATGATGAAAGAAAATCTTTCAACCAAGGAAAAAGGTGGTGTAAGAATTGTCAGATGGACAATCATGACACTGACCGTTGCAGAAGGAAACCTGTGTATATGGCAACCCTTCAGGTCAGGTCGACCTCAAGACAGGAGGAGGATATTATGTTAGATACCACTCCAGAAGAGATGAGGAAGGCACAGGCTGGGGATAAAACACTCAAGCCTTGTTTCAGAAAATTGTCAACTTGTCATACAACTCCAGGCAAGGGAGATTTTTACATGAAAAACAAGTTGATGTATAGGAAGACTGGAGCTAGATCCAAAGGTCACGGACAGCTGGTTCTTCCAAAAAGATATAGGGCAGACTTAATAAGGAGCCTACATGTGAAACCAGATGGGGACCATGAGAAGATAGGTACCATCATTCAAAAGTGGGCGCACAAGTATTATTGGCCCAAAGCAAGATGGGACATTGAGAATTTTGTAGAAAGGTGTAGCATAGCACATGAGGGAACACCCACAAGTGGGAACATGGATCAGGACCTGGACACGCCACGGGGCAAAATTAGGCCTGATAATAAAAAGAAAAATAGATTTGATAAAGTGGACCAAATGGAATGGGAAGCCCCTTTTCACGGACAAGCTTCACTTAACTGTTTTACAATGGCCACTATGCGGAGAGTGCAAAAAGATGTCTTACCCCAGGATAAGCCGAAAATCCCTCAATCGGACTTAAACAAACTGGAGGAAGAGGATGTAGAGAGGAAATCTCTCATCAAGAATTTTAAGTGGGGAGAAAGCCCCAAAAGAAAAATTGGTAGCGGTCGTTTTGTGAATGATAATTCTGGGAGGAAAAATCATCACTATAAAGCTTCGAGTGGAAGAGACCATACCGGTGCATGGACAAATAGGTCCACACAATTAAAGGTCCATATGTAGCTTTGTTAAGAACGTGGACTGATGAAAAGGCAGAGGAAAACATTACATCTTCATACCAATATGTGAATGAGCTGACCACTCGGTTAAAAACTGGCTGGAAACTTGCCAATGAAAATTTGAAACAAGCCAGGAAGAAACATGCTGCCTATTATAACAGGAAGGCGAAAGACAGAAATTTGGCTGTGGGAGAGAAAGTACTGCTTCTTTTGCCCGGGAGTCAGAATAAGTTACAAATTGGATGGCAGGGTCCATATACAGTTTTAGAGAAGGTGTCTAGAACAAATTATAAGATAGATAAGAAGGGGAAAGAAAAAATCTATCATGTGAATCTCCTGAAGAAATATTTGGAAAGAGAACATCAGGAAGAGACACACTTGTTGACCTTGTCCATCGCCATGGAGATGAAAAAGGAACCACTTTCATCATTTGAATATCCATTACACCCCTGTGAGACAGCAGCACAGGTGAAAATCAGTACACATTTAACGAAAACTCAGAAAGAGAGAGTGCAACAGGTTCTAAATAATCATGCAGAGGTGTTAACAGACCGACCAGGGCATACAAACCTATTGGAATATGATATGAAACTAATAGACTCCACACCTGTCTGTATGAAACCATATTCGATTCCGTTTGCTAAGGAGAAAGCTTTGAAGGAAGAGATAGACTATCTATTGAAGGAAGGAATTATTTCGCACAGTGAGTCTTCGTATAGTTCCGGTGTTGTACTCTTAAGGAAGCCCTCTGGAGAACATAGACTCTGTATAGATTACAGGAGACTGAATGCTATTACAGAAGGACAGGTGGATCCATTGCCGGATACAAATCAGCTGTTTGCCAGACTAAATAAAGCTAAATATTTCTCAAAAGTGGATCTGAGTAAAGGATACTATCAGATTCCAGTAAAGCCTGAGGTTAGACCATACCTAGCTTTTAGTACCTCAGAAGGACACTATGAGTTTAATAGATTGCCATTTGGATTGAAGAATGCGCCTAGTGTCTTCTCTAGAATGATGAGAAAATTATTGGATCCTCTGAATAATCCCTGTATAACAAATTTTATGGATGATATCCTTATAGCAACAGAAACATTTGAGGAACACATTGACTCTCTGAACATGCTGTTTGATCGACTTAGGGAGGCAAATTTAACAGCCCGACCAACCAAATGTTGCGTTGGATGTAAAGAATTGGAATTTTTGGGACACACAGTTTATCAGGGAAACATGACCCCTGACCCAAAGAATTTAGAGAAACTACAGAAAGCCCCGAGACCACAAACCAAGAAGGACGTGAGATCCTTTGTCTCATTATGTGGTTTCTACCAGAAGTATATCTTACTTACTTACTTACTTAGTCGTTCCCCTTCTACCGTGAGGTGTAGAGGTTTGGAAGAGAGAGCGCCAGACCATTCTATCAGCTGTCTTCTTCCTGGCCTGGTTCCATTCTAGTCCTCGGTCCTTCAAAGATTGTCTAATGTTGTCCTCCCAGCGGACTCTGGGTCGTCCTGGAGGTCTGGATCCCTGGCTCTTTGTTTCCCATGCTTGTCGTGGTAGCCGATCTTCTCCCATTCTGCAGACATGGCCAAACCATCTTAGTTGGGACTGTTCTATTTGGGTCTGCAGCGGATGGGATTTTAGGCCTTGACGTATCGTCTGGTTGCGGACCATGTCTCTTCTTGTTACTTCAACCACTTTCCTCAGATACCTCATTTCTGAGGTTTGGATCTGGCTTTTGTGGGTTGTAGTCATTGCCCACGACTCGCATCCATATGTCAAGACTGGGACATAGGTGGAGCGGTATACAGCCATCTTCGTTTTCTTACCAACCTCTTTCTTGCTGAGGAATCCACGATTTATGGCCTGAAAAAGTCTCCCAGCCGCTGCTTTTCGAGTGGCCAACTCTTCTTTGATGCCTCCCTTTCGGTCTATAATAGCTCCGAGATATTTAAAGTGGTCGACCTGCTCCAGGACCTGTTCTCCCAACTTAATCTGATGTTTTCTTTCTTCTCGTGATATCACCATGGATTTTGTTTTAGAGCTGCTTATGACCATCCCTCTCTTCTCCAGCTCTTCCTTCCAGACTTGCAGGTTGGATTGGAGATGTGCCTCTGATTTAGCAATCAGGGCAACATCATCAGCAAATGCCAGCTCCGAAATATAGACCTGTCTCATCTTCCAGTACCCCACTGAATACTTTCTTGTTCTCTCCTTACATGCCTTGATGACATCGTCCATAAGGAGTATGAAGAGGTAAGGTGATAGGATATCACCTTGTCTTACACCAGTGGTGGTCCTGAACTCTTCTGACTTATGGTTTGCTGTCCTCACATAATTTCTGCAAGACTTGTAGAAGCTCTGTATAGCATGAATCAGAGGTGCTGGAATATTCTTCCTTGCCAAACAGTCCCAAAGTTTGCTCCAGGGGACCCTGTCAAACGCCTTTTCCAGATCTATGAAACAAAGATGGATCTCACTCTTATACTCAAGGGCCTTTTCACTCAGCTGTCTGAGTGTGAAGATTAGGTCTTGAGTACTTCGGTTTGCTCGGAATCCGCACTGGACCTCATCCAATTGTGGCTCAGCTAGGCGTCGGAGTCTCTGCTCTAGGATTCTAGAGTAGATTTTACCAGGGACACTGAGAAGGGATATGCCTCTATGGTTTCCACATTGTCGATTGTCACCCTTTTTGAAAATTGGTGTTATGATGGCAATCTCCCAATCCTTTGGTATGGTCTTGTTGCACCATGCTGCCTGTAGGACCTTTAAGAGTAATAGGTCGCCTGATGCTCCCATGTACTTAACCATTTCTGGTGTTATACCATCATGCCCTGCTGCTTTGCCCATCTTGATTTTCTCTAGTGCTGCCCTCAGTTCTTCCATCTTTATGTCATCTTCACCATCATTGGTTTTCTCTTCTGTGCTAGTGGTTATCATTTCTGATGCTTCACCATGCTCACCATCCAGGAGTTCTGAGAAATATTCTTTCCATCTTTCCATTACTTCCTTCGGGGCAGTAAGCAATTTGCCTTGCTTGTCCTTTATAAATTTGAGAGGGCATTGTTTTTCCTTCCTCATGTTCTTTAGGGTCTTATAGAACAATTTCTGGTTTTCTTGTGCATCTTTTTCTAGCTTTTCTCCAAATTCTTCCCAGGACTTCTGTTTTGCTGCTAGCACTTTGTTCTTTGCTTCTGTTCTGAGTGTCACATATTCTCTATATTTTTCCATTTGTCCTGTTGTGTTTTTAGCTCCTAAGTATTGTTTCCATGCCATTTTCTTCTCTCTTATTTTCTCTTTGACTTCCTCTGTCCACCAAGGTGTCCTCTTTCTCTGGTTCCCAAGTCGGACTTCACCGCATGCTTCTGCAGCAGCTGTCTTTATGATATCCTTGAATTTATTCCAGAGGGTTTCCAAGTCATCAGGTCGTTCTTCTGTGTTGCTCACTGCTGTAGCAATAAGCCCCTGATATCTGGTCTTAATTTCTGGCTCTCTCAGCTTGTAGGTCCTAATGCTCATTTCTCCTGCTCGTTTACTTGGTTTCTTGCGTGATGTTGGGCAGTTCCTAGGCTGAGCAACTCTTTCAGTTGTTCGTTTGATTGTTAGCAGGTAGTGATCACTTCCAATCTCTGGCCCCCTCCAGACTCTTGCATCTCGGACATATCTGAATGAGCTTCTCCGAACAATGGCATAGTCGATCACTGACTTCTCATTCTTGGTTGGTTCACATCTAGTGTATGCATGTATGCGCTTATGGGGGAACTTTGTGTTTGTAATGATCAGATTCTGCTCACTGCAGAATCTAAGGAGTCGCTTTCCATTGTCATTGAGAGTATCTTCTCCATATCTTCCGATAACTCCACCCCATCTAGCATGGTCATTTCCAACTCTGGCATTAAAATCTCCGAGCATGATAACTTCATCTAGGCAGTCATCCACTGTCCTTTGAAGCAGCTCGAAGAATTCCTCCTTGACCTCTGCTCTCTCATCCTCATTTGGCCCATACACTATGACCAGGTTGACTATGGTTACTCCTTCTTTTAGTTTTACAACCATAATGCGCTCCGAGACAAAGTTCCATCCCTTGATACTATCTTTTTGATTTTGGGCCACAATGCAACCCACGCCCCCTTTAGCTCTTTCAGATATGGGTACACCACTGTAGAGCAACGTGTTGCCATCGAGATCCATGACTCCTTGTCCTTTTTTCTTCGTTTCCGTTATAGCCAGGATTTCTAGTTTTGCTTTCCTCATCTCTTCCACCAGCTCCTCTTCCTTCCCATTTATACTTCTTGTGTTCCAAGTTCCATAAGTCGTAGTCCGTAGTCCGTTCCAGTTCGTCGCCTTTAGAATCAGTCCGGTTTTCTCTCTTGTATTTCGCGTAATCATAGTTTAAGACAAACAGGTGATTGGCCTGTTGTGCCTTTGCATGGTGGAGGGGCTGCCTCCTTACGGCCTCCATGCAGGCCGCCCTCCTCCTTTTTCATCCGGGCTTGGGACCGGCATGGGCGGAGTTCCAGAAGTATATCAAAAACTTTAATTCCATATGTGCACCGTTAACTGAATTGACACGTAAAGGACATCCAGATCGCATTACATGGACACCACAATGTGAAATGACTTACCAAGAATTGAAGGAAAAGCTCACAAGTAAACCCATTTTGAAATTACCTGACTTAAGTCAAGAATTCATAGTAAGGACGGATGCAAGTAATATTGGGTTAGGTGCAACTCTACTACAGAAATCCGATGCATTGGATGGGGAATTAAGCCCAGTGGCATATGCTAGCAGAAAGTTGAATAAAGCTGAAATCAACTACTCAACTAGCGAAAAAGAATGTCTTGCAGTAATATGGGCGATAAAGAAATTCAATATTTATCTATATGGGAAGGCATTTAAGTTGCAAACAGACCACAAACCTTTATCGTTTCTAGCACAGGCTAAGCATGAGAACTCTAGGTTACTCCGATGGTCTTTACTTCTGGCTCCCTATAATTTTAGCATTGAGTATATATCTGGAAAAACCAATTTGGGAGCGGATTTTTTAAGCCGCCATCCGTGTGATGAGAATCACCGTAAACCCCAGAAATAATAATAAATTTCTCTATGTGTATATAGAATAAAGGACTGACATATAATGTCTGTTTTAAGAGGGGAGGTGTCGTGGAATATTCTAATCCACATATATAAATTATTAGGTAAATATGAAGCCTAACAAATAAAATTAATAAAGAAAAGAGCAATGGTAAAATAACAGTGCTATCACAAAGAAGGTACTCGAAATCCCCCTTGTTTTCTGCTTCGTCTGCAAATTGTAACGCTTTCACGTTGATAGTAAAAGCTTACCGTATTATTACCCACTTTCTTCAATGAAACGTGTGCTGTATTTCTTGGAAAAACATTGAGAGGCACCCTGCGTAATGACCTAAATTAATCCTAACATTAATTATATTACGTTACCAAAACGAACGAACAGATGGACTCAAATAGAAAGAGAGAGAGGGGCGAATGAAATCAGGAACGCATGCAAAATTAAACACGCGTCGCGCGATACACAATTACTACTATCACACGTGTTAGGCTACATGCACTAACTTTTTCGGACGGACAGTGATAAATTCACTACCCTTCCCAGAGTTAGGTTTTAAAATCACAAAAAACGCTTATTAGGAAAGATAACATTATATGGGTTTACGTTTGAAAACATTACAGTACCCAGACAGCACATCTTCGAAACAGGAGGTAGAAGGAATTGCATATTTTGAACGCAGCCACGTAGCTCTTTTAAATTTGGATATTTGGGTTCCTTAGGGCTTGCTGACAAAGAATATGTAAAACGTTACGCAAATAGTCCAGGAATTAATAAATTATAACCAAAATAAAATAGTGGGGATGCCTGACAACATAAAATCATTTCTGCTCATAAAATTTTTTATAACGTGTTTGAAAAAACCTTACGTTACAGAAATAGCCTACCATGTAAACTCCAAATTGATTGGAGCGCAACAAATGAAAGACTAACCACGATTGGTCGGGCTATAAATACTATCTATCGTTGTTAGGGGAGACGTGGAAAGGTAACATTTTTTCAAACACTTGTCGAAACGTGGCTCCATTGGCTAGACTCGCTGATATACTCACTTAGGAGCGTTAGTTCGAGACCACTAGTGCAAATAAGCTTGATAAAGCAACAGTGCGTTGAAGCCAGCTCATATTTTGCTAAATAAAAGCCTGGAACATAAGCAGATGGGAATTTGTGCCAGAATTCATTGCTAATCAACGTATCTGTGTTTGTTTCCATGAATTGTGGTAAGCTTGAAACATTCAGTATCTTTTAATGAAAATTGAATGTGAATTGTTAATTTATGCCTGTATATATGTGTAGTTCAGTAGCAAACATGATGTAAAGCCTATAATGCTCCCGCCTGAACAGAAGGTGTCGGAGGAAAGTAAAACTGCATGGAATGGCCAAACAGTACACTGACACCTAGATTATTGATTAGACAGAAATAATGCTGGAAGTGCAGAGGCGTGGTAACCATTAAGTAGGTAAATACTGGTATAAAGTATTTCAGATGAAGCTGACAGTTGGCCTAACGCTCTGAACTCAATGTTTGTGATGTATTGTGATCAGTGTAAAAAGAGAGTATAAGTTAGTTATGAAGTAGAAGGTACATCCTTCTTGATTTCAGGGACCGTGGTCTTGATGGTATTGAGCAGCACCTGGTCAGAGCTTTGCTGAATCCAGAGTCGGACAGCATACTCCTTGGTCTTTTTAGCTATCAGTGAGGTGTCTCCAGAGCCCAGGGGAGAATTCGAGCAGAGGAGTCCTTTCCTGCCGCCATCACGCAAGATAAGCTGATTTGGCCAGCTGAGCTCAACATTATGTCCCCTCATCTTGAAATGACTTTGTAAAAATAACATTCAGAGGGGAATTTAATTGTCTTAATATCAAGAACTGAGAACATCTCCAATACTAGTCCCAAAAGACAAACTATTGAAGTCATGATGACAAATACCAACAGAGCTTGAACAAAACAAAACCAGTATTACCTCATATTACTACTACACAACTGACACACATAGGATATTTTTAATAATATATGTCACTACAATATTCATATTGATAAAGTCTGTACATATACTTGTAATTAAAATTGATTGTGATTCCTGGTTCCCTTTGTATTTGAATCAGGACACATATTCATTCATGACAGCAATGAATACATATTGTTATTTGAAAAGTTATCAGTGACTTCTTTAAGATATCCTTGTAGAGTGTTTTATGTATGTGAGTGTCACAGTGTTGTCAAGTGTAGTGGAATAAATTAAATTGTTTATCTGTCTGTTGTTGTTTTGACTTACACTTCATCATACACATACCCTAGACATATACGTAGTCATCACACTATTCCAGAATAATTCTGACTGAGATATATATATATGTGGCAGCAAGTAAGGTTATCTATAATACACTACTCTCATTAGATATAGATACCTTCACAGCTGATCTAAGTCAGTACACTAAGTCCCCCTATAAATATTTATAACATCCCACTTCACCACATTCCAGCTCTCTTCTCCATGTGCTTCTTGGTCTACCTCTGCCTCTCTTGCCCTGGGGGTTCCAGAACAAGGACTGCTTTGTAATGCTATCAACAGGTTTCCTCAGTGTGTGTCCTATCCATCGCCATCATCTTCTTCTCATCTCTTGTTCCACTGGCACTTGTCTGGTTCTTGTCATCAGTTCCACGTTGGTAACCTTGTCATACCATTTTAATCCTTCTATTCTACGCAAGCACCCATTTATGAAAGTCTGTAGCTTTTTGGTTGTTGTCTTTGTCGTTCTCCATGTTTCAGAGCCATATAATAGTACTGACTTCACATTTGAGTTGAAGATTCTTATTTTCATGTTGGATCCGATTTCTCTTGATCTCCATATGTTTCCCAATGCAATGAAAGTTCCTCTTGCTTTTTGTATTCTTATTTTGATATCATCATTGTCTGTCCCTCCAACTTTGTCTAACCATTACCAAGAAGTAAATAACAGACAGCTGCAAGAAAGTGGTAGATAACAGCAGGAAGAAGACAACAGACAACAACAGATTTTGAGAGATAAAAGCTAAAAGCAGGAAAAAAAAAGAGAAAAGTCATCAACTTCAGGAAAGAATTACAAGATGGACACATGAAAAAGACAAAAGTACACAGTAGCACGATGGATACAACCAAAAAATACAGCCATTGGCATACTGGTGCGGAACCGTAAAGGGGTGCCATCAGACATTAGTTTGGCAGTTTTAAAATTTACTTGTAAGCATAATAATAATATATTTTTCTGTATATTTACTTATTTGGTGGGTGAGTGTGAATGTGTATGCGAAAAAAAGGAAGAAGCCGCCATGGGTACCAAATACAATAAGTTCACTACTGCATACAGCAGGGGTCTCCCCCCCCCCCCCCCCCCCCCCCCCCGGGTTATATTTATATATATGAACTCAAGGGCAGTCAGGTATCCATTTACTGCTGGGATGACTGGAGCATGACGCTACCAGGTTTTTCAACCTGGTAACTTTACTAACTGCTTACACAGTGCAGTCAAAAATGCATGCATACCATCACTGAGGGCAGACGCTGGAACTGGGTTGGCCATGTCCTCCGAAAGGACCCTGACACCATCACGAGAACTGCTATGCTATGGACCCCAGAAGGACAGCGAAAGAGAGGCAGACCAAAGACAACCTGGCCGAGAACAGTGGAGGCTGAGGTGCAAAGCATGAACCAGAGTTGGGGCACGGCACGAAGGATGGTGTTAAAGTCAGTTTGTTTTAAGCTAGAGATGTAAACTTTTTTATACTATGGTCTAAGGGAGTTAACAGGTTGTAATACTTTTTGAGACAGGTCTGATTTAGTTGTTATCTCCCTTGACTTGCCATTTGTTCATTTAAGATTTTCTGTTCGAAGATTTTTCTAGAACAGTTTACGAGGACGTTGCAGATTGTTCTCGTGTGAGCTAAACTCATGTCATGCGATCATCCGCACATGCGTGATGGTTTGGCGGGACTAGAAGACTGTATCTCGTGACAGTCGGCCTGGGCGCTCTGAGCTGAGAAGGTGTTCAGGGATGTCTCTTGGACAGTGTGATGGGGAACCAAGTCCTCTGTGTGATAAAAATGTTTGAGATTTTTTCCCCTGTTATAATTCTGATATATTTTTTAGAGCCAAGGATGGCGTACGTTCTGTGTTTTATTCTTGGATGACAGTGAAGGTAAAAATACCCTTTAAACTACTTTTTGTAGCCAAGAACTTTGTATTATGATGCTACCAGCCCAAGATGGCTGGCTGACATTGAGGTGACTTTCTCCTGGTGCGGAGGAGAGTTTATGAGAATATTGATATTGTTATCTTGCCAAAGATTTACATGATTTATTTGTCAGAGGAAACACAGAGAAATATTATATGGAAGCCCGACATTTATGCGGGTTATATTGGCAAAGAATTATATGACTTGTTTGTCAGAGGAAACACAGAGAAATATTATATGGAAGCCCAACATTTATGCGGGTTATATTGGCAAAGAATTATATGACTTGTTTGTCAGAGGAAACACAGAGAAATATTATATGGAAGCCCGACATTTATGCGGGTTATATTGGCAAAGAATTATATGACTTGTTTGTCAGAGGAAACACAGAGAATATTATACATTTGGGAGCCGGACACTTATGCAGCCTAATTTTGCCACTAGAAGCAGTGACCTGATGTTATCTACATGATGTTGATGTGCTTGAACCTTGTCCTAATGACAGTACGTTTGTTTGATGTCAATGTGAGGTTATCGTAATAAATCGTTGGAAATGCAACAGATCGTTTCAACGCTCCATGACTTCTGCATGTGGTATGAAGGGTGTGTATAATGTGATTAGTTGGTCAAGAACTTACACCCATTCGCGTATATTGCCTTATCTATACACACACGCCATGTCGGCCAATTCTAATCTTCACTTCATGCCACGAGAAGAATATATGCCACAATAACAGTTTGCAACAATTCCTGTGCTGATTGATCATCCTCTTGAGCCTTCACTCCTTTAGTACTGCAACAGTCCTATTAACACATTGCAACAGTGGTGGCCAGTGTTATTGTTTTGTTGATTTCTGCGAACGTTATAATCTGTTATTTATATCGTGTCTTTGTCTTTCTTGTCTGTGTTATCCATTTTGTTATACACTGTCAAGAGTACATGCACAATAGGTATATAAGTAATTAATTGTATTATTGAAAGTTAAATTAATTATACAAGTTCTTGAGCAAAGACTTGTCACCCACTGAGTTGGGATAAAAGTGAGTTTCTAAGATAATAATTATTGCACAAGGTATTTATCTTATATAATCCAGTAGAATGTCTACTCTGGATTATTTCATTGCACAAGGGAAAGCCCTTGGCAAGACTGAGGAAAAATTAGAAGAATTTGCACTTGCTGAATATACCAAGGCGCAGAAGGCTGAAGAAAAGAGACAGAAAATGGAAGTTGAAAAACAAAAAATGGAAGCTGAAGATAGGAGATTGCAGATGCAAGCAGATGAGAGAAAATTCCAAATGAAAATGAAAAAACTAAAATTAGAAGCTGAAGAGAAAAAAATTCAACAGCAAAGAGAGGCTGAAGATAGAAAAATGCAAATAGAGGCTGAAAAACAGAAAATGGAGATGGAAAAACAGAAGTTAGAAGCTGAAGAGAGAAAACAGAAGTTAGAAGCTGAAGAGAGAAAACAGAAGTTAGAAGCTGAAGAGAGGAAACAGAAATTAGAAAGAGAAGCTGAGTCTGAAAAACAGAAAATGTTACACGACGAGAAAGTCTTAGCTATGGAGCTGGAGAAAATAAAGTTGGTGAATATGGGTAATTCACAAAATGAGTCAAATAATCAAAAAACTTCTAATAAGATAAATGCTAGTTCTTATAAGGTCAAATTACCTGCTTTCAACTCTACCTGTGACGATATATCATTCTATCTAAATAGATTTGAACTTTCATGTGAATCTCATAAAGTAGATAAGTCGCAATATGTTGCACAACTGATGGATATACTTAAAGGTGAAGCGTTGACTACTATAAGTATGGTAGAGGGTCCTGACAAGAATAACTATGATGTTGTCAGGGCAGCCTTATTAAAGAAATATCAACTGAATGAAGATGGTTATCATCTTCGCTTTAAGACTCTTTTACCGGAGACTGGGGTAGAATTTTCAGAGTTTATCTCAAAGATACGTCTTACGTTCTCACAGTGGGTTGAACTTTCAAAAGCTGAACAGACATATGAAGCCCTTATAGACTTACTGCTTCGTGACAAAGTCATGTCATCAGTTAATGAGTCTTTTCTTGCTTTTTACATGAGCGTAAGCCTACAAACTTGAAAGATATGGAACAATATTGTTGCCAATATGTCACTGCACACCCAGATGTAACTGTTAGCAATTCTAAAGTTAAAGAATGTTTACCTGTGGCTTCAGCAGCACCATATGGTCCTAATTTTCGTCGTAAATTTCAAGGTGCTCAGCGCAATTTTTATAGGAGGAGTAATCATAATTTTGGACAGAATCAAGGGGTCCATCACGTAATGATTCTTCTTCAAGGAACTGGAGGCAATCTAGTAGTCCTAAAAATTTTAGTTCCAACAATTATGGAAATGTTCGTAGGGGTAGCTTCAATAGAAACTATCAACCCTATAGTAATTTTTCACGGAGACAACAAAACTCATTTAATAGATATTCTGATCAAAGGGGAAATAGCAATCGCGACAATACAAACTGGGGTTCAAATCAGAACAATAGCTTCAATAGAGGGAATAGAAATAATTCCAATAGAGATAATAGTCGCGACAGATCGCGATACGATGGTAGATCTCCAAATAATAATGGATCGTATCGTCATGCTAACTCTGCTCAACAAGAGCCCCGGGTTAATAATGATCAAGGTAACAATAATAATAGTGTCTCTAATGCTATTGGTTGCTCTGCTTTCGATTTCGAGAGAGCATCTCAGTGCATGGAGTGCATAACTTTGTTCGAACCTACTGCTATAACTACCTTGAGTTGCGATCATCCTCTACCCCTCTTCCTGCTTTAGCTGCGCATGATGGAAGAGGGTCTCTTACTCTACATAAAGGATTGGTGAATAATATTCCAGTCTCAGTACTATTTGATTCTGGATGCACGACTGTTGGGATTAGACAGTCTCTAGTTTATCCATCTTGTGCAACTGGTAATGTAGTGGAATGTGTGACATTCGCTGGGACAGTTGAGACTTTTCTGACTGCCATAGTCCACATTACCACACCATTTTTCACTGGTTATATACACGCATGTTTGCTCAGAGCACCTATCACTGACCTTACTGTTGGACAGATACATGGTGTAAAGATTTGTACGCCGGTACAAATTGCTACTTGGGAACGGCAACATAACCTTACTACTTCTACCTTAGGAACTATGCCAAAATCTTTTCACCAGGTACAATCTGCTGACGTGAAACATTCTGCTAATTTTGGACAATCTTGCAGTATTGATGATACAATTGTTCATCATGCTAATTTTGGCGCTTCTTTTAGCCCAGTTCGACATACTTCAGTACGTCACAAATCTAACTTTGATTCTTCTTTAACTACTATTTTAGAAGAAGATCCTTCGATTTTGTCTGACACACACACTAACTTTAGTGCTACGACTGAATCTATATCCAGTCATGTGGATTGCAACTTCTTTGCTGCAATGACTAGCGTTTTCTTTGCCTTATGTAAGGATTTACTTATTGGTACATATCTATACCTTATGAGTTTCCTTATTTTTCTTACTGGGCCGGTTAGCCTTTACGACTTTTTGTCGCACTCACTACTTTTCTTTTAAACTTCGACGTAGGTCCAAGTTTACTGCTATCTGGTTTTGCATCTTCATTGTATGCTTCTTACTGTTTTCCTTGCCCAATACACAGGCTATAACTTTAGTCCAATCTTCGAGTTATATGCATTTGTCAACGGCATTTTCTTTGTCTTGCGCAAAATCGCAGACCGTCAGCCGTCATGACGCTCTTAGTCATCATTACCATCTTCTAGATTTGCCTTTTGACGTGGGTATCACGTGTATACTCACGACTTTTCTTTACATAAATTACATGATTCTACTTGACTCTCATGTCCTGAATTTTCTTATACATGGCGGGGGTTTGTTATATACCCACGACACTGTTATACATTAACATTCTGTTAGTACATTTGCTCGACTCTATTTAATGCATAATTGTAAAACAGTTTGTATTACTTTCTCTGTTACCGTCTCTAGTGTAACGGAAGAAGGTTTGATTATCACCATATAAAGGCCGGAAGTTTACATGGCCACATTTGATAAGTAGAGATTTAAATTAACTATTGTATATTATAAAATCCTACGGTTATCAAACAGAGATTCTCATTTGTATTATTTCACAGCGTAAGCTTTCCCAGCGAGTCAGTGCTGTTATATGGAGAGTCTCAACAGTTTACCAGTTATTTCAAGATTTTACATCCCTATTTGACGCTACCTTAGATGTCTGTGGTGCCCTCTTGTATACCGAATGTTCTGGGACTTAGAAAGTCATCTCTTATTTGTACTTGCTAATTAGTTTACATTATTGTACATTTGTATATGATATTATGAAAAAAAATATATTGTATTATGATGTGGTATAATTTTAATAATATGTTAGTGTTACGATATTATGGTAGGTTACTATGTTGTAAGTATAATATGGTAATGACACCTCTATTTTTGAAATTTATCATTGTGAGACATGTTGATATTATATTTTTTGTTGGGATATATGAAGTCATGTGTATGTGAATTTAGATTGTCATGTATGCTGCTATATTTCTATGATATTGATTTATGCTATGTATTGGTTTTGA
Source organism: Oreohelix idahoensis (assembly GCA_024509875.1). Lineage (NCBI taxonomy): Eukaryota > Metazoa > Mollusca > Gastropoda > Stylommatophora > Oreohelicidae > Oreohelix > Oreohelix idahoensis. The sequence continues at coordinate 151,193 of JAMPIV010004858.1, read as the reverse complement.
TTATCATGTCGTATTTTTGTCTTCTTCATTCATAGAGCATTGCTCCTACATCCTTACTCTTTCCTTTCATATCCCATCTTGTCTTTGTTCACTCGTCACTTTTCTACTTTTTCTTATGATGTCATAGCGTACTATCTGCATTCCTTCTGGTTTCTCTTATTCCCCTTGTGTTTATGACTTTATTTTGGGTATACTTATGTGTAGATATTTATATGCTACCGCCCTTATTTGTTTTTCTATTCCATGTATGTTTTCAAAAAAAAATGTTATTTTTTTTTCCCCGGGGGGTGCGGTAGACTGTTAAAGTCAGTTTGTTTTAAGCTAGAGATGTAAACTTTTTTATACTATGGTCTAAGGGAGTTAACAGGTTGTAATACTTTTTGAGACAGGTCTGATTTAGTTGTTATCTCCCTTGACTTGCCATTTGTTCATTTAAGATTTTCTGTTTGAAGATTTTTCTAGAACAGTTTACGAGGACGTTGCAGATTGTTCTCGTGTGAGCTAAACTCATGTCACGCGATTATCCACGCATGCGTGATGGTTTGGCGGGACCAGAAGACTGTATCTTGTGACAGTCGGCCTGGGCGCTCTGAGCTGAGAAGGTGTTCAGGGATGTCTCTCAGACAGTGTGATGGGGAACCAAGTCCTCTGTGTGATAAAAATGTTTGAGATTTTTTTCCCCTGTAATAATTCTGACATATTTTTGAGAGCCAAGGATGGCGTACGTTCTGTGTTTTATTCTTGGATGACAGTGAAGGTAAAAATATCCTTTAAACTATTTTTTGTAGCCAAGAACTTTGTATTATGATGCTACCAGCCCAAGATGGCTGGCTGACATTGAGGTGACTTTCTCCTGGTGCGTAGGAGAGTTTATGAGAATATTGATATTGTTATCTTGCCAAAGATTTACATGATTTATTTGTCAGAGGAAACACAGAGAAATATTATATGGAAGCCCAACATTTATGCGGGTTATATTGGCAAAGAATTATATGACTTGTTTGTCAGAGGAAACACAGAGAAATATTATATGGAAGCCCAACATTTATGCGGGTTATATTGGCAAAGAATTATATGACTTGTTTGTCAGAGGAAACACAGAGAAATATTATATGGAAGCCCGACATTTATGCGGGTTATATTGGCAAAGAATTATATGACTTGTTTGTCAGAGGAAACACAGAGAATATTATACATTTGAGAGCCGGACACTTATGCGGCCTAATTTTGCCAGAGTCTCTGTGGTACTAGAAGCAGTGACCTGATGTTATCTACATGATGTTGATGTGCTTGAACCTTGTCCTAATGACAGTACGTTTGTTTGATGTCAATGTGAGGTTATCGTAATAAATCATTGGAAATGCAACAGATCGTTTCAACGCTCCATGACTTCTGCATGTGGTATGAAGGGTGTGTATAATGTGATTAGTTGGTCAAGAACTTACACCCATTCACGTATATTGCCTTATCTATACACACACGCCATGTCGGCCAATTCTAATCTTCACTTCATGCCACGAGAAGAATATATGCCACAATAACAGTTTGCAACAATTCCTGTGCTGATTGATCATCCTCTTGAGCCTTCACTCCTTTAGTACTGCAACAGTCCTATTAACACATTGCAACAGATGGCCACCGACCGAGCAAAATAAGGACAGTTTGTTGCTGCCCTAGAAGATGCCACAAGACTGTTTTGTTAGTCAGGGGATAAGAATCCAAGAAGAAGAACTTTGCCTCTAGCAGCAAGTGCTCTAGCCACTGTGCCCCAACCAAACACATTAGATAAGAGAACTGGAGATAGAAATGAAAGAAGACATGGAACGAACAAACAAACGAATGAAATCTTTATTTCATCAGGGTAAAGAAATAGGCATAATTGCCTTTTTACATTTCTGCCCTGCAATACAATTTTCAGCGTTTTACAAATTAAAATATTAACAACTTCATAGACAAGGATGAACCTTGAGCAGATGGCACAGGAAAGGAGGACTTTGCATAAATTTGTTGAAGGCCTATTCTCTTTGGGGTGATGCAGGGTAAAAGAAAGAGTCAATGATTTAACATACATGGATATGAGTTTAAAAATGGGGGTACACTATAGAGATATTGTGGTGATTTTAAGAGTAATACTTCTTTCTTTTATTCAGCCTAAAAAAAAAAAGACCAGTTTCCGATGGAGACACCCCTTGCAGTTTCCGGGGGGGTCTCTAAGGAGACAAAGAAAGAATAGGACTGCTACACCCTGAGGCTGCTACTATAAGGTTGTGTATGGGGTTGGAAATGTCATCATGTCATACAAGGCTACTGCTATAAGGTTGTGCATGGGGTTGGAAATGTCATCATGTCATACAAGGCTACTACTATAAGGTTGTGTATGGGGTTGAAAATGTCATCATGTCGTACAAGGCTACTACTATAAGGTTGTACATGGGGTTGGAAATGTCATCATGTCATACAAGGCTACTACTATAAGGTTGTGTATGGGGTTGGAAATGTCATAATGTCATACAAGGCTACTACTATAAGGTTGTGTATGGGGTTGGAAATGTCATCATGTCATACAAGGCTACTACTATAAGGTTGTGTATGGGGTTGGAAATGTCATCATGTCGTACAAGGCTACTACTATAAGGTTGTACATGGGGTTGGAAATGTCATCATGTCGTACAAGGCTACTACTATAAGGTTGTGTATGGGGTTGGAAATGTCATAATGTCATACAAGGCTACTACTATAAGGTTGTACATGGGGTTGGAAATGTCATCATGTCATACAAGGCTACTACTATAAGGTTGTGTATGGGGTTGGAAATGTCATCATGTCATACAAGGCTACTACTATAAGGTTGTACATGGGGTTGGAAATGTCATCATGTCGTACAAGGCTACTACTATAAGGTTGTGTATGGGGTTGGAAATGTCATAATGTCGTACAAGGCTACTACTATAAGGTTGTACATGGGGTTGTAAATGTCATCATGTCATACAAGGCTATTACTATAAGATTGTGTATGGGGTTGGAAATGTCATCATGTCATACAAGGCTACTACTATAAGGTTGTGTATGGGGTTGGAAATGTCATCATGTCGTACAAGGCTACTACTATAAGGTTGTGTATGGGGTTGGAAATGTCATCATGTCGTACAAGGCTACTACTATAAGGTTGTGTATGGGGTTGGAAATGTCATCATGTCGTACAAGGCTACTACTATAAGGTTGTACATGGGGTTGGAAATGTCATCATGTCGTACAAGAATACTACTATAAGGTTGTGCATGGGGTTGGAAATGTCATCATGTCGTACAAGGCTACTACTATAAGGTTGTGTATGGGGTTGGAAATGTCATCATGTCGTACAAGGCTACTACTATAAGGTTGTACATGGGGTTGGAAATGTCATCATGTCATACAAGGCTACTACTATAAGGTTGTACATGGGGTTGGAAATGTCATCATGTCGTACAAGGCTACTACTATAAGGTTGTACATGGGGTTGGAAATGTCATCATGTCAAACAAATGACCACAGAAACCACCGCTGCAAGAACATGTGAATGTTTGGTGCACGTTTTCTGCAAGGGGACCAGTTGCGGTGGTGGCTCCATATTCCATGAGGAAAAAAAAAAAAATTACGATAATTATGATGGAAATTGAGATGAAGAGACAACTGTTAAAGAAAGAATATTAATGTATTTTGTATCATGGCCACACATAGGCTATTACCATTTATTTTGCGGTAATATGTCTCTCTGTGGTAACTCATGTTATTGCACGGGTTGTAACTTATAATGAACGCTGCATATTTAATACGTCACCAGTTGTTAATGACGTAACGCGTTTTGCACTAATTTATGCTAAAGGCTAATATTCTTGGCCTTTCGTTACTTGTGGTCTTCATGGTAAGACGTATTTTATTCAAGCTCCTAGCATTGCGGAGGAAGAGCTCTAAGTGGCATATATATTAATCTTCGAAAGCCTCCACTATATTATCTAAGATGATCCAGAACTTAGCGAGAAGTTCCATATATTACTGAAGAAATTATTCCAGTATATTTTTCATGCACCTCTACTACAGTGGCCAGAACTGTATGACTGAGACGAGACTGATGAAGGATTCTACTATGATGTATGTACAAGATATATGCCATGCCTATGATGTTGCTGTTCCTGATATGAAATAAATGTAAAGATATATTGTGGACCCTCCACCTGACGACTTGAGTTCTTTAGCCATTGATGTCCTGTACGATTATACCCGTCTCCATTCGTGTATGTCAGTACGATGCATGTACAATTTTATGTATTCTGATCAACTACAACTACAAGAACATAACCCACACGTAACAAAATCAAAGTGTATGCACCTTTGGCATTGGCAACTGGTGCACTGTGCTGATTGCTTCCTCCTGTTTGAAGGATGCCTGCATCGTGAACATAACAGTTCCTGATTGCACAGCCTTCACAGAACGAGCACAGTACGTCCTTCCATCCCGTGTCTTATCAACATGGTACAGTATCGGGATATCTTCATTTCCTGGTTTAAAAGAAATAAATAAAAAAATTATAATCTGATATAACAATGAAATGTCATATTTACGAGGGGCGTTCAGAAAGTAATGCACCACATCGTTTTTCTCAGGAGCTGTTTATTAAAAAAGCATGAAATTTATACACAATATACATGGATATGTCATGTAAACATCGGTATTATTCAACATAATCCCCATCAACTTGTACGGCTTTATGCCAGCGCGAAACAAGTGCATGTATTCCTAGCCCGTACCAGATTTTGTCTTGATCATGTAGCCATTTCTTAGCTGCATGAATCACTCCTTCATCATCTTCAAACCTTGTCCCACGGAGTGCATCTTTAAGTGGACCAAATAGATGAAAATCAGAGGGTGTCAAATCGGGACTATAGGGTGGATGGGGTAGTACAGTCCAACCCAATTTGGTGATTGCTTCCCGTGTTGCCAGACTTGTGTGAGGTCGCGCATTGTCGTGAAGGAGAAGCAGGTCTGCTGGATTCTTGTGCGGCCGAACTCTGCGAAAACGTTGATTGAGTTTTTTCAGTGTCTTAATGTAAGCTTGCGAATTGATTGTCTCTCCTCTTGGCATAACGTCCACAAGAATCACACCTTCAATGTCTCAAAAGACAGTGATCATGACCTTTCCAGCTGAAGGAATTGTCTTGAATTTCTTTCTTCGTGGTGATTGCGGATGATGCCACTCCATTGACTGTCTTTTTGTCTCAGGTTCAAAATGATGTGCCCAGGTTTCGTCACCTGTAACGATCTTAGCCAAAAAGTTCTCTCCATCAGCATTGAAACGCTCCAACATTTCAGAAAAAATTGCCTTCCTTTGCAATCGGTGGTCATTTGTGAGACTTTGAGGAACCCATCTTGCGCAAACCTTAGAAAATCCGAGAGTTTTTATAACTGCATTTGCACTACCAATGCTAACTGACAGCTGTAAGGCCAATTGTTGAGTAGTGATTCGCCTATCAGTAAGAATAATGCCCTCAGCGCATTTCAACATTTCTGCGTTGGTGGCTGTGGCAGGACGTCCACAGCGCGGCCGATCAAGCAGCTCCGTATCTCCACTTCCTGATTCTTTGATTCTCTGAACCCAGCGACTGAATGTACTCCTGTTGACTGCAAAACTTCCATACACATCACATAGACGCTTGTGAATGTTCACAACAGTTTCCTTCTCTACAACGAGAAATTCTATCACAATTCGCTGCTTATAACGCAAGTTGCTAACACGCTCCATTTCAACGGTTTAGGGCAGCCGTATTATTTGGCCGGTTGCGGTGCAATTTGGTGTACACAATTGGCACATGCCATATTTGAAGTGTGCAAAATTGCATGCTTCTATCTTTATTATTAGCTGAGAAAAACGATGTGGTGCATTACTTTCTGGACGCCCCTCGTACTAAAACATAAAGATCCCTGAAGGAAAGCAAAAGAGAGGCCGACCAAACACAACTTGCCGGTGAACTGTGGAGGCCGAGATGCAAAGAATGAAAGGATGGCCACTGACCGAGTGTCACGGCTTGTTTTTACTGCCGTTTTGACTCATATGCTTGGTCGGAAGCCAAGATGTGTTTTCCTGGGCTGTGCACAAAACTCCATATGCCTGAGTTACGGTTTAAACAACCCGTCATGTGATTTCACATGATGGGGTTGAATTTTGGGCGCAAAAAGAGGCTACGAAATGACTAGAGTCTTGGTGGCCATCTTGAAGAGACGTATTTTGGAATGCCGGTTTTGATACCATATTTTGTCAGCAAATGGCAGGACTGTGATTAGTTGCATTATTACCATAGTCCTGGTATATTTGTTCTGGTGCAGAACTATTTTGCTCTTCCAAGTTGACAGCTGTATTTGCTGTAATTTTGATTCTCGCTTTGTGAGTGTGTTAGTATTTCAATGAGAATGTTATACTGTAGCTTGCCTCATCACCCATTATGCTAAGTGGTGGTCAGACCATGAGGCTTAGCAGACAGTTTATATCTATCTTACTATTTGCATTGGTTGGATTGCATGTATTTTGTATTTCACAACGGCACTATTTGGCCATGTTATGTACTGTAAATAAAAGGGATAGTTGCTGATTAAGTCTTCCCTTCTTGTGTCGCCGTTGCTCAGGTGGCACCCATTATGCTGTCCCACATAAAGTCCATTCGTGCAGCGTCCCTTCTTGTGTTGCAGTTGCTCGGGTGAAACTCCTTATGTTTACGAGTCTATTGTGCTGTCCCGTATAAAGTCCATTCGTGCAGCGGTAATACTGCGTATTCGTTTCAGCGATGTATACCCCTTTACCAGTATTTAGACACTAAGCAAAGTGGAAGCAGTTTGTTGCTGCCCTACAAGACACCACCAGGTGTGATAGCTACTGACTGTTTTGATAATCAGGGGTTGATCAAGGAAGAAGAAGAAGATAACAAAGAAATGTCACATTTACTGTAACATAATGCCACAGAAGAACACAGATTCCACATCAACTTTTTAAACTATTCATTCACTCCCCTTTAGATCCACAAGGAGCATAGGCATTCAACTCAAGTGAAGTCCTTCTGTCGTGTGCCATCAGCTCAAGGCCTTTCTATGTCTTCCTAATCATTTGGGGTTAAAATGGCTAAGAGGTATGGCATCCACCTTGAATTCTAAAGGTACTGGGTTTGATTCCCAGTAGAGGGAATATAATTTATGGAAATTTTTCTTTCAGAACCAGTGGTCCTAATGATGTCATACTCCCCCCTGGTCTCCTGGGTAGTGAGATCGCAAGCTTTGCATTCTCGGATACGAGTGAAAAAAAAACAGATGTCCTGTGTGCATGTTGCACATGTTAAAAATCCCTCAGCAGTTGGAAATCGTAAAGAGCAGGCCATAAGGGCGCGGCCCTGGCAAAATTTAACAATTAGAAACCTACCCACCCCAAAAATATTTATAAAATGTGTGATTCTTACTTACACACTGGGATTCTTGCCGGTGCTATGGAGTCCATGCACTGTGCTCAGATCCTCCTTGTGCGATCTAAGGGAGGAGATTGGAGCACTGATGGAGTTGTCTGTGTGCAATGAAGATATTCCTTAAAACCAAACCAAGCCAAACGTAATAATTTTCGTTTCTGTCTCTAGTTCTCTTCTCCATTTTTTTCAGTCTGCTTCTATTTCTAACCAGGGGATTCCAGAATAAGACTGGTAATACAATAAACAGGTTTCCTCAGTGTGTGTCCTATCTATGTCCAGCACCTTCTTCTCATTCCTTGGTCCACTAGCACTTGTCTGGTTCTTGTCATCACTTTTTTGGTCAAGTTTTCATCAAATTTAGCTGTTATCGTGTCATCCTCTTTTGTTTTCTATTTTCTATTTTTTTGTGTGTGTCACCCTCTTGCTGGTTTTTGTTCAACCATTATTTAGTTTCCTTTTCCTGTGTGGAACACGAGATGAGAAGAAGTTGCTGATGATGGACAGAACACATACTGAGGAAACCTGCTGAAAGGCAGTCCATGCTCTGGAATCCCCAGGGTAAGTGGGAGAGAGAGACCATAAAACACATGGAGAAGAACATTGGAGATAGACATAAAAGGAAGATATGGAAAGACCTTAAGCTGATGGCACAGGACAGGAAGACTTGGCATAAGTTTGTTGAAAGCCTATGCTCCTTGGGGTGCTGAAGGGAGATAATGATTTGTCTCTTTCTCTCTTTCTTTTTTTTTCCTGACTACGAGTTCATGAAATGTCTCAAGTCATCATTGTACTGTCTCGCTGTGAAGGTAAAGTTAGTCCCAGAGCAGATACAGTCACACAGGTGTGAAGTATTAAAGACTTCACCTATAAAGGGTACCTGCTTTATGAGGTGGGGGGTGACCTGTTCTCTTCCTTGCTGCCTTTGACTTCCCTAATTCAAGAGCACAGGTAAGTACCCATTTTTACAACTGAAGAGTCATGAACGTTGTGTGACCTGAGTTTGGAACCAATGTCCCACTAATTTCTATGCTACCTTCATTAACTAACTCGGGCACTGTTAAAGAATTTCAACTCCCCGTTTTTTAATCTTTTCATACATTTCTTGGTTGCCCCACCTTTCTCTATGTCAGAATCATAACACAGCGGACAAAATATGAACTGAGCCAAACTATGCATCATCGGCAGCTCAGATCACCATCATTTTCCTTTGCGCTACTTAAGAACCATGCAGCCACCACTACAGCTGATCCACCTTCCAGGAAGCCTGCACCAATCATTGACATGCTCTTGTAGCGGTGGTTTAAGTGGCAATTTGTTTGACATGAGGTTGTTAACCTCATGTGCAACCTCATATTAGTCATCTTGAACGATGTGCCTGAGGGAAGAGTAATCCTATTGTTTCTTTGTCTCGTCAAAGAGTCCCAGGAACTACACGGGGCAACAGCTTAGATACTGTGGCATAAATATGGCCTCACTAGATCCTGCATTATAGGGTCTCAGATGTAATTGTACTAACTATGGCGAGAGGGGCCCTGAATGGTCAATTCATGGGGGCCCACACCTGTTATTTGTGCTGCTCAGATACAGTGCCATAAATATGACCCAAGCAGATTTCACATTGTTGGGCTCTGGTGTAATTTTACTAATAACTATAGTGAGAGGGGCCCCGTATTGTTAATTCATGGTGCCCCCCACACCAGTTATATTTGCTACTGCTCCGATACTAACCTCCTTTCAGGAAATATGCATGCATACTGTGTATATGCTGATTCTTGGGTATGCCCTGTGATGCTGCCACCATTGCATGCCCTATCACCTGACCGCCATAAACTCTATGTGCTACTTTGCGTTTCCACAATGTTTTACTCCTGGTAAAAATACAAGAAAATTTAATCATGATCCCCATTATTACAAAAAATCATCATCATCATTAAGGGCAAATAAAATATCAGGTCCCATGTGCAAGTTGTGCACGTTAAAAATCCCTCAGCAGTTGGAAATCATAAAGAGTAGGCCATACGGCTGCTGCCCTGGCAAAATTTAACAATTAGGAAACCTACCCACCACAAAAATATTTATAGAAGGTGTGATTCCTGTATAAACACATTGGGATCCTTGCCGGTGCTATGGTGTTCATGCACTGTGCTGAAATCCTCCTAGTGTGATCTAAGGGAGGAGATTGGAGCACTGATGGAGTTGCCCGTGTGCATTGAAGATGGTCCTTAAAACCACACCAAAGTCCTCAATGTCTAGTCCTCCTGTCTAGTCCTCAATGCCTAGTCCTCCTGTCCTGTGCCATCTGCTCAAAGGCCTTCCATTTCTTCTCTATCCCTTTCATTTCTGTCTCCAGTTCTCTTCTTCATGTGTTTTTTTGGTCTCCCCTCCCTCTCTTACCCTGGGAATACCACAACAAGGATAGCCTTGAATGCTATCCGCAGGTCTCCACAATACGTGTCCTGTCCATCGCCAGCATCTTCTTCTCATCTCTTGTTCCAGTGGCACTTGTCTGGTTCTTATCAGTTTCAAATTTGTGATCTTGTCATATCATATCAATCCATCTGTTCTACACAGGCATCTATTTATGAAAGTCTGTAGTTTATTTTGTTTTTGTTGCTCTCCATGTTTCATAGCCATGCAATAGGAATGATTTGACATTTAGTTTGAAGATTCCAATTTATTTTGATTTCCATATACCAGTATTTCCCTATGCAATAAAAGCTCTTTTGCCATAAACAAATTTAATACCACTGTAATAAACGTCTGAGTACCAACGCCAGCATTTGAAGAAAAATAACATTCAACATCCTATGACAAACTGCAAGATATAAGTTACAACATAATTTTTTTAAATGGAAACCTTGCTTGCACTTGACTGCTAGAACAAAACAAAAATTGTAAACAAGGGTCAGTTCATGTGGCATGAAAACTAGATCAAAGATTTTTAACCTTTTTGCTCTCACCTCTCCTCAAAGTGAACGTAATGTTCACACTTCCTATCCTTCCCCAAATTAACTCATTTTAACCAATGACAGTAGGGTGCACCAGGTAACCCTTTAAAATTACCTAGGGGCCGAATGATGCACCTGCTTGATATGTGTCCAATTGTGAACTAAAAATTAGAAAATACCTAGCCTAAGCTGGTTTAAATCATGTTAACACTTCCTGTGGATCATTTGTTTTAAACTGGATAAGAAAGAAGTATTCTGCTCTTTAATTTTTGCCAATTTGTATCCGTTTTTAACATTGATAGGTAGTTTATTTATAAACAATATGGTCATAGACATCACAGTCATAGACTATCAACTCATGGACCAAAAGAGATTATTTCTAAATGAATTTTAAAGCTACTGATTGTGATAATAGCGGATTTTCAATTCCGAGAGAGCATTTCACACGTTTCTTGGAATGACATTGTTCAGTAATAAATTACTTAAGTGAGAGGAACAGAACTGGGTAAGTGGGATTCTAGTTTAGCAATAAGTGACTTCACAACAACAACATCTTAAAAATCAAAATTTTCATTTGTTTGTGATAAAATATCTTGGATTAATTTTCAACTGGATTTACTGGATATACATTTATATTTTGGAGCCTCTCCTGCCTCTGAATTAAGAGGAGCTGAAATATTCTGGTGTAAATACACAATTTCACTTTTTTTTCAATGTCTCTATACTTCACAAGACATAACAAACAATTCTGTGCACCAGATAAGAACTCATTCTGTGCACCAGATAAGAACTCACTGCATTTCAGAACATTCTGTAGCCAATTTTTTTAAAGTTTAATGCATAATTTGTATGTCTGCTTCATTAATATCTATGTCTCCTGCCTGTTTTTAAAAAAACCAATTGTAGAAAAAAAAACCGTGCTCCTTTTGAGACCTGGGTAAACCCTAAAAACATCCTGGGATAGAAGGATTTAATCAATAAACCATCAATCAAAACAATGGAACAGTGGACCTCTAATAGCTTGATGATCTAGATTTTGCAGGTGATCTGTCTCTTGTGTCCCATAACCATAATGAGATGCAAGACAAATGGAAAATACTTGATTACAGGTCACAGTTAGTGGGTCTGAGAAAAACACGGAGAAGACAAAAGATAATGAGAAGGACCGCAGGAAATGATAACAAGGAGTTGAAGAAACAACCCTACAAGATGTATAATACATTTATCTTGGCAGCAAAATAGACAAAGTTGGAGGGACAGACTTCTTCTTCTTTGATCCTTAGCCACCGAAAGGGACAGACAATGATATAAAAATCAGAACACAAAAAGACAGAGGAGCTTTCATTGCATTGGGAAACATATGGAGATCAAGAAAAATAAAGTCCAACCAAAAAATCTGAATCTTCAACTCAAATGTCAAGTCAGTTCTATTGTATGGCTCTGAAACACGGAGAACAACAAATACAACAAACAAAAAGCTACAAACTTTCATAAATGGCTCCTTGCATAGAATAGAAGGATTGAAGTGGTATGACAAAATCACTGACAAGAACCAAACAAGTGCCAGTGGAACAAGAGATAAAAGGAAAATTCTGGCAATAGATAGGACACACACTGAGGGAACCTGTTGATAGCAGTACAGGCAGTCCTTGTTGTGAAATTCCCAGGGTGGAAGAAGTGCAGGCTGACTGAAGCACACATGGAGAAGAGAAATGGAGACAGAAGTAAAAATGATGAAGTGACATGGAAAGACCTTGAGCTGATGACATGTGACAGGAGGACTTGGCAAGCATTTGTTAAAGGTCAATGCCCCTTGGCCTTCCCTGAGCCCTGAAGCAAGTTCTTCTACTGTTTTAGGCGCACCATGGTAATTGATCAGGCTCCATTCTCATGAGATGGTCAAACCACTTAATTTTCTGTTTCTCTATACAGGCCTATTGGATAAAGGATGTAGATCCTAAACTTTTTCTGATCATCATTTCTCATTCTGTCTCTCCTGATAGCATTGATGACTCTTTTTAAGCATTTTATCTCGTAAGGTGTGATTTTCCTCTCTTATGTTCTGGTCAGGGACTATGGTTGATACTGATAGGAAAAGAGTTGTTAAGAATATACTATTTATCAGCTGTCGTTTAGCTTTCACACTAATATTCGGAAGTTAAGTAGTGGTGACAGTTTTTAAGTTATTACGCTGTTTTTCTGACATCTTGTTTCAATTTGTCTGGCAAGTCTTCCATTTTCTGTGAAAATGCTTCCTTGGAATATGAACTATGGCAACCTGTTTAAGCTTGATGTTCACACTATGTTAAATGGGCTTTGTGATCTTTGTAGCTTCAAACCTGACCACCGATTGCAAAGATGAAAATGACAGTACCATCTGCTTTCGAACCTACCTAAATAAGTTTTCATCTATCTTTTCTAAATCAAGAAAAGACTGTAACAGAAAACGGTCTAAGTCAACAGTCGAATCCGTTGAATCACTCGCCATGACTATATTACTTCGTGGTATCTTCCCGTAGTTGGTTGGGTCTTGAACTATAACATGACCTTTCACCCCTGAGTTCTGTTGAACCCCAACTTTTTTTTCTTTTTTGTTAATAAAGGTTTTGCCTCGTTTTGGCGAGGCGCGTCCCGTTCAACCTAGTCGGTTATATTAGGGCGCATGTCGAAATATAAAATACCCTTAGGTCTGAGACATAAAAAGTCTTATTTGGACATGCGCCCTAATATAACCGACTAGGTTGAACGGGACGCGCCTCGCCAAAATCTTATTTAAAAAAAAAAAAAAAAAAGTTGTGGTTCAACAGAACTCAGGGGTGAAAGGTCATGTTATAGTTCAAGAGTTAATCAGATTGCTTTTACTGGATGGTTTCGCCGAAAACTATATGTCCTGCAACTGCACCGAAACGATCAGCAATATTTTACACAAAACAGGCACAATATATGAGCCTGATTAGACAAATTCAAAACTAATATAAACTGCGATTATTATCTTTGAATAAAAAAATAAGTGTGCGGTTCAGAAGTCCATCATAATTTTATGTTTCTACTGATTGGAGAGTACGATTGGAGTTTGACCAACTAATGATATTTCCCGCTGGCCACAAGCAGATCTCTGTTTTATAAATCCATCTCATGACTCATTGTTTCCTTTTCTTTTGTAACATCTCGACATGCGCTCTATTATAACACATGGTCCTTGTGTCTGCGTTGAACGGAGAGCGCCTCGCCCAAACGAGACAAACCTTAAAACTGAGCCCAACTTTCCGATTTCGGGGAAAATAAAATACGTAAAGTCTTTTAGAATTGCTACCATCTATACTACTCGTCAAAAGTCAAGGGCCACCCTATTATTTTCAATACACTTTTATATAAGCGCATAGAATGATTAAATGAAGGAAGTTTTTAGTAAAAATGGGTGCAATATCTTCCTCTGACAGTCCTCTATGCACGTTAAGCATAAAAACAACTCACCGACAACCATGGTGATCACGTGCAATTTGGTTTGCTGACCATAAATTCACATTTTTAATCTGTTTTTTCAAACTTCCGTACAACAAAACAGGTGAAGTAATCGTGCTGATTGACATTCCACGTGCAATGGCGACTTTTCGTGAACAGAGTTCACTCTTAATTTGTTTTACAATCAGCAGACTTAGGGTAGTTTCATCACTTGCAAAAAACCATGCCACCGAGAAGAAGTCTTGACACCTTACAAAGAATGAGGGCTATAGCGTGGGATGAAAGTGGTTTATCTGTCCGTGAGGTTGCTAGACAGCTTGCAGTGTCACACTCTACTATCCAAAGAATTTTGGAGAGATTTCAGGCCACAGGAAGTGTGGAGGATCGCCACCGGCCAGGTCGCCCTAGATGCACCAATAGACACGATGACCGGTACCTCTTGTTGTCAGCCCTGTGCCATCGAACAGTGACTTGTTCCACTCTAAGATGTCAGCTGAGACAAACTGTAAACGTTAATGTCAGTCAAAGCGCCATTCGCAGACGTTTACATGAATTTGGACTGGCTGCTCGACGTTCTGCAGTCAGAATCCCTCTTACTCCTGCTCATCGCAGAGCCCGTGTGGCTTGGTGTCGCGACCACATCCGATGGACAAGGCAACAATGGAGTCAAGTTCTCTTCACTGATGAATCTCGCTTCACTGTGTCATTCAATGATGGCAGGATTCGAGTTTGGAGACGACCAGGAGAGCGATTTACTGATGACACAATTCGAGAGGTGGATCGTTATGGTAGGGGTTCTGTCATTGTCTGGGGAGGCTTCTACAGACACGGCAGGACCTCACTCTACATCATCCAAGGCAACTTGACCGAGGAAGACTATTTTAATAATAATTATTATACACTTTAATACTGTCCTTTGATATTAGTTGTACATATTTCCTTGCTTTTTCAGTTTCCATATTAGTTGTTTTATTAGTTATATCTGCCAGGTGGCAGTTCGTATCTGGCTTCTCGGGCTCCCAGTGTGGAACAACCGGCCTGTATGTACAACTGTTATTAATTGATGTAGTTAGAGCATCCAAATATATTAGTTCCTGCATTCATTTCCACCCGTTCAGCATCTACTTCTTCTCCTTCGTTCGCCCTCAGACTTCTACATTAATGACTCTATTAAAGGCAGTAGTCAGCTCAAGGTTCCTGACATCTCCAAACCGGTTGTCGTGGACAGAAGTGGACTGTTGCCATATGCCACTCCGTTCACTGCTGTAAGTTGTGCAGGACTGTAGTAGATATTTGGCTGTCATGGGGTTGGTGCCACAGGAGCAGAGATCTCTTGGACCAATCCTGTACTTGTGATATTGATGGCACCTCAACTTATTGTGACCAGTGAGTAAACGGAAAATGATGACTGGTCTCGCCTAGAGAGCTAGTGATAGGTATCATCTGTTATATTCCGCATACCAAATGAAAACTCGAACTGGCTACTAAAATATATCCGTGAACTGAAAAAAATTATCACAAACACACATCTCTCTCTCTCTCTCTCTCTCTCTCTCTCTCTCTCTCTCTCTCTCTCTCTCTCTCTCTATCTCTCTCTCTCTCTCTCTCTCTCTATATATATATATATATATATATATATATATATATATATATATATATATATATATATATATATATATATATGTGTGACCGCGCCATCTTGTCAGCCATATTGTCTCCGTGGTACACCCATCTTGTCAACCATATTGTCTCTGTGGTTTAGTGCCTTTTCACCACGTTATCTTCAAGAAGATTTATTACAAGGCCATAATAAAGCCTACAAATTAGTTGTGTTTTTGCTCTAGAAATAGTTGTGTATATTTGTGTTTTCATGCCTCCTAGAGCAATAATCGCGTGTGTTATTTGCGTGGCGCAAATTAATATGCGCAGCGCGCAGTAAGTTGAGTGATTAGCCTAGGGCTTATAAAAGAGATAGCAAGCGGCGAAACAGGCCTATTTTTGAGAGAGCCACCCAGAAGAGAACAAACGAGGCTAGACACCAGAGTCTATCTGTGTCAATCTGTAGATGCCTTGAGCACGTGAGTTAAGTTAGATTAGCATTAGTGTTCTATAATTCTGAAATTATATTGAGCGTGGCTATTTTAATGTTTAGTGAAATACATAGATAGATGTAGTATGAAAGTATTTCATAAATGAAACCAGGCAGAGAAGCGATCTATTACGTGAATTTAGATGATATTAACTTGTTAGCAAAATAGCAAGATGACAGCCACGTGGTGACGACTTTAGTTTTAGTTGTTAAGTTAAGAATAATTATATTTTTATCCTTTAATGTGTATTTCACGATAGCCTACTTATCATAATCCTACTGTTATCTTTAGTGGTTACTTTGAAGTGAGAAGATGTATTTAGATTTCTGGTGAGATTAGAGCCCCGCCAGGGTGCGTAAGGCACGCTGAGACAGGTATTTCTCTGTTTGCTCCTGGTGGAGCATAGAAACACCAATGCGGCTGAATCCAACAGAAGCCTGCATGAAGCATTTATATGCTATGGCAGTGGTTTGTTTCTGTAACAATGGTTTTATATGATGAGTTCTCAATCTCATCAGTCGGCATATACGACATGCTTCAGAGTGCAGGAATGGATATTGGGATGGATCAGTTGCGAGGTGGTGGTTTATTCTCATTATTGAGAGTATTTGTTGTACATGTAGTTGACGAATATTATTTTATGTCCAGTTGTTTATTATTTAATTATTGTTATGTGAAGGATGGTTTGTGAGAGCACGTGGGCTCACTTGGAGATATATATTTGTCTTCTCCGCTCCTGAGAGAGCAGGGGGCCACCAGTGTGGTTTGCCTCCAAATGAAGCATTCAGATGCTCTTGCAGTAGTGGTTTCGGTAGCAACCTATGTTACACGGTGAGATTGCCAGCCTCATGCACAACACCATACTAGTCTCATTGGACGATATGCATGAGTGTGTGGGATAGTTGAGTGTGTCAGGTGGGCACACGTTTTCTGTATGGTAAGTGTTATTATCTATGCTATTGATTTTCATTTAGACATTTTTTTATACATTGTTTCTTTCAGAAAGTCTATGAACACTGACTGGGTGTTTGGTTTTGTTCGGTAGTATTAAATGTTGATCTATATAAGGCTTTGTGTTGCTTGAATTGCTAAGTCTGCTGCTGAGAGGGTTGCAAGCAACCAATAATTGCAACCCCTGTCAAACGATCCTTAATAAATTTTCTTAGTGCATGGGTCTTGGGTATGAGGTAGCCACATCGACATAAGTTCACCGCCACCACACCTAGTGCCCTGTCATATATATATAATATATAATATATTATATATATATATATTCTTCTTCTTCTTCTTCTTCCGTCCTTAGCCAAAGACCGACCAAGCAGTCAGAGGCCATCACGCCTTGTGGCGTCTTAAGGGCAACAGCAGATGGATTTTCTCTGTTGTAGTTTCCCATCACGCCTAGCGGCGTCTTTAGGGCAACAACAAATAGATCCATCTGCCGTTGTTTCCGTAATCGGTGTGACAAGCCAACGGGTGATCAGCCCATTGGGCATATATATATATATATATAATCAACCCTCTCGTGACAGTATCAATGCGTGATATATATATATATATATATATATATATATATATATATATATATATATATATATATATATATATATATATATATATATATATATATATATATATATATATATATATATATCACGCATTGATACTGTCACGAGAGGGTTGATTATTATTGAAATTATAAGATATCCTGGACACAAAGTTGTATCAGGTGATACCAGGGTAGTGCCAGATAAGAGACTGGTCTTATAAGAAATACCCCCTTTTCTGAAAAGAATAAGGGTGTATCGACATCAAAGGTAGGATCAAGCTGTATAAGTTTCCAGGTATGATGATATTATATGTTCCTGGTTTCCTATGGGCTCCTTCTCAACATCCTCCTATGATTATATTATTATTATTGACTCTGCTAGGGGGATTAACTAAATTATCTACCAACAAGAACTTGAACTCACCTTAAATAATTAAGTAAGTCTGCTGGTAAATATTTACAATTTATTTTTACAGTTTCTCTTTTCTTTTTATAAAGCTTGAAATAAAATCAACTTCAATTACAATGTTAAATCAATAAAACATTGGAAAATAGTTAAAAGGTATCAAAAGACATTAAATTTGATGAGATTTCTCACTTTGGTAAATTATCTCTGCTGGAATAATATTTATATGTTTCTAACAATGTTCTTTCACTGTCACTTGAATGTGAAGCTTTCACCGGCTATATCTATGCCCACACTTGTCATCATAAATGATTGTCTATAATTGTGGTGTAACTCAGATACTCTACAGTTGCCTTGTTTTCACTCATCTGTCGTAATTTTTATCTGAGAGGGTGCTGATGAATATTGGTCCCTTTAGAGTGTAAAATGATATTGAAGGCTCTGTGAGAATAAGGATTTAGGAGAATGAGGTAGTAGATTCACAGGCGCTGGGAAGAGCGAGGACAGTCTCTTATTACGACAATATCTGTTTCTCACAGACAATTGTTTGTCAGTTCCAGTCGCTCAGACGCACTCACCGATTTGGTGATTCTGTCGCTCAACGTACATGAATACAGCCTACACAGATGGAAATGTTTGGAGTTTTAGGCCAACCGACAACCAACACAAATAAAGATTAATACCTTTATTATCATAAAGGAGTCACAAATAATTGTACATTTACAGTCAAAAATCAAAGGTTACAGAATACAAATATAACAAGGGAAGAGGGGTTTTTGAGGAGAAATATCCCATCCACCGTTTCCCGTTTATATTTACTAACAGACAAGACCCGGTCCCAAAGACAAGAAAGGGGGGGGGGGGAGGTGATCAGAGATAGTCAATTTAACCGACTGGTAGATTTATTACTCTGAGGCAAGGGGTTACAGTAAGGGGGGGGGGGGGGGTAGAGGAAAAGCTAGGGTTCTCAATTGTCTCCCTTTAAATCAACAAATTTTACGGGAGGGGGAATGAACACAGTTACCCAATCCCGCTAGGAGAGATCCCGTACAAGGAATATAATGCACCTTAATACAAGGTCGAACTAATTAAAAGGGTAAAGAAAAGATAAATCTCCTTTCATTAAAAAAAAAACACACTAGGGCTGGCCATCACCACAAACACACACGCAGACTTACCGAAAGGTGAATTCTGGCACTTCATAGGAAATACATCACAAAAACAGCACTAAACCTTGGCTTAGGTAAAAGTATTTTCTTCCGTATACAGCCTCAGATTAGCGGGTTGTTGAAGTTAACAAAGTGTCCCGAAATCGCTGGACGTTGAAGTTTAACGGTACTGTTTGTTTATTAGATAAAGTTCCTAAAGAAAGGCACAGGCACTTGGCTAGGCGTGAGGTATGGTGTGGTTCCTAAAATTGGCACAGCTGGTGGAGATAACTTTTCTTTTTCCGTAATGTCACAAGTTAAGAAAAACACTGAGGTAAGTTCTTCTTCGGGGGGGAATGGGGGTAAAATCCACTGAATATACGTGACAGACAGTGTTCAGGTAGATCGATGTTTTTTCTTCACAAATAGGGCAGTGAATAAAATATGTTCTGCTTCCAGTTTTTCTTTAAGGACTCTATATGAACTAGTATTTTCGAAGTGTTTTCTTGTGTGGCTTTATTCTCAGTTAAATTCAGAGGAGCGGGGCCCATTACAGGTCGTCACAAGTTTGGCTTTAAAAAAAGTTCATTTGTAACTGGAGTTATCGAATTGAGTTGGCAGAACTCTGTATATAATTAATAATTGCTGGGATGCAGGTTGAATGATCGTTCTGAATGAAAGATAATCAAAACAAGAAATGCATTACAAATTATATTATAATCTGACACGCGATAAATTACAGTTAGCCTATTTACTTATTAGCGTCGTCAATTAACAAATCGGGAAAACTTCCCGTGAGTTTAAAATAATTAAAGCACATCTATCTATCTGCAAAATTAATTTACGCGTCAATTGTATTAGGAAATACTTTTAGCTGTAACATTAGTTTGCACTAGAACTTTGAAAATGGGTTTATTTAATAAGGTTAAATTTACACCACAATCCATTGAAATAAATTGAAATAACTAGACCACTGATCACTCGAAGCTAATGTATAAATTACCGTCTGCGCAGAAAGAATACACTCCAATAGTCACGAAGGTAGGTGGAATCAAGCAGTAATCCGACTATGCTAGTGAAACTAGGATTCTGTCAGAGCGAACGATAAAATGCAGTTTTTCGGAGTTCTCTATTTATACTTCTCGAATGTAACTTGAATAGGGCGTGTTAGGTTTTCGCACCTTTCTTGAAGTTGAGCAGAATCCGAGGTACCTCGCCGTTGTGTTAACCGCTGCGATTCCTTCGTTTTCCCCGGTCTACCGATTTTCTTCCGTCTCAGGCTTGCTCGCATGAGGGTGCGAAAAGTTTCTCGAGAAGCTAACTCCGTGAGCTGAAAGTTCCCTGATTCTTTAGATCGTGTACCGCTGCGATTGAATTCTGAGATCTGTCTGTCTTTGATGGTGCCACTGTTCTGAGAGCTTTGGCAACTCCCACCAGGCGGGGTGACAGCCAGGTAAGAAAATGATCTGCTGTTAATTGCTCTAGAAACAGGAGTGAGTCTGTGGCCCGTCCTCTTTTGGGCCGGCGTTAAGGAAAAGATTGCTATAAATCGTTCTCAGAGATGGTTGTGGGCGTGATTTTAATCTCCCATCAAAGGCCATGCGATCTCAAAGTTCACAGAAGATAGCAGGCTACATATTAATGATCCAGCGTGTAAAATTCTCGTGGAAATGCTGCATGCGGGTTACAGTTACAACAGATGATCAGGGGTTCTAAAGTTATGAGAGGCCAATATTCTGTTATCATCCATCGAGTCAGGGAAATTCATTTGTCATACTTAGACGTACGTCACAATCGTCCCCACTTTTGAGACATGGAAACTCGTTTTCATGTTTCATTTATGACAATGAAGCTGCCCTGATCGGTAGCTTTAGGATGATTGGCATCGTCGATTTCTCCTCTTCCTCCGTGGTCCAGTTTCTACTCAAGAAATCAGCTCCGACATTCTGTTTTCCTGGAATATATTCCACTTTGAAGGAATAAACACTCAATAGCAAGGCCCAACGCATTATCCTTGCGTTGAATTCCTTATTGGCACCCAGGAAAGCTAGTGGAGCATGGTCTGTTTGCACCGTGAAAGAAGTACCATACAGAAACTCATGATGGCGTCTGATGCCATGAATCAGAGCGAGACATTCTCTTTCAACGACACTGTAGTTGCGTTCCGCTTTATTCAGTTTCCGACTGCCGTAAGCTACTGGGAATAGCATGTTCGGGTCACTGTCCTCGGCTTGCAGCAATGTTGACCCGATGCCCTGACCTGACGCATCAACTCTCAGTATGAAAGGTTTCTTAAGGTCAGGTAACCTTAGGATGGGGTATGCCGACAACTGTCCTTTCAAAGTGCTGTATGCATGTTCGCACTTTTGATTCCATATGACCTTATCAGGACAACCTTTCTTGGTGAGGTCAGTCAGAGGTGCTGTCAGTCCGTTGAAGTTCTGGATGTATTTCTGATAGTAAGCGCATAGTGATAAGAATGACCTGATGTCTTTCTTTGTTCGGGGTCTTTTTGCTGCCACTATTTTCTCCACGTTCTTCTTAATAGGCCAACTACAGCCGTGAGAAATAGTGTGCCCCAGGAAGTCCAGCTTTTCAAATGCGATGAGACATTTGCTAGGTCTGGCTGTGAGACCAGTTTCCTGTAGTCTCCTAAGGAGCATAGCGACTGTAGCAATATGTTCTTCGTAGGATTCCGATGCAATTAAGATGTCGTCCATGAAATTATGGATGTGGGGACTTTGCAAGGGTTCTAAAAGCTTTCTCATCATCCTGGTAAACACTCCTGGTGCGTTATGCAGTCGGAACGGCATCACATTAAATGTGTAATGTCCTTCACTAGTGCTGAAAGCTAGCAAAGGTTTAACTTCCTCCTTGACTGGTATTTGATAATAACCTTTACTGAGGTCAATCTTGGAGAAAATTGTTGCCTTGCTGAGCTTGGTGAACAACTCAGAAGCAGTTTGGAGCGGTTCAGGCTGGAATTCCGTTACAGCGTTTAGCAACCGGTAATCAATACACAGCCGAACTTCCTTATTGGGCTTCTGCAACAGCACTACACTCGAACTGTAAGGAGATGTAGACTCGCTGATAATTCCTGCCTGACGCAGCTTGTCTATTTCTCCGCGAAGTGCATCAGCTTTGGCGTACGGAATGGGGTATACTCTGGTTCGAACAGGGGTCTCGTTTGTTAATTTCATGTCAAATTCGATGAGATTTGTTCGACCAGGTACATCCGTTAAGACTGCACTGTACTGCTGTAGTAGCGCCCTGGTTTCTGTTTGTTGTTCTGGTGAGAGATTGTCGCCGAACTTGACATCTTTAAAGGATTCTGTGGGTTGCAATGGGTACTCCATGCAACCATCATCATCTTCCTCGTCTTCCGTTGCTATGGCGACAGCCAGGAGATGCTCGGAGGATGGCACTGGTCTTTCCAGATATTTCTTGAGCAGATTTATATGGAAGACCTTCTCCTTTCCTTTAATGGAGATCTTGTAATTAGTACGTGAGATCTTTTTAAGGACGGTAAACGGCCCTTGCCATCCGATGCGAAGTTTATTGCTTCCGGTTGGGAGTAGCAACAAAACTTTCTCCCCTGGTTGGAGCTCTCTCTCTTTTGCAGCTTTGTTGTATCTTTTAGCATGTTTAGCGCGGGCTTTCGTAAGGTTGGTTGTAGCTAGATCCCATCCTAGCTTTAGCCTTTCCTTGAGCTCAGATACATACTTGCTTGCAGAGACGACTGTCTCGTCAGCCTTTTGGTCTGTCAGGGACCGAAGTAAGGCTTCTAATGGCCCCTTTATAGGTCTGCCAAATAAAAGTGTAGCAGGCGGGAATCCCGTAGACGCTTGGGGAACCTCTCGGTAGGCGAATAAGGCAGCCGATATATATAGGTCCCAGTCTTCCGGTTTCTCCTGACCCAGCTTACGTAACATGGTGGTGAGGCTGCCATTAAAACGTTCCACGAGCCCATTTCCGGCCGGATGGTAGGGACTTGTGTGGATATGTTTGGCCCTCAAGATCTTAAAGATCTCCTCCATTAACAGGCTACGGAATTGGGATCCATTGTCCGTCAAAACTTGTTGAGGGAATCCCAACCGTGTAAAGATTTGCACGAGGGCTTCTGCAACATGCTTGGAATCTATGCAGGTTAGCGGTACAGCTTCGGCCCACATTGTCGACTAAAGTAAGGATGAACCTGTGCTTTCTTTAGGTCCTTTCCAGGGGTCCAATGATGTCGACAGCAACCCGTTCAAATGGAGTCCCTACTATTGGCATTTGCCCCATGGGTACTGGGGGTGTCAAGTGCTTGGGTGCTACCCGTTGGCACTGGGCGCAGGATTTCACATACCTGATAATGTCAGAGTTCATTCCTGGCCACCAATAGTGGGTTTTTATTCGCTGAATAGTGGCGTTTTGTCCCATATGTCCGCTAAAGGGAAGAGAGTGCCCCATCTCTAAGATCTGGCTTCGGTACTGCGTCGGTACTAGGAGCTGGTTATTCCCCGTGTCCGGGTTGCCCGTTCTACGATACAATACGCCATCCTTAGAAAAGATGTCTCCGTTGTGTCTGGGGTCCTTAGCCATGGGCAGTTTTTTAAAGCAGAGCTCTAGAGTAGGGTCCTTTTGTTGCGCCTCCTTCAGTTCGTTCGGCAACAAATTTGGCGCAGGCTCCCTCTCCTTCTTGGCTTGCCCTCTTGTGGTTACCGCTGCCACAATCGGCTCCTTTGGTCTCCCAATAAACACATATCTACATCCCAGGATAACTGGGTAGATAGGATCATCCATAATTGCCGCTTTTATAACTCCTCTGACAAAGTCAGAGTGTATTTCTACCAGTGCGATAGAAAGAGTCCTGGGTGCATCACTCCTGAAAACTCCACTAAGTTTGACGGTTTCCTCTGTCTTCTGACCTGGTTTGACTAGGTGTCTAGCAACAATACAACTAAAGCTTAGTCCAGTGTCAAAGAGACAAGTAGTTGAGGTACCATTCAAAATTACAGTTCCTCGAGTTGAGGGTCGGTCCCCCTCAGGTTGAGAATCACTGACATTGACTCTACCTCTCGAGGCTGTATGCAAACATCCAACGCGGTTTGGACCGGTTTATTTGCCCTGATCAGACGTTCCTGGTGTAGGGGTCTTCCCTTTTCCTTGACCTTGGTGGCCGCGCTGCCACGTAGGCTTGGTGGGTTGATCAGAATTGTTGTTTGGGGGGGGGGGGGTATCGGGTTTTGTAGAATTTCGATTTTTCCTGGGGAGGTCTCTGGGTATTATTTTCTCGTTGGTTATAATTCTGAGAGGAATTAGAGGAATAGGATGACTGCTCTAGATTTTGTTTACGAGATGGCTCATCTGTGGGTTTACGTTTAGTGCTAGGAAGTTCGGCCATTGCATTGGTATAGCGTTCGGCCTTATTGAGTATGTCCTCAAGCCTGACTGCGCCCTGTTCAGCCAAAAATCTACGGGTTTCGTTTGACAGAGTTGCCTTTATCTGTTCCACAAGAACAAGTTCAAGTAGTCCCTCATATGTAAGAGGTAGGTCAGATAATTCAATGCACTTTGTCAAATAGCCCGTGAGACGTGAAGAGAATTGGGGGAATGTTTCCGTGCTCTCTTTTCGGCTGTTTCTGAACATTTGCAGAAATTTTCGGGCGGTCATTTTGAACCGCTCTAGCAAGGCCTTCTTAAGCATGTCGTAATCATGTTGGTTCGGTCCCAGCTTTGTGTATACGTCATAAGCATTCGCTTTTAGTGACGTTGAGAGTTTAAGTGCCCAGCGGGAACTCTCTAGCCCATACAGATTTGCGAGCCTTTCGAATTTTTCTAGGTAGCTGTCAATTTTTTCGTTAGGGCTAGGAAAAGACTCTAAAGCAAAAGACATCGCAGTTAATTGGGCAGACTGAGTGCTGGAGAGATCCATTGTTTGAGACTGGGGCGAAGACGGCTCTCCATTATTTGAAGTAGAGGCACTCCGACTCTCTAAAGCCTTGAGCGCTAATTCATGCTGTCTTTCCTTGTCTCTCTCTTCGCGTTGTCTCTCCTTCTCTCTTTCCCTGCGGGCGTCCATCTCTGCCTCAATTTTCTTCTGCTCCAATTGACGATCGTCCGCTTCTTTCTTCCTAGCTTCTTCCCTCTCTTCCTCCGCGTCATACCTTTGCAGTTCCTGGTTGATAAACAGATTCGCAGCTTCTGTGTCTAGTCCTGAGTCCTTGGCCTCTTGCCTCAAAAGGGATTGTTACGCACAGATCATTTTTTGTCCAAAGTCTTTGTATAATCATTGTTTTTCGTAAAAAAATCTTTGTATGATCATTTTCTTGACTGAAATGTGTATGATATTATTTTACAGTCAAAGTGACATAACTCGAGATTTTGAGACTACTATTTTTTATGAGTTTACCTCCTCTTGGTTTGAGACACGTTCGGTCTATAATTTCTTAAACGAAGCGTGACCATATCTCCTTATTTGGTAGTATCAGTCAAGTGGTGTAGATGTCTGAAACCTGTCTTAAGGTTTTCGATTCATGACCATAAAGGGAGCGATAGTGAATGTCTCTTATCTCGTATGTTCTTAGAATCGTCTTGTGTGAATTGATACTCACGTAGATGGGTTCTGCGCATGTCTAGACTTGGAGAGTTCGATTGTGGTTTCCGCCCAGGTCGGGGAGTTGAAAAATGGTCTGAGTAGCGAGTGGACGCAATCTGCGTCTTGTGATTTTTTCTGAGGGAAATACATTGTCTTTGTGAGTTAGTTTAGCTAACTATAGACTTTTCCCAGTATTATTCAAGCCGCCTGGAGGCATATGTTTTGTGGTTGATTCCGAATAAAGGTAATTCCTCTTTATTTGAACTTTACGATGTCATCTAAAAGTTCGACATTTTTGCTGCTCTTTGCTCGCTTGTGTGATTCAAAAATGGAGAGGTACTTTGATTAGGATTTCGCCACCGGTATCTTTATACCTGAACTAGTTATATATATGGGTCGCTCTAGACCAAACAAGACTATTGTCTGTGTTCCAGGATTCGTTATATCAGAGATCACATCCAAGTCAGATGGTTAGACTTAGGAATGTTATAAAGGTCGGGTTGACCTGTATTCCAAGTATGCTATTCACGTGCAGAGGATAAATGGACTTATTGTACACATCTGATCTGCTAGCATCTTCTTCTTCTTCTTCTTCCGTCCTTAGCCACCGACCGTCAAAGCAGTCAGTGGCCATTACGCCTAGTGGCGTCTTAGGGCAACAGCAGATAGGTTTTCTTCGCCATTGTTTCCCATCACGCCTATTGGCGTCTTTAGGGCAACGGCAAATCAATCCATTTGCTGTTGTTTCCGTAATCGAAGTGACTGGCAAACGGGTGATCAGCCCGTTGGTCTGCTAGCATCAGGAAGGGAGTATTTATTATTACACTGGCTAACCAAAAAAAAATTTTTTTTCTTTCTCTAACATTTTTAGGTTTTTCTGGTCAATTTTAATGCGCTGTTTTTAAATCTGCAAACCGTTTTTCTCTATCAGGTCGGGATCTCTAGAAATACGCAATTGAAGTTTTTTAACAACGCATACAGTATTACAACATCATTCGTACAAGAAGTATAACAGTTATGTAGGCTTGAATTTCTTTGCAGTCGACTTTCGTCGGTGAATGGCATGTGGTACATCGTGATGAAGCATCCAACAATAATCGGCAAGCATGGTCACACTCCACCGTCCTTGATAACGTGACTCCATTACGGCGATATCTTGATGGAATCGTTCTCCATGTTCATCGCTGACTTCGCTAAGGTTGTCAGGGAAAAAGTCAAGATGCGAATCGAGCAAATGGATTTTGAGGGACATGTTAAAGCCCATAATTATGTATGCATCTATGCACTGCTTAACAATATGCACATAGTCGACAGATTTGTGATTTCCCAGAAGCTTACACGATCAATTTGAATGCCATCCATGCGTGAAGTTCACTACGATGTAACATGTTCTCGAATTATTTGTCTGCAATAACTTTCCTAATCTGAGGTCCTACAAAGATACCTTCCTTTAATTTGCATCGCTAACTTGCGGAAACTTTTCTCGAAGATAAGTGAAAGCTTTGCTCGTTTTATCTAACGTTTTTACGAAATTCTTAATGAGCCTCAACTTTATATGTAGCGTTGGTAAAATGATGGTGTCTTTGTTAACTAATGGCTCGTGTAATACATTTTTATGCCCGAACTGCATACAATCCCTGATAAGCCACACCTTTCTTGCATAATGTTCCTGTCTGTTGCGGCTGTCCCATTCACATGGGAAGCAACAAAATTTAGTATACCCAGTCTGCATGCCCGTGAGAATTGCAATGACCTTTAGGTCTCCACAAATCCGCCATTGGTAGTCATTGTACTTTATTTTTGCCAAAAGTATAGCCATATTGTCATAAGTTTCTTTCATATGAACAGAGTAGGTGACTGGAATTGATGAAAATAAATTTCCGTTACGCAATAACACGGCTTTTAGACTAGTCTTTGAAGAGTCGATGAAAAGTCGCCATTCGTTGACTATGTGCTCATGACCGAGGTGCACCATTAGACCGTTTACATCTTTGCAATAGCAAATGTCATCATCCATCTCAAAGTATTGAACAAGTTCTCTGTGTCTGTGACGAAATTTAGATATCGGAGTATTGGGCGCTAAAAGATTCCATTCTTTGAGTCGCGAACCGAGTAATTCC
This sequence comes from Oreohelix idahoensis, assembly GCA_024509875.1. Classification (NCBI taxonomy): domain Eukaryota; kingdom Metazoa; phylum Mollusca; class Gastropoda; order Stylommatophora; family Oreohelicidae; genus Oreohelix; species Oreohelix idahoensis. The sequence continues at coordinate 123,414 of JAMPIV010004858.1, read as the reverse complement.
GCTTGTCCTTTGGTAAGAGCGAGATCACGTATTAGATCTGAAAGTTCTGAATGGTTAATTAAGTGAACACCATCATTCACCGGTATATAATCCGAGTCAGAATTAGTTTCTTAAGCAGGTAAACTATCACTTTCTGATTGTTCATTCACGTCCAACGGATATTGTTCTGGTGGAACTGGGATCAGACATGTGATTGGATCATGAGGCACTGGTTTTGAAACCGATTCAATATTTGGATAAACCACAGACTTTCTAATTTTAAAAGTGAAACCATGGATATTTGTCAAGCAGAAGTAACAATCAGTAGCGTGATTTGTCGGTTCACGCCATATTACTGGCACTCCAAAGGCATCGACTTATGCTTCGGCGATTTTCGTAACCAACCTGCCAATGTATTTGCACAAGTCGAACAAACTGCATTTGGCTTCCAAGATTTATTTGCATCATCAACTTTCGAATCGAAATAAAGTTCATATGCTTTCTTTAGTAATGGTGTAAAGTTTTTCTGGTGAACACGATCGGTAAAATATCCGCACACGTAACAGAACAGATGAGTCGAATTTCTACAACTTCTAGAAGCCATTTTTCGCTCAGAATTATTTTAAAATACAGTAACTACTTGAAAAATAGCGTAACATATGTCATGCATCTTTTAGCAGTATAAAAAGTAGAATTATTTTGCATTTTATTAATTTTTAATAAGATATATAGTAAAAATGAAACGGAGCAAATAACGGTTTCCCAAAAATATATTTATTCACAAATGTCTTAAGAACCCGATGTGATAGAGATAAACGGATTTCAAATTTGAAATCAGCGCAAGAAACTGACCTAAGAACACTTATTCTTATATAAGAAAGAAAAATGTTGTTTGTCAGTGTTATCTATGAACAGTGATGAGATGCAGCTGACACTGTTGCATAATTTATATGTATGAACTTTAGGTACCCAGATCTGGGCTATATATATTATTTATACAGCTTCACGAACCAGAACTTTATGATATCGAATATACGGAAGCTATTTGTTTACAATATGAATATTGAGCATTGGATCCTAAATGACTATCAGCTAATATTATTTTGAATGCGTACTTCGTCGAACTATGTTGGTGATGACATATATATCATGACTGTTTTGTGGCGTGCAATAAATGGTAGAAAACGTAAAGCGAAGTTACCATTTCTATGACTTTACACATCATGTTGCCTGTGTTGTACGCTGTGAACTAATCTACCACAATACACACAGCAACAACATAAACCAGATAAGACACCCTATACTACAACTATATATCTAACTGGTGTCGATAGGGGTGATACTTCCAGTCAGCCTAAAATCACCCTTATCAGGGATCTTATCCTAATTCTCTCTGCCATTGTCAAAGAACTGGATGCTTCTAAGACTAGAGAATAGTAAGATGGAACAAGAAGGGGAAAAAACTCAAAGCCGCTACGAGAAAAACCAAAGTAAAAAAAATTTACTAAATGACCTCGTGTGTTAACTTATCGCCGCTATTATTGTCACTTAAGACTCGTAACGCAAGCAACTATGCCAATTAAATTGGTAAGTTACACTAGAAAAGAATCTACTCTTACTAACAGTAGAGAAAGATTTATATTAAATTAATTTAAAAGGAAACAAAAAAATTTTCCCAGAAAATGTTAATTCTCTAACAACAAACTCCGTCCCTGAAGACAATTTTGAGATGAGACGTAGTTAACTTAATTTTAAAAAATCAGAACAATCCGTCTTTAGCTTAGCTCAACTCAAACGCTTCATAACCTTTAGTGATTGTAAAACAATCACGCAGTCCCAGCAATTATATAACCAAAAATTTTTTTATAATTCCCTCTGCCAGAGAATACAAAGGTGACAAATCTTTTATTATCACTAACTGCCTGTTCCTGTGGAAAAACAAACCTGTCTTAATTATTGTGTGGTTGGCCCAAATACTGAACGGCTTGGTCTAGGGGAAGTAATACTTTTAAAGATTATACCCTACTTCACAAAGACAATCAACCACACTCTATTTTAACTAGGTTCAGAATCTCGAACGAGCTAACCATATATTGTCGTAATTTTTATCTGAGAGGGTGCTGATGAATATTGGTCCCTTTAGAGTGTAAAATGATATTGAAGGCTCTGTGAGAATAAGGATTTAGGAGAATGAGGTAGTAGATTCACAGGCGCTGGGAAGAGCGAGGACAGTCTCTTATTACGACAATATCTGTTTCTCACAGACTATTCCTATCTCTCTTCTGAACAAACAATTGTTTGTCAGTTCCAGTCGCTCAGACGCACTCACCGATTTGGTGATTCTGTCGCTCAACGTACATGAATACAGCCTACACAGATGGAAATGTTTGGAGTTTTAGGCCAACCGACAACCAACACAAATAAAGATTAATACCTTTATTATCATAAAGGAGTCACAAATAATTGTACATTTACAGTCAAAAATCAAAGGTTACAGAATACAAATATAACAAGGGAAGAGGGGTTTTTGAGGAGAAATATCCCATCCACCGTTTCCCGTTTATATTTACTAACAGACAAGACCCGGTCCCAAAGACAAGAAAGGGGGGGGGGGAGGTGATCAGAGATAGTCAATTTAACCGACTGGTAGATTTATTACTCTGAGGCAAGGGGTTACAGTAAGGAGGGGGGGGGTGTAGAGGAAAAGCTAGGGTTCTCAATTGTCTCCCTTTAAATCAACAAATTTTACGGGAGGGGGAATGAACACAGTTACCCAATCCCGCTAGGAGAGATCCCGTACAAGGAATATAATGCACCTTAATACAAGGTCGAACTAATTAAAAGGGTAAAGAAAAGATAAATCTCCTTTCATTAAAAAAAAACACACTAGGGCTGGCCATCCCCACAAACACACACGCAGACTTACCGAAAGGTGAATTCTGGCACTTCATAGGAAATACATCACAAAAACAGCACTAAACCTTGGCTTAGGTAAAAGTATTTTCTTCCGTGTACAGCCTCAGATTAGCGGGTTGTTGAAGTTAACAAAGTGTCCCGAAATCGCTGGACGTTGAAGTTTAACGGTACTGTTTGTTTATTAGATAAAGTTCCTAAAGAAAGGCACAGGCACTTGGCTAGGCGTGAGGTATGGTGTGGTTCCTAAAATTGGCACAGCTGGTGGAGATAACTTTTCTTTTTCCGTAATGTCACAAGTTAAGAAAAACACTGAGGTAAGTTCTTCTTCGGGGGAGGGGGGGGGGGGGGAAAAGCCACTAAATATACGTGACAGACAGTGTTCAGGTAGATCGATGTTTTTTCTTCACAAATAGGGCAGTGAATAAAATATGTTCTGCTTCCAGTTTTTCTTTAAGGACTCTATATGAACTAGTATTTTCGAAATGTTTTCTTGTGTGGCTTTATTCTCAGTTAAATTCAGAGGAGCGGGGCCCATTACAGGTCGTCACAAGTTTGGCTTTAAAAAAAGTTCATATGTAACTGGAGTTATCGAATTGAGTTGGCAGAACTCTGTATATAATTAATAATTGCTGGGATGCAGGTTGAATGATCGTTCTGAATGAAAGATAATCAAAACAAGAAATGCATTGCAAATTATATTATAATCTGACAGGCGATAAATTACAGTTAGCCTATTTACTTATTAGCGTCGTCAATTAACAAATCGGGAAAACTTCCCGTGAGTTTAAAATAATTAAAGCACATCTATCTATCTGCAAAATTAATTTACGCGTCAATTGTATTAGGAAATACTTTTAGCTGTAACATTAGTTTGCACTAGAACTTTGAAAATGGGTTTATTTAATAAGGTTAAATTTACACCACAATCCATTGAAATAAATTGAAATAACTAGACCACTGATCACTCGAAGCTAATGTATAAATTACCGTCTGCGCAGAAAGAATACACTCCAATAGTCACGAAGGTAGGTGGAATCAAGCAGTAATCCGACTATGCTAGTGAAACTAGGATTCTGTCAGAGCGAACGATAAAATGCAGTTTTTCGGAGTTCTCTATTTATACTTCTCGAATGTAACTTGAATAGGGCGTGTTAGGTTTTCGCACCTTTCTTGAAGTTGAGCAGAATCCGAGGTACCTCGCCGTTTGTTAACCGCTGCGATTCCTTCGTTTTCCCCGGTCTACCGATTTTCTTCCGTCTCAGGCTTGCTGGCATGAGGGTACGAAAAGTTTCTCGAGAAGCTAACTCCGTGAGCTGAAAGTTCCCTGATTCTTTAGATCGTGTACCGCTGCGATTGAATTCTGAGATCTGTCTGTCTTTGATGGTGCCACTGTTCTGAGAGCTTTGGCAACTCCCACTAGGCGGGGTGACAGCCAGGTAAGAAAATGATCTGCTGTTAATTGCTCTAGAAACAGGAGTGAGTCTGTGGCCCGTCCTCTTTTGGGCCGGCGTTAAGGAAAAGATTGCTATAAATCGTTCTCAGAGATGGTTGTGGGCGTGATTCTAATCTCCCATCAAAGGCCATGCGATCTCAAAGTTCACAGAAGATAGCAGGCTACATATTAATGATCCAGCGTGTAAAATTCTCGTGGAAATGCTGCATGCGGGTTACAGTTACAATAGATGATCAGGGGTTCTAAAGTTATGAGAGGCCAATATTCTGTTATCATCCATCGAGTCAGGGAAATTCATTTGTTATACTTAGACGTACGTCACATCATCTGTAGAATGATGCTCGTTCCACTTTGGTCCTGGCATGAAAATTTATTTGAACTTCCTCCAGGCAGTAGGAATTTGGCAACTGGCCTTCTGAACTCAAAGGCGCTTGCACCAGTAGAGCCTTCAGTATTGGCTGACTCTATTTTGTGTAGCTGGGTTTACAGGATATAACCTGAAACGAATTAGAGGCAACCCCTATATTGTCCATCACTATCCCATTATCACAAAGGTTGGGGATGATAGACAGTTTCAGACAGTGTGCTAGCAGATGCACAGGACATAGTATAGAAGCAACAACCAAATCCAGTTCCCTGTGACTACATTTTCCCTCTAAATCCTTAGTTAGAGCCAGTTGTCCATGATCCGCCTCCATACAATGATTAGGTCCTGTATAAAACTACTAAGTAATAGCTTAAACAATCCAGTAGAACAATCGCTTTCATTCTTCCTTACGTTATTGGTGTGTGTGTCCATTCCATCAAGAAATAATTCTTTAAGTGCTTTTCCAAACCTACAGACACACTTTTGCCATCATTCTCAATTATTTTGAATATATATCTTGGCAGCGTTTTGCCTCCAGAAATTTCACAATGGTTCTAACACATCTACACACTTCATAACGCACAAGCGAATTAGTCAATAGAAATACATATATTAATATATATACGAGGCATGTTCAAATGAAACCCGACCGTGCTGCGTCAAGTGGATATTCGTAGGAGGAGCAAGATGACGTCACATTTGACGTTATAAGCACATACGAACGTACAAGTGCGTAAGTGTTCATTCTCCTAGTATTCATTGGTTGTGCTGCAGACTGTTAAAATAATGGCCGGTGTGATAAGGAATCCGTCCAAGGTCGATCAGCGAGCGGTGATTCAGTTCCTATCAGCCGAAGGATGTCGACCAGACGACATTCATCGCCGAATGAAAGCAGTGTATGGTGACAATAGTGTGTCTAAGACTACAGTGAAATACTGGGCACGAATGTTTCGAGAAGGACGTCAGTTAACGAAAGATCTTCCGCGGCCAGGTCAGGTGCATATTGTTGCGACAGAAGAAGCCGAGATTGATGCAGCAATACGGGTGGACCGTCGTCGGAGCTTACGTTTGCTAGCAGAGGAATTCGCTGTGTCTCTTGGGATAGTTCAAATGGTGGTTAGGAAGAAACTGAAGTATCGAAAGGTGTGTTCACAATGGGTCCCACGGATGCTGACCGATCACCATAAGGAAGAACGCATGGGGCGGAGTTTGAACCACCTGCTGCGTTACGAAGAGGAGGGTGATGAATTTCTGTTGCGCATAGTGGCAGGCGATGAGTCGTGGTGCCACCACTTTGAGCCGTGCAGCAAATCAGCGAGCATGCAATGGAAACATCCCGGATCACCAAAACCCAAAAAAATTCAAGTGAAAGATTTCCGCCGGTAAGGCTTTGCTGACCGCATTTTTTGGCCATGAAGGGCTTCTATTGCTAGACTTTAAAGAGCCTGGCGTGAAAATCAATGCCATCCGCTACAAAGACACACTAGACAGCCTGCACACAGCCATCAAGAATAAACGACCCGGCATGCTTTCGCGTGGTGTGATTCTGTTGCACGACAATGTTCGTCCACATGTTGCGAACATTGTGCAGGAAGCGTTAGCAAAGAAAAGGTGGGAAGATCTGCCACATCCAGCCTACAGCCCCGATCTGTCACCATGTGACTTTCATTTGTTCGGACCCTTAAAAAAATCTCTAAAGGGACAACGATTCGACTCCGATGCAGACGTCAGGGCCTCAGTGACCAAATGGTTCAATAAGCAACCAAAGTCATTTTTCTCGGACGGCATCCGCCGTCTACCCAAGCAGTGGGATGCGTGTCTGAATGCCTATGGTGACTATTTCTAAAGAAACCCAGTGGGTACTTGCTTCATAACAATTGCTGTATTTAATTCTACTACTCCTGCTGATGTACCTTACATATATTTGTTATAAAGCCACTGGGACGGGTTTCATTTGAACACAACTCGTATATATATATATATATATATATATATATATATATATATATATATATATATATATATATATATATATATATATATATATATATATATATATATATATATATATATATATATTCTTATCCTCAGGCACATACAGCTGATCTGTTAATGGGTGTAATGGTCTGCTCTCAGATGCAAAAGGCAAAGGCAATCTGCATTAACACGCTGATGCTCACTGTAATTTTTGAATTTCTTATGGCCTGCTTTCCTATTTAGGCCACATTCTATATAACGCCCTGTATTATTCTACATCTTCTTAGCTAATAGTCTTTTTCTTTCCTAAGTGCATTTTATTCTATGCGTACTCTAAACAGCAAAATTATAGACTAACCTGTGGCTTCGATGCATTCAACCAGAGATTTCTCTCTTAATATACTACTGGTTGTAAAAGTCTCTGCACAGACGTGTAGTGCAACATCTCCAATATCGTATTGGTGACCTCTTCCAGGTGGTACTTCTTTCATAATGCTGTAATTAAATGTCCTCTTCCTCTGGGTTGCACAGATTAGGACTGGCCATTGTCAAGCAGTACGGTTGTAAACACGATACATGCAGAAGCGATTTCATTGGTTCGTCAAGGATATACTGTCATAAAGTATGGCGCACTATTTGGGTCAGAGTTACTCAGAATTCCGTGTTGTGAATCAGACCAGCTTCACGACAGATACCAGCAAGATGTCAGACTCTGTCATGATCGCTCAATTTACTGCGACCTTCAAGAAAGTGCTCAGTAGCCCTCAGCATGGTGAATCTGTTACAGAGAACTGGTAGCATGAACGGAACACCACTCAAAGTAATGCACTTGCCACCTTTGGTAAGAAAACAGCGAAGTCAAATGACTGGTTCGATGCTTCATCAGATGTGATGACACCTGTTATTGAAGCTAAGCGCAGTGCTGCGAATGAATAACAACTTTAAACACAAATGGTAAAAGGTAAACAAGTCCTCGGGTACAATTCATGAATCATTTAATATTTAAATTGATTTTATTTTTCTGCTGTTTGGAAAAGAGTAATAAAAATATTCACACAATATTCACAGAATTAATGTAAGAGTAATTGCAAGAATGTTCTTTTCTTGTAGAGAAATAGTGTAACAAAACAAAGTCACTTGGCAATTGAATCAGTAGTACTTTTCAATTCAGGATCTAGAATACTATTGTCTTGGCTTGTAAAGTTAATGAACATTTGCTTTACTGTTACTAGAATTACTGTTCTTATAGTCCTTTGACTTTATCACAAGATTATCATCATCTGACGTGCTACTTGAAATACATATGATAACTGTTTTAGCTGTTTTAGCTGGTGTTTCATAAACGTTCACCGAGTGCTAGAACCCTACAGATCCTGAAGGCTACGAGAAGCACAGTTCAACAAACTGCTCGACGCTGTGCAAATGACTATTGGCTCCAACTCAGTGAGAGCACCCAGACCGCAGCGCAAACAGGCAACATTAGACAAATGTATGACGGTATAATGAAAGCCCTTGGTCCCCAAAAAAGCAAGACGGCACCGCGAAAAACCATCAGCGGAGAGAAGCTAACCGATAAGGGTAAGCAGATGGAGAGGTGGGTCGAGCACTACTCTGAGCTTTACGCTAGAGAGAATACCGTTACGCCTGCAGCCCTTGATGCTGTCAAATGCCTGCCAACTATGGAGGAGCTGGATGCCGAACCAACATTAGAGGAACTCAACAAGGCCATTGATAGCTTGGCCTCTGGCAAAGCACCAGGCAGTGATGGGATTCCTCCTGATTTAATCAAATGCTGTAAGAGCACGCTATTACATCCCCTGCATAGGGTGCTGTGCCAATGCTGGAAAGAGACAAGTATTCCTCAAGACACGCGAGATGCCAAGATTGTAACACTGTATAAAAATAAAGGAGACAGAAGTGATTGCAATAACTACAGAGGCATCTCTCTTCTTAGTATTGTTGGTAAGGTTTTTGCCAGTCATCTTAATGCGACTACACAAGTTAGCTGAGCGCATATATCCAGAGTCACAGTGTGGATTCCGAGCTGGTAGATCAACAACAGACATGATCTTCTCTCTCCGCCAGCTTCAGGAAAAATCAAGAGAGCAGAAAAGACCATTATATATCGCCTTTATAGACCTCACAAAAGCATTTGACCTGGTTAGTAGGGATGGACTCTTCAAAATCCTCCTGAAAATAGGCTGCCCTGCTAAACTGCTGGAAATGATAAAGTCATTCCATGACGACATGAATGGAACAGTCCAATATGCTGGAAGTACATCACAGCCCTTTGACATACGAAGTGGCGTTAAAAAAGGCTGTGTTCTGGCTCCGACCCTCTTCTTTGCCTTACTCCTGAAACATGCATTCAGAGATGCAGCTGAAGGAATATGCCTTCACACTAGGTCCGATGGCCGTTTGTTTAATCTTTCAAGACTGAAGGCAAAAAAAAAAAAAAATCAGAAGGGTCACTATAAGAGACTTGTTGTTCGCTGATAATGCTGCAGTCGGCACTCAAAGCCAACAGGAGCTTCAGAGCTTGATGAATCGCTTCACCCAAGCATGCAAGGACGTTGGTTTCACAATAAGTCTAAAGAAAACGAATGTGCCGAGTCAGGATGCGGGTGCTGCACCAGTTATCACTATCGATAACTATGAATTGGCAGTGGTGCACCACTTTACATACCTGGGGTCTACCATCAATGACAAACTCTCACTGGACACAGAAATTGACAGCCGCATTGGCAAAGCTGCAGCTACCTTTGCCAGCCTCACATCGTGTGTTTGGGGAATCTCCAAACTCACAACGAAGACCAAGGCTGCGGTATATAACGCCTGCGTCACCAGCACTCTCGTATATGGCAGCGAGACTTGGACAACCTATGCTAAGCAAGAAAGAAGGCTCAATACCTTCCTTTTACGGTGTCTACGCCACATCCTCGGCATCTCGTGGAAAGATAAAGTGACAAATTCGAGGTGTTGTCACGTGCTGGCCTTCAAAGCATGTATACACTGCTTAGACAGCGCAGACTACGCTGGTTTGGCCATGTCCGCCGCATGGAAGATGGTCGCATCCCGAAAGATATCTTCTACAGGCAACTAGCAGATGTCAAAAGAACAGTTAGACGACCACAGCTGAGGTTCAAAGATGTACGCAAGAGAGATATGAGGGCACTGGACATAAATACAGCAATGTGGGAGGATGAAGCTGCCGATCGCACCAAGTAGCGATGCTATTTACGGCGCCCCCTCAGATTGGCGAAAAAAAAACTCACACAACAAGCCGAAGAGAGGAGACAACGTCGAAAGGAGCACCAGGAAAATAAGCAGCCGAGGGCTGTCACCTCAGGGCGCATTCCCATAGTCAGTAATTAAAGGGGCTGTTATTATTTTTATTATTATTATATAAATAAATAAATAAATAAATAAATAAATAAATAAATAAATATATATATATATATATATATATATATATATATATATATATATATATATATATATGTGTGTGTGTGTGTGTGTATTGTCACATAATTTTGGGTCAATCTTTTCTTCACTACTGCCGTATTCTGTGACGGTTGTTGTGCAGACTAATTACATATGCTTTTCAGTGGTTGGCACCGTTTTCTTTCTCTGCTATGTAGCAGATATTTTGTATTTTCAAACATTATTACACTCCTCTCAGTGATAAGTCGTCATGTCTGTTTGGTTACCCGTTCCTCCCTGCTGGGAAAAAGAACGGATGAGATAATATTAACTAACAATCATGTTGGTTAATCTCAGGTGTGGTCGACATCAGACTACAGGTTAACACTAAAATCGCCCCAGCGACTTTGGTTAAGCATTGAAAAGGCGAACGTGTCGCACTTGCCAATATGGTAAAGAGACGAATTTTCTTTGCGCAAGAGACGGATAGAGAGATTGCTTGTCTGTGCGACACATTTTGGACAGACATGAATGATATCATCATTTACTGTCCACCTGTTTCAAAGACATTAGTTTAGATGAAAGTAAGATGTTACATCTGAAACACATTGTCAAAAGAGTGCACGGACTTGTCACTTTCATATATTGGAGACGTTACCTTCTGCATCACACACAGAATTTTCCATATCGGAACAATTTTGAATTACCCCACCTAAATATGCAGTTTTGAAACGATTGGCGGGGGTTCGAAACAGAGGAACCACCAAATTCCTGAATGGACCCTGCCTAAATCGTAACAAACTACTGCTGGGGAGGCAAAGGGCCATATAATCTGACACTTTAGCCAGATTAGAACATTGTGAGAATCGCTTGCCAAGACGACAACCAGACAGCCAGAGTTAAGACTAGAATCAGCTCCATTAATCAGACCGGACCTTTGTTTGAGCGTCTTGCGGGCTTAGAACCCAGGAGAACTCTACTATTTTAACAAGGAAAACCAGGATCTGAGGAAACTGAAAACACGGAATCAAAGTGGGAACTTATTGTTAAAGTAACGACCCCCATGAACACGTGTAAAAGGCATCTGCTAGTGCCTTAACCTACTTCTCTGAGCCAAGATTAGCGTAAGTTGTACATTTTACATTCTATATTTTTCATTACTAACATGTGAACTAATATGTATATATTGCCATGTGAATATTAATATGTGAAAATTGCTAGTGGATGTCCAAGTCATTTGAGGCTGGCAACCTCAGCATATAGAATGATGATTTCTTGACAACCACTGCAAGAGCTGGTGACTTCTTTATTGCTAGTTTCTTAAAGAGAACTAAAAAGCATAGGTAGTCCCAAGTTCCATATGGAGCAAGGAGGGAAAGGTGAAAGAAATGATGTACATTCTAATTATAATATTTACATTTAAAAACCAGTGTAAATGTCTATGTAAACATATTCACTTTAAAAATAATGAAAGTTTTCAAGCTTTTCAACTGGTGTAGTTGTAATTGAAAACATATTCAATCTATATTGTGAACATTTTTCAACCAGTGTAGATGTAACTGAAAACGTATTCAATCTATATTGTGAACATTTTTCAACCAGTGTAGATGTAAATGTAAACATATTCTATCTATACTATTAACCTTTTAATTTGAATGGAAAGTAAAATATAAAGCCATTCAATTTAAATGTAAAGAAAATTTTCTCTCGAGGGATTAAGCTTAATTCTCATCGAGGGTAAAGTCTGAGATAGATGGGGTGGTGGAATAGGAAGATGGGGACACATAAGTGTGTGTCGGGAAAAGCTGCCAAGTGACCTCCTTTACAAACTACCACTACAACACACAGTGATGATTATTTTCTGATAAATAATTTCATTTTTTAAAACCCTGTTAAAACCTAAGTGATCATTAAATTTGTTATTTGTAAATATACAAACTTAATGTCGATTTAATCATTTTGAATGTACTGCATGTTTGTCTCAGTCAATTTACTAAATACACTCTTAACAGAGCTATAACAGAATAAGAATTCCACTGAGTAAATCAGGGTAGGTCACCCGTGTGTTGCCGGGGCCCGAAAAGGGAGCAAAGAATAGTAACACTGCACCCTACCACGCATGTCGTAAAAAGCGACTTAGGAGGGTTGGGCATGGGGCTGTTTACCCCATCCCGTAAAAACTTCGCACAGCGGGCTGATCACCTGCTTGCCAACCAATCTGATTACGGAAACAACGATAGATTGTTTGGTCTGTTTTTGTTCCACAAAGACGCCACTAGGCGTGGTGGAAACAGCGATAGATTGATCAATTTGTTGTTGCCCTGAGACGCCACTAGGCGTACTGGCCACATACTGCTTTGCCGGTTGGTGGCTAAGGATGGAAGAAGAAGAAGAAATCAGGGTAGGGGCTTGAACGAGCTGAAATAAATCATTGCATAACCTTTCTTCACAAAAGTCGACGGATCAGATAATAGTGCTCGGCGCTAAGCAGCATAGTTCTTGAATCCTGAAAATATATTGTGAATACTTCCTTGAGATAGAAGCATCATTATCCTGCTGTCTACAATTCTGTCAAGAGTAATCTTGTGCGAAGGTAGATACCTTTGACGACCCATATTAGATATTCTTGAGTTTTTGCCACAGTTGGACCACTACTGCAAAGCAGGGGAGGCAATTCCGTGACAGTTGGTGTCCCGTCCCGGATTATATAACCTGTCTAGTTATTCCCCTAGACTTGACTGGCCTAAATTTCAGATTTACTGAAAGAAGATTGTCAGAGTGTACTTATAGTAAAACTGAGCATAAATAAATAACAGTAAAAATAAATTTTATAAAGAAAAATTGAATTATCAGAAAGAGTAGCAACATTTTTTTTTTAACAAAAGTTAAAGTTAAATAAGAAGTTCACTTGGTGTGGATAACTCAGTATTGTAATTTTAAGTTTACTAGTTAAGTAACAATTGTAATTTTGTGTAGCTTTGTAAACAGACTTTTTGCTCAGAATGGCAGAGTCCCAAAATCTTGACACTTTTTATCTGAATGTCGAGAAGGAACTGGCATGACCGGTCAAACTCTGACAATTCTGTGTTTAGTTCGGTTAAAGCCGAACAGGAGAAAGCAGATAAAGTTTTAGAGAGGGAAGAGAGAAGGATGGCCAGAGAGCACGAAAAGGCCCAAGCCGAAGAGAAAGAAGCTCAAAGGAAACACGAAGCCGAAGAGAGAGAAAAGGAAAGTTGCGTTTAAAAAACTATTGACAGTTCATCATTAAGGACTTCTATGAAGTTGTATAGTTAAGTGGTTTACAAAACTGTTGATAATTCATCATTAAGGATATTTCTGAAGTTCGATTGAATGTAATGGTTGGTTCTTGATGGTGTAGCATCTGGATTCCTGACTGCAATGCCGGTCACTCCCTGATTTCTCCTGTTGGAAGAAACGGGTTGCGTGTTAGGTGCAGATATATCTCAGGGGTTGGAAGTTCTCTTTCCCTGATCCAGGTTTCGCGTCAATGATGAAGACAGAAGCTCGTGGTGTAGACTGCCCTAAAGAACTGGGGAAGATACAACACGACTTCGGTAATCCTCCATTTGGGACAGATTAATTATCAAGTCTTTGTGTCGCCCATCCGTCAGAATTCACAATTCAGACCAATATTTGTCTTTTGTACTGCTGCCCTACAATTTATGCATGTGAGACAAATACCATGTAAGCATACTACACATCATAAGGGTATTTACCGGTTTGCTTAAGTCAAAAAAATCAGATATATCATAAAAGACATCTTCAACATGTGCAGTTAGCCACCATCATTACTCGTCCTTCACAACACATGGTGTCTGCTTAATCTCTATCATGTTCACTAAAGTGTTGCAATAAATCAAATCTCTTGTTACAATCAGTATTCACTGTTTCTGGCTCTACACATTATCCAGAATGGAAATGTACAATCTTACAAAGCCATTCAGACTTCTGGATTACTATGATAATATTATAAAATGCATCAGCTGCATTTAATTCTTTATCTCAATACACTTTGGAAGTGAATTACTACTTTAAAAATTTAGAGCATTAAAATATTAACTCAGCACACCCAAATGTTAGCAAATATGCTCTATCGATAAATAAGCTTTAACTTCCATTCAATGGCTAAAACGGGGAGATAATCCACCCAATTAGATTATAGTCAAAACCGAAATCAAGGGGAGATAAATCATTCAAATAGAAACTAGTCTGCTATGATAGTCAAGGCAGATGTGTATCTATGACAATGCAAGTAATTTTCAGTCTTACGAGTTAGTTGTAAAATGCCCTTTTTAATACCAAAATAACATTTGTACTCTTTAATAATAACCATCTAAAATGATATTACATACGTGTAATAGAATGTAATCAACATAAATAAATATATATATAGAGAGCAGTGATGGAGGGTATGGTACATGGAAGGCGAGGCAGGGGCCGACCAAGACGACGGTGGACACAGGACTGTGGTGGGTTTTGATGTTAAGAAGAATGGTGTGCGTATAGTTGTACTTAAGTGAGATCAACTGTGAAGGTCTCTGAGGTAAACAATGGACAACTGTGTTACAGAGTACCTTTCTTGTTACCACCCTACGATCTCACTCTAAGTCAGTGTTTCTCAACCCTGATAGTAGCAACGCCCCCTTTTGAGAACTAATATTTTAAAACGCCCCCCCACCCTTTTAACACCCCCTTTCTCTTTATCGTGCGCGTGCGCACACACACGCACGCACACACATATATATATATATATATATATATATACATATATTCCACCATACTTTTAAAAAAGCTATCTTTTGTTATAATATAAAGAAAAAGAGAAAGCACATTTTTAAAAGCATAGTTATAAAAAATATGAGTTTAAGTACGGAATTATATACACCACAAGTTCATTATCCTTGAATTACAAATTGGCAGAGCAAATGATATAAAATTTGTTCTTACAACTCTATAACTATCATATTCATAATCATATCATTTAATAGCGCCTAAATGACTGCATATATATCTTCAGATATGAATATTTACGCCTCTCCTTATGCAACCACTTTAAACATGAAAAAATTGGAAAAATTATTAGTTAATAATATTGATATAATTATATAAAAATTCACTTACTAATGAAGCTTAATGAGATCCTTGCGCTTGGTGTGATTCAGCCAGTTTTGAGATATTTGGTTCTAAGTTTGTTAAAAGAAGTCTCAAATCTCCTCTGTTACAAATCTGCAGTCGGTTTCGTTGCTTTTGTAGTAGCAACACTACAGCACTGAACCCCTTCTCCACCAAATACGATGTTGGGAATGCTGTAATTAGCAATTTAGTTTTACACCAAAGAACGGGATATGCAAGCCTCTGCTGGATCCAAAATTTTTCGTAATGTGTGTGACTGAATCGTGCTTTTGCCTCCAAGTCATTTTGTAGCTAAATTAATTCTTCTTGTAAATGTTGACTAACTTGTTCCACATCTGATTCAAACGGATTAATCACCCAATCCGGTATTATTAGTTCTTGCAAGTCTTTAAATCTTATGCTCATATCATTTTTAATAGCGTCCAAATGAGTGCAATGAACCTCTAAATCTGAATCTTTAAGCCTGTCCCCACCTAACTGCAGTAAACATGGAAAATGAGAAAGTTCTCGGCGACAAAGATTATTTTTATATTATGTCAATTTGTTGATGAACCCCATGATAATTCCTTTCACTTTAATCAGACTGATCTCATTTCCTTGTAGCTTAAGAAGAACCTCATTTAACTTTTCAAATATATCTGAAAGATAGGCCACATCGTTTCGCAATACTTCTCTTTCGATGCTAAATTCTTCTTTGATTGAATCCAAAAACTCTACAACAGTATCAAATAATGCCCATAATCTTTTTAAACAGTTACCTTTGGACAGCCATCGTACTTCCGTGTGTAGGAGAAGACGTTCAAACTTTTCCCCATTATCACAACAAAGTTTACGAAATAATCTATCGTTCAACGAATGCGCCTTAATTTTGTTAATAACACTGATAACACAGTTCATTGATTTGTGGAGTCTGTCACTAAGATGCTTGGCGACTAAATGTTGTCGATGAATAACACAATGAATTGTTAAAACATCTGGTGCCACATTTTTTAAGTAGGCCAGAAATCCACGATGACGACCAACCATAGCTGGTGCGCCGTCTGTCGCACATGCGATGACATTGGAAAAAGGAATTTGTTTTACCAACAAAAATGTTTCAAGGGTTTCAAAGATTGATAACCCCTTTGTATCTGCTGTCAGTAGTTTTGCAAATAACGTATCCTCTATGATATTTTCATTCTTTATGTATCTCACATATGCGAGCAGCAAAGCTTCGTTATCACGCACGACGCTTTCATCCAACTGTAGTGAAAATTCAGTAGACTGCAAATCAGTACACAGCTGATTTTCAACATCGCTTGCCATCTCATCTGTTCTTCTTGAAACAGTATCATTGCTCAATGGAATAGAAGAAATGATGTCACTTGGATTTCTTTCCATCATTGTGCTAATTACCTCCCGTACAGCTGGTAAAATTAAAGATTCTCCAATGTTGTGAGGTTTACCACACTTCGCAATTTTGTAAGATACAATGAGACCTTTATCATTGTGATTATACATTTTTTTAAACATATTAGTGACAGTGTTGCGGCTTTCAAACTTTTGTTTTAAATCCTGGAAGTAAGAAATATCTTTGCCAACTTTATCTGAGTGTTTCTTGGTAAAATGCTCGTTAAGCCGTGACGGTTTCATTGCTTCGTTAGAAAACACTTGCTGGCACAGCAAACACATTGGTAATTGTTCATTTACGGCTGAAGGTACAAAACCGAATTTCAAATATTCAACTGAATATTGTCGACACTTTCTTTTTACTGCTGATATATTGAAAATTTTACTATAATATCACTGCACATACATCTACACCTCGTCAAGCCTCAATACTGACTGGGTTTAATTCTTTACACTCGAAACATGTGATGTGTTCACGGGCTAATCAATGTTTGACGGGAATATGTTTCCAGAAGAAAATATGGTCGAGAGTGGAGACAGAGAAGGTTAGCTTGGGTGTGTCGAGAGGCTAACAATTGTTTCGAGTGTTGAAGGGACATAAATCTCCGCCTACTGTCTCCTGACAATGGTAACATCCCAGGTACTTAAAAATTTGCTTTTGGAATCCTTGAAACACTCCATGGGACGCAGGGCAAATAAAAACTATCGTGTTACAAGCTATGGGAAGGGGAATATCTTTTTTTAATTGTTTCATATTGATTCTTGTAAAAATGTACGCAACGCCCCCCTGAATGGAAGTAGCGACACCAATCGTTGCAACCCATTAGAACGCCCCTAGAAATCTTGAAAACGCCCCCCAGGGGGCGGTACCGCCCTCGTTGAGAAACACTGCTCTAAGTTATATTCTTTATTGACTAGCGTGACTGAAAGCTACATAAAGTGTCTAGGGTATTGTAAGAGTGTTGTTAAAGAATCTCAATACAAAAACATATACAAACATACATGTAACTGTACTTTCTCTTGTTGAGGTGATCACTGGCCCAAGACAGTATACATGTTGTTAGGTGTGTAGTGCGAGCGGATGATGAACTGAGTGTGGGTGCGAATGAAGGCGCGAATGTGTTTAGGCTCTTATGTATGTAGACCCTGCAACCCATACACGCACATGCAGTAGTCAAGGATGCTTGGACACTGCAGACACGTTTCAAAACATTTATTGACGAGAACACACATGGTATCAACAGGAACAGTCAGTGTAACAAGGTCATGCTGACCGGAAATCGATAGGAATACATTAGGCATTCAGCAAGCTGGTAAACATTTGAATATTCGTGCATGGTCAATACAATGTTCTTCAATAAGGACAGTTCGTGGCGTCGCCCTGGGATTACTGACTAAACGCGTCAGATACCTTAATCACTTTGACACATAGGTGCAACTTGGCATTCCCCGCCAATTGCACATTATCAGGCTGTAGTATAATAGCCGAAAACACAGGCTTCGTTCTGACGTCGGCCGTGTACTGCTGATAAGCAGGTTACCATCAACCCTGCAGTAATGCGTATGTGGACATAAATATGCCGCCAATCTGCGGCTCCCACAATATATCTTCGTCACTGGATTTCTGGATGGTATGAAGACTAATAGTCTTGGATGGCTACCTTGAGCACAACATATATGTTCTGTAATGGAGGACCGGTGAGCTGCAGTTCACAGACTAGGCAATCTTCTAACATGTTCTGCTACCGAAAGCATAGTAATGGAAAAAGTCGGTATTACCTGTAACCGAGTCCACAGAACTTAACAAGGAACTCTGCTGTCATTCCAACGCACAGAGATTCACTGGGGAAAACTGCCAGTGCAGTCACTTCGAAGATTCTCCCCGAAAAACACAATGGACTCTCGTCCCTTCAGAAACCCGGACACTCCCCGGCTTGCCGGAAGTCTAACTCAACTCCCGCTTAAAAAAACCTGCCCATGGGCATACGCCCGAACTGTCTACCTTTGACCCTAAAGGTCAAACACAATGAATGAATCAACAGGGGAAGACAACCCCTAATCAACCTGACATCGCAGGTAAAGACACAATTATTCTTATGATAAAAACATAAGCAAATAACTTTACAGATGACTCCGTCAAAAATGACAGCAACATATTACTACCACCCCCCTGTTAAAAAAATGAACCTAATATCAGGTACAATAGACGCATAAACAAAGCGTCTGAAGAGGATACAAATCATCTCCCAACATAGGAGAAAATATTTCCTTTAAGCCAAACAAACTAAGGGGGTACCATTAAAGAAACCTAAGTTGCTGGCAATACCAATTATATATCAATCATTACTAAATACTATAATTATAGCAATATACAAATGTCATGAATTACAATGCTATATTAGCAACATATCACTGATGGATGGACAAAATGAAATTTGTTAAATTATCTAAACATCATCCAAATACATTTGTATTACAACATATTAGGATATTAAGGACAGACAAAAGTCTGAAAGTGTATCAGGAAAAACTAGGACACAAGATTTAACTGGAATCATGTGGGCATCTGGACAATATGTCCGCCATCACATTATCCGAACCACGGATAGCTCGCACCGTGAAATGGAAAGGCTGAAGAGCAATAGCATAACGAGTAGATCTCGAGCTCTTCAAATCCTTACTTTGCATAGCCGTAAGAGCTTTTTGGTCGGTTTCCACAAAGAAATGCGCGCCCAGAAGGAACCTTTGTAGCTTAAGAATGGACCAAACCATAGCCAACAATTCACGGTCTAAAACCGAGTAATTCCTTTCTGCCGCATTTAGCTTCCTATAAATATACATTACAGGATGCAGAGTTCCTGAATATTCCTGCATTAGTGCCGCTCCAATCCCAGTGGAAGAGGCATCACTACGAAGAACAAAAGTCTTATCAATCGTTGGTAGTCTTAAGATAGGATGAGATGAGAACAAATTCTTAACCTGATCCAATGAAGATTGGCATTCCTGGGACCAACGCACCATATTAGGAGAACCTTTTTTCAATAACGATGAAAGTGGTGCCATAATGGAGGACAGATTCTCAATGAATCTTCCATAGAATTGTATCAATCCCAAGAGACTACGCACTTGCTTTTTTGTCTTCGGAACCGAGATATTTAATATCTTTGAAATGTTTTGGTCCTCTGTCTTCAACAGACCATGACCAACTCGATGACCTAGGAAGGAAATTTCACTAAACCCAACAAAAGCTTTAGAGGGTTTTGCAGTCAAACTATGCTCACGTAGAGTAGATAGCAATTCCTTTAGACCCAAATAGTGTTCTTCCCAAGTATCGCTGAAAAGACAGATGTCGTCTAAATATGCGATGACATCTGCACGATCTGATAGAATTCGTCGCATCATGCGCACGAAAGTCGCTGGGGCGTTCATAAGCCCGAAAGGCATAAAATTCCATTGAAACAGACCCCTAGGTGTCGAAAAAGCAGTGAGAGGTTTGGCGTGTTCCGTCAGTGGGACTTGCCAATAACCTTTCGACAAGTCTAGTTTAGTAAAGAATTTAGCTTTAGAAAGTCTAATAAGTAGATCATCTAATAATGGCATAGGTTCAGCATCGAACTTCGTAACTTGATTTAATTTGCGATAGTCAACGCAAAGACGTATGTTATTGTCTTTCTTTCGAACAATAACTATCGACGAAGAATAAGCTGAAGTGGATGGTTCAATTATTTGCAGTTGAATCATTTCATCCAATTCTTTCTCGACTTGTGCTTGAAAATGAATAGGTATTGGGTATGGTCTTACTCTGATCGGATTACGATCAGTAAGTATGATGTCATGTTCTATGACATCTGTGTGTCCAGGAATGTCGGTAAGGACATCCTGATATGATTGTAGCGTAGAGGATACTTGACGTTGCTCCTCAAAAGACAAGTTGGAAGAGATTGTAACGTTTTTCCATGATTCCGTAGAAGTAAGTGGAATCGCAGGAAGAGGTAAAGTTAACGTCCGAAAAAAATAGTTTCCTCATCCTGTATAACGGACAGGGATGAGATGTGACCATGTTGGACTGGAGAGTCGTCCGTCGCCTGGAAAATAGGCTGCAAATAGTCTGGACGTTCAATAAACTCTGTTAGCATATTTATATGGAAGGTTTTATGCTTTCCATCCACATCGACGATGTAGTCGACATCGGAAATTTTGGAGACTATAGTGTATGGACCTTTCCATGAAATGAGAAGTCTATTCTCTCTTGAGGTAAGTAAGACATATGCTTTGTCTCCAGGACAAAGTTGACGTAGGCGTCTTTTCTTGTTAGCAAATCGCCTAGCTTTTTCTTTCGCAAATTCGGAAGATGAAGTTGCTAACCTGCACGATTCGATAATCTTTTCTCTAAGAGCAATGACATATTCATATGACGATTGTGTATCATCGTCAATATTATCAGAAGTTATCAAATCGTGTAACAAGGACATCGGACCGCGCGGTTGCGCACCAAAGACAAGTTCGAAAGGAGAAAACCCTGTATGCTCGTTGGGAACTTCTCTATAGGCAAAGAGGACTGCAGGTAAAACCCTGTCCCAATCCTCCGGATGATCCTCCGTTATCTTGCCAAGTAAGTTCTTTAGTGTCCTGTTAAGACGTTGTACCAATCCATTGGACATTGGATGATAAATACTACTGAGAGACCTTTTAATGTCTAGCGTAGCCATTACCTGAGACATAACGTCCGAAATTAACTGAGTGCCGTGGTCCGACAGTATTTCTCCGGGGAATCCCAGACGAGAAAATATGAGCCAAAGAGCATCAGCGATATCGACAGTTGATATGCTCTTCAGAGGAATAGCCTCTGGCCAACGCGTGCACATGTCCACGCAAGTGAGGATAAATTGGTGTCCTCTGGCTGACTTAATCTTGAACGGACCAATGATGTCTATAGCCATTTTCTGAAACGGCCGAATCGGAATATCTGCAGCCTGAATAGGAGCAGCATGTCTCGGACCTCTAGACTTGACCTCTTGACAAATTTTGCAAGATCGGCAATAAATTCGGATGTCTTTATTCACGAATGGCCAAAAGAAGGACGCAAGGACTCTAGTTTTAGTTCTGGAAAACCCCATGTGTCCAGCACACTGAGAATCGTGTGCATGCTGAAGAATTAAGGCTCTCATACACTTAGGCACAAGAATTTGCGAGTGCATAGACTTGTCCGAGTGTTGTACCATCCGTACCAATATACCATTCTTCATAGTAATATACGATTTGTGATCAGTATTTTGATTGGGATCCCCTTTCTTTGCAAGAAGGAAGAATTTCTTCAAAGAAGGATCCTCTTCTTGACGTTTAACAAACGAGTCATGGGAAATCACCAAGTGCTCGTCTTGGCTATCAACTTCATTACTATTATTCGATGAAGTTGGGGGATTAAGAGCTTGAGCTCTTGTCACCACTGCATTGACCGTGTGAATGTATTTTTCCTCCCAACTAGAAATTTGTTGCAGGGTGCATTCCTTAACCCCATGAATACGACCGATTATAAGATCCGCAATAGGATTAGGAAGAAGACATGCATGGACATCTCCTGTGAAGAATGGAGTGTCAATCCTAATAATAGCAGTAGGATAACTTTCCATAGTACCACCAAATGTAACACATTTGATTGTTTTTCCAGTGGCACAGCAAGGATCTATCAGAGACTCCCTAACCCCGACGGTAGTACATCCCGAATCGAAAAGTACTGAGACTAGCCTATCATTTATTAGACCTTTTTGTAAGATGAGAGATCCTCTCCCATCATGCGCAACTGTAGCAGGTAGAGCAGGAAGAGGGTGACCACAACTTAGAGTAGATACAGTCGATGAGTCGAACAATGTTAAGCATTGGGGGCATTCAGTTGCTCTCCCAAAATCGAAAGCACAACCAGTGATAGCCCTAGAGTTACTACTATCATTTACTGTATTACAGGCTCCATCAAACTCTTGTTGTGCAGAGTTTGCCTGTTGGAAAGGTCTTTTTTTTGTTAAATCTAGGTCTGCCTCGATTATCATTTCCCCTGTAATTATTTCGACTATCATTTCCCCTGTAATTGTTATCATATTGCCTATTGTAATCATCATTCCGGTTTGAATCCCGGTTTCTAAATTCACCATCGTCATAATCTTGACGTCGAGAATGATTACCTCGAAAGTTCGAATAGTTATTATTTGGATAGCCTTTGCGAAAGTGTCTCAAATTATTACCACTAAAATTACGAGAACTACCACCTTGTCTCCAATTCATAGACGAAGAACCATCGTGTGTTGGATTACTCCGCTTCTGAGTGTAATTCTGATTACTTCCCCTATTCCAGTTTTGTTGAGCACCCTGAAATTTTTTTTTGAAATTAGGGCCATATGGTGTTGCCGAAGCAGCTGGCAACCCTTCTTTCACTTTAGAATTGCTAACTGTAGCATGGGGATGCGCGGTGCCCACAGTATTCCTCCATATCTTTTAAGTTTTTAGGCTTACGCTCATGAAGGAATGCAAGAAAAGAATCATTAACAGATGACAAAACCTTATCTCGCAATAATAAGTCCATTAGACCTTCATAGGTTTTCTCAGTCTGAGACAACTCAACCCATCGTGTAAATGTACGACGTATTTTTGTAACAAAATCAGAGAAATCTACTCCATTTTCTGGCAACATTGTCCTAAAACGAAGACGATAGTCTTCTTCTTTTAGTTGGTATTTTTTTAGCAATGCTGCTCTGACAACATCATAATTAGTCCTGTCATGTTCGTCTATTGTCATAAGAGTAGTCACTGTGTCACCTGTAAAAAATTCCATCAGTTGTTCAACATATTTTTCCTTTTTTATGTTATGCGTATCGCATAAAAATTGGAATCTATCTAGATAATCTGCTACGTCATCCTTTAAAGGATTGAAATGAGGTAGTTTGATCCTACTTACAAACTCCTTTGTCGTACTCGAAGTTGTTTGATGAGCACCTGGACTCGTCAATTTCAATTTCTCTAACTCCAAAGTTGCGAGTCTTTCATCAAGTTCCATCTTCTGTTTTCTTTCCTCATGTTCCATTTTTCTAATTTCAGCCTCAGCAGCAGCTTGAAGTTTTCTCTCCTCTGCAGCAGCTTGAAGTTTTTTGTCTTCCATCTCCATCTGGAATTTTCTTTCATCAGCTTGGGCTTTTCTCTCCTCAGCAGCAGCTTGAGCTTTTCTCTCCTCAGCAGCAGCTTCTCTTTGATACCTTTTCTCTTCAAGTTCTAATCTTCTATTCTCAGCATCTAGCTTCTTAAGTTCAGCATCTGCTCTCCTTTGTTCAGCTTCTGCTTTCAATTTAATTTCCTCTTTTTGTTTCTTTTCTTCTGACTTCAATGCAATGGCGAATTGAGCAGATGAATATTCTTCCAATTCTTTACCAGACTTACCAAGGGTCAACCCTTGCTGGATGAAGAAATCCAATGTAGACATTCTGTCTAATGAGATCAGTAACCTGAAAAATTCAACAATTACCTTTATATCCCAATCATTGGGAGACAAGTCTGAAATGCTAGACTTGTATACTCACTTCACTTTATTTGACTTTCTTAGTCTTAGACAAAGACCTTGTATGGTCCTCTTGTTTATAATGTAACAAAAAATCACTTGAGTACCTGTGGAAAATAATTCCTTTATATCCCACTCACTATGGGCACAAGTCTTTTTTTTTTTTTTTTAAGAACTTGAATATGTATTTCACCTTGTCTCAATCTTTGAGGATAACAAGTCTTTTATCAAAGAACTTGTATAAATATCTTATATAATAATATTTTATTAACAATCTCTATATGAAGAGTGTACCTTATCAATAATAATAATAATACATGACCAAGTGTATGTATGTAGACTGTGTATGACAATAATGTAGTACAATCAAAAATACAAAGACAAAGATACAGAACAATGACCGAAAACGTTCGCGGAAGTCAAATAAACAATACAGCAAAAGTAAAAAAAAATGTTACACAAATGTGTAATGATAACCGCGAAAAATAAACAAGACAAATGGCAACACTGTTATAAACGAAAAGGTGTAAAGAAATAAACGGAAGGAATGAGAGAAGAACAGATACAAACAAAATTAGTCGAAAATCAAAGAACGGAAAAATAACGAAAACAACACTAACTGATGTCGTCACAGCTAAAAAAAAAAAAAAAATAGCAACAAAAGTCGCTAGCAAATTTCAATTAAGAAAATTGCAATCCCTACAGAACGCTTACAGTAACCCTCGATTAAGTGGCATATTTACTGTAAGACCCACCAACCGAAAACCCGCAGAAAAACACAAGAAAAATACACAACAATAGTACAATTAACATAAATAGCAATCAATTCAATGTGTTGCAAAATAAAGCTTAGTCACACATGATATTACAGTAACTAACTTGCTCCTTGCGAACACAGAAACAAAATGTCAAGCGCGCACTGAATGTCAAATCCACTGTAGCATAAAGTGGTATTCACGAACAAAAGTTACTATGACCTTCTCGACTTAGGACTTGCACATTGAATGTTTACAATTTCCACGTACTGTTTACAAACACTTGACCTCGAACAATATAGCTTGAATGCTCGGGCGTAGAAAAGTCTGTTGTTGACTGAAACGTGTAAACGACCAGCGGTACCGTTTACAGTAAGGGACTTGACTTGCAGTTGTGGTCCACGTAGCAAATGCCTAGATGTTAACTTCAGTACTTGTCCTGTTGTGGTTTATGTAGCATTATAACATAAATGCTAGCACTGTTTATCTGGGTCAACAGTTGATGACCTATTTCTGTCCTGTGTAGACAAAACTTGAAAGCATAGAGTATGTGTGTTATTCTCAGTTGTCCACTTTGTTCCTCATGACATGTAGCACATGTAGAAATGTAAATTTCTGGACAACACTGGAGGCCCAATAAATGTAGGACAAGTCCACGGAAATGTTAATTTCTCGCTCTGTCCAGCTTAAACCCACAGATCAGAAATGTAATGTGTACTTGTCCTTCTCACGCAAATAGCCCCATGAAATGTAAATTTCTGGACCACATTAATGTCATCAATAATGTTAATTGCTCGCTCTGTCCACCAGAAATGTATCAGAAGAGCCCACGTAACTGGTCCACCAAAAATGTAACTGTACTTTCTCTTGTTGAGGTGATCACTGGCCCAAGACAGTATACATGTTGTTAGGTGTGTAGTGCGAGCGGATGATGAACTGAGTGTGGGTGCGAATGAAGGCGCGAATGTGTTTAGGCTCTTATGTATGTAGACCCTGCAACCCATACACTCACATGCAGTAGTCAAGGATGCTTGGACACTGCAGACACGTTTCAAAACATTTATTGACGAGAACACACATGGTATCAACAGGAACAGTCAGTGTAACAAGGTCATGCTGACCGGAAATCGATAGGTATACATTAGGCATTCAGCAAGCTGGTAAACATTTGAATATTCGTGCATGGTCAATACAATGTTCTTCAATAAGGACAGTTCGTGGCGTCGCCCTGGGATTACTGACTAAACGCGTCAGATACCTTAATCACTTTGACACACATAGGTGCAACTTGGCATTCCCCGCCAATTGCACATTATCAGGCTGTAGTATAATAGCCGAAAACACAGGCTTCGTTCTGACGTCGGCCGTGTACTGCTGATAAGCAGGTTACCATCAACCCTGCAGTAATGCGTATGTGGACATAAATATGCCGCCAATCTGCGGCTCCGCAATATATCTTCGTCACTGGATTTCTGGATGGTATGAAGACTAATAGTCTTGGATGGCTACCTTGAGCACAACATATATGTTCTGTAATGGAGGACCGGTGAGCTGCAGTTCACAGACTAGGCAATCTTCTAACATGTTCTGCTACCGAAAGCATAGTAATGGAAAAAGTCGGTATTACCTGTAACCGAGTCCACAGAACTTAACAAGGAACTCTGCTGTCATTCCAACGCACAGAGATTCACTGGGGAAAACTGCCAGTGCAGTCACTTCGAAGATTCTCCCCGAAAAACACAATGGACTCTCGTCCCTTCAGAAACCCGGACACTCCCCGGCTTGCCGGAAGTCTAACTCAACTCCCGCTTAAAAAAAACCTGCCCATGGGCATACGCCCGAACTGTCTACCTTTGACCCTAAAGGTCAAACACAATGAATGAATCAACAAGGGAAGACAACCCCTAATCAACCTGACATCGCAGGTAAAGACACAATTATTCTTATGATAAAAACATAAGCAAATAACTTGACAGATGACTCCGTCAAAAATGACAGCAACAATATACTAATTACTATGATAAACTCAACTAACTCCAGCTGTTAAATTTTATAATTAAAATTTCTTTTGTTACACTTTATTGGTCCTGAGCCTAAAGTTGTTTTGGTCAGAACTTCAATTCAATGAGAATCAATTTAGATGGATAGATATATTTACAAATATATATAAAGATATTTACATACAACAGACAATATGTCCATAGTACATTGTTACAAATTTTCAAGTTGATGTTAATTACTCTATTTACTACTGGTACTACAAGGCAGGTTGGGGGATTATCATCATCCCAATGTTCTTTTGTTTCACTAGGATTGTTTATGTTAGTCTTTTGGAGGAACGTTTTTGTCTATACAGGAGATTTTTCTTTAGTCGTGATAAGTTGTCCCAGGCCAGATATTGCACTTATCTGGATCCTGGAATCACAGCAGTTGTAGTTGGTTTGGCCAAACACTTCAGTCTCCTCTGGTCTTGAACTTCTCTAATACCAGCAGGTACCAGAGACTCTCAGAAATCGTGCTGAATTTCTCTATCATCGAGTACCAGCACCAGACAAGTGCCAACAGGAACCCCACATATCAAGGAAATATAAACAAGTAACGATGAATTAGGCAATAGAATATGGCACACTTTCATCACTGCCTCTGTTCAGACTGCTTTCTGTTGTTATTTAGTTTAAAACAAAGCACAAGTCTGCTCATCGCTGCTTGTTCCTCAGAATATTTTGAAAAAAAATGGCAGCGAGCAGCTTACTATTTCGTTAAAGTAAAAGGCTTTGGCCAATGAGACCAAGCATCTCTTTTTTGTGAATGAAACTTTATTTTTAAAAAAATATCTCAAACCTCTATGTGTTACTATTACCAACTACATGTGTATATTTAGGTTAGCCAATAATATTTCGGCTTCCTTCAAATTTCGTCCAATCCAATTCATCGTACTATCTTAGCCTTTCTTTCACCTAATTTTTTTCCCAAAAAATATGCTATCCAATCTAAGCAGACATGACTTGACCTGACAGTATCTCCGATTCTCTATGTATTATTACCAATATTTGATTATTTAATGGACTATTTAGATAACTAACAACATATTCTTAGTCAGCAAGTCTTCAGGCACACGAATATATGATTTTAATAAGGCTAAGTGGCTTGGTTCAAAATTCTATCTTTTTTTCTATGTCAGTTGTTTATTTTTAAACTACTTCCTGTTCAATTCTTTTTCCAGGTACTTTCAAGCTAATTACGAGAGTCTCTCGTAATACACGAGAATTGCGTCATTCGCAACAAGAGCTAAGCGTGTTTTCATGACCGTAGTGTCCACATTTTCTAACGTTTATATCGTAATTTGAAAACCGCCTAAGGGCAAGGCTAGCGAGTTGGTTTTATTTTTAGAAACAATGTGAGACGTGATTTGCGTTGGGTTATCTATCCGTCCCCCTCCCTTCTACAATGTATTCTAGGCAAATACTTCTTTTGAACTTGGAAAAGTGGTACTTTGTCTCAAGGACGAATTTGAAAAATAGGGTACCCTTTTTGGTTCGGCCAATGCGTTATCAATAATACGCTGAAGGCATAGGCGACGACTACAATTCTCGCCGAAAATTTGTAGTACTATCCTATCTTTGACTTTATGCACTATAATGTTATATTCTAATTTAGATATTGTATTTAGAAGTTCACCACAAGGACATTGAAGACACCTTGAACATGACATTGGAGGAGGCAGGAGGGCTGGCTAGAGATCGAGAGTCTTTCAGGCGGGCTGTGATGAGAGCGACGCTCTGCAAAGGACATGCTACATGATGATATATATATATATATATATATATATATATATATATATATATATATATATATCATTCACCCACTCTGTTGTACTTTTGCAGAAAAGCAAAGCTTTGTCAAAAGCAAGTCTTACGCCTAGGCACAGGCTGCTTTTGTTGCGAGACAGGTTCTTTCGTGACCAAAGTTTAGGATTGCAGTGCTGGAGAATTGGTAATTCTCAGACTAAATACCAAGAAACCGCGAAATCCCATCTTTACGAAAGACAGATTTATGGGAGATAACGCCCATGTTCCTAGACTATTTCCCATCTTAAATTAATTCCTGGACACTCCTTTCATTTGAATTCGGTCTCGGGAAGATACGTTTACCGTGTGAAACTCATTTCAGACTTCTCTAATTGCGGAGCTGTCCCTGCATCTATTACCGTCCATTAACAACACACCTGTTCTATTCATACTGGTGTCGCCGTTACAGCGGATGATGTTAGTGTTGATGGTACTTGTCGTATAGTGGGACTCGTCTCACTACCCGACAGTAGGCAGCTAGGTGTTGATGATGCTATGTTAAAACCAATCTTGACGATATAACATCACACGACATACAAATGATGGGATGGAGAACATCTGGCGAAAAGTACTGACCTCAGACAACGGTGAACAACAAAGCTGTTTATTTCCAGCTAGTCATCAAATCCGCTGAAATCATAATTCATGCCCAACCTCCCACCGAGGTCGGCCATCTCATAATATATAAAAAATGTTCATAGGCAACTTTTAAAATAAATCTTCTCTCACTCCATCATTTTTCTCTTATATATAGTCTGACGCTGTCTCTACGATTACTAGCTCGTCTAAGATTTATGTTCTTCTGGTTTCTTAACTCATGATGAGGCACATAGGTCTTGTGGAACTACTCGTAGTTGAGGTATCTTTCTATATAAGACTGGTCTAACTACCAGGGCTGTTTATTTGTATCAATAGTCATTTGTTCCACACTGCCCCTAGCTACTGTCTATTGTCTCTGCATCTAACACAATATACCTGTTCGTCTTGTAGTCTTGACAACTTGTTAACACAAATCTTGAACTGGCGACGTTGTCTTTCTTGTCTTTATCTATCATCTATTAAAGGTGACGTTTGAGCGTCTTGTTGGTTCAGAAAATAATTTGATACAATACTGTGACCACAGCAATCAACCACCTTCAGTGGCTTGTTCGCCAGAAAATGACTCATCAAACATCGCTCGCCACTACACAACTTTAATACATAGCAAACATGCTATCCTACGCTAAGCGCGTTTTGAAATCAGAATGACTTCATCTTATTCCCAATTTAACATTCCCCCGTTCTCTGTAAAAATCTGTTCACCATTGCAACACTTTCTCGGGCGTGTTTATTTTTATCACTCACCAAAATTTTTCAAGGGACGTAATTTAAAGTCATCTCCCTTTGCTGATTAAACTCAAAACCCATACAATCTTCTTTAATCTTATTACTAAAACATTACCATGCAAATCAGTCACACCATATTTTGGAACTCACATGATATACTAAACCTAAAACACCAAGCTACATCTCCCAAAAGGGGACCTACGGAGTTACCTCCCTTCCCTCAAAACACTCCTCTGCTCATTTCACTTCCCCTTAACAAAGACATATAGTCTATTAACAACTCTATTTAACTTTCTTAAACCATTTTTCTGTACTCCCTTTCACTCTCAAAGCCCCAAGCCACCAATCACACTGGCAATAGGTCTTAACGGATGAGTGAAATTGATACTATTATCCAATTATCGGATGGCAGCAACTGGAATGTGTGTGCAAGGAAGATTTAATGAACACAAACTTTTACTATTAAAAGGTAGGTTTAAAAAAAATGAGAGAAAAATAAATCGAGAGAGCGAGCGAAAATATCGCTTGTGACAACTGGTAAAAATGTAGAAATACAGGGCCCCGGAAGAGTAAAGAGCCCCCATGATTCTTCTGGTGGCGGAAATTGATGTTTCAACCCAGTGTGTACGGGGGACAATCATTGCCGCTGTTTTAGACGATTTAGTCTATCCTCTCATTTTAGGGAGAAAAAATGTCTTCCCTGGGGATCCTTCACAGAAACCCAGGTCGACCCAAGAGAGAGAGAGAGAGAGAGAGAGAGAGAGAACCCAGAATACGCCGCAGTGGCCCCTGAGCTTTTATCTCTAACCAGCCCCAATATATCAGAGCTGAAGAAGGCACACAGAGAAGATAAAACCCTTGAGTCTTGTTTTATTAGGTTGCATGGAAATTACTCCCATACTCATTAGGGAGTATATTATGGGGAGAAAGGTTTAGTTTACAGACTGGTTGGGAACAAGAGACAGTTAGTTGTCTCACTCCCGTATAGAACCCATCCGTTGCGCCTCTTTTTGCGCACCGCAATGTGTTCATCATTTTGAACCATTGTGGTGCTCAACAAGAATGTCATTAGATTGAAATGACGTCACATAAAATTAATTACATATATGCGCGTGCAGAGTAACGACAGTTGACTTTTGGAAGTGTATCCAGCCAGAATGGCTGCATTTCATGTGTGTACCTGCTGATGTTCTTATGTCCGCCAGTGTATCTGCATACTAGGGAGGTGTTTACGCATATGTATGACAGAAATTCATTTACTGACCAGGGAAGTATCGTGTCGATAATGTACCTTGAGTAACATACAATTATATATCGGACTTGTACCAGACAGACGGTACAATAAGTGACGAAAGCACCATTACTGAAATAGTTTTAGGCATGAACTTAGATGGCCCGTTGTGGTTTGCCTGGATGAACAAGAGTATCTAATAATTATGATTATCATATGGTGCAATTTGTTGTGGGACATGTAAATAAATTGTCAAGAATCGTCAACAGGGGTGATCTACAATTATTTCACAAGTTTCTGTGTTCGTTACCATTTAACAGTTGAACCCCTATTACCCTAGATTCGCTAGACCAATATTAACTAATACCAAGATAAAATAGAAAGTCATAACATCTGATGCAGCAATTGCATAAACCTCATCGAGGTATACTGTCACATAACGGTTTGTGCACGTATTTATGTGCTCTATTACACCTTCAGCCCCTCCGACAGTATCATCTCTGTTTCCTCATTTTCCTCACCGATTATCTTATTATTTGGCATATTTTACGCCCTACATTCTTTATGTGACCACTCCCAGACTGTTTACGTTACGCCAGGTGACTCGTGATAATACCCGGTTTATTGAACCAGTCAGGGAGCGATATTCTTATTGTTGCGTGATAAATTCTCGCAACATCGTTTTATTTCAATATCTGTTTTATAACGCAAGGGCAACAACTGCTTGGAATTTATAGTCACTTTTCTCGGTAAGCATTTGTCTTCTCGCGTTGGTATCGAATGCAGTTAAGTTTGAGCTGTGGTCGTTTTGCGCTGGACTGCGCATGACTTGTCTTGCTTCTTTGTCGATCGGTTTCCGCCCACCACTAGTGGGAGTGAGCGATTTGGAATGGCGAAAGAGATGCCTCGTTGAAGAGGGGATCTCCGCTATTTTTGTTCTGTCAGGGATGTGTAGTCCTCTTAATGGATATTTCGTTTATTCGAGATAATACCTCTAGTGTTTCCCACATGTCGGGAGGCGTGATATTTCTGTGTATTTCATGAAAGCAAGGTAAATTGACTCTTTCATTAACTCTATTGATTTTGGGTCGTGAGCGATTTCGATTCATAGCCTGTCTGCGAAAGTCGTCGTCACGAGATGTTTTCCTAGCTCACATGTCGCTGCATTGTACTGCATCGGTTGATGCAGGTACCAAGGACCATTACTTGCTACTTTGTTAAATGAACTTGGTTTGGAAAACCTTTATTATCTAGAGGATATTTTTGAGGACATTATTTATACTTCGGCAGACGTGTCTGTCTTGCTGAAGTCAAACTAAGGAGAGTGAACTGATCTCATACATCTGGTTATCTCCTGGCTGTTATAGAAAAGGATGGAGTTTTCCACCTGACTACATTTACAGCACTATGAAATATAACATGCATCTGACTCATCATTGTAATGCTGTCTACCGTTTATTGCTGTATTGAATGTTGCTGTGATAATGACTGTTTGATGTGCCTACACATTTGCGTAACCATTTTGTCACTGTGGCGTCCACAATAAATAATGAAGAAAAACGTCAACGGCTGTTTCAAGACTCATTGACTTTATACGTCGTGAGTTTACTGACGTCCTATGTGGATTGCCCTGTTATTGTTGCATGAACATTGTTTTGACTGAACACATCTACACACTACACAAAACCAGACATGCGGATGCCATCCATCATCATATGGCATCACGCATCACTTATCATGAAAAGCCGGCTCGTCACCTTTTGATACAGACGTCAAACGTGAAGAGAGATAGCGACTTAGACGTAACTCATGTCCGGGGCCAGTGACAATTAGGCAATTAACACCTGGCGTGCGGTCTGTATGTCTGAGGAAACCATATTGTTTATCTGAGCGGACGGCGATCCTTTTGTTTGACTGTCCGGAGAACGCACGATCACAGACGATAATGAGATGTGTATGATTGTCGCAGGTAATCTGTCTGGCTAGTCAATATTTGAAGGTATCATCTGGATATCAAATAGGTTCCCAGATTTGTTGTGAGTTAGTGGAAATATTACAGCATGATTTGAAAGAGGTCACGCGTTGGAATATTAAATGTAATATTTTAAACACGCGGGGGAGATTATGAATTTAAACACCCCTACCCATACAGTGCAAAAGAGCTTACGATTGGATTGAAATGAGAGCCGGAATAAACATTGAATTTCATTGGAAATTTCGGCGGAAGTACCATCTGTGTATTGAACTGAGAATGAGAGATATAATCTAGCGAAATCAGGAACACAGAACACAGGCAGTTTTGCAACTTCAAACAAGCAACTCCAAAAAGTCAGAGCAAGAAGGATCGGACCTAGAATTCCATACTTCTAAGTGACAGATCGAGTATTTGGGCAACTCTGAAAACTTAAGAGTAAACTCGCATGTTGAAATACAAACTCTGAAAACTGAAGGGACCAGGACTTTAAATATTAGGACTGGATACCTAAGGAATTGGACCACCCGTCATAAGAGAAACTTTCCCAGACCAAGTGTTTCGCAGATTCTCCCGTCATAAAAGGGATTCAAAATTTCCAGACCAAGTGATTCGAGAGCATATAACCTAAATTGCTCGTGTCCATTCTAACCTGTGCGAGGAGATTGTAGATTCCCAAAAATTTGGGATAAGTTGTGAACATTTCTTTTACAAATGTGAATTTGACATGTTTCTTGCTAAGTGGTTAATAATGAGGCTGGCAACCTCAACATACGAAAATAGTATATTCATAAACCACCACAGCAAGCGCTAGAGATTTCTTCTGGCTAGTCGTGCGGAAAACCGACAGCAGAGGTGACCCTAGACTCCGAATGGAGCAATGATGACTGATGGTTACATCACATGTGGCTAAAGTGTATAATATTTTGTGAGATATATGCACTTTGTTAATTGTAACTCAGACAACTCATTATTCGCGCCGTCCAGTTTAATACCCAGAAGAATATTGGTGATTTTTAATCATCTTCCCTGAGCTACACTGTGTACTCGGGAATTTAATTCTTCTGAGAGATTAACATTGGTGGGTGGACAGCAAGAATGCGCCTTTTAATTGACAGCCCACAAATTTACTTAGCATAGGCATTTGTTTTTCTATTTTGTCTAAAAAAAGTTCGTGGAACGAAGCTAGTCGTGAGTGAAACGCAGGAAATCCACACCAACCGCCTAAATCGGACAAGTTGTGTGAAGAAGTGCCCTCATCACCAAGAAGTGACGAAAACCACAGCTGCAGGACTCACCTAAAAGTTAAGTTCTGATTAACAGGCGCCAGCAAAACAGGCAATAGTCTTAAAAACATTCCTCGACCAAGTCTCGATGACGAAAACTTTCACCTAAAATTTCACCAATCTTTCCATATTTAATTTAACCTGTTAAAGAATAATTCACTATTAAATTTGTTACGTGTTATTTTAAAACTAAGCAAACATAGTTGATTCAGTTATTACGGTACATGTATGAAAGCAAACGTACGAGCATTACTATTATATATATATATATATATATATATATATATATATATATATTATATATTATATATATATACGTATTTATCTATATATATTATATATATATATATCTATATATATATATTATATATATTTTTTTTAAAAATTAATTTGATGATGAGGCTGTCCCCCCTTTTCCTTTTTATATATAGAATATGTTTGTCCTGTTCCTTAATGAGACCCCACAATATATTTTTTTCTACTTGTAGACTCCTTGCTGCTAGTTTTGTGTGTAGGTTTAAGAGTGTTTTTTTTTTCTCTCCACATAATACTGTATGTTTATTTCTCGTATTTATAGTTCACCTCTCATAAAATGTATCTAATTAAAAAGTATCTTCTGAATTAATGAGCATCAGTAGCAAAAAACCAATAGCCCCTAAGTTACGTGTTTTCCCTAACAGGACCTCCACGCTGTGTCCGCCACTGACGCCTTTGTCCTCGTGTTCACAATTGACGATAGATCCACTTTCGAGCGGACTACCGACTTGTACGAGCTCAGGAAAATTGATGGCTGGGCGGGGCCTGTCATTCTTGTAGCCAATACGTGTGACCTGTTGTTATGAATTTAAACACCCCTACCCATATAGTTCCTAATAATTGGATGAAAATAGTGGTCTTCATCACCCGTGATGGACGAACAACACGTGTGACCTGGTCAGAACAAGGGAGGTCTCTACAGAAGGTTTGTTTCATTTTTGATCAGTTTATTAAAACCATAAATTCAACTTACAATGTAAACTAACGAATCAAATTTAGTTGATTATCTAAATATATCTTCTCAGCCTATCTTTCTGCCTCTCGGTTCTATTCTCGGTCCTCTACTTTTATGCTACATACATTAATGACCTTTGACCAAGCAAACGCCACAGAAAGCTTACCGTTAGCCAAAATATCAAACTTTCCAGATAAAGAAGATAGAAACATGTTATACATATCTCAATTACAAACACACTTAGACCGTTGCTCAACAGTCTGAGATAGTTGCTCCATGCCTAACACAAAAAGACTTCAAACAGTAATTTCTATCTATCTATCTATCTATCTATCTATCTATCTATCTATCTATCTATCTATCTATCTATCTATCTATCTATCTATCTATCTATCTTTCTATCTATCTATCTATCTATCTATCTACCTATCTATCTCTCTATCTATCTATCTATCTATCTATCTATCTATCTATCTATCTATCTATCTATCTATCTATCTATCTATCTATCTATCTATCTATCTATCTATCTATCTATCTATCTATCTATCTATCTATCTATCTATCTATCTATCTATCTATCTATCTATCTATCTATCTATCTATCCATCCATCCATCCATCCATCCATCCATCCAATCTGTCTATCTATCTATCTATCTATCTATCTATCTATCTATCTATCTATCTATCTATCTATCTATCTATCTATCTATCTATCTATCTATCTATCTATTGTGTCTGTCTGTCTGTCTGTCTGTCTATCTGTTTGTCTGTCTGTATCTATCTATCAATGTATCTATTTATCGGTCTGTCTGTCAGTCTGTTTGTTTTGTCTATCCACATACCTATCGTTCTACATACCTGTGTGAGATGATAGTGCTAGAGTAGAAATAGTATTCTCTCCAGAATGTGTGAGGTCCCAGTGACAGAGAAGTACACTGGTATCACTCGATAGTCACGGCTGTGAAAGTATCTGGACTGAAAATATTCAGAGAACAGTCAGACCTTACTGCGCCACCTCCGCTATGTGACCACCTGTGATATAATAAAAATTCAACCAAACTCAGTATCAACTATATTGAATGAATAAAGCTGGTGAATACAATTTATATCCTCTTTATTTACATCTATCTAATTGTGGTGATTGTGTGTGACTGGTGATACAAAAGTTATATTTATACAAAACCAAATTGGCGAATTCAATTACAGTTTTTGCAAGTTAAACTAAAATGTCATTTCTTTAGACTCTTCCAATTAGTTGGGTAATAGACTTCTTCACTGTCTTATTCACTTTATAACTTTCACTAGTTTATCACGCAAATTGTCATCACAAAAACTCTGCTTGACAATTATCACTTCTTGGTTGCACGATTGTCACAAATATCACTCATCTGTTTAGGTTAATCAGTGTTCATATGAGATGTACAGCTTCAGTAGGTCTTGCTTCTACCAATCCAGACACTGCCGGGGCGATTCGCATTGATCATCGAGCAATTCTTGATCATTGACCTCTGACTTTTGGTTGACAAGTATGAACCTGCAGATAATTGTAGGATATGTGGCTATTTGTGGATAACAATTACCACATTCCTATTGTAGGTGAGATGAATTTGTTTTCAGATGTATGCGTGAAAATGCATGATTATGGATCAGTGACAAGACAGGTGTCTACTGTGGAACATTTTATAAAATCAAATAATACAAAATAATATGTACACACATATATGGTATGAGGTTATAGTATCCCCCTGCCTGACACGTTAGCTCTGTAAAGTGCAGTAACTTGAAGACAGATTGAATAAGCCCTGATAATGATTGTTGGTAGTCCTGAAAAGAATTGTTATTAGTCCTGTGCTAGCCCTGATATGGACTCAGTCACGGTGGTTATATTTCGGGTTCCAATCTTCAACAATCATATCAAGTAATAAATTAATATACATGATACTTTCATAACATATAGATTAAACAAATCCTGAAATAAAGTTGTAATTACTGTATTATTTTACATAGTAACTTTACATACCCTCGCAGGATCTAATTAAGATCAGTAAAGACTGGCTTTAGTGGAGTAACAGAACTGCCTGGCTGCAAATAACAAGATATTGGCCGTGACACGTTTCTCTCTCTCCAGCCGTTGTCCTTCTGTCTTGCCTCGCTGTACAAGTGAATTTGAAATCATTTACGTCCGCCCTTATATATGCAGCTACCGGACGTACAGGAAACAAGGCTCGCAACTCCAGCAAACTTCCCAAAAAAGTTGTAACTTCGGGGGGTTTGTGCTAGAGGTGTTTCAAACCTTGGTCTCGTGCATTTCACCTTTCCCAGTTCAAGCCTTTGGAGTTATATATTTCCGTTCTCCATGAGTTGACCTTTATATCCATATGTTGTTTTCCCATATCTGTCGTGTTAACGATTTTATATTGAATTATAAATAGGAAAAACACAGGATTTCTCAATGCACGGACACTATTCTTGCGAAATTCTTCACAACTACTTACTCCCTTCTGATTTCCTTGTACCTATACATAAATGAAGGATATTCCCGTCAAAAGGAGACCATTCTCATCCTTGTCTGTCATTCCGTTCTCCTTCCCGATGTCTAATTCTAACCATGATTTCGGACGATTTATTCTTCCTTATACACTCGCCGAAGTCATTCTATCTGACCGTGGGAAACCCCTTCTCTGATTGGCTGCCCTAGATACACACAGGAAAATACCCCTGCATTCCTTTGTTCAGGTCAGCACACTGGTGTCCCACTTTTCGGTCTTCAAACATTTAACTAGGCAATGCGTAACATGCGACAGAGCCTCCCTCTCTTTTAAGCTGTAGATTTCTACAGCTAACAACTGTAAGCTTTGCCGTAGTTAATGTTCTTCTTACTCTCGTTCTATCTCAGTTGGGTGTCGACTAAGAAAATCTGCTCCTACATTTTGTTTTCATGGATATAGATTTATCCTTCGCTATCTCTCTTTTCCCAGTTCGGCTTTTCATCCAGGCCCTTACCGCTGGTGAAATGGGGTCGGTAGGTTTCCCTTGAAGTTTACCGCCCTCTTTTCGTTGATAGTTGGTTGCGGTTTTCCCTCGCAAATTCGTAGGTGTTTGATTTTGGCTACGTGATTTGTTCTTTTCTTCCAGTGCATGGGTTTCAGACTGAAATTCAACCTGTGTGGGATGTTTCTTTTCCCCTCCAGTGCAAATCTCGGGAGTACCCATGATGGCTGGTTTGCTTGTAGACTTTTGAAGACTCTTCCGCCGACTTTCTGAATCTACATGAGTGCACTCTGGACAGGAATTTACATACCAATTGATGTCTTCCGTAATACCTGGCCAGTAGTACTGGGTGGCTATTCTTTGTTTTGTGGCACCATTACCCAGGTGTTCACTCAAAGTTATGTGCCCCCAGCCTATAACCTTATTTCTATAGGTGGATGGTACAACAATTTGACCATGACTTTTCGTCCCTCTGCCAGCTTTCCTGTGCAAGAGTCCATGTTCCATATAGAAATTTCCTTTCCTTGGAGTGTTATGTGTGTTTTGACAGTTTGCCAAAACAAGGCTTCAATGTGCTGTCAGCTACTTGAGCCCGTTTCATTTCAGTAGAATGAAATTTTAATTTGGTGTCCCTCTCTATGTTCCTGGAGTCAGACCTGGTCTGGATTTCTGCCATAACCATAGGTTTCACCGGGTTTCCCAAGAAAACATATCTACGCCCCAACATCAGGGGGTAAAAGGGATCATCTAACACTGCTGCATTTATCTCCCCTTCCACATAGCGACAACTGACATGAATCTTTGCTATGGGTAAAGTGAGGGGTAATGCTCCTTTTAGTGGCCCTTGAATATCTACTGTTTCTGTGGTGATTTGTTCAGGGCGCACCAGAGATGCACACACGACTGCGTCATAGGACAAACCTGTGTCATACATTCCTGTGACTTGTTTGCCATTCACAGTCACTATCTCCTGTGTAGGTGGGTGATGGAGGCTATTCTGACTCACTGTCAGTTCCTTCCTATCCGAAGTCCTCACCTGTAGACATGCAGCATGATGAAGAGGTTTTTTTCCTTCCACAATTATCAGTGTTGTGGTTGTTCATTTTGCAGAACTTACACCATTTTTCTTCCCTTCGTGAGGGTTTATTGTTATATCCTGGAGGGTTCTTGTCTTTGTAGTTATATCTTTGGTTGTTCTTGGTTGTATTGTCCTTTTGTTCAAACTCGTTTTGGTTTTGTGGTGACTTGAAACTATCTCCCTGCTTCCTCTTATTTCCTTGAGTCAGGGGGTGAGCCAGTTTGTGACTTTCTGCATAGATGATTATTTCATCTAATCTCTCTCTTTTATGTTCTACCAGGAATGTCTTCGTCTCAGGAGACATGGACTCCAGGAGTTGTTCTATCAACATCATCTCCTTGATCCCTTCAAAATCCTGATTGAAGTTTCCTAACTGACACCACCTCAGCAAGTAACTTTCCAACCTTGCTGAGAACTGCTGATATGTTTCTCCTGTCTGGAGCATAGCAGTTCTAAATCGCCTTCTATAAGCTTCTGCGTTTTGTTCGTAACGCAACAACAATGCTTGTTTCAAGGCTTCATAGTTTTCCTGATCTTCTTTTTGCATCTTCAAGTAGACATTATAAGATACTCCTCTCAATCCCTGTGACAACTTCAAATTCCACTTTTCTTTTTCTAGGCCATAAGTAGTGGCCAATCGTTCATATCTGTCAAGGTAATCCTCTATTCCCTCTTCTTTCTCCACAAATGGGTCCAAGTGGAAGTTCATAGCTCCATTGGAGGTGCTTTGGCTGGCGCTGGTATCCGAATGAGATGACCTACTACCATTAGTAGTAGCCACTGCCTGTATTTCAAGCTCTTTTAATCTCAGTTCATGGTCTCTATCAGCTTGTAGCTTCCTTTCCTCAGCTGTTAATCTTCTTTCTTCAGCCTCCAATTTCTTGGCTTGAGCCTCAACTTCCAACAGCAGCCTCTTTTCTTCAGCTTCCATTCTTTTGGCTTCTCTCTCAGCTTCTAGTCTTTTGGCTTCTCTCTCAGCTTCTGCTTGCAGCTTCCTTTCCTCTCTATCCATATGTTTGTCCACTTCAGTTGTGACATACTGGACGAGAGCATCACCTGTCAAGTCCAGCTCTTTTCCCATTTGCATGATCGCAGTTCTGAACTTCACTAAGTCAGCCATTATATTAAGTTAAGTAGGGTATGAAAACTTACCTAAACTTACTTAAAATAATTATCAAATGGACAACACAATTAATCGTGCAACCTTGTGATAGTCAATATTTACTAAGTACTCTAAGGTACTGTTACTGAGAAAAAAAAATCTTGTTCTAGAATTTCCCAAAAAAAAATTTTTTTTTTTTTTTTTTTTTTTTTTTAATTGGTGGCCCAAGATAGACTAAAGATAGATGTATTAGATAGAGGATGGCTCAGGATATACGAGAATATCCCGCGGACGAGCCCCCACTGTAGCGGAAGGTTTTATATGTGTGAGATGATAGTGCTAGAGTAGAAATAGTATTCTCTCCAGAATGTGTGAGGTCCCAGTGACAGAGAAGTACACTGGTATCACTCGATAGTCACGGCTGTGAAAGTATCTGGACTGAAAATATTCAGAGAACAGTCAGACCTTACTGCGCCACCTCCGCTATGTGACCACCTGTGATATAATAAAAATTCAACCAAACTCAGTATCAACTATATTGAATGAATAAAGCTGGTGAATACAATTTATATCCTCTTTATTTACATCTATCTAATTGTGGTGATTGTGTGTGACTGGTGATACAAAAGTTATATTTATACAAAACCAAATTGGCGAATTCAATTACAGTTTTTGCAAGTTAAACTAAAATGTCATTTCTTTAGACTCTTCCAATTAGTTGGGTAATAGACTTCTTCACTGTCTTATTCACTTTATAACTTTCACTAGTTTATCACGCAAATTGTCATCACAAAACTCTGCTTGACAATTATCACTTCTTGGTTGCACGATTGTCACAAATATCACTCATCTTTTTTTATAATCAGTGTTCATATGAGATGTACAGCTTCAGTAGGTCTTGCTTCTACCAATCCAGACACTGCCGGGGCGATTCGCATTGATCATCGAGCAATTCTTGATCATTGACCTCTGACTTTTGGTTGACAAGTATGAACCTGCAGATAATTGTAGGATATGTGGCTATTTGTGGATAACAATTACCACATTCCTATTGTAGGTGAGATGAATTTGTTTTCAGATGTATGCGTGAAAATGCATGATTATGGATCAGTGACAAGACAGGTGTCTACTGTGGAACATTTTATAAAATCAAATAATACAAAATAATATGTACACACATATATGGTATGAGGTTATAGTATCCCCCTGCCTGACACGTTAGCTCTGTAAAGTGCAGTAACTTGATGACAGAATGAATAAGCCCTGATAATGATTGTTGGTAGTCCTAAAAAGAATTGTTATTAGTCCTGTGCTAGCCCTGATACGGACTCGGTCACGGTGGTTATATTTCGGGTTCCAATCTTCAACAATCCTATCAAGTAATCAATTAATATGCATGATACTTTCATAACATATAGATTAAACAAATCCTGAAATAAAAGTTGTAATTACTGTATTATTTTACATAGTAACTTTACATACCCTCGCAGGATCTAATTAAGATCAGTAAAGACTGGCTTTAGTGGAGTAACAGAACTGCCTGGCTGCAAATAACAAGATATTGGCCGTGACACGTTTCTCTCTCTCCAGCCGTTGTCCTTCTGTCTTGCTTCGCTGTACAAGTGAATTTGAAATGTTGTTGTTGTTGTTGTTTTGATGAAATGATGGGTGGAGATCGGGCACTCAACCTCTGATCATTGTTGCCTCTTCTCTTTCCATCTTGGTCTACCCTGTTCAACCTGAAAGTTGGTTATAATTGGGGTATTTAGTGTCATTTTCTTTACTAATTTTGTATTCAATTTAAATAACTGTTGTCTTTTGCAGTTGCTGATTTTTATTTATATTAGTATTTGTCAATTTTATTTTCTCTTTTGTATTGTTTCTAGATAACTATTGTCCTTTACACTTGGTTTTAATTTGTATTAGTATTTGTTCTTTTTGAGTTGTTGTCCCTTTTTTTTTTTTTTTTTATACCTTGTCTTTCCTTGTCCTATGAGTAGTTATTTTTTTTTTTTTTTAATGCTTTGTTAGTTCTTGCTGCTTAATTTCTATTTAGTTGGATGATTTTCCTGAAGTTCTAACCTTATATTTTTTCCTTTGTTTTATGTATATATCTTTTAAGTATTGATTGGGCATCTCTTGGGGCATCTATACTTAAAACCTTATCACCTGTTAAGTCTATATTGTGATTTCTATAGTAAGTTTTTAATTCAAGCCTTTGTTGTTCATACTTTTTACAGTGGATCAGGTAGTGGTCTATGTCATTCTCTTCCTGACATTCTTGGCAGTGTGGTTCTTCTACCATGAAGTATGCTGCACCGAGTCGGAGACGCCACAGTTTTTTGTTCGATGGTATCTTTAATTCTTCTCTGACCTGGCATGTCCTCGTTGGTTCTTTCAGCAGTTTGAACGCGTGTCTGCCTTTTCTACTTTCCTTCCATGTTGTCTTCCATTCCTCGTTTATAGTTTCCTTCACTTGGCTCTTGATCTCTGACCTTCCCAGTCCTGCTTTTATATTGTTTTTACTTGTTCTTCCCTTCTTGGCATTCTGGTCTGCCAACTCGTTGCCAGCTATACCTATGTGTGCTGGAACCCACACTAGCCTCACACTACATCCTCTGTTCTCTAGTGATGTATTAATTGCTAGAATTTCTTCCTTTATGTCTGGCCGGCTACATTTACCTGGGTGTTCTAGTGCTTGT
The DNA here is from genome assembly GCA_024509875.1 of Oreohelix idahoensis. Classification (NCBI taxonomy): domain Eukaryota; kingdom Metazoa; phylum Mollusca; class Gastropoda; order Stylommatophora; family Oreohelicidae; genus Oreohelix; species Oreohelix idahoensis. Next base: position 79,929 of record JAMPIV010004858.1, on the reverse strand, counting down.
AGTGATGATAGTGAGTCTGTAAATATCGTAACAGCTTCTGGTGGGTTATCTTCGATTATTTCTAGACTTTTAAGAATTGCTACCATCTCTGCAGTAAAAATCGATGCCCCTTCCGTTATACTGTAGCTCTTTTTTATTCCCCATTGTGGTATTACAACTCCGGCACCTAGTTGCCCACTATCACCCTTGGATCCATCAGTGTAGACGGCCAGACTTTGTTTAGTTAGTTGCTCTATGAACTTTCTACTTATCATTTTGGCTTCCTTATCTTCTATGTTTTGTTTGATCTTTTCAGTAAGTGAGTAGTCTATGATTGGTGATTTTTAGTTCCCAGGGTGGTATTTTGCTTCTGTATTTATTACTATTTTCAATTGTGTTTGATAGTTCTTTGAACTGCATTAGGTCTTCTATAGTTCTCCATCCTGTTGGATATCTATCTTTATTTAAGGGGACGTCCCATACACTTGGTTGGTTTTTGACAAATGCTTTATGTGCTGGGTGGGTCACTTCTTGTGCTACTTTACTCCAATAATTTAATCTCAGTTCTTTCCGTCTTAGACCAAGGGGAGGTATGCCGAGAGCTACTTCTAGAGCTTCTACTGGTGTCGATATAAATGCACCTGTAATAGTTCTCATGGCTGCATTTTGAATCCTGTCCAGTTTTGCTTTGTTAGAAGCTGCAGCTGAGTCATAGACTATGCTGGCATAATCCAGTTTCCCCCTGATGAAGGACTTGTAGAACATAAGCATTATTTTATTGCTGGCCCCCCATCCATTACCTTTTACAATCCTTAGTATATTTAGGGGTCCCCTACAGCTTTCTACCAAATTGTCTATATGTTTATTATAATTTAGTTGTTTATCTAAAGTTACGCCCAGAAATCTAGTTGTTGAGGAGGTACATATTTTCTGTCCTTTAATGGTTATATTGATTTTGTTATTTTTTTTTAAATTTCCTTTGCTGAAAATCATACCTACTGTTTTGTTTACATTAATTTGGAAGCCCCAACTTTTCATCCACTCTGAAACTTTGTCTATTTGATTTTGAAGTTTTTTGTAAACATGGTCCAAGTTTTTTCCAGATCGCCAAATGGCACAGTCATCTGCAAATTGTGATACTGCATTCTTTATGTCATTAAATTCATCTGCTAAATCATTTACAGCTATAGTGAAAATTGAAGGAGAGATCACTGATCCTTGAGGAATCCCATTCTGTTGTTCATATATTTCTGACCTATCATTATTCACCTGTACAGCAAAATACCTGTCCTGTAAAAAGTTTTCTAGATACCTATAGGTTTTACCAGTAATGCCAATCTTTTTCATTTTGTAAAGAGCTCCATCGCGCCAGCATTCATCATATGCTCTAGCTACATCTAGAAAGACTGCTACTGTTTTCTCTTTCCTCTTGAACCCTAGCTTTACATCATGTTCTAATCTTACAAGCTGGTCTACTGTACTTCTGTCTGCTCTAAACCCTGACTGGTTTGGGCTATATAACTGGTTTTTTTCCAGGTAGAATTTAACTCTTTTATTCACAACAGTTTCCAGTATTTTACCTAGTTGTGATGTTAAGGAGATAGGCCTATATGAACTTACTTCATGGGCTTCCTTATTGGGTTTTAGAATGGGTACTATCATAGCTACTTTCCATGCTTTTGGTATCTTTCCTAAGTTCCAGATTTTGTTATAAAGTGAAGTTATTATGTTTATAGTTCTTTTGGGTACTTTCTTAAGGATTTCATAACTAAGTATATCTTGCCCTGAGGCAGTATTAGATTTATCTTTTATTGCATTAGTTACTTCTTCCTCTGTTATATCAGCATCTAAATAGTTTGTTTCATCTATCTGGTCTGGTATTTCTTTTAAAAACTGTATCCTAAGTCTTTCTCTTCTCTCATTTTCTTCCTGTCCAAGGCTACTTTTTGCACTGACTTTATAGAAATACTCGGCAAGGGCATTAGCTTTTTCTTTATCTGTTTCTGCTCTCTTTGGTAGTTTGATTGTTGGCATTATTGTTTTCTTATTGTTCCCTTTGATTGCCTTAAGCTTTCTCCATACTTCTCTAATTTGAGTGCTAGGTTTAAGTGACTGACAAAACTCCTTCCAGTTAGTTTCTTTGGCTTTGAATATTATTCTGTTAGATTCATTCCTAATAAGTTTATACTTATCATAATTTTCTTCTGTTCTGTTATTTCTATATTTTTGTAAGGCCCTTTTTCTTCTCTCATGAATTTCTGCACAGCTTTTATTCCACCAGGCAACTGGTTCTTTATTCCATTGAGTTTCTCTTTTCTTATTAATGTTATTTTTTTGTTTAAGGTGTTGTGGCATATTTTTATTTGGTATATACTTTATTGCTATTTTCAGAATTTCATTGGTCAGTGTTTCTGCCCACAAGTCAGTATCATCTGATTCCATGTCTTTATATTCCATCACCTCCAGCTCTGATTGGAAAGCTTCCCAGTTTGCTTTTTTATAGTTGAAGGTAGGTTTCTCTGGTTCTGGGTTTGGAATGACATTTTCATGCATGGTTATTACAATGGGCAGATGATCTGAGTTTGTGTCTTGTAACACTTCCCAATTTACATTCGCTAGGTTGTTAGTTGCTATACTTATGTCTATTGCTGAGTCTGCCCTATTAGCTTGTGGATTAATTCTTGTTGCAGATCCATCATTTAGTATTAGTAGTTCATTGTTTTCTATGAAGTCAAGTAGGCATTTTCCTGCATTATCTGTATGTTGTCCACCCCAAGCACAATGATGGGAATTAAAATCGCCTACTATGATTGTTTTGGGGCCTAGTCTGGTGCTTATGGCTAGTATTTCTTCATCTTTTAATTATGCCATCTTTAGCATATACATTTAGAATTGTTAGATTGTTTGGTTCAGCTGCTATAGTAACCTGGATACCTTCTATATTGGTTGTATTAAAAACTTCCCAGTCTATGATTTTAAATTTTTCGCTAACTAAGACTGCGACACCACCTCCTCTACCTTCTTTCCTATCGTGTCTAAGTATCTTAAAGCCCTTACAACTATATCTACTATTTGGGTTTAAATGGGTCTCTTGAAGAGCATATATATCAGTAGTTAATCCTGTCTCTGATAGTAGGGGTGCAAAATTCTTTTTGATACCCCTACAATTCCACTGTATAATTTTAAATCTTTCTAAATTGAATTTTAACATCATCTATTATCCCTTTTATTTTGGTTAACTATCAATTTGCTCTTAATCTGTATTCCCTGCACTCGTGGACCCATCATCAATCAAGTTCTCTAGAAAAGCCTTATTAAAACTTATCATTGTATCCGTAACTTTTTCTGTTATGTATGGTAAAAGTGCATCAACGTGTTCTTTGATAGAGCTAGTTTCTTCTAGGTTGACCACTTTCCTATTTTCATCTAATGCTACATTCCCTTCTCTCCCTATGTTGATCTCCTGCCTTTCACTTTCCATTCTTTTTAGTATTATTTCACTTTCTTCTTTTAGTTCGGAAAGTTTGACTAGCATTATTTCATTTTCTTCTTTCAGTGCAGTCAGTTTAGCCACATCCTGGGTAATTTGGAACTGTATGGCTTTCACTTCTTGTAGCAATGCCTCTGCACTTTTCAGTGAATTCACATTTTCCAGAGTTGTAGCTGACCTGTCTGGCTTGCTGCTTTCTTTTGTTTTGTTAGTTATTTTCTGTTCTTTTGACTGCTGCGTTTTAATAGTTTTAATTTCTTCTTTAAGAGATTTTATTTCTTCTACAACTTTACTGTTTGTGTTTTTTGCGTTTTCTTTTATTTCTTTAATTACTGTTTTAAATGGTGTTCTTGTTATGATGGATTCTTTTAGTGCTTGTTTGGTTTGCTGGTACACTGGACAGCCCTGATACCTGGCACTGTGGTTCCCTTTGCAATTGGAACACTTTCTGTTCCCATTCGCCTTTTTGTAGTCGGTATCTGCCTTTGCCTTTTCACACTGTGTAGAGGGGTGGTTACTGGAGCAGTACCGACAAACTGTTCTCCCCTTACAATTGTTCCTTCCATGGCCGAATTTCAGACAGTTGGAGCACTGTAGCACAGGGGGAATGTAAGCTTCGGTGTGCTTCTTGGTTTTCCCAAATAGTAGTGTTTTAGGGGTTTCCCTCGCTTCTGCCGTTATTATAACCACTGGGGTTACAATGCTCCCTTTCACCATTATTCTGTCCACATGTACCAACTTTATGTCTGGGTTCTGTTTTGCGATGCTGTTCATAACTTCCTCGCTTGAAAGGTTAATGTTTATCCCTTTTAACACACACCTATTGGTCTCTTTTGCCAGCTCTATCTTTACTTTTATGTCGTGTGCCAGAGTCACTGTTTTTGCTTCTACTTTGAGTTCCTCTAACATCTCTTTTATTCTGTCGCTCTGATTTGGGGTAATTATTATGCCAAAATGGGTTTTTGAAATTTTGGCTATCGCCTTTTTGCCTAACACAGGATCAAGGATTTTTATAATTTTGTCTTCATCTAGTGCTTTGATCTTGACAACCTCACCAGCTACTTGTGTTATCTTTAACCGACATATGTTTTCTACATCTTTATTTTGGGAAACTGCCTGGGATGCTTTATGTCTTGAGTCTTCTTTGGTACTTTCATTGCTATTTTTTTGGTTAGAAATTTCTTCTATGGGGGCCTGACTATTCTCTTCTAGTTTATCGTGCCTGGTGTCCCTATCTTTGTTTTTAACTGCTTCTGCCCACGTTTTGCCTTCACCTGACTGTGATCTAGTTAGGACTACAGGTGCCATGTTTGGTTATGAGCTATGTCCTAATTTCCTATTTGAATTTCTTTACTTATTGTTCTTTCCTATTTCTTTTAGCTCCCTTTCTTTTATTTTGTTATTAATTTAATTATTTTATTGTGCTATCTTGTTCTTATTCTTAGAAGTTTGGTCTATTTTGGTTCAAATCTTTCGATCTGGTAAATCTAAAATTCCCTTAACCACTAATATTTATTATTAATAATTGATTAACACTACTAGGATCTATGATTACAGTTTAGGATGATTCAACTTTTTGCTATTTTCTGATGAGTTAAGTAAAGTAAAAATGTCTACCGTACCACGCAATGGAAAGCACGTGGCGCCTGGGCCTATTAAAATTTATTTGTTTCTTTTTAATTTATGGCTATTCCTATTTTATATTATCACTCCTAGCCAGTATCAAGCAATCAACAATTATACTAACCGCTTAAATTGTATACAAAATAGAAACAGCAAATAAATTAAATTCAACTTATCTGGTTTGTATTTCTCCCGGTTGTGTGCGAACGCTGCGTGCTCAAGGCGAAGAGGTGTCTGGTGGTGTAGCATTGGCGAGTGTGAAAATGCAAAAGAATTCGTGTATCTCTCTCTTTTTTTTTTTTTTTATTAATGTGTTTGCTACTTCATTTTGTAGCACGCCCCTTTCAACCATCTACCATGTACATGGATTTGTTGGTTATATCAGGACGTGTTTCTTTTATTGTAATATGTTTTTGTTTGTATTTGTTTTATATTATATTATCTCTAGTCGGTATTTTTCCTTTTGTAGTTATAGTTCAACATGGTTTTTAAAAAAAAATTCCAATATATGCTATTTTCTAAGTTAGTATGTTTTTGCTTTTTACTGGATGGTTTATTTGGTTAATCTGTATGTTTCTGGGGCGAGTTTGGACTACTGGTTCAATTCCTTATTTGATTTTTATATGTTAGCTTTAGTTTTTGTAATATAGTGTTTTATTAACTTTTGCATTTCTGAAGGGCTCTTTGTGCCTATGAGATTTTCTACACTCATTTCTACCTTGTGGTTACTACAGTATGTCTTAATGTTTTGCCTCTGTTGGTCATATTTTTTGCAGTCCACTAGAAAGTGCCTAATTGTGTTTGGTTCTTGACACTCTTCACATGTGGGTTCCTCTATCATGAAATATCCAGTTCCCAGCTTGAGTCTCAGCAATTTTTTATTAATTGGTATTTTTAGTTCATCTTTTATTTGACATTTTTTGCTTGGTTTTTTAAGGATTTTATATGAGTGTCTTGCTTTTTTACTTAGGTCCCATGCTGTTGTCCATTCTTTAGTTATTTTTTGAGCAATTAAGCTCTTAATTTCAAACTTCCCTAAGCCTACTTCAATTTGGTTATGCCCCCCTTTGGCTTCTTTGTCTGCTAGCTCATTTCCTGCTATCCCCACATGTGATGGTATCCATGTTAGTGTTGCACTGCATCCTATATTTTGTAGATATGTATTAACCTGTAGTATTTCCTCTATAATGTCTGGCCTGCTGCCTTCTGTTCTGTTTCTGATTGCTAGTACTGATGATAGGGAATCTGTGAGAATGGTTACTTTTTTTGGTGGATTTTCTGCAGCTATTTCTAAAGCTTTTAGGATTGCCACTAATTCTGCTGTAAAGATAGATGTATTACTTGTTACTTTGTATCTTTTATAAATTTTTAGTTTTGGTATTGCTATTCCTGCTCCTAATTGTCCTTCTTCATCTTTGGACCCATCTGTATATATAGTTAGGCTATTATTTGTATACCGTTCTATGTACTCTAGTGTTTTACTTTTTGCTGAGATTATGTCGTTAGATTTATTTATGATCTTTGATAAGTGGGAGTCAGTTTCTGGCACTTTTAATTCCCATGGTGGGATCTTTGCTTTATACAGAGCACTACTGTTTATCGCATTAAACAGGTCTGGGTATTGATCCACTTCATCCATTGTTTTCCACCCTGACGGGTATCTATTATGGTGTCAAAAGGAGACCATTCTCATCCTTGTCTGTCATTCCGTTCTCCTTCCCGATGTCTAATTCTAACCATGATTTCGGACGATTTATTCTTCCTTATACACTCGCCGAAGTCATTCTATCTGACCGTGGGAAACCCCTTCTCTGATTGGCTGCCCTAGATACACACAGGAAAATACCCCTGCATTCCTTTGTTCAGGTCAGCACACTGGTGTCCCACTTTTCGGTCTTCAAACATTTAACTAGGCAATGCGTAACATGCGACATTGACTGCCATGTCTGACTGACATGTCTGTCTGCCATGTCTGTCTGCCATGTCCGTCTGCCATATCTGACTGTCATGTCTTTCTGCCATGTCTGTCTCCCTGCCTGCTGCATGCCTGTCTATGTCTTTCTGTATCCGTCTCTCTGTTGCCTTTCCTCCTGCGCGTTTTTCCTTCTTTCTTCCTGTATACCTGTCTGTCTATCTACCTATCTGTCCGCCCATCTATTCATCTATCCGTGTCTCTGTCTGAGCGTCTCCTTAACATAAGAAATGTCTTACCATGAACACATATAACCCTTCTGAAAAATATCTCTACCTGTTATTTAAACAGAAGCCAAGAGTGTTGCCACTACCTACGACTGCAAGTACATAGAAACATCTGTTATTCTAAACCACAACGTTGACGAGCTGCTGGTAGGCATCGTCTCCCAGATCCGGCTGAAAGACACGTCGCCACGGAAGGGTCAGAACTATGACGCCAGCTGTTACGCCAGGAGTAAAACTCTGTTGCACAAAATATTCAGGAAAGACCACATGTCTAAATCGTGTGAAAACCTCTATGTGCTGTGAATATATTTAAAATTTTCATAAATCATTTGTTGGAAATACGTGTACACAGGGACGGGCTGACAGTGATCGGGATCCCAAGGCAAAGAGAGTCATTATCCCCTGATTATCGATTCCAGCCGGAATGAAATAGTTAGGGAAGCGTGAAAATCCTCTATGCTGTGGGAACTGGGGGCAGTGTCCGAAATGCTCAACGGTCAGTCCGCCCCTGTGTGTACACATATTAATATATACTGACGAATATCCCAGAATCAAATTATTTTTTTTCTTCCCACCGCTATTCGGGAAATTCGAAGACTAATTTCTGGCGTGATGACCTTTTCTGCTGTATCTAACTATGTGTAAATGTGTTGCAGATTGTAAACCTGCCAAAATAAATAAATAAACTCCCATGTCAGTATGAACGTTCGTTTTACAAAGGCATAATAACAGAGCTACGACAGAATTTGGCATGTGTTCGCAGATGGGAGCTAAAACCTTATGAATGAATTCGACGTTGTCATATTGTGCCTTTGTAACACTAAGGTTCCTACAGTTATGTGCAAACATTTCTTTTGTGTGCACTCACGCTACCTTTATTAAATCAAATATGCCTTAACCGAACACCCTTACTTACTTATATCACAGTTTCCATTTGTGTACTTATTTGTGTCAGTCTGGGGGGGGGGGGGGGGAGGGGGGGGGGGGGGGGGGGGGGGGGGGGGGGGGGGGGGGGGGGGGGGGGGGGGGGGGGGGGGGGGGGGGGGGGCGTTACGGTCTAGCAAACTGTTTCAATTATGATGCTCCATTAACTCACGTAGCTTATTTTACCTTGTACATTATTTCGTAACATACAACATTTTTCATTATGGTCGGTACAGCTGGAAACAACATTACATCATCTTCTTTATAAAAATTAAGGGTGGGTTTTTTTTTTTTTTTTAAGGAAAAGGGTAATGCATCTTACTAGGACGAGAGACAACGAAAATTTCCTACGTTGCAGCCACATGGCCTTCGTCAGGGAAGGGAAAGAAAGCGAGCGCTAAGTAAAATACATGAGAGAATAAATCCTTCTTCTTCTTCGTTCACCCTCAGATGTCAACTTGAATAAGTTCAAAGAAAGCAGTGGTCAACCTAAGGCTGTTGATATCTCCGTAGATTTTCTCCAGGAATGGTACTGGTGATGGCCATATGCATTTTCTCTGTTCCTCATATGTTGGGCACCTTTGAAGCAGATGTTCGGCGGCAGTCATTTTATCAGTGCCACAGTCACACTCATCAGTAGTTCCTATCTTTAATTTGTTGAATAGATGGTATCTCAATCTGTTATGACCCGTGCGAAGTCTGAAGATTACCACTTGTTCACTTCTGCTGAGCTGGTAATATGGATCATTTTTTTGATGGCCTGGATTCTCTGCTTCCCACTTGTGCCTGTATCTGCGCATGATAAAACTCTTGGCTTCCTCATAAGTTAATTTTGTGGAATAAATCCAACCCGTGAAAGCCGCTTGTTCTAGAATCTAGATCGTGCACGAAATGGCTTCTTCATCCGTGCATAGAGAGTAAATACTAAGTAAGGAACAGAAAGAAAAGGAACATCATCAAAATTAGCAACATTATCATCGGCTGCTGGATCTTCATTTTGAGACTCAGGTTTTTATTTGTTGTCTGTTTTGGTTTGCCTTTCTTGATTTCAAATGTTTCTGGCTTATCTGCTTTGTCGCATTAGTTGAGCTCGTGTAGCAGACGAATTTTAGTTTCGGCTATTGTCTGTATGTTGAATTTTAAATTGTCATATTTTAACACACACACAGTTATTGGTTTCCGAAATGAAAACCTGGAAGAGTCGCTCTGCAGTCTACCCAGCTGTAAATGGGTACCTAACTCTGCTCTTGAGTTAGAGACGGCACTGGCAGTGAGGAAGGGAGCTGGTTAGCCAACAAATTAAAAAAAAAAAACTAGACCTACTATTTTGAAGTTTCAAACGTACACAGCAGTATCTGATATAGAATTTGTGACGGTATTGCCTCCCCTGCTTTGCAGTAGTGGTCCAACAGTGGTCAAAACTCAAGAGTATCTAATATGGGCCTCAAAGGTGTCTACCTTCGCTCAAGATTACTCTTGGCAGAGATGTAGATAGAAGGGTAATGACACTTCTATCATAAAGGGAGTCTTCACAAGATATTCAGATAAGCGATAACAATGCTGCTTTGGCTGAGCATGTTAATTCTAGAATCTGCCGACCATTTTTGTGAAGAATTAAGCAGTGATTAGTTTTAGCTCGTTCAAGTCCCCACCTCTGATTTACTCGGTGGAATTCTTATTATTCTGGTATAACTCTGTTTAGATTGTGTGTAGTAAATTGACTGAGGCAAACATGCAGTAACTTTAAAATAATTAAATCGAAGTTAAATTTGTAAAACTACAAATAACAAAATTTAATAATCACATAAGTTTTAACAGTTTGAAAATAACTGAATAGTGTAGAAGAAAAGTTTCATCATTGATTTATAGTAGAGTCGATGGAAAAAAAGTTCCCTTTGGCAGCGTAGATTTTGCACTTATCTGCCAATAGTAGTTCTGCTTTCGCTGGTGGGTTCTTTTTACACTGCTCACGCTCGTCGCTTGTCAAGGTTGTCGGGTGTAGCTCGTTTTCTAGAAATGTCAAGGAGAGTGTACAAAGTTGGCCCCTCGTCTTAAAGCGCAGGCCACTTGTCCCTTCTTGTTCCAGAGATAGTACTTTCTACTGGTACCACCAATAAGCCAATCCTGGCTCACAGACGTTTTTGCTCAGATGAATAAAAGAGACTTGAATCGGCCTCTTACACGCGTCTGGAGTGTCATTTCTTTAATAAGATAATTCCCTCTCTGACTCCGTGTGTTTAAGTTTCCTCAGATATTCCGGTTTGTCTTATTTAAAATGTTAGAGATTTCCTGGGCTGAACTGTAAGTCCTGATGAATACTCCAATAAAAGATGTCCGGTCTGATAAATGGAAATTCTGAAGTCTAATTACTGGCAAGTCTGGTGTCTTTGGCAGCGTGAATCTCACAGTGAACTAGACTGACTGAAGCGTCAGGTTATATTCACTGCCCTACCCCGCTGTGTTTGCTATGGAACTTAAATGATCAGCCAATCTGATTTGAATATTTTGCATTACTCATCCAGTGCAATATTTCAAACATTACTTTTCTGAAAATGGTATGTAAACATCCGATTGCCTAGCAGACGAACTCACAGACACATCTGTAAACTGTGTTTCAGATGTACCAAATTATTACTTTATCAGAAAGTAATCTCTTTGTAACAAGGTGCACCGGAAACGATTATGTCATGCTTGACTGTCCAGAATGTGTCGCACAGACGATTAATTTCTTATCTGTCGCGCACCCGGGCATAATCTTAGCAAAGCTTTGCCGCACCCTGACAAACGCGATGTGTTATCACCAACAAGGAGTTTCAAAATGATTTGACAATGTCAAATATTTGCTACTTTGCAGAGAAAGAAAGAAAGTGCGACAATTTAATGCACGCAATAAAATCCGAACAACAAATGTACCGATTACTGCCGTAGTGAAACAGAGATTAGGAAGAAGAAGGGGTCGCCCCAATCCATTCTATGACATAATTACATATACCCTTTTTTCAAAAATTGTCACTTTTTCAAGAGTCACAGTTTAAATTGTCATGTCTTGAGCTGTCACATTTTAAATTGTCATTTCTTGGGCTGTCATATTTTAAATTGTCATTTTTGAGTTGTCATATGTTAAATTCTCATTTTTTGAGTTGTCATATGTTAAATTGTCATTTTTTGAGTTGTCATATGTTAAATTGTCATGTCTTGAGTTATCATATTTTAAATTATTATCTCTTGAACTGTCACATTTTAAATATGTCACTTCTTAAACTGTATCATTTTAAAGTGTCATTTCTTGAGCTGCCATATTTTAAAGTGTCGTTTCGTTATCTGTCATATTTTAAATTCTCATTTCCTGTACTGTCACATTTTAAAATGTCCCATCTTGAACTGTCACGTTTTAAATTAAAATGTCCCATCTTGAACTGTCACGTTTTAAAATGTCCCCATCTTGAACTGTCACCTTTTTCAAATGTCCGTCTTGAAATGTCACATTTTATAATGACCGTCTTGAACTGTCACGTTTTAAAATGTCATCGTGTTGAACTGTCACGTTTTAAAATTAAAATTTCCCATCTTGAACTGTCACTTTTTTGAAATGTATCCCGTCTTGAAAATGTCACATTTTATAATGTCACATCTCGAACTGTCACGTTTTAAAATATCACATCTTGAATGTCGCGTGTTAAAAATGTCAATCTTGAACTGTCACGGTTTGAAATGTCACATCTCAACTGTCCTCGTTATCCTTTTCTTGAACTGTCACGGTTTAAAAAATCCATTTCCTTGAACTGTCACCTTTTCAAAATGTCCACTGTCATACGTGATAATTTAAAGATTTGAAACCTAATGGATATGAACGCTTTTCATAATTTCCAGATTTAATTTTCGAAACACTGTCACGTTTTGGTAAGATCGCATTTCTGTGGATTTTTACAATGGTCCCGTTTACCGTTCACGAAAGCAATTTCAAAATATGAATGACAAAAAAAATTGCCTAGAAAAAATCACAACCAGCCAATAAAAAGCTGTTGATTGCCGTCTGTATGGATTTAACCTAACTTTTTTTTGAACAGACATCTGTCTCGCTGAATCCTATCTTTTTCGCTGCCGATGCTGTGGACGCTTCACAGATAGAGGGAATTGGTCCCATCTGTGCATGCACTGTAACCGCCCCGATGTGCTGTCATGTTGTATTTGTTTAAGATGTTTGTCACCCTGTCGGGCTAATCGTTTTCTCCGGTAGACCGCTGTTCATGGCGTTTGCTTTTTTTTTTTTTTTTTGGGATTTACACTCCAGAGCTGTTTATTAAAATTCGTCGCCCTAATACTTCTTTAATCCATCTCTCGTCAGATTGTTTTGAGATAAACGCATTGAAAAAAATTTTTTTGCGTTACTGATTGAAAAGAAAGATACAGGGATACCTCTCTTTATTGCGCTTCGCTTTATTGCGCTTCGCATATATTGCGCTTTTTGTCAATTATTCATGCATATTTANTAGAGCATGCCTTCTTCTTCCGATGATTTTGGCAACAANATTACGATTCGCTGAAGGCTCAGGTGATGAAGATNAGCATGTTNTTTTAGCAATAAAGTATTTTTAATTTTACCAGTACATTGTTTTGTTTTCAGACCTAGCGCTATTGCGCACTTAATAGACATAGAGTAAAGATGATTTTTTGGCTTTCATATGCACTGGGGAAGCCAAAAAAAATGGGTGTTTATCCGCTTTATTGCGATATTCGCTTTATTGCGGTGGTCTGGAACCTAAACCGCAATATCTTCGAGGTATGCCTGTATATCATATTACAATGAAATTACGCATCATGATTCAAACTTTAACTGTTGATATTGTGAAGGATGATAGATTAACTTATATGACGTCAATTTAAATCATTCAAGTCCAATTTTGACCAAAAGTGGTTTGGTTTGTTTTAAGGACTATCATCATTGTACATGGACAACTCCATCAGTGATCCGATCTCCTCCGTTGGATCACACAAGGAGGATCTCAGCACAGTGCACGAACTCCGTTAGCACACGGCGAGAATCCCAAGTGTATATATAATGTATACAGAATCACACATTCTATAAAAATATTTGTGGTGGGTAGGTTTCCTAATTTTTAAATTTTGCCAGGGCAGCGGCCTGATAGGCCTACTCTTTACGATTTCCAACTTCCGTGGGATTTTTAACGTGCGCAAGTTGCACACACGTGACCTCCTATTTTTCGCCTTATCGAGGGAGGAGGCTAGGTATCCCGATACAACCCGATCTCACCACCATGAGACCAGGGGGGAGTATGGACGTAATTGGGACCACTGGTTATGACAAAAAAAATATTTCCATAAATTATAATCCTCAACTAGGATTCGAACCAATACCTCTTGAATACGAGGCGGACGCCATACCTCTTAGTCACTCCGACCCACATAAGTGGAGATTGGTATAAAGCAATACTACGGCGACGTAATGTCATGGCAGTCCTATTGTATGGAGCTGTGAAACATGGAGAACAACAAAATACGACAGCAAAGATGTTACAAACTTTCATGATTGAGTGCCTACGTGGTATAGAAGGATTGAAGTGGGAGCATACAAACTTTATGATTGAGTGCCTACGTGGTAATATAGAAGGATTGAAGTGGTACCATAAGATTACCTATGAGGAACTGATGATCAGACAAAAACAAGTGGCTAGTAGAACAAGAGGTGAGAAGAGGACACTTCTCTTTGAGGAAACTTGTTAGGAGCATGACATGACAGTCCTTGTTCTGGAATCCTCAGGATGCGAGAGAAAGAGGGAGACTGAAAAAAACACACGGGAAAGGGAACTAGAGACAGCCATGAAAGTGATGAAGAGTTGCGTGGACTTTGGAATGGATGGCACAGGACGAGAAAGCTTGGCATAAATTTGTTGAAGGCCTGTACTCTGACGGGTTATTATAATGACGTTGCTGAAGTTGCCGTCTGTAAATCTTGAAACGTCCGAGAGAAAATTGTCTAACCAATGTGATCATTGTTTTTGTTTTTATTTTGATGTAATGAAATCCAAAAACAAAGATATGAATATTGTATGCTTTATGTGAGTACATACAGACGAAGAAGCATAGGGGCTGGCGTGGATCAAATTTCGACCGTATGCTATACGTATTGTATTTTTGACGATAAAATAGTATTATACGCGTACGGTAAAAAACTTCCGTACATTGAAATAGGTTTCACCACTGCGTCAAATGACCATTTTTCTGTAAACTCTGAAAAAAAATCAGTTTTAACACATTTCGTCTAGCAATTCAAGCTGTAGTTTAAATAAAATCATATGCGTATGATATTTACCTTTTAAAGTGTCAGCAAAACTCTTGTTACATAAAAACAAACAACTTATTAACGTAATTTCACGCTATTACGTATGTAACAACGCCCCATGTCAAACTTACGCATATTATTTTAACCTTATAATAACGAATTATACGCGTTTTTACTTTTTTGCCTAAAATACATATAATACGCGTATTTTTATTCTCAGACAGTAACGTAAAGGTCCGAACATTGAAGTGGACTGAGATGTGGTGAATGTTACTAATTGTTACACAGATATTGTGCTGTGTTTCCAGCCATATTGTTTGTGCTCTTCTAAAATTTCTCTTTGTGTGTGTGTCTCTCTCTTGTTTACTTTTGTCGTCCCATCTTCACTTTGTTGTAACGTTTATCCCAAGTCATATATTTTTAAGCACCGTGACCTGAGACTTGTTACCCGTCGTTCTGCGCTTTTGCAAGGACAGTGATTAAGATAATTTAAATTGTCTTTAATTTTAGTTCATTCTCGTAATCACCTTCGTCATCAGCATTGTCAAAATCATCACCATCAATTTAAACAGGTGCAAAGCTACAGACAAAAAAAAAGAATATATTTTTTGTTCGTTAGGCATGTCGTAAAAGGAAACTACATGTTTGTCTCTGCATTTCTTTTTATATTTGCCGTTGACCAAGTTTATAAATAAATACTTCTTCTTCTGCGGTTCGTTCCTGAAAAAGGGACGTTTGGTTATGGTTGTGTCGCCGTTTACAGCAATACGCTGCGATATTTGCGCCTTTCGGCCCGACACATCACGATATCAGCATGGCAATTTTTGGGACAGCTTTTGGCCTTCCCTTTTCGATGCCTACTCTCTCGGCCGACTGCAGTGATGCAGCCTGTTTCCAGGACCACCACTTGGAGGTGGGAGTAGGGTCTTGGTCAGCTCTGGTTCGCTTGACCCTGACAGCAAGCAGTCAAGGTTAATGAAGTCTCTTGCTGAGTATTCGGTCCCATAAAATAGAATACAACACTGTAATGGTTGCCTATCCACGTGTTCTCAATGATGGTTTCCGGTAGGTGGGGTCTGAAGGGACCCAATTATAAAGAATTATAAATACTTTTCCCTACAATCCATGACGTAAACACGTGACTGGTATGAGGTTTTGCATGGGCAGATTACCTCACCATGTTAAAAACAAGATCGCTACGAGCAGCGCCCACTGGCGGATCACATTGCTGTTGACATGGGCATGCTGTAAGGTGGTTAACTGCAGTTATTGATTCAAATGATTCATTCTCACTTCACAAAATAACAATTTTACGATTCGTGATTGAATTTTTTTTTTCTCTCTTGATTTATAATTACGTAGCCAATTCCTCTTCTACCGTGAAGTATAGAGGTTTGGTAAATGGAGGCGCCATCCTATCATGATCGGCGAAAGTGGACATTCAATCAAATCATGTTGGACAAACCATAGGGGAAATCTCCCTATTATCTATTGCGGGAAAAACAAAATCCTGGATCGAGGTCCTGCTCAATCGCTTGTGACTGTTCATCTTTCGAATCGCTAGCGTTGAGGACTTACTTCCAGGAGCGTCAGTTGTGGTTTCCGAGCAGGGCCGCGGGACCGGTCGATATGATATTTGGCTGCTCGCCAAACTTCAGGAGAAATGCCAGGAACAGCCCAGTGGACCTATTACACAACAGTTTATTTGACTTGACCAAGGCCTTTGGACACTAGTCAAATAGGGACGGACTATGGAAACTCTTATGGCGAAATTCGGCTGTCCCGATAAAGTTCATCTCAATTGTCCGCCCAGTTTCATGAAGGTATGATGGCTCGCGCGTATTGAATGATGTTGGAGAACCTTCTGAACCCTTTCGTCACAAATGGTGTCAAACAGGGTTGTGTGCTCGCCCCCGACATCTATTCAGAAATATATTTGCTGCCATGCTGTTAACGTTTACGCATGACAGTAGCGGACGGCATACACATCAGATACAGACAGATGGGTAAATCTGTTCAATCTGAACGAAATACAGTCCTTGATGCACACCGAAGGTGAATGAAACAATGATACTCAAAAAAATTCACCCCGAAATGGTTGAGTGGTTGTTCAATTGCGGTACGAAGGCAGTCTTTTACGAAGGTGAATGAAACAATGATCTCTTGACCTCGTCTTTGCGGACGACTGTGCCCTTAACACCTGCACAAACTCTGGACATGCAGAAACCATTATGAGGAGGCTCTTTACTGTTAGCGTGTGATGACTTTGGCCTTACCATCAATACGAAGAAATCTGAAGTAATGTTGCAACCTGCTCCTGGAAACTATTACTGTGAACAAATATCACAGTAAAGAACCAAACGTCTCCAAGTGGTGGACAGCTTCACTTATCTAGGCAGTATCCTTACCAAAGATGCGAATATAGACGCAGAGGTCAACAACAGAATTGCAAAAAGGCAAGTGCAGCTTTCGGAAGAGACTAAGAGTAAATGTCTGGGGCTCCGGACAAGGAATTAGTGCTGCCACCAAGATAAAAAGTGTTTATCTTGCAATAGTACTCACTACCCTTCCTGTATGCCTGTGAAACAGGGACAGTGTATAGCAGACATGCCAGAGCTTAATCATTTCCACATGGAGCTGTTTCGCAGGTCCTAGGATCACAGTGGCATGATAGAGTATCTAATTTGATGGTCCTCAACAGAAGCACAATATCTCAAGCATCTACACATTACTGCAGAGGGACCAAACTAGATGGGCCGGACATGTTGAATCGCATGCCCGAAAAAAACGCATCCCAAAGCAGTTGATGTTCAGCGAACTCTCCACGGGTAAGCGAACAGCAGGGGGACAAAAGAAACGCTTCAAAGACACACTGAAAGCATCGTTGAGCAGCTTCAAAATTGATTGTCTCCTCCTGGGTAGGTTATATTGGACAGACAGGAATTTCCGACTGTGCCTTGGCGGACTCAAAACATTACTCAAGGTGGATCGCATTGCAGAACATTTACTTTAGCGGATTAAGGTTAGTAGGTCAAAAGCGTGCTGCAAGACAAGGGCCTAGAATGCACAGCAACACTCTTACTATCGACTCTATACCCATGTCCGTTGCCAAACGTGCTTGTGCAGGGCCTGTCAGGGCCAAAATTGGATTAATTAGGTCACATGAGATCACCAGCCACAGATGGTACATTTTATGTCACAAACTTCACATTCTGAAGCGTCAACAATATTCGATTTATACGATGTGCAACTATTATTATTAAATTATTTCGCTAAATTCCTTCTGGCATGGTTCGCAATCGTAGCTTTTGACCTTCAGAGATTGTCTAATGTTGTCCTCATGTTGGACTTTTGGGTCAGCCTGGAGTCTGGGATCTCTGGTTGTCTCGATTAATCTAATTATTATAAAAAAACGGATCTAGTCAACACATGGAGAGTCAGGTGGCCACGGTTACTAAGAAGGTTTGCATGTCAAGGCTGAGAGACCTAGGTAGACAGATAACAGGCGATATTCTTCTTCGGTTCTTCCTTGTCTCGTACAGCTGTAAAGAATTCGTACGGTGGTTGCGTTGGTTGACCCGTTTTACAGCAGAAAAGCTGCGATATTTTGCGCCCTTTCAAGCCGACACCACCGACTTACTGCATCAGCAACAATTTTTTTGGCCGACTGGGTTAGCCCTAGTCCTGTGGTTCGAAATCCCTAACACTTCATACTCTACGCCAGGATCTGCTATGTGGATTGCCTTTACAGTTTTCCATAGACACACACTTGGAAAATGCGAGTTAGGGTCTTGGACATGCTATGGTTCGCTGACACTGATTGACGTGCCATGCAAGATGTCATTAAGCGTATGGGTCGCTGAACTGCGATTAATCTGTAATTGTGCGAATAACTGTGGGTACTTAAATCACAGGTCAATTGCTGAGCCCAAAATGTTGTATTATTGAATGCGGTATGTCAATGTCATTAATTATTTTTTTATATGCATGTGTATGAAAACTGATTGAATTTAATTCTTTTGTCGATTACTTTGTATGTTTATATATGATTGAATACTTCTGTCATATGTGATTAAAATGCTAATGCCATATGTGCTTAGAGGTGTCGTGAATGTCATTCTGGTAACATTCAATAGATGTTCGTCTGTGTTCGCTTTCATATTATCTTCTTCATCGTCAACCTTCGCTTCCAAGCCGTATAAGTAATAAACTTATGCATAAGTCATCCTGTATTGTGCCTTCAGGTTCAAGGTCTTTACTTTTCTTCATTCCATTCAATGTCTGTCTCTGTCATCAGTTCTGTCGCAAAATTGGTTTCAGTCATTTGAAATGGGTTCAGTTAGATTTATAAACCCATCTACCGATCGAGTGACCGCTTTCAGGAAATGGCGGCGTATCAGCGAAACTGTATATCGGACAGAGGAAAGTCGCCAACGATAAATAAAAACAGAAGGAATCCGTATCAGACAAAGGATTTTACATTTTCAGTACAGGGAAGGATGGTGTATGCTAACTGCAGTATAAGATGGAACGGTAGGAAGTTCTCATTTACGGAGATATATGCGTATTTCGGCTGCCCACAGTTACGCTAAAAGCATGTAAACCCACTTCTGTTCTAAATATTAAAATCAACAAATAACAGATTGGGAAATTACATGGAAAGGAAGCTAAGTTTTTATCAGCTGTAATAAAACTAGATAAGATGGAACTATATGGATTCATTACCATATGCCGAGAATGATAAAGGCAAAATTTCAGTCGACGCACAGTTCGGCCGACGAAATCACTGTTTTCGGGAAGGATTGTTTCAGGCTTAGGTTTAAGCTGTGACGGCGGTACTATCCGATACTTCAGCGTTATACGTATTTAAAGCGTAATCGGTAAACTGAGCTACAGACAACGAAAGAGGGTTCAGACAGACTGGAGGCAGAGTTTCGCCACGACCCATGAATTGTGAGCGGATCGCCAAAAACATTTTTAAATCCAGTACCTGAAGTCTGAGGGTTTCCATGAAATAACTCAAACCAGACTGTCCAGAATCAGAAGCCGTGTCACTCATCAGAGGCAATCCCACAAAAGTGCAGGACCCCAAAGAGTGAACTTCAACTGGTCATTGGCATCCCCTACTGTTGGGCCTACCAAGTCTGATATCACACAGAGACAGTTCCGTTCCGTGTCAGCAGTAATCAATTGAACAGATAAGTGTCACTTAGGACACTTACTACCACAATATATGAAACACAATAAATAGTCAAGTGATGACATTATCACTAGGACTTGTGATATATTATTTTTTTAAAATGAATGTCAAGTTCCTATAACAGACAATAATAGTAATTGTGTGAATACTTTTATATATAATGTGTAATGCTCTTTTTCCAACTAGTAGAATTAGAAATATTTAGTGGTAATTATTAAACTATTTTAACTGTTACCTTTAGGACTTATTTCACTTCTTCCATTTGTGCTTTCAGGAAATGTACATTTTACTTCTCCCCTAGAGTATACGTAATTGCCTATAAATAGGTCACAGGGAGGAGACCACCTTAAAATCCTGGTACTACTTCTTACCCAACTGGCCAGGGTGTTTCACAGTCTGACTATTTTATGATAACAATACACCAGTGCTTATTTCTAAGACTGGGGTATTACTTGTAAGGTCAGAACTCTTTACTGGCATACTCTTCACATAATAAATAAGACTTTTAAATAACCTTCGCCGCCACAAGTTCAAGGTCTGTTTTTTTTCCTTTCTTCCATTGGTCCCATTCAATGTCTTCTCGTGACATCAGTATCAAGGTCTTTCCTTTTCTTCATTCCATTCATTCTGTTACTGTCTCGTGTCATCATTTCAAGGTCTTTCCTTTTTTCTTTCATTCACATTTCATGTCTGTCTCGTGTCATCAGTTCAAGGTCTTTCCTTTTCTTCATTCACATTCATGTCTGTCTCGTGTCAATCAGTTCAAGGTCTTTCCATGTCTTCTTCGTCCTCCGTTTCACTTGTTCTCATTCATAGAGGCTTCAAATCTGCAGGAACATAGCGGGGCTTACAATACAACTTCTTCCAGCATGAGAATGTAGGTAGAGGCAGCTACTTAAGGGGGCTAACTGAAACTTCATTAACAAAGGCAGTCATTGTGTCAGACTCCCAGTCCCGTGCTTCGAAAGGTTTATAATGGTTGGCTTGCGGTGCGGCATGAATGGAAAACATTCATAGAAGCTTCAGATCTGCAGGAGGTGGTATGTATCTACTGTCCTGGTCATGCAGGGGTACGCAGTAATGAGAGAGCCGACAGATTAGCATCAAAAGCACCCATAATGGGGACACTAGTTATGGATAAGGGAGAGATAACTGAGAACAATTAATGATCGCCTGTTAGAGAATGACACTGCAATGATGTCCATTCTGTTCAACAATAACATAACAATTGTCTCAATTTCTCTTCTCCGTGTGTATGTGTTTTGTGTGGGTTTTTGTGTGTGTGGGGAGGGGGGGGCGGGGGGGGGGGGCCTTAATCCCTTTTAATCCTGTGGATTTCCGAACAAGGACTTCCTGGTATAAGTGTCAACAAGGTTTCTTTAATTTGTGTCTGATCCCTTGTCCCACTGGCTATTGTCTATGGCTTTCATATAATCACATCTATTTCTCTTATAAAATATGGCGGTCTGTCTCAGACTTCTCTTATTGCCAAAAACAGAAGCTTTGAGTCTGCCGCGCTGATCATGAAAAGATTGTGGACTTCGTCCTAGCGACAAGCCTGCAGATTTAGCGAGACTACTGAATGCAGACGTTCTTTCTTCTTTTTCTTTTCTCCTTCTCCTTCTTCTTCATCTTAGTCTTCTGATTCTTCGTCTACTACAAGATACTATCACATAGCCTACGCACTTGCTATATTTGCAATAATTACTACGCCACATTTACAGAAATAGTCATCAGGATCTGAAGCAGAATCGTAACCACTATTGCTCCTCTTGAAGCGTGATACCCCGTGCAATTCTGGGGCACAAAGAAAAAATGAGACGAATGGTCCCTGAGGCGTGTCGTAAAAGGCGACTAGTATAAGTGTGTGCATGAGACTAACAACCTCAACATGTACAACACATTGCTACAGACACCGCCGCTGCAAGAGTTTGTACTTTGGTGTATGCTTCATCAAGGAGGCCATCTACAGGGCTGATCTATGCTCAATTAGGTGGGAAAAATGAGATATTGTTTTTGTTGAAACGTGTAGCCTGATCCGCAACTACCCCCCTCCTTTGTATGGCTCAACCCGTTTATTTCCGCCAGCTTAATAAGAGGAGCTAACCGGCAAAACATCAGTAATGCGGATAGATAATTCAGAAAGGAAAAGAAGTGACAAGGATTGACAAGAAGTGACAAGGTGACAAGAAGACTGGGTTAAAATGACAATAAAGTGCAACGACAAAGAACAGGAGAGGCATTTAGTGCCAAAAGAGTCGACACTGCAAGCACCGCGTGAGGCTCGAGGACTGACATGAGGGTCAACGTCATCACAACCAGCTGTCACCATGATCACACAACAGATGCATCATCATCATCCTTTCCCATTTGGTACATGTGGAGCATGGGACATTCAATGCAGCTTGTCTCCTTGTTAAAAAACCCTGCACCAAAGCATTCTTGAAGTGGTTTATGTTTTACATAAGGAGTTGGGTAGTCCCATACACAAACCTCATATTAGTCGTCTGAAGAAAGCTCAGAGAGACCAGTAGCTACCTTCTCAGATGTGCTGTCAGTGATTACAACATTGAAAAGTCAAAGTAATGCTGAACTGGATGACCTAAGAGTAACACTTCCCAGACTATGTCAGCAGTACAAAAGAGTTGTGATACAGTGGATCCCTTCTCACTGCAACATCCCTGGAAATGAAGAGGCTGACAGATTGGCAAAGGAAGGGGGAAAACTTCCTCAACTTGACACACATATAACCTATGAGGAGTCCAAGAGTTTTATCAAGCGCAGATACAGGCACAAGTGGGAAGCAGATAATCCAGGCCACACAAAAAAATGATCCTTATTACCAGCTCAGCAGAAGAGAACAAGTGGTAATCTTCAGACTTCGCACAGGTCATAACAGATTGAGATACCATCTATTCAACAAACTAAAGATAGGAACTACTGATGAGTGTGACTGTAGCACCGATAAAATGACTGCCGAACATCTGCTTCAAAGGTGCCCAACATATGAGGAACAGAGAAAACGCATATGGCCATCACCAGTACCATTCCTGGAGAAAATCTACGGAGATATCAACAGCCTCAGGCTGACCCACTGCTTTCTTTGAACTTATTCAAGTTGACATCTGAGGGTGAACTTTGAACTTATTCAAGTTGACATCTGAGAGTGAACTTTGAACTTATTCAACTTGACATCTGAGGGTGAACTTTGAACTTATTCAAGTTGACTTCCTCTGTTACCGCCTGGAGGATTCCCAGAAAAAGGACTGCCTAGTAATGCTATCAAACAGGTTTTCTATCTAAATGCGTGACCTTTCCATCCACCATCGTCCTTTCTTCTCATCTCCTTGTTCCACTGGTACTTTTGCTCTTGTCATCAGTTCCACAATTAGTCTGATTGCAGACTAATGCCACAGCTTCGTTGTCTTCATCTTCTCATCTCAGCCCGTAACCCGTCATGGTTCGTAGGGGTGCCATGGTGGAAGCATCAGCAGACAGGGTCCTCCACTGCTCTCTATCCTCAGCAATGCGTACAAGTGTGGAAAAACCGTGTCCTGCCCATTCTTTGATGTTATCAGCCATGGATTTTCACTGACTACCTCTTCTCCGTTTACCTTCGACTGTACACTGAAGGATCGTTTTCGAAAGGGAGTCATGACGAGTTACATGCCCAAACCAGGCAAGCTTTCGACGTTCCACTGTTGACAAAAGTGGTTCTTGGTGGCCTGCATAGGTGTTTATCTTCTCTCTAACATAGACATTTGTTTTGTGCTCTTTATAGCAAATGCGCAAAATTCTTCTATAACATTTATGCTCGAAAGCCTGAATCCTTCGCTCCGTATCTGCAGTGAGTGTCCAGCTCTCACACCCATACAAGAGAATAGATAATACAAGTGATTTGTATAATTTGATCTTCACAGGAAAACTGATGTTACTTTTCCAGATCACATTCGTTGTCTTCATCTCCGTTCAATTTCAGAAGTCAACTTCAATATGATCAAAGAAAGCAGCGGTCAGCTTGTGGACGTTGATATCTCCGTAGAGGTTTTTTTTTCTTCTTCCAGGAATGGTACTGGTGATGACCATATGCGATATCTCTTATCTTGATACGTTCGGCACCTTTAAGTAGATGTTCAATCCAAGCATCGGAATGTCCCTACCTCAGAATTCAAGATTCGAGATGCCTTGAATTTCTTCTATCCTGAATGACTACCCAATGTACATTGGTTGCTGGATACCAAAAGATCACCTCCACGAACGAAATAATACAAGTGGTAATAATAATAATATTCATGATCGCAATAATAACAAAAAACTAATGACATCTGTAATAATAATAGCTCTTTCATTCATCCGTTACCCTTCAGCTCACAAAGAGCATAGGCGTTCAATAAACACAAGGCAAGTACTTCAGTAACGTGCCATCACCTCAAGTCTGTCTATGCCTTACTCATAATTTGATTTCTATCTCCAGTCCTCTATCTCCAGTCCTCTATCTCCAGTCCTCTATCTCCAGTCCTCTATCTCCAGTCCTCTATCTGCAGTCCTCTTCTTTTGGGTTTTTAGGTCTAACTCTATCTCTCTTACTCTGGGGATATCAGAACAAGGTCTACCTCGTTTTACTATCAATATGTTGTCTTAATGTGCGTCCTATCCATCACCAGCGTCTTCTTCTCATAGTTTGTTGAAGGTTTTGTGGCTTAAAGTTTCTTTACGTTCAACTCTTCCTAATTGCTTTTTACGACATGCATGGTAGGTACAGTGTTACAACTACTCGCTAACCTTTCGGAATCCGGAACCAGGAATATATATATATATATATATATATATATATATATATATATATATATATATATATATATATATATATATATAAATATATATATAAATATATATATATATATTTATATATAATATATATATATAATATATATATATATAATATATATATATATATATATATATATATATATATATTATATATATAATATATATATATATATATAATATATAATAATATATATATATATAATAATTTAGTTGTACTAATTAACCGGGAAAAAAAGAACTAATCGAAAAAATATTTGCTATATATTGCAATATAGTTGTAAAAATATTTAATAACCACAAATAATAATGACCATAACGAAAAGAAACAAGTCAACAAGAATTAAAACAAGGACAATTATAAAGTTGAACTAATAAATAAAATAAAAACTAATTATGAATACACGAAACGCAAGAGAGCAAACCGGACTGATCCTAAAGATGACGAACTGGACCGGACTACGACTTATGGAACATGGAATAATAATAGCCCCTTCAGTCATAACTGACTATGGGACAGTGAGAGCTTATCGTCACCACAACCCCCGGCTACAACAACCTTTGGAACCAACAAGGAATATAAGGAGTATTAGTGACAAAGAAGAAGAACTGGTGCAGAAGATGAGGAAATGAAAACTAGAAATCCTGGCTTTAACGGAAACGAAGAAAAATGGTCAAAGAGTTTTGGGTCTCGATGGCGACTAAAAACGGCAAAAATAAAAATTTCACCGTATATAAACCACCAACAACATGAATATACCGTAAATATTCAAGAAGAAAAATAAACAGCAAAATCGGGTGTAAATAGGTCACACAGCACACAAACACTTCAGGTAACACTGGCTAACAAAAAAAAATTTTTTTTTTCTTTCTCTAACATTTCTATGTTTTTCTGGTCAATTTTAATGCGCTGTTTTTAAATCTGCAAACCGTTTTTCTCTATCAGGTCGGGATCTCTAGAAAAACGCAATTGAAGTTTTTTAACAACGCATACAGTATTACAACATCATTCGTACAAGAAGTATAACAGTTATGTAGGCTTGAATTTCTTTGCAGTCGACTTTCGTCGGTGAATGGCATGTGGTACATCGCGATGAAGCATCCAACAATAATCGGCAAGCATGGTCACACTCCACCGTCCTTGATAACGTGACTCCATTACGGCGATATCTTGATGGAATCGTTCTCCATGTTCATCGCTGACTTCGCCAAGGTTGTCAGGGAAAAAGTCAAGATGCGAATCGAGCAAATGGATTTTTGAGGGACATGTTACAGCCCATAATTCTGTATGCATCTATGCACTGCTTAACAATATGCACATAGTCGACAGATTTGTGATTTCCCAGAAAGTTATCGACGATCGATTTGAATGCCATCCATGCGCGAAGTTCACTACCATGTAACAAGTTCTCGAATTGTTTGTCTGCAATAACTTTCCTAATCTGAGGTCCTACAAAGATACCTTCCTTTATCTTTGCATCGCTAATTTGCAGAAACTTTTCTCGAAGATAAGTGAAAGCTTTGCTCGTTTTATCTAACGCTTTTACAAAATTCTTCATGAGCCCCAACTTTATATGTAACGGTGGTAAAAAGATGTTGTCTTTGTTAACTAATGGCTCGTATATTACATTTTTATGCCCGAGCTGCATACGATCCCTGATAGGCCACACCTTTCTTGCATAATGTTCCTGTCTGTTGCGGCTGTCCCATTCACATAGGAAGCAACAAAATTTAGTATACCCAGTCTGCATGCCCGTGAGAATTGCAATGACCTTTAGGTCTCCACAAATCCGCCATTGGTAGTCATTGTACTTTATTTTTGCCAAAAGTATACCCATATTGTAATAAGTTTCTTTCATATGAACAGAGTAGGCGACTGGAATTGATGAAAATAAATTTCCGTTATGCAATAACACGGCTTTTAGACTAGTCTTGGAAGAGTCGATGAAAAGTCGCCATTCGTTGACTATGTGCTCATGACCGAGGTGCACCATTAGACCTTTTACATCTTTGCAATAGCAAATGTCATCATCCATCTCAAAGTATTGAACAAGTTCTCTGTGTCTATGACGAAATTTAGATATCAGAGTATTGGGCGCTAAAAGATTCCATTCTTTGAGTCGCGAACTGAGTAATTCCGCTTGTCTTTTGGTAAGAGCGAGATCACGAATTAGATCTGAAAGTTCTGAATGGTTAATTAAGTGAACACCATCATTCACCGGTATATAATCCTAGTCAGAATTAGTTTCTAAAGCAGGTAAACTATCACTTTCTGATGGTTCATTCACGTCCAACGGATATTGTTCTGGTGGAACTGGGATCGGACACGTGATTGGATCATGAGCCACTGGTTTCGAAACCGATTCAATATTTGGATAAACCACAGACTTTCTAGTTTTAAAAGTGAAACCATAGATATTTGTCAAGCAGAAGTAACAATCAGTAGCGTGATTTGTCGGTTCACGCCATATTACTGGCACTCCAAAAGGCATCGACTTATGCTTCGGCGATTTTCGTAACCAACCTGCCAATGTATTTGCACAAGTCGAACAAACTGCATTTGGCTTCCAAGATTTATTTGCATCATCAACTTTCGAATCGAAATAAAGTTCATATGCTTTCTTTAGCAATGGTGTAAAGTTTTTCTGGTGAACACGATCGGTAAAATATCCGCACACGTAACAGAACAGATCAGCCGAATTTCTACAACTTCTAGAAGCCATATTTCACTCAGAATTATTTTAAAATACAATAACTATTTGAAATATAACCTAACATATGTCATGCATCTTTTAGCAGTATAAAAAGTAGAATTATTTTGCATTTTATTAATTTTTAAAAAGTTATATAGTAAAAAATGAAATGGAGCAAATAACAGTTTCCCAAAAATATATTTATTCACAAATATCTTAAGAACCTGACGTGATAGAGATAAACGGATTTCAAATTTGAAATCAGCGCAAGAAACTGACCTAAGAACACTTATTCTTATATAAGAAAGAAAAATGTTGTTTGTCAGTGTAATTACAAGTAACGGTATGCTGTAAATAACACACACAACGGAGAATAAAGCTACTCTAAATACCTGAAGTACAACCAACAGTTAGGTTGAAAAGATTAAACTCATTGCCACGATGGCGAATAAGCGGAGACTAATGAAGCTCATTTGGTGTTTTTCAGCTTTCCTCCCATTTCTGTTAGGAAAGCGATTAAAAATGTATTTTTTCGAATATCAGTTGAACATTCTCTTTCCATTTTTTTTCATATAAGTTCCCCTTTTAAACCCCCTTAATTATCGTGTCTTCATTAGAATCTGGTGATGGTTTTTTACCTCTGTTGTCCTCGAATAGTTCTTTTACGTATTCTGCCCATCTGTTTGATATGTCTTTCTCATCAAGTAATATTACACCATTTTTGTTCTTGATACAGCTTCCTCCTTGTGCAAACCGCGACCGATTTGATAATTTCTTTATTTCTTCATGCATATCTCTTGTCATGTGCTTTGCTTCAAAGTCTTCTATTTCCTTGCATTTTGTTTCTATCCACCGTTCTTTTGCTTCTCTACACATAGTACGTATGTCATTGTCTATTGTTTTATAATGGATCAGATCAGAAGTAGAGAATGCCATTCATATGATACAAAAAGGAAAATCAGCAGGCATGGATAACATAAAAATTGAAATGATAGAAGCTCTGGAGAGCTTTGGTATAGATACAATCACAGAAATATGCAACGATATATACAATACAGGATATATACCACACGACATGAAGACATCAGTTTTTATAACATTGCCCAAAAAACCAAATGCAACAGAATGTTCAGACTTCAGAACAATCAGCCTGATGAGTCATGCAATTAAGATACTGCTCAAAATCATACAGGAAAGAATAAAAAGTAAAGTAGACAGCGAAATCAAAGAAGAACAGTTTGGTTTTAGACGGAACAGTGGAACAAGAGAGGCAATATTTTGCCTAAGAATAGTAGCAGAAAAATATACAGAGGTCCAAAAAAGTATGTATATGCCCCATCGAGGCCAGCTCCTTGACGTGGAGATGGGGCTCAAGTACAGCCATCAGCGGCCGAAAAACCAAGACTGGCCAGGCCCTCCTACACTCGAGCAAGACCACAGTCTGCCCTAGCAAGTCAAGGTGCTGAAGACGGAGGCAACCAGCCAAGAGGCGCACCACAGCAATCAGGATGCCACGCACATGCGCTATGGAAGTATGCCTATATCTGCAAAACGTTATGGCACTCGCCCTGTGACGGACACCCATGCAGGCGCAGTGCCGGGCCCTCTGCCTCGGAAGGGCCCAACCCCTACTACTGGGGGTCCTTCTCAATTGCCCCGTGGAGCCAGGAGGCATGAGAATAGAGCTACTGGCCAAGCAAAGAAAAGAAAAAAGTATGTATATGTGCTTCATTGATTATAAGAAGGCTAATGACAGAGTCCATCATGAGAAAATAGTTGAATGCCTCGAAGACATAGGTATTGATGGAAAAGATATAAGAATACTCAGTAACCTTTATTGGGAGCAAACTGCCACAGTAAGATCTGGAAGGAATTATTCATCATACATAGACATAAAAAGAGGTGTCAGACAAGGTTGTGTGCTGTCCCCCTGCCTATTTAATTTATACACCGAAAAAAATTTCAAACAGATACAGGAAATACCAGGACTGAACATCAGTGGAAGGTCAATAAACAACCTTAGATATGCAGATGATAGCGTGTTGTTAGCTGAAAGCGAACAGGAGTTACAAGAACTAGTGAAGCAAGTGAACAGTATAAGTCATGAATATGGACTCGACATTAATATTGAGAAAAAAAACTATGATAATTAGCAAAACAGACGATAAACCCACATTAAAGATTGTAGTAAAATCTGTGAGATAATCGCTTATTTCAGTAAGATTTTAGTCTTACGATGAATAAATACACCAGCCCTCAGGTGTCTGACTGGTTACATTTTCAACGCCAGTAGGGCGATGCCTTTTGTGCAGTGGGAATGCTAAAAGAAAATGACCCGCCGTAAAAATCAAACACGCTTTAGTTTCGGTTTCGAAAACGTAGAATAAACATTTTAACATCTCGCCGATCTGCTGCACGAAACGGGGGAAAAGCTTGTAATTAACGACTTGCCAGAACTGTGAGACCAAACTGGCGTTTGAATTAACGTAATATGTTAACTTTAACACTAACATTTGTAATAATTCGGACATTTCACAGTAGTAAGAACGAGACGATTGTAATAATTAACGCAAAACACTACCAAAGCTTTGAAAAACACCTCTTCGCTCTGCAAGCGGTCTCTTTAATATATACACGCTGTGGGCAAAGCCAGCAGAGGCAAACACACAGACAATTTTTCATTTCCTCCTAGCGGTAATATTCTGACGTCACTCAAACTAGTTGGTTTATTTGAATAGTGAGGAAAATGTTAGAGACGGGGGGGGGGGGGGGGGGGGGGGTGGAGGAGGGGGGGGGGAGGAGGGGGGAGGAGATGGCCGACTTGTGTAAAATTTATATTTGACGATTGACAGTGACAAAATTGAAAATCTAAACCATACTGAAACTGACCATAAAAATCATATGGTAGTATAGCTTAGAGTCCCCTGAGCAAAAATATGTTTTAAAAAATATGGTAGTCCAAGTATTAGCCAAGTTATTGAGAAAATACTAAATGTCTAAGAACGCTTGAACCGGACAGACTGTTGTTTCTTGCTCGTTTACACATAACGTTATTGGGGACGCTAGTTTAAAAAAAGAGGCATTGTAGTAATTCAAATTCTATTAGTTGGTATAAGAGTATAGGAGTAAAAGGGGAGAGATAGGAAAAAATGTAACTAAAACGAAACATCTTTTTCTATTGGCATAACTAACACAGACTGACCAATGGACTACGAGGCACATAGTTTGTTTGGAGTTGTTGTTTTTTTTTTTTCAAACTAAATTTAAAAAGATGTAGTAGGGCCTGCTTTCATTGGTCGGCTCTAATAGATATTGGCAAAAGGCATTGTGGTCTCGTGGCCATTTGACTAGAAAATTTTATTCAAACAACTACGTTGAGATCAGATGTGATAACTTGTAAAATTAAATACTAATTCACTATCTGGACGGGGCAGAGAAAAACGGAGCCCATATTCTTTGCCAGTCAACGTTATTTGTGACATATTTCTTTGAACTAGTGGTAAGAATGCTTTATGTATTTACATAATAATAATAATAAATTCTTTAAGCGCCAAACACGGCGCATAAGGCAGAAACCAGTGCTCTCCAGGTTGTTCGTTGTGACGCCACTCCTCTTAGCTCTTGCACATTATTTAGGCCCAACGTTCTTCCTTCTCTTATTATTGTTCTTCTGAGTGTTTCTTTTGGTCTTCCTTTTTTCCGCTTACCCTCAGGAACCCAAGTGAGCGCCTGTAGTGGTATTCTGTTGTTTTGCATTCGTAGGACATGACCGATATATGACCATCGTCTTTTCCTTATATAGTCGGAGACATATTTCTGCCTAGAGTCTTCTCTTATTTGTCGATTAGTCTTGAATTCTTTCCAACTGATGTTCATGAGTTTTCTAAGACATTTGTTCTCGAATGTATTCAGCTTGTTCTCCAATGATTTTGTTATTTTCCAACTCTCACAGCCGTATGTTAACACTGAGATAACATTTGAATTAAACAGACGAAGCTTGGTATGTATATTCAATGATCGTAATTTCCAAATGTTAGATAATCTATTGAAGGCGCTAGCTGCCAAAGCAATTCTAGTATGGATTTCTCTTGTTGTGTCACCATCCTGAGTCATTTTACTGCCTAAATAATTGAAACTTTCAACTTTCTGT
Source organism: Oreohelix idahoensis (assembly GCA_024509875.1). Lineage (NCBI taxonomy): Eukaryota > Metazoa > Mollusca > Gastropoda > Stylommatophora > Oreohelicidae > Oreohelix > Oreohelix idahoensis. The sequence continues at coordinate 48,543 of JAMPIV010004858.1, read as the reverse complement.
AGTTTTTCCCCGTTCAAGATGATATCAAAGGTCTCGTTAGAAAAGTTCATAGCTTTAGTTTTAGAGGCATTTATTTGGAGACCAATTTTAACCGAGAGATGACACAAATTATTTATTGCTTCTTGGGATTGTCTTGGTGTTGAACTTAAGAATGCTACATCATCTGCGAAATCCAGGTCCCCCAGGAATTTTCCATTTTTGTCCATTTTATACCCAATTGTTCATTGTGGGTATAGTTTTCTCATAACCCAATCAATAGCTATTCCAAAAAGTAGTGGTGACATAATACAGCCTTGTTTCACCCCTGTTTCTACTGTAAACCATTCTGTATTCCCTTTATTTGTTCTAACACAACATCTTGCATTGTCATATAGCGCTTTGATTATATTCACATATTTTGTTGGAAAAACCATAGATTGTAAGTATCTTCCACAATGATGGGCGGCGTAGACTATCAAAGGCTTTTTGAAAATCGACGAAGGTGATAATAAGTGGCGATTGCCTTTCCACTGATTCTTCTATAGTTTTTCTTAGTGTGTATATTTGATCAATACATGATCGTTTCGGCCTGAAACCCGCTTGTTCTTCTCTGATCTTTTCGTCAGCATGCAATTTAAGTCTTTCTAACATCATGCAACATAATAATTTTCCAGGTACTGATAATAGAGATATACCACGCCAGTTATTACAGTCTGATAGATCACCTTTCTTCGGTAACTTTACAATAATACTGTCTTTCCATTGTTGTGGTGGTTAATCTTCTCTCCATACTTCATTTATAATATCTAAAATTCTCAAGAGGTTGTTGTCATTAACTGCTTTAATCATTTCCCCTGAAATTTCGTCAACTCCAGCAGCTTTAAAATTTTTTAATCTTTTAACGGCTTGTTTGATCTCGTCCAGCGTGAATTCATCGCAAGTTATTGGCAAGGTGGTTGTGGATGTTTCATTATTAAAATCAGGTGTTACTGTTGGTGGTGGTCTGTTTAGCACCTCCATGAAGTGCTCAGCCCATCTCTTCATTTGTTCTTTTTCTGTTGGTATTGAATTCCCTAATTTACCTTTAACAGGTGTTTCCATAGCAGTAGGCTGGTGACATAGTTGTTTTGTAATTTGATAAAGGCACCTACTATTACCAGTTCTTGCAGCATTTTCAGCTTCTACGGCCAGTTCATTGATGAAATGTCTTTTATCTCTTCGAGTTTTTTGTCTTCACTTCTTTATTTAACAAGTTATAAGTTAGTTTGCAAGATTCAACTGCATTATGTGTACTTGCTGCTAGTAGTTTAAGTTTTGCTGTTTTCCTTTCTTGTATTTTATCCCAAGTATCTTCTCTCATCCATTTTTTCTTTTTATGTACTAGGTATCCGGTGGTCGCTACAGCTGCTTCTGTCATTGCTGTTCTCAGTTGTTCCCATTTAGTATCGATTGTCTTGGTGGTGATATCGTTGTCAATTTTTCCTAAAGCATCGAAATAGTTGTTCATTTTGACATTATATTCCTTCTTTATATCATTTGATTGCAGTCTGTGTACATCTATTCTTCTATTTTTATTCGGTTGGTATAACTTCTTCAGTTTAATTCTCATTTTAGCTATGCAGAGGTTATGATCGCTTCCGATCTCTGCACCTCTGTATGCTCTGACGTCTTGAACTGATGAGCGAAATTTAGCGCTTATGCAGAAGTGATCTATCTGGTTCTTAGTTCTGCCATCAGGTGAATTCCATGTTATCTTGTGGATATTCTTATGTGGAAAGATGGTGTCTGCCACAACGAGGTTTGATATTTCACAAAGTTCTAGAAGTCTTTCGCCATTTTGATTCAAACAGCCTATGCCATGAGTACCGAGATATCTTTGTACTCCATCGTTGTTGTCACCTACTTTGGCGTTAAAATCACCTATGACTGCTATTATGTCATGCTTGGGTATTGTGTTGATGGTACTTAGAAGTGCTTCATAGAAGTATTTACATGCTTGATTAAAACTGAAAATGTCAGATACTGCTGTGGAAAAGTGAAGGACATGCCGGAAGCAAACATTATTGAGTCCTCACATTGAACTGTATTTGACTGTTGCATATTATTATGATTTTGTATTAATATTTTGTATTGGAAATGTTAGGAAGCCTCTGTGTTCTATGAACACTTTTCAACATGCCTAGCGCGTTTATAAATTAGAAAAGAAAAGAAAAAAAAATCATATAAAAGGAGATGTGGTTACTCCACGTTATTGCATTGAAGCAAACTATGTAAAAGTACAGTGGCGTATCTGCCATAGGGACCTGTGGTGTGGTCACAGAAGGGTGTGAGTCATAAATTAGGGGCTGATGCACATGAATGCACAAGAGGCTGACCCCATACTGTCATGTATATATAGGGATAAGAAGTTGTGATCAGGTTGAAAAGGCCAGGGTGTCTTTTTTATTGCAGAGTTTTTATTTCCTGTTACCATCCGGTGACAGGAAACCTGATGAGTGGGTGTAAAGTCTCCATTATAAAGTTTAAGCTGTCAGCTGATAGCCTGAAGGAGCTTACGTGTGGGTGCTGATCTACATTGTCTCTACATTGATATACTGACGTATATTCGACCTACGAAGAATCCCAGGTGACATGTTATCAGCTGGGACCTCTGACATTTCATCCTAAGAAACTAGTTCCTATCAAAATAACATTGAATTATATGGGGCTTGATGAAAACCCCTACAGGAACTCTATATTACCAATATATTCATAGGACAAAGAGTCCATATTTTTAGTTAAAGCATTTTATGTAAATATATTTCCTCATTTTCAAAGACCTGTCCAAAAGAGATGGCGGGACAGGCAGATTAAATTGTACAAAGAAAAAACATTCAAATTTTAAAAGAAAACTTTAACCACAGTCTTATTTATTTTCTTATAGTGAGTTAAAGTGTATTGTGTTGATGTACCATCATTTTCATTTCACCCCTAGACACTAGAGACATCATACACCAGCCACTAGAATCAAAAATACGGACTGTGTGAGATCTAGGGAGGTAGCGTTAGGTTCCCTGATACAATATATCATCCTCATCATCATCATTCTTTTTATAGTCAGGGACCTACATGTGCTTGACCTCACACAGTTACCACAGACACAACTATCTTTCTTGTTAGGTATAACATCTTAACATACCCAGCAAAATTACATTTGCTACAAAGATAAGCGTAAATGGGAAAATCCTGGAACAAGTCAAGAGCTACGTATATCTTGGTCATATAATAACAGAAGATGGCAGATGTGAAACAGAAATCAAGAAGAGAATAGGAATGGCCAAGGCTACATTCAACAACATGAAACATATACTGACATCCAAACAGCTATCTCACAAATTAAAACTGAGAATCATAAAGTTTTATATATATTCTGCATTTCTGTATGGTGCAGAAACATGGACGATGAATAAGTATTTGGAAGAAAGAATTGAGGCTCTTGAAATGTGGATATATAGAAGAATGGGGCGTATCTCATGGAAAGAGATGAAAACAAATAAGGAGGTCCTAGAAAATCTAGGTATGAAAAGAGAACTAATGAGGGAGGTCAAAGTTCGGCAGCTAAAATACTTTGGCCACATAAAAAGGCATAACACCTTGCAGAAGACCATAACAGAAGGAAGAGTTGAAGGCAAACGTGCAAGGGAAAGACAGCGCTATAAGTGGGAAGATAACATCAAGAGATGGACAGGAAAGAGTCTATCAGAGTGCATCACCAAGACAAAAGACAGAAGACGTTGGAGATCCATTACAGCCAACCTTCGTTGTGGAGATGGCAACTGATGATGATGAATTATCGTGTCACCTCTGCTTTTAAGTACTTGCTTACCTGTTTGAAAAGTACTAACTTAAGTACTTTGTATCAAAGAATATAGTTAACTTAAAAAGGAGAAATCCTGGTTTAAAAATAAGTGAAAAAAATTGCAAATACAGCGATTAGTCATGAAAGCAAAAATGTAATTTAACAACACATTTATTTTTATATTTGTATACCCGTCAAAACAATGACAGGTGAAGAATTAAAGACAACATCTTCAAATGGCAGCATATGCAGCACAGTTAGAAGACTGAGTAGTTGGAACAGGTAATTTGACTATTTACATAATAGCTCTTTAACCACAACATTATCCTGAATAAATACTTTAAGATTGTCTAGGGTCCTTCTTCGCTACGTCTAAAGATTACAGGAAGGCTGGTATCGTTTGACTCTAAACTGATGCGTGGAATGAAAACTCGCCCGCCTTAATTACTGCCTCTGTTGACTTTGTTTTTAATATTTATTTATTTATTTTTTAATCATTCTTCAGTTTTAACAGAGTGCTAAAGTTAATTTTTTTTTTAAACGTGTAAAAGTATTGGGTGGCTCTTCTATTACGAAATTAAACTATTATTGTTCCTTGAGACACGTCTTTGGCGAGTTAGCACAATTAACACTAATATGGAACTGACGACAAGAACCAGACAAGTGCCAGTGGAACAAGAGTTGAGAAGAAGACACTGGAGATGGATAAGACACACATTGAAGAAACTGCTGACAGCATTACAAGGCAGTCCTTGTTCTTGAATCCCTAGGGTAAGGGAGGTAGAGGAAGACCAAAGAACACATGGAGAAGAGAACTGGAGACAGACATGAACAGACCTTAAGCAGATGGCACGGGATAGGAAGAAGTGGCATAAGTTTGTTGAAGGCCTATGCTCCTTGGAGAGTTGAAAGATGATGGTGGAATTATTAAACTCCTCGGCCATTGCTTGACGGGTTACTGTCGTGTGAAATTCTAATCCACATATATAAATTAAAAAGTAAATGTAAAGCCTAACAAATAACTTCAATAAAAGGAAAGAAGAATGGTAAAGAACAGTGCTGTCACAATGACTGTACTCGAAATCCCCCTTCTTTTCTACTTCGTCTGCAAATTGTAACGTTTCACGTTGATAGTAAAAGCCTACTGCAGCATACACGCTTTCTACGATAAAACGTATACTGCATTTCTAAGAAAAACCTTGAGATACGCAAGCTGACCTATATTTAATATTCCATTCATGTCATTTTATACACTAAGTTACCATAAACGAAAGACAGATGGAATTAGGATAGAGAGAAGGGAGGGCTGAAAGCAGGAACGCATACAACACTAAACACGCGTCTCGCTATACAATTAAAGTCATCACGCGTGTAAGGCCACAAGCACTAGCTTTTTTCAAATCGACAGTGATAAAAAACACTACCCATACGAGAGTTAGGTTTAAAAAAACTTACAAAACGCTTATTAGGAAACATGACATTCTACTGTTTTATGTCTGAAATCCTGACATTAGTATGACAGTACAGCAGACACCATAAAGTTTGGAAGTGAGGAGGTGGCAACAGCACGACTATCCTAGAAGAAAATGCATATTTTGAACGCAGCCCCTTAGCCCCATAAAATTTGTATATTTGGGTTCCTTAGGACTTGCTGACAAAGAATATGTTAAACGTTACGCAAATAGTCTAGGAATTAATAAATTATAGCCAAAAGAAATAGTGAGGGTGTCAGACAACCCCAAAATCAGAATCGCTCAGTGGCAGATTTTGACACCACCATTGTACGGGAAATAGGTCCCCATGTTAAATCCTATTTGATTGGAGCGCAGTAAATGTAAGGCTAAACACGATTAGTCGGGCTACAAATACTATCTTTTGTTGTTGGGGGAGACGGAAGGAAGGGTACTTTTTTTTCAAACGCTTGTGTAAACATGGCTCGATTGGTTAGACCCGCCAATATAGTCAATTAGGAGCGTCAGGTCAACACCACATTTTCAAATAAACTTTCTAAAGCAACAGTGCGTTGAGATTCAGCTTATATTTTTCTAAATAAAAGCCTGAGACAGTGGCAGGTCGGATTTTGTGCCTATTCATTGCCAGTCAACGTAATTCTGTATTATTTCCATGAATTGTGGTAAGCTTGAAATATTTGATATCTTTTTAATGAAAATTGAATGTAAATTGATAATTTATGTCTGTATATGTGTGTGGTTCAGTAGCGAACATGAGGCAAAGCCTATATAGTGCTCCAACCTGAACAGAAGGTGTCGGAAGAAAGTAAAACTACATGGAATTGCCAAACAGTACACTGACACCTATCTTATTGACTAGAAAGAAATAATGCTGGAATTGCAGAGGCGTAGTAACCATTAGGGAGGAGTATACTGATGTCAATTGTTTCAGATGAAGATAGCAATTGGCCTACCGCTCTGAACTCAGTGTTTGTTATGTATTGTGTTCAGTCTGGAATTAGATTATAAATTAGTTATGAAGTAGGAGGTACAACCTTCTTGTTTCAGGGACTGTGGTCCTAGGGTTATTGAGCAGCACCTGGTCTGAGCTTTGCTGAATCTGCAAGCTGACAGCATACTCCTGGGTCCAGATAGCGACTAGTGAGGTGTCTCCAGAACACAGGGGAGCAATCGAGCAGAAGAGTCTTTTCCTGCCGTCATCACGAAAGTTAAGCCTCTGTGGCCAGTGGAGCTCAACATTATGTGTCCCCTCAAAAATTGACATTTTAGTAAAAAAGAGGGACAATACCTTGTTTAAATTGACAGGAACTGTGAACTTTTCCCCCATACTATTTCCCAGATAAACAAACACTTGAAGTCATGATGACAAATAATAACATAGCTTGAAAAAACAAAACCAGTATTACCTCATAGTACTACTACACAACTGACACACATAGGATAATATTAATAAAATATGTCACTACAAGGTTCATGTTTATAAATTATGTATATATAAATTGTGATTACAATTAATTGTGATTCCTGGTTCACTTTGTAGTTGAATCAGGATATATATTAGTGAAAGTAATTAATACATATATATTTGAAACTTTACCAGTGACTCATTTAAGATAGTCTTCTTCTTCTTCTTCCGTCCCTAGCCAACGACCGGCAAAGCAGTCAGTGGCCATTACGCCTAGTTGCGTCTTAAGGGCAACAGCAAATAGATTTTCTCTGCCGTTGTTCCCATCACGCCTAATGGCGTCTTTAGGGCAACGACAAATCAATCCGTTTGTTGTTGTTTCCGTAATCAAAGTGACTGGCAAACGGGTGATCAGCCCGTTGGGAAGATAGTCTTATAGAGTGTTAAATGTGTGTGAGTGTCACAGTGTTGTCAAGTGTGGTGGAATAAATTAAATTGTTTATCTGTCTGTTGTTGTTGTGACTTACACTTCATCATATACATACCCTAGACATTTAACGTAGTCATCACAATATTCCAGAATAATTCTGACTGAGGTATAATGTGGTAGCAAGTAAGGTTATCTGTAAAACACTACACCTATTAGATACAGATACCTTCACAGCTGATCTCAGTCAGTACACTAAGTCCCCTATAAATATTTATAACATCCCACTTTACCACATATATTGGGGTCTCGCTCCCGGAATTTTGAATCTTTCCCTATTAAAAATATTGGGGGTAATTCACTTCAGGGAATAATAGAAATTAAAAAGGTATCCTTGGGTGAAAATAAATAACGTTGAGCTCTCAGTGCCTGTGGTGTCTTTGGATAAGTAATATCAGATTGTATTGTTTAGTTAGACATTATATAAATTTACCTGTTAGAAAATGGCGGACCTGGCCAAATTTCGATCTGCTGCTGTACAGACTGCGAAAGAGTTAGGAATGGACGGGCAAATTATGATTGCTTATGTCACTGCTGAATGTGACAAATATATTGAACGGGAAGAAAGAAGATTAGAAAAAGAGGCCGAAAGAAAGTTAGAGGCTGAAAAGGAAATTAAGAGGTTGCAGATTGAGGCTGAGGCTAAGAGGTTGCAGATTGAGGCTGACAAAAAGGCTAAAGCATTGGAAGCCGAGGAAAAAAGATTGACTGCAGAAAGAGAAGAGAATAAATTAGCTGCAGAAAGAGAGGAAAGAAGATTGACTGCAGAGAGGGAAGCAGACAAGGAGGAGAAGAGATTACAAAGGGAACATGAGTTACGACTAAGGGAGTTTGAGTTTCAAGGCCATGCTCCTGAAAATGGAGCCAGTCCCTTTACCTCTGATGCCACTGCTAGTCAGGGAGCCTCAACCTCAGCTATGAATTTTCATTTAGATCATTTTGTTGAGAAAGACGATGATATTGAGAGCTATCTAAATAGATATGAACTATTAGCTACCACATATGGGTTAGAGAGAGAAAGGTGGAGCTTAAAGTTATCTCAAGGGCTTCGTGGGGCAGCTTATGAAGTTTTTGCCAAAATGAGCAGAGGTGATCAAGAAAATTATGACATGCTAAAGCAGGCTCTTTTGTTAAGATATGAAAAGAACGCAGAATTTTATAGGAAAAAATTTAGGAATGCTAAACTACTGTCAGGTGAAACCTATCACTAGTTCTCTACACGGTTAGAGACATACTTGGAGAAATGGACTTCTCTGGGGAAAACCCAAGATCTTAGGGAAATGGTCCTTATAGAACAATTAAGAGAGTCCATGGCTCCAGACCTGAGAAAGTTTCTCATGGAACAAGGTGCAGAGAGGCTGGGTGAGTTGCTAAATGTTGCTGAAAGGTATCAAGCGGCTCAGGCAGAGGTATCAGGTAATAAAAAGAAACAGGTAGAAAATTTTAGGGCACCACAGAACTTTAATAAATTTGATCCTAGAGATCAAAACAAAGGTAAGCACCAATTTGATAGGCCACGGTATGACAATAAAAATAAAACCCCACAATTCGATGAAAGGAAATATGATGAAAGAAAATCTTTCAACCAAGGAAAAAGGTGGTGTAAAAATTGTAAGATGAACAATCATGACACTGACCGTTGCAGAAGGAACCCTATAGTTATGGCCACCCTTCAGGTCAGGTCGACCTCAAGAAAGGAGGAGGATATTCTGTTAGATACCACTCCAGATGAGATGAGGAAGGCACAGACTGGGGATAAGACCCTCAAGCCTTGTTTCAGGAAATTGTCAACTGGTCATATAACTCCAGGCAAGGGAGATTTTTACATGAAAAACAAGTTGATTTTCAGGAAGGCCGGAACTAGATCCCATGGTCACGGACAGTTGGTTCTTCCAAAGAGATATAGGGCAGACTTAATAAGGAGCCTACATGTGAAACCAGATGGGGACCATGAGAAAATAGGTACCATCATTCAAAAGGTGGCTCACAATTATTATTGGCCCAAAGCAAGATGGGACATTGAGAATGTTGTAGAAAGGTGTAGCATAGCACATGAGGGAACACCCACAAGTGGGAACATTGATCAGGACCTGGACACGCCACGGGGCAAAATTAGGCCTGATAATAAAAAGAAAAAATAAATTTGATAAAGTGGACCAAATGGAATGGGAAGCCCCTTTTCACGGACAAGCTTCACTTAACTGTTTTACAATGGCCACTATGCAGAGAGTGCAAAAAGATGTCTTACCCCAGGATAAGCCGAAAATCCCTCAATCGGACTTAAACAAACTGGGGGAAGAAGATGTAGAGAGGAAATCTCTCATCAAGAATTTTAAGTGGGGAGAAAGCCCCAAAAGAAAAATAGGTAGCGGTCGTTTTGTGCATGATACTTCTGGGAAGAAAAATCATCACTATAGAGCTTCGAGTGGAAGAGACCATACCTGTGCATGGACAAATAGGTCCACAAAATTAAAGGTCCATATGTAACTTATGACGGAAGTACTGAGATTCTGTCTTTCAAATGGCCCATGTCTTTTTCCCCTTGCATTTTGTTCACTATTTTGGAGGGATTACAGAAAAATCCTTCTTCATGTTTCTTCTCCTTCTATTATTTACGTTTTTTCAAGATGAGATCACGAGGGAGTTTGATCTCATCTGCTTTATGGTTCTTCTTTATGTGTTTAGAATGGGGGTGTAGGGAATTGGACAGTATTTTTCTAGAAGAAAGATTATAGAGGCTAGATCAGGATTTGCCCCAGTTTTAGTCTTTTTAAAGATAGGGCAGGTGGCCCTAGACACATTTTTCGGGATTTTTTATATATATATATTTTGGCCATTTTTGTTTCATTGCCACTAGAGGGCAGAGCTTAATGCCGTTTCTTTGTCTGGCAGTAACCGGATTGCATCAGGATTGTTTACAATTCTGATTGGCTGAGAACTAACGGGATTTGAAATTATTGGGTTAGAATTAAAGCCACGCATATGACGTCAAGAGGTCAGCGTGCTGTTAGGCGATTATAAAAGGCCTATATTTCATAGCCTCTTTCTCTTTTAATGAAAAATTGCCAAGCCGGTTGCCAGAGTCAAGTCGATTGCCTTCAGTAGGACATTCGAGATTTGGTAAGCATCATTTTTGCGTGGGGACTTTATTTAATTTTTCTAGTCTAGGCGTAGCAGTAAGTTTCTTGGGAAGTGGAGTTTAATTAACTTCGTAACTTCAGAGCCATCAAATACTATCTTAGTGATAGACTTGAGAGACTTAATAGGTCCATTTGTTTCCTTATTGAAGGAATAGCGGTAATTGAGCTGGGTTTATAAGTTCAGATGCCACGGACGCGCTTTGTATTTATTGCAAAGTGGGTCGGGAGAGAAACCCGCGATGCGAATTTTGTTTATGTACAGAATAGTCGGGAGCGTGTGTAATGTGTAATTTTCATTTGTGATTTTATTGAGAGTTGATGCTCGCTAATTATATAGTTACGCATATATCTGTGGACGGGAGTGAAGAGGTGTATTGTTGCACGAGCACGTGGGCGCGTTGTTTACGGTATATTTATTGATACGATGTTCAGAGGGACGAGGGGGAGAGACGCACATGGTCATAAAATTGTAAACACGTGGTTGAACTACGGGGGTTTTCAATTTGATAACAGGGTTTATGTATAACTTTTAAGCAGTATGTAGATGCTAGCGTAAACAGGGTTATATGTTATTGATTGTGCCATGTTATTCTGTGTATTCAGAAGATGGAGAGGAAATTTATTTCTGTTAAGGGAATAATACTTTATTTCAATTTTGAGGTGATTAATCATACTGACGGGAATTTTAGGAATTCCTAGAGAGGGCTAGTTTTATTTTGTATTAATCATTACGGCATTAGTGTCAGCGTAAGAAGTAGGCCACAGAACGACTGCCCAGACCGCACCAGTGAAAATATTGTTGTTGCTCGGAGTTAGTCAGGCAGAACAAGCGATCTGGGTTAGCCAATGTTTACTTTGTAGGCTCAGGTAGAGAAGGGAACAGGAGAGGAGCGGACGGTGTTGGCATGATTTTTTGTATGGAGGTGCATAACGTGTTGAAGAGTCAGGGAGGTGGTGTTATTAGAAATAGATTTATTACGTTTTGTTTAGCTGTTGTTTTGTTTCGTCTGAATAGCAGGTGCCGGCTTTTTGTGGGGAAGAGCAGAATTTTTGATACCACAAAAATTTCTCCCACGGCGAAGTTGTGGCATTCGCAGACAAGATAAGTCGCGCATGAATTGCCAGTGGTGGAAGGAGAGGAAGAAAATACGTTTTCCCAGCCAGGGGAAGACATTTTCCAGCGAATAGGATTTTTGTGGATAAATCCTGAGTTCTGACGCTCGGTCGGTTACACACGCAGATTTGGCATGCTGCCAGCGTTGTGGTAATTTTATGTTCGCTTCTTCACGGCCATAATAAAGCCGATAGCCCCATCGCCCAGTCATAGGTAATCGGGCAGGTAACCTCAGTGCCAGTTTAGAATCCAGTGGGGTTCTGTTAAACCTTAGTCATCAAATTTCAGAGTTCGTGGAGAGAGAAAGGGTGAACATTCTCTCTACAGAAGTCAGCACAGAAAAGAGACATAGTTTTGTTGAAGATCATAGCAGAGGACAGCTGCTGAAGTTTAGAGGTGCAGTTAGGTGTGTTCAGGAGATTCCAGGATAGGCTGTGTAGAACCGAAGTCTGTGCAGAGATTGTGTAGTCACTTCGCAGTCGTTCCAGCTATCAGTGGACTTAGAGTTAGAATTTAGAATAGCTAGTTTGAAGTGGAGGCTCGACTTGAGACCCCACCCAGGCAGTGTAATTCATTTCATTTAATCTTACCTTTTCTCCATACAGGTGAACCTTGTGGGTGAAGGGTGGGGTTGGTTGTTTTGATGATACATCATGTGTCATTTTTTTTCTTCCTGAATTTGTTTATTTCAGGAGTGCTTACACTGCATTTTTTTCTTTGACATGTATGTGATTAATTGTTTATAGGTGTTAATAAACTTGTAACTTATAGTTGGAATCAGTCATTTCATTTAAGTACAGTAGCTATATGTTGTCTGTATCTTGGTGTATGTGAATCTACTTGAACCTTATCCCCTTAGGGTAGTTAGAGGTGGTTCGAGGCCATAGCAATTTAAACGTCCGAAGTGGCGAGGAAAGAATCAACCTCGGTTCTCAACCTCGGAGCCAATGGTCTCAACTTTCACATTTTGCACTATATTTCTATCTGAATCTATCATTTCAGTCTTTCTTCTTACTATTGTCTTGTCACTATACGTAGACAGTCTCTAGTTCTAAATCCATTTCGTGACATAACTCTGTTAAGAACGTGGACTGATGAAAAAGCAGAGGAAAATATTACATCCTCATACCAATATGTGAATGAGCTGACCACTCGTTTAAAAACTGGCTGGAAACTTGCCAATGAAAATTTGAAACAAGCCAGGAAGAAACATGCTGCCTATTATAACAGGAAAGCTAAAGACAGAGATTTGGCTGTGGGAGAGAAGGTACTGCTTCTTCTACCCGGTAGCCAGAATAAGTTACAAATTGGATGGCAAGGTCCATATACAGTTCTAGAGAAGGTGTCTAGAACCAATTATAAGATAAATAAGAAGGGGAAAGAAAAAATCTATCATGTGAATCTCCTGAAGAAATATTTGGAAAGAGAACATCAGGAAGAGACACAATTGTTGACCTTGTCCATTGCCGTGGAGATGAAAAAGGAACCACTTTCATCATTTGAATATCCCTTACACCCCTGTGAGACAGCGGCACAGGTGAAAATCAGTACACATTTAACGAAAACTCAGAAAGAGAGAGTGCAACAGGTTCTAGATAATCATACAGAGGTGTTAACAGACCGACCAGGGCATACAAACCTATTGGAATATGATATGAAGCTGATAGACCCCCCACCTGTATGTATGAAACCCTATTCGATTCCTTTTGCTAAGGAGAAAGCTTTGAAGGAAGAGATAGACTATTTGTTGAAGGAAGGAATTATTTCACACAGTGAATCTTCGTATAGTTCCGGTGTTGTACTCTTAAGGAAGCCCTCTGGAGAACATAGACTCTGTATAGATTACAGGAGACTGAATGCTATTACAGAAGGACAGGTGGATCCATTGCCGGATACAAATCAGTTGTTTGCCAGGCTAAATAAAGCTAAATATTTCTCAAAAGTGGACCTGAGTAAAGGATACTATCAGATTCCAGTAAAGCCTGAGGTTAGACCATACCTAGCTTTTAGTACCTCAGAAGGACACTATGAGTTTAATAGATTGCCATTTGGATTGAAGAATGCGCCTAGTGTCTTCTCTAGAATGATGAGAAAATTATTGGACCCTCTGAATAATCCATGTATCACAAATTTCATGGATGATATCCTTATAGCAACAGAAACATTTGAGGAACACATTGACTCTCTGAACATGCTGTTTAATCGACTTAGAGAAGCGAATTTGACAGCCCGACCAACTAAATGTTGTGTTGGATGTAAAGAATTAGAGTTCCTGGGACACACAGTTTATCAGGGAAACATGACCCCTGACCCAAAGAATTTAGAGAAACTAAGGAAAGCCCCAAGACCACAAACCAAGAAAGACGTGAGATCCTTTGTCTCATTATGTGGTTTCTACCAAAAGTATATCAAAAACTTTAATTCCATATGTGCACCGTTAACTGATTTGACACGTAAGGGAAATCCAGATCGAATTACATGGACACCACAATGTGAAATGGCTTACCAAGAATTGAAGGAAAAGCTCACAAGTAAACCTATTTTGAAATTACCTGACTTAAGTCAAGAATTCATAGTAAGGACAGATGCCAGTAATATTGGGTTAGGTGCAACTCTGCTACAGAAATCAGATGCATTGGATGGGGAATTAAGCCCAGTGGCATATGCTAGCAGAAAGTTGAATAAAGCTGAAACCAATTACTCAACTAGCGAAAAGGAATGTGTTGCAGTAATATGGGCGATAAAGAAATTCAATATTTATCTGTATGGTAAGGCATTTAAGTTGCAAACGGATCACAAACCCTTGTCGTTTCTAGCGCAAGCTAGACATGAAAATTCTAGATTACTCCGTTGGTCATTACTGATGCAACCATATGAGTTTAGCATAGAGTATATAAGTGGAAAAACAAATCTGGGAGCGGATTTTTTAAGCCGCCATCCGTGTGATGAGAATCACCCTAAGCCCCAGGAAAGATAATAAATTTCTCTATGTGTATATAGAATTATAGACTGACATATAACGTCTGTTTCAAGTGGGGAGAATTTGTCGTGTGAAATTCTAATCCACATATATAAATTAAAAAGTAAATGTAAAGCCTACCAAATAACTTCAATAAAAGGAAAGAAGAATGGTAAAGAACAGTGCTGTCACAATGACTGTACTCGAAATCCCCCTTCTTTTCTACTTCGTCTGCAAATTGTAACGTTTCACGTTGATAGTAAAAGCCTACTGCAGCATACACGCTTTCTACGATAAAACGTGTACCGCATTTCTAAGAAAAACCTTGAGATACGCAAGCTGACCTATATTTAATATTCCATTCATGTCATTTTATACACTAAGTTACCATAAACGAAAGACAGATGGAATTAGGATAGAGAGAAGGGAGGGCTGAAAGCAGGAACGCATACAACACTAAACACGCGTCTCGCTATACAATTAAAGTCATCACGCGTGTAAGGCCACAAGCACTAGCTTTTTTCAAATCGACAGTGATAAAAAACACTACCCATACGAGAGTTAGGTTTAAAAAACTTACAAAACGCTTATTAGGAAACATGACATTCTACTGTTTTATGTCTGAAATCCTGACATTAGTATGACAGTACAGCAGAGCCCCTTACCCCATAAAGTTTGGAAGTGGGTTCCTTAGGTTGCTGACAAAGAATTTAGCCCAAGGTATTTTTGGGTTCTACAAAGAATAAATTATAGCCAAAAGAAATAGTGAGGGTGTCAGACAACCCCAAAATCAGAATCGCTCAGTGGCAGATTTTGACACCACCATTGTACGGGAAATAGGTCCCCATGTTAAATCCTATTTGATTGGAGCGCAGTAAATGTAAGGCTAAACACGATTAGTCGGGCTACAAATACTATCTTTTGTTGTTGGGGGAGACGGAAGGAAGGGTACTTTTTTTTCAAACGCTTGTGTAAACATGGCTCGATTGGTTAGACCCGCCAATATAGTCAATTAGGAGCGTCAGGTCAACACCACATTTTCAAATAAACTTTCTAAAGCAACAGTGCGTTGAGATTCAGCTTATATTTTTCTAAATAAAAGCCTGAGACAGTGGCAGGTCGGATTTTGTGCCTATTCATTGCCAGTCAACGTAATTCTGTATTATTTCCATGAATTGTGGTAAGCTTGAAATATTTGATATCTTTTTAATGAAAATTGAATGTAAATTGATAATTTATGTCTGTATATGTGTGTGGTTCAGTAGCGAACATGAGGCAAAGCCTATATAGTGCTCCAACCTGAACAGAACGTGTCGGAAGAAAGTAAAACTACATGGAATTGCCAAACAGTACACTGACACCTATCTTATTGACTAGAAAGAAATAATGCTGGAATTGCAGAGGCGTAGTAACCATTAGGGAGGAGTATACTGATGTCAATTGTTTCAGATGAAGATAGCAATTGGCCTACCGCTCTGAACTCAGTGTTTGTTATGTATTGTGTTCAGTCTGGAATTAGATTATAAATTAGTTATGAAGTAGGAGGTACAACCTTCTTGTTTCAGGGACTGTGGTCCTAGGGTTATTGAGCAGCACCTGGTCTGAGCTTTGCTGAATCTGGAGGCTGACAGCATAC
This sequence comes from Oreohelix idahoensis, assembly GCA_024509875.1. Classification (NCBI taxonomy): domain Eukaryota; kingdom Metazoa; phylum Mollusca; class Gastropoda; order Stylommatophora; family Oreohelicidae; genus Oreohelix; species Oreohelix idahoensis. The sequence continues at coordinate 32,513 of JAMPIV010004858.1, read as the reverse complement.
TCCTGGGTCCAGATAGCGACTAGTGAGGTGTCTCCAGAACACAGGGGAGCAATCGAGCAGAGGAGTCTTTTCCAGCCGTCATCACGAAAGTTAAGCCTCTGTGGCCAGTGGAGCTCAACATTATGTGTCCCCTCAAAAATTGACATTTTAGTAAAAAAAAGAGGGACAATACCTTGTTTAAATTGACAGGAACTGTGAACTTTTCCCCCATACTATTTCCCAGATAAACAAACACTTGAAGTCATGATGACAAATAATAACATAGCTTGAAAAAACAAAACCAGTATTACCTCATAGTACTACTACACAACTGACACACATAGGATAATATTAATAAAATATGTCACTACAAGGTTCATGTTTATAAATTATGTATATATAAATTGTGATTACAATTAATTGTGATTCCTGGTTCACTTTGTAGTTGAATCAGGATATATATTAGTGAAAGTAATTAATACATATATATTTGAAACTTTACCAGTGACTCATTTAAGATAGTCTTATAGAGTGTTAAATGTGTGTGAGTGTCACAGTGTTGTCAAGTGTGGTGGAATAAATTAAATTGTTTATCTGTCTGTTGTTGTTGTGACTTACACTTCATCATATACATACCCTAGACATTTAACGTAGTCATCACAATATTCCAGAATAATTCTGACTGAGGTATAATGTGGTAGCAAGTAAGGTTATCTGTAAAACACTACACCTATTAGATACAGATACCTTCACAGCTGATCTCAGTCAGTACACTAAGTCCCCTATAAATATTTATAACATCCCACTTTACCACAGTTACTTGCAAAAAGATCTGTTAAATCCGAAGACCAGAGATTATTGGCCTCTATATGGCATGATTATAATGGGTACTCAAGATAACGTTCACTCAAAGCACCGAGCAATGCACGCCGTTTCCATATTTTCCCGAAAAGCTGATGTGGAAATTTCTAAACAATGCTCAATGACAAATTTGAAAGGTATGCGTGATCTTTTAATGGGTGTTCAATGTAGTTTTCACAATGCAATGCGCGCCGTTTCAGTATTTTCCCGAAAAGCAAGTGCGATTGTGTCCCTGTTTAAAAGCTTTCATTGAGAAGATTAGTAACATGGAAACAATTCATTAGCTAGCCCGTTTCACACAAAGAGAAATTATCAGCCAGGCATATAATAAATGGTCCCGTTTAGTTCCCGAGAGGGGGGGGGGGGGGGAACTCTGGGGAGACAAAGAAATAGTATGACGACTATTCGAAAGAGACGGCGAATAAAAAATTAGCATGGGGGCTGGCAATTTCATCATACAAAAACCTTGATACATGAACCACAGCTGCGAGATTACATGAAATCAGGATTCCTGCGACAACGTCAGCTGCAGTGACAGCTCTATGCCCCATGAGGACAGAAAAGGAAAATTTTAACAGAAGTAATAGGTAACTATGGAATATAGGCCCCCCTTGAACCACCCAGACTTTACCTTGTCTGCCTTACACTTCTATTACTTTTGTGATCTCTGGCATTATCTTCCTGTCTGCCTTACACTTCTATTACTTTTGTGATCTCTGGCATTATCTTCCTGTCTGCCTTACACTTCTATGTCTGAGGGGCCTGCTTTTAACCATTATTTATTTCTGATATGAATGTCAAGGACATTTTTTAATGGATACGGGCAAAATAAAGTTTCAAAACGACGAAGACAAAGAAGAAGAGAAAGAAGAAAGAGAAGAAGAAGGGACAAAAAACGATTATGATGCCTTGATAGTCCTATAGTCTATATTGCCGTAGGGGAGTGAAGTGTTAGAGACTTCACCATACTAGGTCCAGTATCGAGAGGTGGCGGGGTGACCAGTTCCCATCCTCGCTGCCTTTTCCTACCCTAACTCAAAGAGCAGTGTCAGGTACCCATTTACAGCTGGGTAGACTGCAGCATGTCGGTACCATGATTCGTACCCGACACCGCTGCCGCGATAGACCAGCGCTCTAACCACTTTGTCAATCGGACGCTCATTATGATGACCAAGAGGCCGAAAACAATGCACTAATCAATGGGTTATAACTCTAAAATGTATCCGCAGCAAGTGCAATCTAGTGTTTCATCTCTTTATCTAGATCTGAACATTTCCATTATAAACTGCTGTTAGTTCTACTGCTACACCACTGTAGTAATCAAACGCTCAGACAAACTTACTGAAAAATGAAAACAAAAACTACACCTTGTTAATAAAACCCGGAAACAGCGTAAAGAAAGCAAACAGAGGGGTTGAAAAACTATGTAAGTATAGTCCGAGAGGCAGATTGGTTGACGCCTTTTTGCATCTCGAGGGAGTTACCGGCTTTCGGGTTCGAAACCTAGTAGTGTCACGCCCCAGTCTACGCAGCTGTTAATGGGTCCCTGACTATACTCTAGAGCAGTGGTTCTCAACGTGAGGTTTGGTATATGAGACCCCAGTAAGATGGTAAAGTACCTTTTCTTCCAGCTAACAGCGACTTTGGGAGGCCCCACAAACGTAAATGAGGCTCAGAAGGGGGCCAAGAGCAAACACAAGTTGAGAACCACTACTCCAGAGTTAGATTAGGTAAAAGCAGGAAAGAAGGTAACTAGTCACTCCACGTCATAAATCTGGGCCTAATATAATAAAGTCTTTAATAGTTCACTCCGCTGCCACAGTATTTGCTATGGCAATACCTTTTAAACTATTTAGGCGCAGTTAATCACGTCTTAACTCCTCTTAGGCCGTTCCCAAGCCCGGCTGAAAAAGGAGGAAGGCGGCCTGCGTGGAGGCCGTAAGGAGGCAGCCCCTCCATCATGCAAAGGCACAACAGGCCAATTACCTGTTTGCTTTAAATCATGATTACGAGAAAACCGGACTGATTCTAAAGGCGAACGAACTGAACGGACTACGGACTACGACTTATGGAACTTGGAACACAAGGAGTATAAATGGGAAAGAAGAGGAGCTGGTGGAAGAGATGACGAAAGCAAAACTAGAAATCCTGGCTATAACGGAAACAAAGAAAAAAGGACAAGGAGTCATGGATCTTGATGGCAACACGCTGCTCTACAGTGGTGTACCCACATCTGAAAGAGCTAAAGGGGGCGTGCGTTGCATTGTGGCCAAAAACCAAAAAGATAGTATCAAAGGATGGAACTTTGTCTCGGAGCGCATTATGGTTGTAAAACTAAAAGAAGGAGAAACCAAAGTCAACCTGGTCATAGTGTATGGGCCAAAAGAGGATGAGAGAGCAGAGGTCAAGGATGAATTTTTCGAGCTGCTTCAAAGGACAGTGGATGACTGCCTAGATGAAATTATCATGCTCGGAGATTTCAATGCCAGAGTTGGAAATGACCATGTTAGATGGGGTGGAGTTATCGGAAGATATAGAGAGAATACTCACAATGACAATGGAAAGCGACTATTAGATTCTGCAGTGAGCAGAATCTGATCATTACAAACACAAAGTTCCCCCATAAGCGCATACATGCATACACTAGATGTGAACCAACCAAGAATGAGAAGTCAGTGATCGACTATGCCATTGTTAGGAGGGGCTCATTCAAATATGTCCGGGATGCTAGAGTCTGGAGGGGGCCAGAGATTGGAAGTGATCACTACCTGCTAACAATCAAAAGAACAACTGAAAGAGTTGCTCAGCCTAGGAACTGCCCGATATCACACAAGAAACTAAGTAAACGAACAGGAGAAATGAGCATTAAGATCTACAAGCTGAGAGAGCCAGAAATTAAGACCAGATATCAGGGGCTTATTGCTGTGAGCAACACAGAAGAACAACCTGATGACTTGGAAACCCTCTGGCTTAAATTCAAGGACATCATAGAGACAGCTGCTACAGAAGCATGTGGTGAAGTCCGACTTGGGAACAAGAGAAAGAGGACACCTTGGTGGATAGAGGAAGTCAAAGAGAAAATAAGAGAGAAGAAAATGGCATGGAAACAATACTTAGGAGCGAAAAACTCAACAGGACAAATAGAGAAATATAGAGAATATGTGACACTCAGAACAGAAGTAAAGAACAAGCTGCTAGCAGCAAAACAGAAGTCCTGGGACGAATTCGGAGAGAAGCTAGAAAAAGATGCGCAAGAAAACCAGAAATTGTTCTATAAGACCCTAAAGAACAGATCAGAAATGTATAGACTAGTCCATAAACTGGACTCATGAACTATGATTGGTCAACGTCCCTTGGTAATAAATAATAAATTTGGTAGAGAGATTATATAGTTAGTTGGTTTAGAGATTTAATTAACTGACTGTTGACCAAAAAGACCAATCATTAGTTAGTTTCCGGTCAAGGATTAAAAAGAATAACATCCGCCCAAGTTGAGATCCCAAGAAGTCGAAAACAGAAGTAGATTTTATATTGAACCCAGAGAGCATATTGTATGCTCCAATATGTATTGCTTTTCAACAAATCTACAATTGAAATAAACATTCTTTTATATGATTTTGACTGAATTGAGATCTATTCTGGAAGCGAAAGAAAACTAAAGTAAGACAGTTGTATTTTGATGAAACCTTAAATTAACTAACAGCCATCAAAGTTTTCCTACCACTACTACCACTATCACGATCACGAGCTTCCTACAAATACTCCTACACTGCCACATAAAAAAAATACGTTTTGGTGCCGTGACCTTTCACACACCAGAGATTGTCATTTTTGGTGTGGTACAGCTTATGCATGATGGATCCAAATATGCAACAGCAGTTTGAAAATCAAATACAATTGCTCCAACAACAAAATCTGTTATTACAACAGCAGATACATGAAGTGCAACAACAGCATGCGTTAAGTCAGCCATTGCCAGATAACGCTGAAGTTCCTAATAGTTCTCTACAAGCTATTGCTACCACCCTTAGCTTGGTTACACAGAGTGCAAATCTGCACAACATCAATAACATTGTTAAGCCTTTTTGTGGCGATCCGTCCTCTTTTCGGCAGTGGTTACGTGACATTGAGAAATTTTCTTCATTGATTCCATCAGCCACTGATGCCGATCGCAAACGTGTTGCCTTCTTATCATCTCAGTCACTTGTCACTGACTATCTACGTCGCCGTGCACAGTTATTTCCAGACGAGACCTTCGCCTCTCTACAAAAGGAGCTCATCCGCCGTTACTCTTCCGTTAAGGATCATCAACATGCTTGGACTTTGCTTCGCGGACTCCATCAGGACCGTCACGAGTCGGTTCAGTTTTTTTGCCGATAGGTTGTTAAACCTAGCTGAAGATGCTTTAGTGGAACCTTCCTCTGCGTCTACTGATACGGAAAACCAACTTGTTGGCATTTTTATAGATGGTCTCCAGTCAGATGCGCTGAAACTTCATTTAATAAGGAAAGACCCACAGACAATCCTTGATGCCATTCAACTAGCAATAAATGAAGACAATGTGAAGAAACGGTTTGCAAATAGACTTGGGCGTGAACCTCGTGCACACGATCACACAGATGAAGAGCCAATGGACATCAGTCATTACCGTCAGTCTTGGCAGCAACCATCCATGTTACAGCCGTGCGATACTCCATTGCCGGGATCTTATCGCCAACAGTTTGTTCAGCGCATTCAACACCGACGTCACCCATCTGCTCTACAAGTTCAACAAGTAGCTCCAGTCATTTGCTACTTTTGTGGTTTGGCCGGACACACATCAAAAAGTTGTGTGCAGAATCAACATAATCTTAACAGGACCTTGAACCACGCTAGATCACAACCTAAGGTCCCGTACAGTCCGTAAGGTCGTTGATAGTCCCATGATGAAGAATAGATGTAGACGATACCGTTCTAGTTCCACCCCTGAAAGTGATATACCCCTACCGGAACTGGATGCACGTGTTCGTTTTCGTGCAGCTAGATTGTCTCCTGCTTCTAGTGTTTTCCCCCCCGTTCATCCGGTACCCACCCACACCATGGGTCTGCACGATCATGCAGTCGCTCCCTCCTCAGCTGATGCTACGACACATACCTCTCCTCCTCCCCCTGTACACCTCTCCTCTAACCCCGCTCTTACTTCTTCTGATTGGTTTCCTTCCCCTACTTCTTATGTAGATTCCACCCTCCCCTCCGTGTCTTCTAACATGGAATCTGATATTCCTTCACACCCTACTCGTTTTCCCACCAAACGACACCACTCTCCTTCCTCCTGTGATTCTGCTCCCCTTCCCAAATACCTCCTTCAGCCCACTGCTCATGTCCGTCCCCGTTTTTCATGTCTCCCACGACTTCGTCAGTCCCATCCGACTCCTCCGCCACCTCCCCCTGCAAAGTTCCGTACATCCCGCATTCCAGTTCGCGTTCCACTGCCCTCCCCGCATCCTGCTTTTAGATCCCATCATTATGTTTCATCCCCTCCTGTGGTCAATGACATTTGTCTTCTCTGACGCAAACGGAAAGACATATTACCTCCGCCTCGATTGTTGCGTGATGCCAATACGTCATCACCCACGACCATAGCACTCATTGATTCCTTCTACCGTTTACTCCAGACGTTGACAACTTGAACTTTTGCCTCCTTCCAGATGTTATATCAGATGTTGCAAGCTCCTTGCAGCGGTTATCTCTAATACATACGGAGCCATGATTCTTCCTTCCTCCACTCCAGCGTATTTGGTCTATACTCCGCATGTTGAACTGACCGATCCCTACACCTCTCGTGTGAACGTTCCTTGCTTGAACCGTCTACAGAATTTATTTATTCTCCTAGTACCTGGACCGTGACTCTTATGACATTCCTCAGGCCGCTGATGATAGCGATACACCTACTCAGCATTTTTTAATGAGTAAAGATTTTATTACTTTTTTTTTTCATTTCCCATGCCCCTCGTGTGGATATCATCCATGTCTTGATGATTCCATTTTTGTTTCCATGTTTTACTACTTTCCATTTCATCAACCACTAGTGTTGGTTTTTTACTGGCAAAAATTGTAGTCACATATTGCATGCCTTTATGATTGTTCCTCTAGTTCGAGTTTTCGGTTATTTAACCCAAATTATTAGATATGTTTAAATCAGTTACCCATCTCCATTACATAGTTACTTATCCATGCCCATTGATGTCCATCCCCATTGACTTTATTTTATGTTCATGCCCATTTATTGCTATTATGTTTACTATATTTTCATGATTTACTTAATGTTTTGCCTTTTGTATTACCACCGAGTTTTGTGGTTTATTTTCATTATGACGGCCATGTTGTACATCCGCCATTTTGGGCGTCCGCCATATTTTATGGGCACCCGCCATTTTTTTGTTCTTTCCCAGTTTTTTTTTTTTTTTTTTTCATTTGCGACGTTAACTCGTTTCTCATGTTCTATCATGTTTTATAATTCGCATATGTTTTGAAAATATTGATGACTATCAACCCATAAAAGCGGTTGGCTAGTTAGTTGAAAATTGTTCCAGTACTTTTATATTTTTTTGCTCATTATTAGTGCTAGTTGTTCATATCATATCCTCCCCTGTCCTTCCATGTGCCCATTGACTATGTCCATCAGTCCCTACCCCTTCATAATTACTTCGTGAAATGTTCATGATAGTTTCATCCATTATTCCCATCCATTGTTTGTTGTATTCCTTCAGACATGATTTCTGCTGGGATACCTGAACCCCCATATTTTAGGGATTAGTCATTTTTTTTTAGGGACTAAAGTGTCTCCCTACGGGATACCCTTTGGTGGCCCCTGGGCGTATGTAGCCGTGTGGCCTACTACGCCACCCTTAGGATAGAAAGTACTTTAGCAAGTCAGATACACTAGGTACATGTATAGACTAGTTAGTACTCACATCTAGTCACAAACCAATGACATCATTTGTCATGGTACTCATGAGTCCATGATGTCATTAAATCTTGTGTGGATTTTCATACAAGATATACCGGAAAGTCCATAAACTGGAACTATGATTGGTCAACGTCCCTTGGTAATAATAAATTTGGTAGAGAGATTATATAGTTAGTTGGTTTAAAGATTTAATTAACTGACTGTTGACCAAAAAGACCAATCATTAGTTAGTTTCCGGTCAAGGATTAAAAAGAATAACATCCGCCCAAGTTGAGATCCCAAGAAGTCGAAAACAGAAGTAGATTTTATATTGAACCCAGAGAGCATATTGTATGCTCCAATATGTATTGCTTTTCAACAAATCTACAATTGAAATAAACATTCTTTTATATGATTTTGACTGAATTGAGATCTATTCTGGAAGCGAAAGAAAACTAAAGTAAGACAGTTGTATTTTGATGAAACCTTAAATTAACTAACAGCCATCAAAGTTTTCCTACCACTACTACCACTATCACGATCACGAGCTTCCTACAAATACTCCTACACTGCCACATTACTGCCCCGAAGGAAGTAATGGAAAGATGGAAAGAATATTTTTCAGAACTTCTGGATGGTGAGCAAGGTCAAGCATCAGAAATGATAACCACTAGCACAGAAGAGAAAACCAATGATGGTGAAGATGACATAAAGATGGAAGAACTGAAGGCAGCACTGGATAAAATCAAGATGGGCAAAGCAGCAGTGCATGATGGTATAACACTAGAAATGGTTAAGTACTTGGGAGCATCAGGCGACTGTAACTGTCTTTTTCTCTTGTTGAGGTGATCACTGGCCCAAGACAGTATACATGTTGTTAGGTGTGTAGTGCGAGCGTATGATGAACTGAGTGTGGGTGCGAATGAAGGCGCGAATGTGTTTAGGCTCGTATATATGTAGACACTGCAACCCCTACACTCACATGCAGTAGTCAAGGATGCTTGAACACTGCAGGCACGTTTCAAAATATTTATTGACGATAACACACATAGTAGCATCAACAGGAACAGTCATTGTAAACAAGGTCATGCTGACCGGAAATCGATAGGTATACATTAGGCATTCAACAAGCTGGTAAACATTCCAATATTCGTGCATGGTCAATAATAATGTTATTCAATGACAGTTCAAAATGCCGCCTGATCTCTCTGACTAAACGCGTCAGATACCTTAATCACCTTGACACATAGGTACAACTTGGCATTCCCCGCCAATTGCACATTATCAGGCTGTAGTATAATAGCCGAAAACACAGGCCTCGTTCTGACGTCGGCTGTGTACTGCTGATAAGCAGGTTACCATCAACCCTGCAGTAATGCTTATGTGGACATAAATATGCCGCCAATCTGCGGCTCCCACAATATATCTTCGTCACTGGATTTCTGGATGGTATGAAGACTAATAGTCTTGGATGGCTACCTTGAGCACAACATATATGTTCTGTAATGGAGGACCGGTGAGTTGCAGTTCACAGACTAGGTAATCTTCTAACATGTTCTGCCACCGAAAGCGTAATAATGGAAAAAGTCGGTATTACCTGTAACCGAGTCCACAGAACCTAACAAGGAACTCTGCTGTCATTCCAACGCACAGAGATTCACTGGGGAAAACTGCCATCGTAGTCACTTCGAAGATTCTCCCCGAAAAAAACAATGGACTCTCGTCCCTTCAGAAACCAGGACACTTCACGGCTTGCCGGAAGTCTAACTCAACTCCCGCTTAAAAAACCCTGCCTATGGGCATACGCCAGAACTGTCTACCTTTGACCCTAAAGGTCAAACACAATGAATGAATAAACTAGGGAAGACAACCCCTAATCAACCTGACATCGCAGGTAAAGACACAATTATTCTTATGATAAAAACATAAGCAAATAACTTGACAGATGACTCCGTCAAAAATGACAGCAACATATTACTACAACCCCCCTGTAAAAAAAAAATGAAATTTTTTTTTTTTTTTAATATGTCCATGAGCAAGATTGCACAAGTATCACTTATGTGCTCATGAAAAAAATGAACCTAATATCAGGTACAATAGACGCATAAACAAAGCGTCTGAAGAGGATACAAATCATCTCCCAACATAGGAGAAAATATTTCCTTTAAGCCAAACAAACTAAGGGGGTACCATTAAAGAAACCTAAGTTGCTGGCAATACCAATCATATATCAAACATTACTAAATACTATAATTATAGCAATATACAAATGTCATGAATTACAATGCTATATTAGCAACATATCACTGATGGATGGACAAAATGTAATTTGTTAAATTATCTAAACATCATCCAAATACATTTGTATTACAACATATTAAGGACAGACCTAAGTCCGAAAGTGTATCAGGAAAAACTAGGACACAAGATTTTACTGGAATCATGTGGGCACCTGGACAATATGTCCGCCATCACATTATCCGAACCACGGATAGCTCGCACCGTGAAATGGAAAGGCTGAAGAGCAATAGCATAACGAGTAGATCTCGAGCTCTTCAAATCCTTACTTTGCATAGCCGTAAGAGCTTTTTGGTCGGTTTCCATAAAGAAATGCGCGCCCAGAAGGAACCTTTGTAGCTTAAGAATGGACCAAACCATAGCCAACAATTCACGGTCTAAAACCGAGTAATTCCTTTCTGTCGCATTTAGCTTCCTAGAAATATACATTACAGGATGCAGAGTTCCTGAATATTCCTGCATTAGTGCCGCTCCAATCCCAGTGGAAGAGGCATCACTACGAAGAACAAAAGTCGGTACTTGTGCGTTAATTCACCGGTTAAATCAAATTGTGGATATTTATTACCCAAACCGATCACCGTACTCTTTCTTGACTGAAAAAGTGTCATTGTCCTTTCCCCCCTCCCCCGTTGCTTAGAATTTTTTTTAAAACACGCCTGCCGTTCGTAAGGTTGTAGTCACGTAGCACATTCTGCCGTAGGGGAGTGAAGTGTTATAGACTTCGATGTACTGGGTCCCAGCTTTATGAGGTGGGGTGGCCTGTTCCCTTCCTCGCTGCCGTTGCCTTCTCTAACTCAAGATCAGAGGCAGGTACCCTTTTACAGCTGGTTAGACTGATGCGTGACACCTGTTCCCTTCCTCGCTGCCGTTGCCTTCTCTAACTCAGGATCAGAGTCAGGTACCCATTTGCAGCTGGTTATGCAGTGTTAGAGACTTCACCATACTAGGTCCAGCATCGAGAGATGGGGTCTACCTAGCTATAAATGGGTACTTAACTTTGAGTTAGGGAAGGAAAAGACAGTGAGGAAGGAAACTGGTCTCCCCACCTCTCGATGCTGGACCTAGTATGGTGAAGTCTCTAACACTCCATAACCAGCTGTAAATGGGTACCTGACTCTGATCCTGAGTTAGAGAAGGCAACGGCAGCGAGGAAAAGAACATGTGTCACGCATCAGTCAAACCAGCTGTAAAAGGGTGTCTGACTCTGATCTTGAGTTAGAGAAGGCAACGGCAGCGATTTCCCTTGTTTCCTTTGTACCGTTAACTTGTAGAACTGATTAAATTCCGTTCTATTGGTTTATAAACTTTTTTTTTAAATACGGGGGAGGGGGGGGGTTGAGGGCGGATCTGTCGTAAGCGTGTCAACTATGAATGCAAGAGAAACGCTTTTTTTTAACTTGCCTCCCAAATCACAATGTGAAATCAACATTTTTCAGTCAAGAAAAAGTACGGTTCTCAGTTTTGGTAATAAATTTCCAGAATTTGATTTAACCGGTGAATAAACGCACAAGAACCCAAAAGTCTTATCAATCGTTGGTAGTCTTAAGATAGGATGAGATGAGAACAAATTCTTAACCTGATCCAATGAAGATTGGCATTCCTGGGACCAACGCACCATATTAGGAGAACCTTTTTTCAATAACGATGAAAGTGGTGCCATAATGGAGGACAGATTCTCAATGAATCTTCCATAGAATTGTATCAATCCCAAGAGACTACGCACTTGCTTTTTTGTCTTCGGAACCGAGATATTTAATATCTTCGAATTTGGTCCTCTGTCTTCAACAGACCATGACCAACTCGAAGACCTAGGAAGGAAATTTCACTAAACCCAACAAAAGCTTTAGAGGGTTTTGCAGTCAAACTATGCTCACGTATAGTAGATAGCAATTCCTTTAGACCCAAATAGTGTTCTTCCCAAGTATCGCTGAAAAGACAGATGTCGTCTAAATATGCGATGACATCTGCACAATCTGATAGAATTCGTCGCATCATGCGCACGAAAGTCGCTGGGGCGTTCATAAGCCCGAAAGGCATAAAATTCCATTGAAACAGACCCCTAGGTGTCGAAAAAGCAGTGAGAGGTTTGGCGTGTTCCGTCAGTGGGACTTGCCAATAACCTTTCGACAAGTCTAGTTTAGTAAAGAATTTAGCTTTAGAAAGTCTAATAAGTAGATCATCTAATAATGGCATAGGTTCAGCATCGAACTTCGTAACTTGATTTAATTTGCGATAGTCAACGCAAAGACGTATGTTATTGTCTTTCTTTCGAACAATAACTATCGACGAAGAATAAGCTGACGTGGATGGTTCAATTATTTGCAGTTGAATCATTTCATCCAATTCTTTCTCGACTTGTGCTTGAAAATGAATAGGTATTGGGTATGGTCTTACTCTGATCGGATTACGATCAGTAAGTATGATGTCATGTTCTATGACATCTGTGTGTCCAGGAATGTCGGTAAGGACATCCTGATATTATTGTAGCGTAGAGGATACTTGACGTTGCTCCTCAAAAGACAAGTTCGAAGAGATTGTAACGTCCCTCCACGATTCCGTTGAATTCAGTGGAATCGCAGGAAGAGGTAAGTTAACGTCAGAAAAAAATAGTTTCCTCATCCTGTATAACGGACAGGGATGAGATGTGACCATGTTGGACTGGAGAGTCGTCCATCGCCTGGAAAATAGGCTGCAAATAGTCTGGACGTTCAATAAACTCTGTTAGCATATTTATATGGAAGGTTTTATGCCTTCCATCCACATCGACGATATAGTCGACATCGGAAATTTTGGAGACTATAGTGTATGGACCTTTCCATGAAATGAGAAGTCTATTCTCTCTTGAGGGAAGTAAGACATATGCTTTGTCTCCAGGACAAAGTTGACGTAGGCGTCTTTTCTTGTTAGCAAATCGCCTAGCTTTTTCTTTCGCAAATTCGGAAGATGAAGTTGCTAATCTGCACGATTCGATAATTTTTTCCCTAAGAGAAATTACATATTCATATGACGATTGTGTATCATCGTCAATATTATCAGAAGTTATCAAATCGTGTAACAAGGACATCGGACCGCGCGGTTGCGCACCAAAGACAAGTTCGAAAGGAGAAAACCCTGTATGCTCGTTGGGAACTTCTCTATAGGCAAAGAGGACTGCAGGTAAAACCCTGTCCCAATCTTCAGGATGATCCTCCGTTATCTTGCCAAGTAAGTTCTTTAGTGTCCTGTTAAGACGTTCTACCAATCCATTGGACATTGGATGATAAATACTACTGAGAGACCTTTTAATGTCCAGCGTAGCCATTACCTGAGACATAACGTCCGAAATTAACTGAGTGCCGTGGTCCGACAGTATTTCTCCGGGGAATCCCAGACGAGAAAATATGAGCCAAAGAGCATCAGCGATATCGACAGTTGATATGCTCTTCAGAGGAATAGCCTCTGGCCAACGCGTGCACATGTCCACGCAAGTGAGGATAAATTGGTGTCCTCTGGCTGACTTAATCTTGAACGGACCAATGATGTCTATAGTCATTTTCTGAAACGGCCGAATCGGAATATCTGCAGCCTGAATAGGAGCAGCATGTCTCGGACCTCTAGACTTGACCTCTTGACAAATTTTGCAAGATCGGCAATAAATTCGGATGTCTTTATTCACGAATGGCCAAAAGAAGGACGCAAGGACTCTAGTTTTAGTTCTGGAAAACCCCATGTGTCCAGCACACTGAGAATCGTGTGCATGCTGAAGAATTAAGGCTCTCATACACTTAGGCACAAGAATTTGCGAGTGCATAGACTTGTCCGAGTGTTGTACCATCCGTACCAATATACCATTCTTCATAGTAATATACGATTTGTGATTAGTATTTTGATTGGGATCCCCTTTCTTTGCAAGAAGGAAGAATTTCTTCAAAGAAGGATCCTCTTCTTGACGTTTAACAAACGAGTCATGGGAAATCACCAAGTGCTCGTCTTGGCTATCAACTTCATTACTATTATCCGATGAAGTTGGGGGATTAAGAGCTTGAGCTCTTGTCACCACTGCATTGACCGTTTGAATGTTTTTTTCCTCCCAACTAGAAATTTGTTGCGGGGTACATTCCTTAACCCCATGAATACGACCGATTATAAGATCCGCAATAGGATTAGGAAGAAGACATGCATGGACATCTCCTGTGAAGAAGGGAGTGTCAATCCTAATAATAGCAGTAGGATAACTTTCCATAGTACCACCAAATGTAACACATTTGATTGTTTTTCCAGTGGCACAGCAAGGATCTATCAGAGACTCCCTAACCCCGACGGTAGTACATCCCGAATCGAAAAGTACTGAGACTAGCCTATCATTTATTAGACCTTTATGTAAGATGAGAGATCCTCTCCCATCATGCGCAACTGTAGCAGGTAGAGCAGGAAGAGGGTGACCACAACTTAGAGTAGATACAGTCGATGAGTCGAACAATGTTAAGCATTGGGGGCATTCAGTTGCTCTCCCAAAATCGAAAGCACAACCAGTGATAGCCCTAGAGTTACCACTATCATTTACTGTATTACAGGCTCCATCAAACTCTTGTTGTGCAGAGTTTGCCTGTTGGAAAGGTCTTTTTTTGTTAAATCTAGGTCTGCCTCGATTATCATTTCCCCTGTAATTATTTCGCCTATCATTTCCCCTGTAATTGTTATCATATTGCCTATTGTAATCATCATTCCGGTTTGAATCCCGGTTTCTAAATTCACCATCGTCATAATCTTGACGTCGAGAATGATTACCTCGAAAGTTCGAATAGTTATTATTTGGATAGCCTTTGCGAAAGTGTCTCAAATTATTACCACTAAAATTACGAGAACTACCATCTTGTCTCCAATTCATAGACGAAGAACCATCATGTGTTGGATTACTCCGCTTCTGAGTGTAATTCTGATTACTTCCCCTATTCCAGTTTTGTTGAGCACCCTGAAATTTTTTTTTGAAATTAGGGCCATATGGTATTGCCGAAGCAGCTGGCAACCCTTCTTTCACTTTAGAATTGCTAACTGTAGCATGGGGATGCGCGGTGGCATACTGACAACAGTATTCCTCCATATCTTTTAAGTTTTTAGGCTTACGCTCATGAAGGAATGCAAGAAAAGAATCATTAACAGATGACAAAACCTTATCTCGCAATAATAAGTCCATTAGACCTTCATATGTTTTCTCAGTCTGAGACAACTCAACCCATCGTGTAAATGTACGACGTATTTTTGTAACAAAATCAGAGAAATCTACTCCATTTTCTGGCAACATTGTCCTAAAACGAAGACGATAGTCTTCTTCTTTTAGTTGGTATTTTTTTAGCAATGCTGCTCTGACAACATCCTAATTAGTCCTGTCATGTTCGTCTATTGTCATAAGAGTAGTCACTGTGTCACCTGTAAAAAATTCCATCAGTTGTTCAACATATTTTTCTTTTTTTATGTTATGCGTATCGCATAAAAATTGGAATCTATCTAGATAATCTGCTATGTCATCCTTTAAAGGATTGAAATGAGGTAGTTTGATCCTACTTACAAACTCCTTTGTCGTACTCGAAGTTGTTTGATGAGCACCTGGACTCGCCAATTTCAATTTCTCTAACTCCAAAGTTGCGAGTCTTTCATCAAGTTCCATTTTCTGTTTTCTTTCCTCATGTTCCATTTTTCTAATTTCAGCCTCAGCAGCAGCTTGAAGTTGGAGTTTTTTCTCCTCAGCAGCAGCTTGAGCTTTCCTCTCCTCTGCAGCAGCTTGAGCTTTCCTCTCCTCTGCAGCAGCTTGAGCTTTCCTCTCCTCTGCAGCAGCTTGAGCTTGAAGCTTTTTGTCTTCCATTTCCATCTGGAATTTTCTTTCATCAGCTTGAGCTTTTCTCTCCTCAGCAGCAGCTTCTCTTTGATACCTTTTCTCTTCGAGTTCTAATCTTCTATTCTCAGCATCTAGCTTCTTTAGTTCAGCTTCTGCTCTCCTTTGTTCAGCTTCTGCTTTCAATTTAATTTCCTCTTTTTGTTTCTTTTCTTCTGACTTTAATGCAATGGCGAATAGAGCAGATGAATATTCTTCCAATTCTTTACCAGACTTACCAAGGGTTAACCCTTGCTGGATGAAGAAATCCAATGTAGACATTCTGTCTAATGAGATCAGAAACCTGAAAAAATTAACTAAATTACCTTTATATCCCAATAACTGTGGGCACAAGTCTTTTTTTTTTTTAAAAGAACTTGCATATATATTTTACCTTGTCTCAATCTTTGTAGACAACAAGTCTTTTAGCAAAGAACTTGTATAAATATCTCATATAATAATATTTTATTAACAATCTCTATATGAAGAGTGTCGGCGTCTGTGGCCTAATGGATATGAACGCAGTTTCATAATTCAGATATACCAGGTTCGAAACCCGCTGCAGGCGGTTTGGTAGCAGATCGCTGTGTGTGGATTTTTAACAATGGTATAAGCGCCGTACCGTTCAGAAAGCAATGGCAAACTACTGAATGAAAAAAATTGCCTAGAAAAATCACAAACAGCCAATAAAAGCTGGGGTTGATTGCCTCGTCCTGTAAAGGATAAGCAACTAACTTTTATATGAAGAGTATACCTTATCAGTAATAATAATACATGACCAAGTGTATGTATGTAGACTGTGTATGACAATAATGTAATACAATCATAAATACAAAGACAAAAATACAGAACAATGACCAAAAACGTTCGCGGAAGTCAAATAAACAATACAGCAAAAAGTATAAAAAAATGTTACACAAATGTGTAATGATGACCGCGAAAAATAAACAAGACAAATGGCAACACTGTTATAAACGAAAAGGTGTAAAGAAATAAACAAAAGAAAGGAAAGACCTACAGATACAAACAATGAAATCAAAACTGAAAAACAGAAAAAATATTACAAAAACAACGATAAGTACAGTTTCAGCACAGCTAAACGTAAATAGCAACGATTGTCGCTAGCAAATTCCAATTAAGGAAATTTGCAGTCCCTAACGACACGCTCTCAATAGATAACCTCTATTACGTGGCATTTATCTAAAGGAGTCACCTTTACCCAACCAGCCCGCAGAAAAACACAAGAAAAATACACAAAAACAGTAGAAGTAACATAAACATATATATAGCAATCAGTATTTCAATGTGTTGCAGAACAAGTTCAGTCACAGCTGAAACTAAAGTAAATGTCTTGCTCCTTGCGAACACAGAAACAAAATGTCAAGCGCGCACTGAATGTCAAATCCACTGTAGCATAAAGTGGTATTCACGAACAAAAGTTACTATGACCTTCTCGACTTAGGACTTGCACATTGAATGTTTACAATTTCCACGTACTGTTTACAAACACTTGACCTCGAACAATGTAACTTGAATGCTCGGACATAGAAAAGTCCGTTGTTGACTGAAACGTGTAAACGACCAGCGGTACCGTTTACTGTAAGGGACTTGACTTGCAGTTGTGGTCCACGTAGCAAATGCCTAGATGTTAACTTCAGTACTTGTCCTGTTGTTGTTCAAGCAGCATTATAACATAAATGCTAGCACTGTTTATCTGGGTCAACAGTTGATGACCTATTTCTGTCCTGTTGTAGCCAAAACTTGCAAGTGTAGAATTAGCGATGTGTGTTACAGCTGTCCAGTGTGTAGCTTAGACCCACAGATCAGAAATGTAATGTGTACTTGTCCTTCTCACGCAAATAGCCCCATGAAATGTAAATTTCTGGACCACATTAATGTCATCAATAATGTTAATTGCTCGCTCTGTCCACCAGAAATGTATCAGAAGAGCCCACGTAACTGGCCACCAGAAATGTAACTGTCTTTTTCTCTTGTTGAGGTGATCACTGGCCCAAGACAGTATACATGTTGTTAGGTGTGTAGTGCGAGCGTATGATGAACTGAGTGTGGGTGCGAATGAAGGCGCGAATGTGTTTAGGCTCGTATATATGTAGACACTGCAACCCCTACACTCACATGCAGTAGTCAAGGATGCTTGAACACTGCAGTCACGTTTCAAAACATTTATTGACGATAACACACATAGTAGCATCAACAGGAACGGTCATTGTAAACAAGGTCATGCTGACCGGAAATCGATAGGTATACATTAGGCATTCAACAAGCTGGTAAACATTCCAATATTCGTGCATGGTCAATAATAATGTTATTCAATGACAGTTCAAAATGCCGCCTGATCTCTCTGACTAAACGCGTCAGATACCTTAATCACCTTGACACATAGGTACAACTTGGCATTCCCCGCCAATTGCACATTATCAGGCTGTAGTATAATAGCCGAAAACACAGGCCTCGTTCTGACGTCGGCTGTGTACTGCTGATAAGCAGGTTACCATCAACCCTGCAGTAATGCTTATGTGGACATAAATATGCCGCCAATCTGCGGCTCCCACAATATATCTTCGTCACTGGATTTCTGGATGGTATGAAGACTAATAGTCTTGGATGGCTACCTTGAGCACAACATATATGTTCTGTAATGGAGGACCGGTGAGTTGCAGTTCACAGACTAGGTAATCTTCTAACATGTTCTGCCACCGAAAGCGTAATAATGGAAAAAGTCGGTATTACCTGTAACCGAGTCCACAGAACCTAACAAGGAACTCTGCTGTCATTCCAACGCACAGAGATTCACTGGGGAAAACTGCCATCGCAGTCACTTCGAAGATTCTCCCCGAAAAACACAATGGACTCTCGTCCCTTCAGAAACCAGGACACTTCACGGCTTGCCGGAAGTCTAACTCAACTCCCGCTTAAAAAACCCTGCCTATGGGCATACGCCAGAACTGTCTACCTTTGACCCTAAAGGTCAAACACAATGAATGAATAAACAAGGGAAGACAACCCCTAATCAACCTGACATCGCAGGTAAAGACACAATTATTCTTATGATAAAAACATAAGCAAATAACTTGACATATGACTCCGTCAAAAATGACAGCAACAGCGACCTACTACTCGTAAGGGTCCTACAGGCAGTGTGGTGCAACAAGACCATACCAAAGGATTGGGAGATTAGTTCACATGTTAGTAATGAAAAATATAGAATGTAAAATGTACAACTTACGCTAATCTTGGCCCATGTAGTGGATTTGATGGTATTGTATGGTTGAGATGTTACCTAGTGTAATGAATGAGGTCAGCTGTGAAGGCTCCTGAGATAAATGTTGATGCGAATTACAGAAGGCCCTTCTTACTACCACTTACGACCTCAAACATATCTTTTTTACTAATGAATGTAGCTACGTTAAAAGTCTAGGGTACTGAAATGTAATGTGTTGTATTAGATTACCCCCACACACACACACAGATATTTAATAAGTCTAATACTAATAATAATAAAATTTATAACACACTGAACTAACTCAGGCTGTTTTAGTTTTTAAATATTAAATCTTTTGTTAAATTTATTTGTTCTGAACCAAATGTTTGTTGGTCAGAACATATGAAATATTATGGAGTTATAAATGGAATGCATAATTAGATGACATAATAAAATGGAATGTGATTACAAAGGTATGTTATAAGTCTGGTTAATATTAATTATATTACATTGTCCCAGGAGAACTATTACTGGATGTACTGTTGGGGTGGTATCATCACGCCCAGTTGTGACTACCAAACATTGTCCATTGACTTATGGGATGAATACATGGTTTATTTTCCCACAATGGTATGTCTTTATTAGATGGTGAATTAGTTGATAAATTAGTTGATAAATTCGTTGGTAAATCAGTTGGTGAACTTCCAGCAGGCCAGATCTCACTTATCTCGACTGCGTCGGTCTTGTACAAGAGTCTGGTGGCCCCTCCTCTCCGTGCTAGGGGACAATATACGGCTGCTCTGACACAATGTTAGACTGCACTGGTCCACGCTTGTGTATATCACAACAGCATTTGGCACCTCTTCAGTGCCAAACAGAAACTCACAATTCTGAAATAAAAGTTTTGTGGCATGTGTCAGAACTCTACCTACTGAGCCACTTCTGCACACAACACTACACAACAACACCACACAGACTGGGTCAGATCTCTCTGACCACACAGCACATCTTACCCAGTTGTTTTCACATAGTACTAGTTCCCCAAGACTACCTTGCATCTGAGATATGTTCAATAGTTTCCTTCTATTCAATAAGATAGGTGATATGTTCCACTGATCTCACAATAGATCCGCCTTCCATAGTTTTAGTAGGCGTCCATATATTTTGTTTGTCTCTAGACCCTGAACTTGGGCTGGGGATCTAGAGCGAGCACTTACTTGTCGTAATCATTTTATATGATATGGCAGTATCAATCACTCGAAATATTAAAATGTACAAAAGAAATACTTTCATTCTTACCAGAATTCAGAATTGAGAACACAGTTAAATGCTAGCAAAACTCAGCTGAGCTGCTGGCTATCTGATGGCGTCCCACTAAAATATATATTATCTTCTGGAAACAACACCACAGGTACTAAACCACTGTGTCTCTTGACAGTCTTGTAACGAATGGCAAAAATGCGCATCTCTGTCCTGCCAATATGATTTCATTCATCCAATCACAGACTCCCCCCCCCCTAACTTTCAAACCTACAACCAAAAGTCAATTTCAGTCAGCTCTCAGTCAAGTATGTATTATTGTCTGTTGGTCCGTCTGTCTCTACTTGTTTTTTCATAAAAAAAACACGCTTGGTTCTTGGACCAACGCCATGCAATACCCTACACACTTCTGCCTCCGAAGTTATTTTTAGCCACAATTCTCCACCATTTCCCCTCTCTTTAATTACAGCTCGATTTTAGCACTTGAGTCTCAAGGCCGCAAATTTTGAAACTTTAGTGACATTGGTTAACAGTGCAGTCGCTCGTCTGATATGAACAACACAGTCTTTTGTCAATATCTTCCTTATTATCTATCCGTCTGTATAATTTAAAGTATATTATTTTTCTGCTCAAGACGGGCTATCAAACTAGCTAGGTTTTATATTCCTAACATTATTATTAAGAAAAAGTTACTTTTTCAAGGTTAGTTTTTTTTTTTTTAAATATGTTCGAGAACCTTCTCCACGGCGTTTGCCGCTGAATTCAAATAACAATCAAGTATCGTAAAAGTCCAAGAAATGACTGTTTCTGACACGAGCTAAAGTCGTTTTTTTTTTTGTCCATTTCCTTACCTTCTGTCAACTAGTGACGTGAATTTTTTTCTTTTACTACCAATTGCGTCTTTTAGCCTTGCGATCTTCAAACACGTGTTCAGTCATATTTTTCCTTTTGGTGTCCTCCGTTTCTCTCCCGTCTACAAAGGGTAAACGTTTCGTCTGCACTTCTAACTCGTTAGTTTTAAATGGCGGTGGGAAAGGCTGGCATGGGCGAGCATGTCTCCTAGTATCTTACGC
The DNA here is from genome assembly GCA_024509875.1 of Oreohelix idahoensis. Classification (NCBI taxonomy): domain Eukaryota; kingdom Metazoa; phylum Mollusca; class Gastropoda; order Stylommatophora; family Oreohelicidae; genus Oreohelix; species Oreohelix idahoensis. Next base: position 11,043 of record JAMPIV010004858.1, on the reverse strand, counting down.
ATTATTTTTATCCCTACATTTTATCGTTAAATTTGGAGATATTTTAACGTTGTATCATGGTAAATTCATCACACATCTCCCCACCTAAGAACATGCACTACGGCAAGTTCCAAAACCAGTGATACACATAGATAAAATTACTCCTCACGCCTGCCACTACTCTAATCTTGATCACAGGGGTGCCGACTGAGGAAATCTGCACCGACATTCAATGACCCTGGGATGTATTCGATAATAAACTGATAAGGTTGCAATAATAAAGACCACCTCAACAATCTTGCGTTTTCATGCTTAGCCTGAGATAAGAATACCAGGGGCTGATGATCCGTCTGGACCACAAAAGTCCTACCATACAGATAGATTTGAAACTTTTTTATCGCCCAGATTAACGCTAAACATTCTTTTTCGCTTGTGGAATATCCTTGCTCCGCTTTATTCAATTTGCGGCTTGCATAAGCGACTGGGTTCAGTTCCCCATCGGATGAAGATGACCTTTGCAACAAAGCCGCCCTGAGGCCTATATTACTTGCATCTGTTCTCACCACGAAGTCCTGTGTCAAATCAGGCAATTTGAGAATAGGCTTGCTAGTGAGTTTATCCTTTAACTCTTGAAAAGCTAATTCACATTGCGCAGTCCAAACAATTTTATCTGGATGTCCCTTGCGAGTCAGATCAGTCAGAGGAGCACAAATAGAGTTAAAATTTTTGATATATTTTTGGTAAAATCCACATAACGACACGAATGATCGCACATCCTTTTTTGTTTGTGGTCTAGGTGCTCTCTGCAGTTTTTCCAAGTTCTTGGGGTCAGGGGTCATGTTACCCTGATATACAGTGTGTCCCAAGAATTCCAACTCTTTGCATCCAATACAACATTTTGTTGGCCTAGCAGTTAAGTTCGCCTCCCTAAGCCTATCAAATAACATTTTCAGAGAGTTAATGTGTTCTTCAAATGTCTCTGTGGTGACGAGAATATCATCCATGAAATTCGTGATACATGGGTTATTCAAGGGATCCAACAATTTGAGCATCATCCTTGAAAATACACTCGGAGCATTTTTCAATCCGAATGGTAGCATGTTGAATTCATAATGTCCTTCCGAGGTGCTAAACGCTAAATAAGGTCTCACTTCAGGCTTCACTGGAATCTGGTAATAGCCTTTACTAAGATCCACCTTTGAAAAGTATTTTGCCTTGTTTAATCTGGCAAATAACTGTTTTGTGTCTGGTAATGGATCCACTTGTCCTTCTGTGACAGCATTCAGTTTCCTGTAATCTATGCACAGTCTGTGTTCCCCAGACGGTTTCCTCAACAAAACTACACTGGAGCTAAAAGATGATTCACTGTGTGAAATAATCCCCTCCTTCAACAAATAATCTATTTCTTCTTTCAATGCCTTCTCCTTCGCGAACGGAATAGAATAGGCTCTCATACAGATTGGGTTTGAGTCTACCAGTTTCATGTCATACTGTAGCAAATTTGTATGTCCTGGTTTATCTGTTAATACATCTGTATGTTCCTCCAGAACCTGTTGAACTCTCTCCCTCTGATTTTTAGTCAGGTGCTTACTGACTTTTACTTGTGCCGCTGTTTCACAAGGATGTAATGGGTATTCATGTGAGGTGAATGGTTCCTTTTGCATTTGAGTTGCGATAGCCAAGGTCAGTAAGGGGGTGCTTTCCTGGAGTGGTCTGTCCAGATACTTCTTTAACAGGTTTACATGATAAACTTTCTCCTTCCCCTTTTTGTCAATTTTATAGTTTGTTCTAGACACCTTCTCTAGAACCGTATATGGACCTTGCCATCCAATTTGTAATTTATTCTGGCTGCCGGGTAGTAGAAGAAGCACCTTCTCTCCCACAGCCAGTTCTCTGTCCTTTGCCTTCCTATTAAAATAAGCTGCATGTTTCTTCCTGGCTTGTCTCAAATTATCATTTGCCAGTTTCCATCCAGCTTTCAGACGAGTGGTCAGTTCGTTCACATATTGATACGATGAGGTAACAGTCTCTTCTGCCTTCTCATCTGTCCAGGTCCTTAATAAAGCTACATCTGGACTTTTAATTTTTATCCTTATTTTTCATGGCACCCATCGGATCCCTTCCATTGGAAGCCTTATAATGAGGACTTTTCTTCCTAGAATCATCACTCACAAATCGACCACTAACCATTTTTTTCTTGGGTTTGTCTTCCCACTTTAGATTGCTTGTGAGAGATTTTCGCTCTCTTTTAGTTTCCTCCAGTTGATATAAGGTTGACCGAGGGATTGTCAGCTTATTCTGGGATAAATTTCCTCTTTGTACTCGTCGCATAGTGGCTATGTTAATCCATTCAAGTGAAGACTGGGTGTGAAAAGGGGGCTCCCATTGCACTTTGTCTACCTGAGTATAATAATTTTCCCTTCCAGGCCTAAGTTTGCCCCGTGGCGTTTCTAGGTCCTGCACATATTTTCCCTTTGTGGGTGTTCCCTCATGAAATACGCCACATGCTTCTACAAAGTTTTCAATATCGACATTTACGTCGGGCCAATAATATTTTCGAGCAACTTTTTGGCAGATGGTACCTACTTTCTCATGGTCACCATCTTTACCAACATGTAAGCTCCTTATTAAATTTGCCCTATATACCTTGGGAAGAACCAACTGTCCGTGACCAGTGGATCTAGTTCCTGTCTTCCTATATAACAATCTGTTCTTCATAAAATATTCTCCCTTGCTTGGAGGTGTGTGGCATTTGGGCAATTTTTTAAAACATGGCTTGAGTGTCCTATCCTCAGCCTGCGCCTTCCTCATCTCCTCTGGATGAGCATTTATAGGTTCACCTTCTTCCTCCTTTTTCTGTGACCTGGTCTGCACTGTCGCCATGATCACAGGTCTCTCGGGATTCCCCAAGAAGACGTACCTACACCCCAATATCAGAGGGTAGATTGGTTCATCTATCACTGCTGCTCTGATTTCTCCTTCCACATAGCGAGTTTTCACCGTTATCCTTGCGATGGGTAGTGTCATGAGTGGTATGTCCTTAGTCGCCCCTTGTATTTCCACTGTTTCTGTGGTATACTGACTTGGGTCCACTAGGCTAGACTTCACAACTGAATCATAATCCAAACCTGTATCATAAAGGCCCCTTATGGTGACCCCATTACAAAAAACATCCTCACAAACTGGGGGGTGATAAGGTTCCTGCTGTCCATTAGGATTAACCTTTAATCTTTGAGTCCCCGACTTCATTGCAGCAATGTTTGGAGGTTTCCTTCTACAAAATTCGGTGTTATGGTTGTCTTTCTTACACCATTTGCACCATCTTTTTCCTTGGTTTAACGGTTTTCTTTCATTAAATTTTTGGTCATTGAACTGTGAGTTTCTGTCACGATAGTCATTTCTTGGCCTATCAAAGTTTGTCCTGCCTTTATTACCCTGTTCTCGGTTATCAAATTTATTAAATTGCTGTGGAGCTTTAAAATTTTCTATGTGCTTCTTTTTAGTGCCACTTACCTCTGCCTGGGCTGCCTGATACCTCTCAGCGACATTTAAAACCTCCCCCAATCTCTCTGCACCTTGTTCCATGAGAAATTTTCTCAAGTCTGGAGCCATGGACTCTCTTAATTGCTCTATCATGATCATTTCTTTAAGATCTTGGGTCTTCCCCAGAGCAGTTCATTTCTCCAAATAGGTTTCCAGTCTGGCAGAGAATTGGTGGTATGTCTCCCCAGACAACAGTTTGGCATTTCTAAATTTCTTACGGTAAAATTCACCATTTTTTTGTATCTTAATAACAAAGCCTGCTTTAGCATGTCATAATTGTCTTGGTCTTCTCTGTTCATTTTTGCGAAGACTTCATAAGAAGTACCTCTCAATCCCTGTGATAACTTTAAACTCCACCTCTCTCTCTCTAACCCATATGTAGTAGCTAATAACTCAAAACGACTGAGGTACCCCTCGATGTCATCGTCTTTCTCAACAAAATGGTCTAAATGAAACCCCATAGCCGAGTTTGAGACTCCCTGACTGGGCGTAGCATCTGAGGCAAAAGGGCTGGCACCATTTTCAGGAGCATGGCCTTGTAATTCCAGCTCCCTTAGTCGTAATTCGTGCTCCCTTTGTAACCTTCTATCTTCTGCCTCCCTTTCGGCAGTCAACCTTTTATTTTCGGCTTCCCTTTGCTGTCGTTTTTCTTCTGCCTCCCTTCTCTTATCTTCTGCCTCCCTTTGCTGTCATTTTTCTTCTGCCTCTAATGCTTTAGCCTCTTTGTCAGCCTCAATCTGCAGCCTCCTAAGTTCTTTATCAGCCTCAATTTGTAACCTCTTCTTTTCAGCTAACCTCCTATCTTCCCTTTCAATATACTTGTCACATTCAGCAGTTACATACTGAATTAAAACCTGACCATCCATTCCCATTTCCTTCGCCGTTAGCACAGCAGCTGATCTGAACTTTGCCAGGTCAGCCATCATACAAAATAACACTGACCAGGGTAAATCTAATTACTTAATGACAGGTAATACTAATTAATAAATAGACCAAGGTAATTCTAATTAATTAATTAATTAACTAACTGGCTGTGAAGATTCACCAACTTTGATTTTCCATTTTATTTTAAGGGACCCTTTTAAGTTTTGACAATTTATCCCCACTAAGAGATTCTAATATTTATGATTAACTAAATATCCCGGACGAGCCCCCAATATTTGTAGTGGATTTTGATGGTATTGTATGGTTGAGATGTTACCTAGTGTAATGAATGAGGTCAGCTGTGAAGGCTCCTGAGATAAATGTTGATGCGAATTACAGAAGGCCCTTCTTACTACCACTTACAACCTCAAACATATCTTTTTTACTAATGAATGTAGCTACGTTAAAAGTCTATGGTACTGAAATGTAATGTGTTGTATTAGATTACCCACACACACACAGAGATATTTAATAAGTCTAATACTAATAATAATAAAATTTATAACACACTGAACTAACTCAGGCTGTTTTAGTTTTTAAATATTAAATCTTTTGTTAAATTTATTTGTTCTGAACCAAATGTTTGTTGGTCAGAACATATGAAATATTATGGTGTTATAAATGGAATGCATAATTAGATGACATAATAAAATGGAATGTGATTACAAAGGTATGTTATAAGTCTGGTTAATATTAATTATATTACATTGTCCCAGGAGAACTATTACTGGATGTCCTGTTGGGGTGGTATCATCACGCCCAGTTGTGACTACCAAACATTGTCCATTGACTTATGGGATGAATGCATGGTTTATTTTCCCACAATGGTATGTCTTTATTAGATGGTGAATTAGTTGATAAATTAGTTGATAAATTCGTTGGTAAATCAGTTGGTGAACTTCCAGCAGGCCAGATCTCACTTATCTCGACTGCGTCGATCTTGTACAAGAGTCTGGTGGCCCCTCCTCTCCGTGCTGGGGGACAATATACGGCTGCTCTGACACAATGTTAGACTGCACTGGTCCACGCTTGTGTATATCACAACAGCATTTGGCACCTCTTCAGTGCCAAACAGAAACTCACAATTCTGAAATAAAAGTTTTGTGTCTGTTGGTCCGTCTGTCTCTACTTGTTTTTTCATTAAAAAAACACGCTTGGTTCTTGGACCAACGCCATGCAATACCCTACACACTTCTGCCTCCGAAGTTATTTTTAGCCACAATTCTCCACCATTTCCCCTCTCTTTAATTACAGCTCGATTTTAGCACTTGAGTCTCAAGGCCGCAAATTTTGAAACTTTAGTGACATTGGTTAACAGTGCAGTCGCTCGTCTGATATGAACAACACAGTCTTTTGTCAATATCTTCCTTATTATCTATCCGTCTGTATAATTTAAAGTATATTATTTTTCTGCTCAAGACGGGCTATCAAACTAGCTAGGTTTTATATTCCTAACATTATTATTAAGAAAAAGTTACTTTTTCAAGGTTAGTTGTTTTTTTTTTTGAAATATGTTCGAGAACCTTCTCCACGGCGTTTGCCGCTGAATTCAAATAACAATCAAGTATCGTAAAAGTCCAAGAAATGACTGTTTCTGACACGAGCTAAAGTCGTTTTTTTTTTGTCCATTTCCTTACCTTCTGTCAACTAGTGACGTGAATTTTTTTCTTTTACTACCAATTGCGTCTTTTAGCCTTGCGATCTTCAAACACGTGTTCAGTCATATTTTTCCTTTTGGTGTCCTCCGTTTCTCTCCCGTCTACAAAGGGTAAACGTTTCGTCTGCACTTCTAACTCGTTAGTTTTAAATGGCGGTGGGAAAGGCTGGCATGGGCGAGCATGTCTCCTAGTATCTTACGCATTATTTTTATCCCTAGAATTTATCGTTAAATTTGGAGATATTTTAACGTTGTATCGTGGTAAATTCATCACAGCTCACATACTGTCTGCTCAGAGAAGTAGGTTAAGGCACTAGCAGATGCCCTTTACATGTGTTCATGGGTGTCATTACTTTAACAATAAGTTCCCACTTTGACTCCGTGTTTTCAGTTTCCTCAGATCCTGGTTTTCCTTGTTAAAATAGTAGAGTTCTCCTGGGTTCTAAGTCCGCAAGACGCTCAAACAAAGGTCCGGTCTGATTAATGGAGCTGATTCTAGTCTTAACTCTGGCAGTCTGGTTGTCGTTTTGGCAAGCGATTCTCACAGTGTTCTAATCTGGCTAAAGTGTCAGATTATATGGCCCTTTGCCTCCCCAGCAGTAGTTTGTTACAATTTAGGAAGGGTCCATTCAGGAATTTGGTGGTTACTCTGTTTCGAACCCCCGCCAATCGCTTCAAAACTGCATATTTAGGTGGGGTAATTCAAAATTGTTCCGATATGGAAAATTATGTGCGTGATGCAGAAGGTCATGTCTCCAATATATGAAAGTGACAAGTCCGTGCACTCTTTTGACAATGTGTTTCAGATGTAACATCTTACTTTCATCTAAACTAATGTCTTTGAAACAGGTGGACAGGAAATGATGATATCAATCATGTCTGTCCAAAATGTGTCGCACAGACAAGCAATCTCGCTATCCGTCTCTTGCGCAAAGAAAATTCGTCTCTTTACCATCTTGGCTAGTGCGACACGTTTGCCTTATCAATGCTTAACCAAAGTCGCTGGGGCGATTTTAGTGTTAACCTGTAGTCTGATGTCGACCACACCTGAGATTAACCAAAATGATTGTCAGTTAATATTATCTCATCCGTTCTTTTTCCCAGCAGGGAGGAACGGGTAACCAAACAGACATGACGACTTATCACTGAGAGGAGTGTAAGAATGTTTGAAAATACAAAATATCTGCTACATAGCAGAGAAAGAAAAAGGTGCCAACCACTGAAAAGCATGTAATTAGTCAGCACAACAACTGTCACAGAATACGGCAGTAGTGAAGAAGAGATTGACCCAAAATTATGTGACAATATTGTTACGTGCAGTCTTTGATATCTTACAATATTATACATTGGTATACTTGTTATGTTCGCAAATATTTTGTAAACAAAATAGATACTTTTTAGTGCTTAAGAAAAAGTCATTATTGAGTTATTTCCCTTGAAAGTTGTGTCGTCTCTTTCGATCGAACTCCGCGGATGAATCCAGTTTTACTGCGATTTATTCTTTGTTTGGGTAGTAATAGATTGTTCTTGCTTCAGAATATCTATGGCCTGAATTTATGTGTATTGTTTGTCTGAGTAGGACGAGTCTGTCTTATATCTGTATATCTTTACATATCTAAGTCGAACTATATGTTCTTTTGTCTCTAGAGAGGTCAAAGGCTGTTCGGCGGATGTGTCGCTAGAGAAGTGTGTTTTGGCTTCGCCCTGATGGGGGTTGTGATTTTTCTATGTCGGCTTGTCGCCGGGAAAAAGTGATCTCAGTATTTGTGGGGAAAGTGATAGTCGTCTAGACCTATCGTGTATGCTTTACCCCAGTGTTTATTCTTATTGCCAAGGAATGGCAGAATCATATTTCTGATACCAAGGTAATAAAAGACACTCTTTTGAACTCTCGTACGAAGCCACCGTTTCTCGATAGGTACGATTTGTACGTCTGAGAGGATACATTTAACTAGATGAAAAACGACTCTGATTCCTAGCAGCACTATATCCTGTAGAATGCAGTCAATTGTTCATGATAAAATCTACAGAGCAATGAAATGTTTAATGAATGACTAACTTTAAGACAGATTCATTATCTGTATCCAAACGTGAGTGACAGCTCACGAGAGAAGCCATCTTGTAACCAAACATGTAGTGACTTTTAAGAAGAGAAAAGGGATGCCCGTATTATCGCTTGATTAGTCCAGAGATCACTGCTACACATGAGAACCCATTGCTAGCGGTTCAATATTATTATATGGAAAAATCTGTGCTGGACATTATGTTAAGGAATCTTCGCTAGACGAGGTTAGGTCTAGAAGCCATCTTGGATATTGTTTATAATCTGACGTGCTTTGTCAGTAAACTCAGATGATATATATATGGGCAATACTGAGTGCTTGGCTACTGACAGTCCATTATACTATTATTCTACATGAGTGCCCATGTAACATTGCAAGACCATTTATCCACTGTACCATGATGTATTATGCCAACCTGTGATTTGTCACTATCTGTGCTGTCGAGTGTGTACGTCCAATTAAACTGTAGTAAAGGTACACAGTCGTTGGTGTCGATGACTTCCAGCCATACATGAGTGTGAGAAAAGAACATTTGTCAACACCACGAACTCTTCTTATCATTCGCATATTATATACTCAATCTATGTCTACACACCACTGCGTAGGTCGAGTTGACATTCCATACTCAAACCACAAGCAACACAACAACACAGCATGTAGCTCTGGTGATGTTCTAGTGAGCTTATATTTATCAACTGATGATGAGCAAAGAAAAAGAGATCTTATCAACTGGTGGACATCATTAATTGGAAAAAGGAGGTATTTATCAAATATATACATATATTCAGAGCTGTGTGCTTTCTGTGCTCCTCTATGGTGCGGAATGCTGGAGAGTTACAGAGAAGGAAATGTCGAAATTGTCCTCTTTTCACACAACATGCCTAAGAAAAATTCGCCGAATCTTTTGGCCGAATACCATCACCAATCAAGATCTGCTTACTCTGAGCAAGCAAGAGGACATGCACACCATCATAGCTGGCAGACGCTGGAGCTGGGTTGGCCATGTCCTCAGAAGAGACCCCGATGTCATCACAAGAACAGCTATGCTTTGGACCCCTGAAGGAAAACGAAAGAGAGGCCGACCAAAAACAACCTGGCGGAGGACTGTGGAGGCTGAGATGCAAAGAATGAACTTGAGTTGGGGCACTGTACGAAGGATAGCCGCCGACCGAGCTAAGTGGAATCAATTTGTTGTTGCCCTACAAGACGCCACTAGGCGTGGTGGCCACTGACTGCTTTGACGGTCGGCGGCTAAGGATCGAAGAAGAAGAAGATATATATATATATATATATATTATATATATATATATATATATATATATATATATATAATATATATATATATATATATATAATATATATATATATATATATATATATATATATATATATATATATATATATATATATATATATATATATATATATATATATATATATATATATATATATATATATATATATATATATATATATATATAGCTTTGACCGAAAAAAATTAAAGTGTACATTTCAGTCAATCTAATTACACAATGTCTTTAGCAAAAAATGATCATACAATGTCTTGAGAAAAAAATGATCATACAATGACTTTAGAAAAAATGATCTGTGCGTAACATTACCGCACCCTCCCGGGAAAAAAATGAAACATTTTTTTTTAAATCCTGGAGCCGGGAAAAACCCTAGGCTCCTAACGCACGTATGATGCGCGGATATATTGCCTAAAAATGAGGCTAGCTCGCCGCAACTGAGATTATATCTCAGATCCTTAGAGAAAAAAAAATTTATCTAAGTATACGCGTATATATTCCAGGAAGGTGCCACCAACACACGCCATAGTCATGGCAACATCATAATGAAAGTCAAATTATACTCATACAAATCTATGAAATTAAATATATTATCATAGTATTATACAATGAAGTGTTGTGCAAACAGCGGTGTAATATACTAATATACCGCACTATAATATTACACATATTCAAACAAAGAGTACATTATATAATGCATTATCAATTATTACTAATACATGTGCTGTTCTTCGTAGACATAAATATAATCGATACAAGAAGATGTGGACATCATCCGCTCCAACCTAGGACAGGACTTGATAACTTCAATGTTCCACAATGTACATAATCTCGCAGGCTTCAATGATGTGCTGCGAAAATATCAATAACACAAATCTTTGAGACAACTGCTAAATCTCTTAATACAATCATTAAAATACAATATCTAAATGTGGCCATGTGATCTTTTGGCCCGTATATCGCTAACTAAGCCTTCTTCTGTTATGATCAAATCGGTAACAGAAAAAAGGAAATTACATGGTACAATGTTATAAATTCCCAAAAAGTGAGAAAATATATGCTAATATGTCATTATAGTATTGGACTGTATATCAGGAAATATATATGACAGAAGAATTATGTGGAATCGTGTGGGCACATGGACAGAATGTCTGCCATCACATTATCCGAACCACGGATAGCTCGCACCGTGAAATGAAATGGTTGAAGAGCTATGGCATATCGAGTGGACCTCGAGCTCTTCAAGTTTTTGCTCTGAATAGCAGTAAGAGCTTTCTGGTCGGTTTCCACAATGAAATGTGCGCCTAGAAGAAATCTTTGTAACTTCAGAATAGACCATACCATAGCCAATAATTCACGGTCTAAAACCGAGTAATTCCTTTCTGCAGCATTTAATTTCCTACAGATATACATCACCGGATGCAGAGTATCAGAATACTCCTGCATAAGTGCTGCCCCAATCCCAGTTGACGAGGCGTCACTTCGAAGAACAAAAGTCTTCTCAATAGTGGGTAACCTAAGAATAGGTGGAGATGAAAATAGAGTTTTAACCTGGTCTAATGAGGAT